>LQNS02278174.1:377962-394786 GCA_001587735.2 Parhyale hawaiensis
CTCTTTCTCCTGTCCTGGCAATAGCTCATAGAGTGCCGGGGCGTATGTTCCGGTGTCTCTTTGGGAATGGGCCTATTGGTTCGTCTACTGCCGCCTATCTAATCTAATCTAATCTAATCTAGCTCTCATCACATGTTTTTTATGATGTTGCCCTGGTGCAACTTGTCGTTGCTGGACATCAAGGCTTTCGCTAACACACTCGTGCCATAGGAAATAACTTACCTCACTTATACAAGAAGCAGATGATACACTGCACAGTACATATAAATACAAATATATTTGCCGTCTTACGCTTGCTGCTGTAAATACTTGCAGGTTGTGGAGGTGACCTTCTTCTACCAGCATGCTCACAAGCGGCCTGCGAAGCTGAGGGTGCGCGTCAATGCAGATGCTATGCTGGAGGATCTGAAACATCAAATTGGTCTTAAGGTCTCCGTAAACCCTGCCTGTATTGAGATTCTCGAGGTATTCAAGCACCGAGTGCAGAAGATCTTCGAGCGCGGCTCGTCTGTGGAGAGTATCGCAGCAAATGATGTCTTGCTTGCTTTTGAAGTCCTTATTCCTGAACAGGTGAGCAGTTAGCGGTTGCTACAGAGCTCTGGGGCTTGTGTGCCCTCACTGCATCCTACACAGTGATACTAGCACGGTCTCCTCTAATGCCATATCTGAGTCAATCACAATCTGTAGATATTTTGGAGTGGACTCAGTAGGTACTTTGCTCCGTCGCCCATCCTATTAGCTAGGCGATTGAGACGTAAGTCATTCGTGCGCACTGTAATTCCTTCCATTTTCATGCTCCTCCTGATCTTTGTTTTGTTCTCATTGTTCTTTTCCGACATGCTCTTCCGATGCCCATTCTCCTGTGTGGGAACGAACAATCTCGAGTACGGGTACCGCTTTCCTATCGATATTCTAAACGTCCTTTCCTTTTTCTCTTGAAACACAGTATATATATATATATATATAGTATATAATTATCCTTGTTTAGAGAGACTCAAATGTTTTTATTCACCCGTCCTACCACAATGCGATGAGACACATCTTAGAGCTTTTGAATGCAAGATTGATATACTGACAATGACTGTGTTTGCTTGGCACCGTACAACAGGTCGGTGGTGAGGAGGTGGTCCATGTGTGCGTGACGCAAAGACTCAGCACACCGCCTCGTCCCCTCAAGTGCTCATATTGCGACAAGTAAGTGAGGCAGAGCAGAAGGGCGCTGGTGTACCGACAGTTGAGCTGCACTCTTGTGTACGTCTGCTACTCCTTGTGCCTTTAATGCTTTTTCTTTTGGTATAAGCGTGCAGCAGACTGTATCTAATACCACCAGGGCTGTGGCCTGTGATGGCGCGGGAAACGGAATTCTTTCCTAAGAGCAGTAGTATAAGTTCTAAAAAAATACACATTGTTCCCATTAGAATAATTCTCGAGTGTTAATGAACTTCTACATTTGTTGGTGCCACTCATGGAAGCACGAGTCCTGTCCTTGCCGTGAAGGCTCTTACGGGTCCAATATGCCTAACTTTGTCGCATTGTGACTCTGGGCCGTGGACCCAAACTAACGGAGATAGTTTATTTTTTATTTGTTTATTATTTTCAATTGCTACAAGTACAAATCTACAATATTACAGGAATACAGAACACAAATTAAAAACAATCCCATAGAACCACTACTGCGCCTAAGCCCACTCAATTCTGACGGGCCCCTTCCTTGCCACAATATACTGTATTGGGGCTCACAACCAAGGGCCCCTAGTACCTTCTCCGCATGGGATGTTGCAGCTTGCAGCAGTTCCTACTGATGAGGTTAGTTTTGTAAAGTCAGGTAGGCTCTCAATGGAGATGCACAACTTGCACCTTTTTCCTGTCAGTAGCGCGCTGACCACTAATAAACTGAGACCTACCGGCAGAAAAGCTGAGACAAAAATCATTGATAATTTCAAACGAGACATACCTCGCGCCCTAGTGCCACACGAGCATGTGTTAAACCATAGGACTAGTTCGGCGCGATATAGACATTGTGTGCCTGATGCGCTAGTAAAGTTTGTACTACTACTTGGATTTGCTAATGTGCCGCATCTACAGACCTGCCGTTCGCAACCGGGGACACTTCGTGTATACGGGTTTGCCATTAGCTAAGCCTTGGGGACGTCTTTCTTTCGTGCCCACTTCGCTTCCTTACTTATTATGTACTATTACTGATGTTACTTTCATCTGTTCTTCTTATTCTTTCCCGACTTGCTGTTCCCTTGTGCTTTGGTCCACTTTCGTGCATGTATTCCACATTTCTGTCAATATACTAAATGTCCCTTCCTTTTCCTCTCTTGAATCACCATAGTTGTGTCTAGGGAGGCTTAAGCATCTAATATTATTAAAATATTAATAATATCACAGAGCTGGAGATTCGGAACTGCGTATCAACCGGTGCAAGACTTGCTACAATGTGGGCTATTGTAGCACCGAGTGTCAGAAGGCGCACTGGCCTCAGCACAAGGTCAGTTCTAGCTCTTTACACTATACTATCTCCACTTAGACACAGTATAGCTTTAGCAATAGAATTTACTGTCGCTTCTTTGTTTACCAAATTTGAAGTCACGTGTTGTGACAAGAGTGGAATAAGCATCAGTGTTGCGCCAATTGGCTTCTTCCAAATTTATTCATTTACGTCATTTAATAAATTCACTATTGAAGTCGAATCTTGTAGCAAATGGAGAACATCTTGTTCACAGTAGACTTTGACAGTGGCGTGCGAAGACCAACCGCTAAGCTCCAGTTTCATTCTGAGGCAAAGGGATGGAGGGCACAAACTCACGTTTACAAACTGAGAGGTAACTATTCAATATAATGATTACAGTCTTATGATTTTTGTTGTTGTCATGATGCTAAACTGCAAAGCTCCCCGTCCGGAGGGGGACAGGGAAGCAGAGGGAAATAATCAAAGCAACGGTTAGAAGAAAGACAAAAATGGGGGGTACTCCCAGAGATGCACGGGAGAGAGGGCCTTCAGGAGTGCGTTACATGAAAACCGATTCTTGGATCCGAAGAGCCCCACGTGCTTGCTGTGAGTCTGCCTCGCTATCAGGGCCGCCATTTCATTTCGGCTGAGACTACAGCGAGCCAAAGAGGCTCCACTTCACAACCCCGCCCATCGTCTCCCCCGTTGTCGTTCGCCCAAAGTTCTTGTGTTAATTATAGCCTTACTGCTGTCTGTTGGGGTTATCTACGCTAATGCCCCTGTAGTAGGAGCTCGAAAAAGTATTGGTGAGGCTATGTGTGCCATGAGGTGCAGTAGTTACCGAACATTTCAGGTGACTCTTGCAGCTCGGAAGCAGCGGGAGGAAATATATAACAGAAGCACTCTGAGAGCGCCTAAATCCCGCCAAGCAACGCATTGTTATAAAAAAGTTGCATCCTGTATCCAAAACTATACTTTTTGTTCAGCTGCTCTTTCTAATATTCTTAGCAGCTTTTTGTAAGTTTATTGAAGATCCATTCATGACTTATTGAATTATGTTACAAAAGAAAAACAGGTAGATTAATAAATGGTTGATGGATCTCCACCGAAAGTTGATCTGTTCTTCCAAACCTACTTAAGAATCTGTGTAATTTTTATGAAGATCCACTCATTATGTGTATATTGATTGAGCTGTCTTGTGACATTGCTACTACAAATTCCTATTAAGCATAACCTTGGAGGTGGTAACAGTACAACTTCACTTATGCTTACCCATTCTGACGCTGACGTACGTCTTACATATTGGTGACTGTCAGGAAGAGTGCTCTATCTGAAATGCTTTATTTCGGCCGTTTTATCAGTTTGAAACCTTGGATAAGCCTAATAAATGAAATGACCGCGTAGGCGGACGCGTTACGTGATTTTGTAAGCAGGGTGGATCAGAAGATGATGAGGATCTTCGGGCGTACAGAGATTACTTGAAGTAGCTAATATCTTAGTCTATTGGCTTAAATTTTAATGAATTGTTACTTTTTACTGGCAGAATTGTTGTCGCTTTGTGTATGAACCCGTCGGTGCGCCCTTCATTATCTCGCTGCCCAAGAGCCACACCACCTACAGAAACCTCGCCCGTGCCATGGAGAGTTACGCCATGCATTCTGTTGAGGTCTTCCAACCTCCTGTGACCGCTACCACGCTCCTCCCTGGCTCTCGGTAAGTCTTCCTAGTGCACTCATTTCCGTATCCTAGAGATGTATCAATACTGTGATGTATCGGCTATTTTTTCTGGTATCGGCTAATAAGCTTCGAAGTTGCCGATACAACAGATGCTTTTGACAAAAGAACGAAAATTCAAATTCTGTGGTCTGGGCGAGTCAGGACGACTTTCGTTAATCAACTTGCAGACATCAGATTGAATGTATACATATTATTTGGCTTAATACAACAATGAACGATCTTCATCGGAAATATTATTCAGTAAATACATGGCCAAAAGATTTCAGAAAATGTGCAAGGAAGAATACAGAAGCGCCAGCAGTTACCGTCTGTACTAACTTGGTCTGAAGATAACCCTTGATAACGGAACAGAAGGTAAAAAGTACGTTATTTGAGTGATTGTGCTGTACGGAGCCCTAGAGCTTGTGTGTCCGTTACGTTATCAGCATTTTATATTTCGAGACATCTGTGCTCCTCCGTTTCCTATGGCCCGCCTCCTCAGGGGGCATAGGATGGGCCATAGGGTTAGCTTAGATTAGCTTCGCCCATCCTATGTTATGGGGAGCAGTGCCCCCAGCGGGACCCTGTAGGTTATCTTAGCCATTAGCTACGCGTTCGGAACGTCTGTGTTTCGTGCCCACTATGTTTCCTTCCCATCTATGCTCTTACTGATCTTTCTTTCATCTGTTCTTCCTTTTCTTCCCCCGTGTTCCCAAGCGCATTAATCCTGTGTGGGAACACCCTCGTGCATGGGTACCACGTGTCTATCGTCATACTATAGCAATGTATTTTTTTCCTCTGTGATATCGCCTTTGTTGTGGAAACGGAGACTCAAAACTTCCGATTATAATAATACCTATGCAATCCCACAGCCATCACATCTTTCTTAAGGCGGCCTTGCACGATAGGCAAAAGCTGAAGATACTCGAGCAAACGCATGGAATGTTTTGAGCTTATACCTACTGCTACCATAATGTTGGCTATCATGAAGTGATTCATTTTCAAGAATCATTAAATTATTCAACTTGGGCAACCATGAAGTGGTTTAAATTGGACAACCATGAAGTGGTTTAACCTGGACAACCATGAAGAGATGTAACATAGTCATCCATTAAATAAGCTACGTAATGTAGGAAATCATGAAGTAATGCTACGTAGTCCTTGATTCAATCACCAAATATAGCTACCTAGGCACCATGAAGTGATGTAGCTAACCGTTAATCTTTTTTTCTTCCTTTGCTTTCTCGACTTTCTGTTCTCATGTGTTGTGGTCATCCGTGCCCACGGGAGGATAGATATTTTGACGGGCCCTTTCCCTGTCGGAATTTATATTGGCCTCACAAACCCAAGGGTTGTGTTGAGTGCCTTTTCTGCAGGTGATGGTGCTCGTGGTTGCAGCTTCTGCTGCCATTGTTTGTATGGTGACTTAGGTTCTTTATACTTCTTGTGCTCCGTGCGGTGGTCGCCGAATGGTGGAAAGCAACATCCCATGGGGCTCCTACCTGCTCCCATGTGGAGGGTTACAGAAGGGACCCTCTGCGCGAGTGTTTTTCTTCTGTCTCCTTCTTTTTTCTTCTATCGTCTCTTGAGATGCTTCGCGCCTGTTTTCGTTGGCATCGTCGCCAGAAGTAGTGCACTGAACAGACTTTCACTAGCTATATGACAGAAGTGCCGAGGTCGAGATAGGGTATTCATACTCGAGCCTCCTGCTCCACTAGCATCATTGTACGGGTCGCTATCTGTCAGATAGGCTACCATCTTCACCTCTTAGGATAAAGCTAATATATGTCGTGGTCGTGGATAAGTCAGGATTTGCTTCTGGGGATGGTGCCTAATGGCTCTCACGGGCCGTCTGGCTGTTGCTGATTGGCTGGGGCAGGGCGCTGTCTCCGCAGACGGTCGCTGATATCACTAGTCGACTTGTGCTAAGTGGCGCGCAGTAGCTGCTTAGGCTAGCTTAGGAATCCATCCTGACGCGCTAGACTGTGGCCGGCCCTGAAAAAATCAAGGTTGCTCTCAGCGCCGTGATGGTTATTCAAGGCTTTAACAGAGGGATCCTGGAAGACCTGGGATTGTTGTCTACTGTGTAGCCAGTCCGTTGTGGCTAACCTCTAGTACGTAGGTACTCCTAGCCGTGTGATGGAATGCGACAGCGTCTTCCTGGCAGATCCGCTGCTCCAGCAGCAGCTGCCAAGACTTTACTATAACTCTCGTATGTTCCCTGGCAGATCTATTGCTCTAGCAGCAGCTGCCTAGACTTGACTATAACTCGTATATTCCCTGGCAGATCCATTGCTCTAGCAGCAGCTGTCAAGACTTGACTCTATAACTCTCGTATATTCCCTGGCAGATCCATTGCTCTAGCAGCAGCTGTCAAGACTTGACTCTATAACTCTCGTATATTCCCTGGCAGATCCGTCGCTCCAGCAGCTGCAGCCAAAAACAAAGCTGCAACTCACCAACTGCTCTCCAGCAGAAGAAGAGGCTCCACGTCCAGCTGCGAAAATTCTCCTGATGAAGACTTGATCGAAGATGACATCGAGAGCATGGATGTAAGTTGCCAGTACTGTAGCCGCTTTGTATTTTCATGATGTCATGTGCGAATGTTTTTCTTTGCCTATCATTTGATGTAGCTGGTCGATACGTTGGTTAATGGTGCAGAATAAATGCTGCTCCACTTTACTGTCGTGGCAGAAATGTGACGTTTGTAGGGTCTTGTCCCCCTTGGACCTTTGACTTATCGGCTAATTGCGATGGTGGATCTGGGCTCTACACCACATCGTGTAGGCACAGAGTCTGTGGAAGTGTAGCAGGGGCAAGAGATAGCGCTTGATCTTGTGCGTTCGGGGCGAGGCGGGTGTGATGCCCTTGACGCTAGCAACTCGCCCCACGACTGCCTCATATGTTCATACGGCTTCCTGCCTACAAGCCTCTGCTTGATCTGCTGATTTTTTCTCGTTGTAGAACACCATGAAAATTTTTGTTATAAGCATTGCTAGAAAACTAGTAGTCTCTTGGAGAATTTATTCGAATATGTCCAAGAATGATGGAGGAGGATGAATTATGTCGGCCGAAACTGTATACACTATACAGTAAAGACTCGAAATACAAACACCTCCGTGCACGAATAATTTCGAATATCTGCCAACAAATTTGAGTGAAAATTTCTATTGAGATACGAACACTGCCTCGTGCAATGAATATTGCAGTGAGTGTGTGTGATGCCTTCTCTTATCTAAGCGACGCTACGCGGCCGCCGCGCACCCACTCCCTTTCAGAGTAGAAGTCGAGGTGTTCGGTCTTCTGCTTTGGTCTTTTTTCTTTTTATTTATTTTGTAGCGCAAAAAATGATGACACAATGGCTACAAAAGAACAATGTTGCTTCCCCGAGTAAGTGGAGAACGGAAAAGAAATCAATATCAATATTTCTTAAAACTAAGAAAGAACTTATTAGTAAACATGACCGTGGTGTAAGCGTGCCGAAACATGCAAAGCATTAAGAGCGGTCGCGATCGATAATATCTATGTAGGTGCAATTTTGAAGAAAAGGCAAGTATTGGTAAGGAGGCTACTTTTATTTCCAAGCAGCATCCACCGCTGCTTAAAATGTTCAGAAGCTGTTGTTTGTATGTATTAACGAGAAAGAGTTATATTATTTGGTAGTGTTATTTTTTAAGGTAGACTACAGTAAACATCACTCATCACTGTTTATTGGTTATTGACGTTTTGTGTTATTGTTAATTGGTTGTAGAAGAGATAAATGGGATTTTCATTGTTTTTAATGAAATTTGGTTCGAAATGTGAATGTTTACAATACCTGCTAGGCATTAAATTCATTTCTCGAAGTTTGACCGTACGGTGCGGCATATGTAGTCTCCTGCTTTTCAAGTCGTTTCAGATTACTTTCTTTGTGTTAGATTGCTTCCAATATTATTCGCCTAATGATTATGTTTGACACATAGATACGTTGCCCTTACAAAGTTTTGACGTTCTAGTAGAGATTGTGGTTGGAAATAGCTAAATGGAAGTCTATCTTCACTACCTTACCACGCTGCTCTCAATGAACTGAATAATTTGGCGTAGGTGAGAAATTGCACAAGTACTTGAGCCGTGAGGGATTGTATGCTCCTGTTGAGTATCTCGCATCACCAAGCGTAGCTCGGCAGCTCTTCCTCATTTTTTCCTACACGCAAGCTAAAGTTTTGTTCCGCCTCATGCGGCTGCTCACTGCTTCCTTATTGCAGTGCGTTTCTGTACTCAACCTTCATTGGCCAGGTGTTGTGCTTGTTACTAGCCGTATTGTTGCAGATATTGGAATCTAGAGATTGCTATGGTATCAAGCTTATAATAAGCAACATGCTGCAGTAAAATAACCTGTTACTCTTGTCTTTTGCGTGCCCCCATACTTTAGCTATTAAACGCCCACATGTAACTACCTTGAATGCAGTGCTTTTGTAACTAATTTCATCTCGCTTTCCTCTAGATAAGTGTTATTTCTTTTGATGCTTGTTACACTTAAAACATCAAGATTTGAAATACCCTCCTTACCACAGTCTCAAATCATACTCCACCTCAATGGTCTGCAAGACTTGAGAGTAAAAAATAAAAAAGCTTGGTGAAGGACAGTCATGTCTAGCGAGAGGATAAGATGATAATTGTTCGAGGAAATTCTTACAAATCAGCTCTCTACATTTTCAAGAATTGAGGTAATGAATCATTCAAAAAGAAATATGAAGCTCCCAATGCCGTTTCCCTGATCATTTTTCCCCAATGACGTCGTCTGCTTCTCTGAAACATTGTCATAATATGCTTTCCCATTATAGCTAGTTCTTTGATTTTTGAGGATGTTTTCCAAGTTATTCTGTTTAAATCCTAGAAAATGATGAGACCATCTTCTGAGCTTAGCCTACTCCCTGGCTTCTAATGAGCGGCCCGAAAGCATCCCCTGGAAGGCTTAGCTTTGACTGAATTTTATGCTTGGATGTGCCCGTCGTGCTGATAAATCAATGTCACATCTCCTGTTAAGAGTTGCTCTGAGGGAAATCTTTCCCCACCTAAGTCTTAAGTAAGAGGCTCATTGAATCAGCTGCTCAGCGCGCAATTTTTTGGTCGCCTAGAAAGCAGAAAGCTTTGTTTTGCGTAGATTTGAGTACCTATAAAATGGAGGGTGCTGATGTATGTAAAATTACAACATTTTTTCTTCCATGTTAATTAAAACCTGCTGGTACCTTCCACTAATGTCATATCCAGTCCGACAATTTTTAGGATGATTCCTTTTAGTTCTTAGAGTCATTTTTGAAATCCTTTCCTAAAGTACTCTCTATTTCTGGAACTCAGCTTTGGAATCATCTAGCTCCTATACAGGATGATTGATTTCAATCAGTTCACCAAAGAAACTCAATTGCATTTCGAGAATTCCTAATTATTGTGTCCGACATTTACTCGACAAGCGCGACAGTCACTGGAACACGGCGAAACTTTCACCTGGTCTTTATCTTTTCTCTCACGTTGCAATAAAAATCTGCTTTAATATTTCTCACGTTTCAGTAGTACTTATGATTAAGCTTAATAATACTAAGCACCTTTTTTATGCTAGCTTTCCTCTTCTAATGATGCTTAAGACAAAAATAAAGCAGCATTTTCCTCTGCAACAAAAAATAATAATAATTTCCGAGTCACAGTCCAAGAGTTGAGTTTGATTTTGCAATGCACACCGTATCTCGAACTGCAGTGTCTTTAAATTCTAATTTTTTTTCATTTTTTTTGTCATATATGGAATAAAAACAATGTTGCAAATGCTAACCGTATGACAGAGTACCGCAGGGTGCTGTGTCCTTGTATGTTGAATGTTCCAGATAAATCACAGAATAAGAGTGTTTTCTTTCTTTGTCTGTTTCTCCCTCACTCTGGTTCGCCCATCCTATGTTATGGGGAGTAGCGCGCCCAGGAGGTTTGTGTATGTTACCTTAGCCATTAGCTAGGCCTTCGTGACGGCCGTCTTTCGTGCCCACTTTGCTTCCTTCCCATCTTTTATTCCTACTGATCTTTCTTCAATCTGTTCTTACTCTTCTTTCCCGACTTAATATTCCCATGCGCGTTGATCCTGTGTGGGAACACCCTCGTGCATGGGTGCCACGTGTCTATCGTCACACTATGTGTCCCTTGCTTCTTCCTCTGTTAGATCGCCGTTGCTGTGGAGACGTAGACTTAAACTACTCAATATAATAATACATAATAATAAAATTCTCCCTCACTCTCACAAAAAAATTATTGGCTGGTCTGTGTCTTTTAAATTTCACGTTCCACTCATCACCCTGCTCTGAAAACCTTCCAGACGTACCTTTCGTTTACAAATTTACAATATCTTGCCCTAGCGTATTTTTTCACAAACTGTATTTCGTAGTCTCATTATACTTTTTCCCATCAACTCTGTTTAACCGGCGTTCATCTTAACAGTAAATAGTGTCACTACCATCTCCCTAATTATGTGTAGGCATTGTACCAGTGGAACTCTACACACCAACTGCTAATTATTTTTTATGTTAGTAGCTATTAGGTATTATTCGTATGTTAGTATTGAGAATGAAAACCCCAGGATACTGTGCTGTAAATATCTAGGACACAGCATCGTTATCAGAAATACTTGAAATTATTATGTATTATCAAAACCGTTTTAGGCTATGTGGAGCAGGATCCCCACAAATTTTGTGCACAGAATCAATACTACGTAACATATTTTTATTTTCTATCTGAGTACAAAGTATATTTTCCTAGCCCATTATACCTAAAATCAATAGATAATAGGTAGCTGTTCCATAAAAACTTTGCTTCTCGGATCAGGACAATATTTTAAAATTTGGATGTTTTCGAGGATTACGCCAAAATGGGATGCAAAACGTCTCTCAAAGTCCATATCTTTGACGCTCATCTTGAACAATACAAAAAGAAGATAGGAACTTACTCAGATGAGTGATGTTAGCGTCTTCGTCAATAATATACAGTATATATATATAGGGCCTAGTGGATTCTGAACGTCATTAGCAAGAGCAGCATAACAGAAACATGATGAATACATTTGGGGGCTTCTTCATAAAAGTAATTTATAGTACACTCGCAAATATAGAATAACCCTGATTTCTGAACCTGTTGAGTGATTTTGACTGTTTTTGTGTGTATGCCTTGCCAATGTGGTTTGTGTCAGCCTGCATGAACGGAAATATAAAACTTCCCTTGTTTTGTATGTACAAAATGTTTCTGGGTTGTGCTAATAAAATCGAAGTTTGTGCTTGATGTAATGGTTTTTTCCTAGGCTCTTAGAGTCTATTCATAAGTACGTACTTGAAATAAAGCACTGGCAAGCCAGGAACAAAAATTGTGATATATACATAGTGTAATATGAAGTGATTTCCACTCTAATACTTTAGGAGTATGTTGCTTGTCATTTAAAATTCCTATTGTGATGTTGTATGCTTCGTTAGGTATTCGTTAGGCAAGTGCGTCCTATCAAAATAAAAGCTGGCGTGTGGCTGAGAGAACTGCTGTGTTGGGATCCTCGATGTTACCTGTTTCTTAGAGCCCATTGTTTTGTTTGTGAGCAAAGTATAACGAACCTATAGCTATCTTGAGCTTTTGAGTCTGTAGCGGAACTTTAGGACTCACCATAGTAATTTATTGTCTAGTTTTTATGGTGGATACACTAGTATTACTATCTATAGCAGTACCTAATTGGAAACAAACTTGCCACCATTGGGGGTGCAGTACATACCTGTAGCAAAGAGACGATCACAGCGATGCATTCTAAAGTGTCAGTGCGAGGTGAAGAGCTGCAAACTTGTGTAGCACGCTGGAAATGAGAGCAACACTGATAACAGTTTACGAAATTTTATTGTTTTGGGGGGATTTTTACCACTTGGTATAACCTTACTTAATGAGCCTTAATGTATCAAAGCCTAGCCTTATCTAATTTACTTTAACGAAACCCAGGCTAATGTTACTTGATCCAACAAAACCTAACTCAGCTTAATTTGGCCTAATTTGTAAGTAACATCGTGAGCTTCAAGTATCACAACTGCATTCAAAGAGTGACTGGAAATTTCCCACCTGACAGTTTTCTAGTCGCAGATTCTGTGCCATCAATTTTAGAGACAAGAACTCGGCTACTTGTTGATTCATAAGTGTTCATTCAGAAGCTTAGAAGTGGATAGCTCTGAAAAATTCTACTTCCTTTCACGCCCAGTAGCTACCAAAAATTAAGCACAGAACGATTTTCTTGTCGAGACATTAGCTTGAAACTACAGTATTAGCGGCCGACCTTTGCATAAAAATTTATAATAGCTACTACACTGCATTTAATAGATGTATAGGTCAATTTGTGTGATGTAAATATAGCTACGTGTGTGCTGCACTAGAAAACATACAGCACACGAGGTGCAAGAGCACCTTACCATCTCACATACATTTGCCCTGTTCTTCATTTGAAGTTGAGGTAGACTTTTGCTCATTGCAGATGGAGGTGGAGCCAAGTGAGTGCTGTGATGAACTGAATAGCGACTCGCTGGACCAGCCCCGTGACGAGGAGGTGTTACCAAGCCGTCCCACCACTGTCTCCAATGATTGGGCACCTCACACTTCTGCCAGCTCTCTTCTACAGCCCGTCCCCAGGTCTCTTCTCTTGCCGCACTATTGCTATGTCACTGCGCAGCTTCACTCTTCACAATCCTTTATAAAAGCAAAGTCAATTTGACTTCACACTGCAACCGGGAGATCGATCCATGCGCACTGGTTCGTGCTGCAACTATGAAGGTATATTCCTGCTGGCGCTAGAGGGAGTGTAGGCTAGGGCTACAGTTGACCGCAGACTGGCAGTGCTGTGAGTTCAGAGACGGAAGACCCGCACATCAGCTGCTGCTGCTGCCCCCACCGTAGTTCTACGAATTTGTTGCAGCTTTTCCTCTTTTTCCGTCCTCTTAGCCATGAGAAATTTTATCGCCTGTGGCTTGTATGGCTCTCAGTCCTCCATGGCTCTCAGTCTTGCATGGCTCTCAGTCCTGCATGGCTCTCTGTCCTGCAGGGCTCTCTGTCCTGCATGGCTCTCAAGCATGTATGGTTCTCAGTCCTGCATGGCTCTCTGTCCTGCATGGCTCTCAAGCCTGTATGGCTCTCAAACCTCTTTGACACTGAAGCCTGAATGACTTGCATGCCTGACTAACTCACAAGCCTGTATGAGGTAGGGGTATCAGAGGTGCAGTTCCCACAGTGGAGCCCAAGTATGTTCAGTAACTCCTTCAAGAGGCAACAACAGGCATTAATGTGAATAGGGAGAATGGGTATGAGTGTATACTTGCCACCACAGAGCCCAAGTAAGTTAGGTAACTCTGAGCAGCACTTGCGAGCATTGCCAGACAAGGTCAACAGGAAAAGTGGGAGAGCAGACTTACCCCAATTTGGAAATAGAGAACTTGGACACCAGCAAAAACAACAGCAAGCAGCAGAAAAGGACGAAATTCTAACTGCTTCAAAGTATGGAAGGAGCTGTCCTTTAGGTTGGCTTTTCATACATACTTCGGATAGCAATAATGGGAATCGGGCGACCAGCTGCCTTGGGTACTCTCAGGTCTCAACAGAATAGCTCTCAAAAACAAACAAATTTTCAGGCCATTCCATAGTCAATGGGATCCATAACTGACGAGGTCAAGGATGTCCCTAAGTCCAGTGAAATGCAACTATCTACCATAGATGTGCTCAAGTGGGCGTCCTTGAATTAGGATTTTCATTGTTGATTGACATTAGTTGGAATTTCATAAATGCAAAACAACAACGTGCTTAACTACAGACGCCAGAAAATTCATACTGCAAAGCATCTAATACTCATTTCGCTTCAAAAATTCACTAGTCACCCAAAGTCAAATTTATCATCAAGAAAAACCTGTATGGTAAAGATTTGACTACCGTATGACAAATACTAGATTCAACGAGTCTGGATCTACTCTGACAAGATCTGTGATCAATGAATGAGCTTGAACAATAGAGGTCTTTGATTCAAATAGCTACTTGCTGTGCAATATAATTGTCCGATGCCAGAGAACAGTAAATAAAGAATAAATATTGAAATAGCAACAAGAGTGGTAACCCAACGGAAAATATGCCTGGCAAGCAAGACAAACTAAAGCGAATAATAGAGCAGCAAATCAGCCAGGCCAGTTACAAGCTGAATGGGGATGCAGGTAAGACAAATAACATGCCTGAGAAGATGGGAGCCAAATCAATGAAACAATGAAGAACAAAATGAGTCAAGGAGGATAATAACAAGGAACACTGAATTTGAAAGCCTGAACAAATATAAACCAAGTATATGAAAGCAAGTAAACACTGTTATAAATCCATAATGAAAAAAAGCGCCCTCGGGGGCATATTCTGGCGGGCCCTTTCTCTGCCACAATACGTTTGGGCATCACGTACCCAAGGGCCCCGAGTGCCTTTTCTGCAGGGGATGTAGCATCTGGCCGCAGTTCCTGCTAAGGTTAGTTTTGTAGAGTTTGGTAGGTTTTCTATATTTCCCTTCCACTTCTGCGTGGTGGGCCGCCGAATGGTGGTAAGCTACCCATCCCATGGGACTCCTATCAGCTCCCGTGTGGGGGGCCACGGAGAGGACCCCCCGCACGAGTGTTTGTTTTTTTCTGTCTTCTCTTTTTTCGTTTTTCGTCTCTTTCCCTGCGCCGCATGTCTGAGCGATTATGTTCGACTGAGCCATGCAGGGTTAAATATGCGCGTGCCTCATTTCCTAACAAAAAAATTTTGCCCTGTTTCACATCTCAGACAACCCACCTGACTTCCTAAAAAAAAATATGACTCAACTCCTGCCTCTTTCTGGGTGGGCAGAAAACAAAATTCGTCGCTGTCATTTTTTAATTTTGATAGCCAGATTATTCTAGTTTTTTTGGCATTGCTTACATCAAAGTCAACGCACCTGACTCCTTGCAAAAAGCTATGAACGTTGCTCAACTCCTACCACTTTTTGGGTGGACAAACATACCAATTGTATATACTTATATCTTCAATGCAAACACTATCACCTCTCTCACTTCGTTCCCGGGTGATATTGTAAAGGATCAAAATCGTTCATTTTTTTATTGGCTGTTCACATCAGATGGCTAGAAATATTTCACATTTTTACAGGTTGACATCTTGAAAAGGTATTTGTACCAGGGCCTTGAATTTTCCCCATATAGCCTTGAAAACCTTGAATAGGCCTTGAATTTCATTTTCTCAAATCATTATACACCCTGTAAAAGAGCTCATCTGAGTTCGACTTACCTTCTAAACTATATTATACAAAATTGAATCACTGTTATATAGTCTTCGTATATAACAGGGCAGGAAAAGCCTCATTATAATGAAAAAAAAAGTCAATGCTCACCTGGACAATGTGGATGATAGAGGACAGTAAGGTAGTGCAAGTGCAACAAAAGAAGTTGCACAGAACAAGTGGTAAAGTGAATACGCAAAAGAAAAATTCGCTAGCAAATGAGCCACTGACACTCAAGACTGAAGCAGGCTATTGACTTGTGATACCTGGTCTGTAACATGCAAAACAAAACATTAATTGCAGACGAAAGGATAAACCAGAGCCCTCACAATGACTTGTACGCCTGTATGACTTGCAAGCCTGTATGACACTCAGATCTGCATGGTTTACAAGCCTGTATGACTAAAGCCTGTATACGACTCTCAAGCCTGTTTGACTTGCAAGCCTGTATAACTGGCAGTATTGAGTGGCTTTCTTGAGTGCTATATAATTATAAATAAATAATAACTTTTATTAAGAACACAATGGGCTCTAAAAAAACGCTTACAAGTACAAACAAAGTACCCAGAGTTCAACGTAGGGATTAGGCCCAGTCACCAATATTGGTGGTCACGCACACTGAGAATAAATAGGTACACTCAGCCTACACCTGCAGACACGAATGGCATTGAGCAGCTCGTTCTTCATACGAAAGAGTAATTTCTGTTTGCTGCGTTGGTACAGAGAATTTACCAGATTACCCCTTTACAGTGTGATGGAGACACACCGTTTCATGATATCTAGCCTGGCCAAGGGGCTTGCAATAATGGTTATAATACAAATTGCAACCAGAGCTCAGTCACCACTATACCAAAAGGCTCACATATAGTCCTACCGTTCCTCGAACAATCAAAAGGAAAGAGTACAGTAAGAAAACAGAAATAAATCAGCTCACGTCTGCGTGCAGTGAAATGGAAGCTTAGAGAAGTAGCAGGATATGGGCACATCAGCTACAGGTCATTCCGATCATGGAGGTCGTTGCCTACATACAGTATCCTAACCCACCACTGCTTGAGCGCTGAACTCTGATAACTTGGTTAGAGCATACTTCCTTTGGCCTCCCAAGCAACCCTCTGTATGAATAAACCTAAACCCCCCGACCGCACGGTGGCCTTGCTGATTGACTTCAGCAAATCGTTCGACACCGTTCCCACTGAGGGCCTTCTCTCCTCAGTTTCCGGCACCACACTTCACCACAACGTTGTTAGATGGCTCGCGGCTTACCTCAGGGGTCGAGCAGCCTGCTGTCTCTATAACGGTTCGCGCTCCCAGTTCCGGGCTGTCAAGGCGGGGGTTCCTCAGGGCTCGG
>LQNS02278174.1:497399-510244 GCA_001587735.2 Parhyale hawaiensis
ACCCTAACCCTGTCAGGGTTAAAAAAACCTTTTGACCCTAAGCACTTTTCTATAATAATTAAGCTGTCCCACTTTTTTCTCGAAAACTACTGGACCGATTTCGATGATTTTGGTCTCTAGAGGAAAAAATTAGAAATTTTTTGAGACCAAAATCATCGAAATCGGTACAGTAGTTTTCGAGAAAAAAGTGGGACAAGAAAAAGTCGCAAGCAAATGAAAAAGTCGCAAGGAAAAAAGTCGCGAGCTGAAATGCTGGTTGTTAAAAGTTAGATAAAGTGACTTGAGTCTTGCACATTGGTCGGGCGAGCCTAAAATTATACAGTGTGTTTCATCAGCATTGAGTTTGAGTCCATTTTCGTCATACCAGTCTTTGAGTTCCTTTAGAATCCTCTCAGCTCTATCTTGTGCAAGAGCAAAAGAGCATTGCACCTATTGTAACAATTCCTAGAAATTTCATGAAGATTCGCTCATTACTTTTTGAATTTTGTTACTGACAAATAAATGAAGTTTTCATATGGGCCACCGGTGGTACATATGACGGTTATTAAAAGCTTGCCATGTACCACCGGAGGTAAGAGAGACGCCAGCAATTGATACAAGCGGATTAGCCGCTATAACACTGTAGACTACAGAAAAATAAATGGTTGAGAGTATGAATAACGCATTTTTTATCGTAAAGTCGACATCTTTGATGCACGAAAAAGTCAATAAATTATACTTCGACTTCGAGTAGAGGCCAACACATGTCTTGAATAAAACCTATCTACCTCCGTGCTGTAAAACAGTTTATGATGGGAAATCGTGGAAATTTATGCTTTCGCAACACATTTGGGTATATTTTATAGCAATCAGCATGTGATATTTTTTGTACTGTGATAATACCAGCATTTATATTGTACAATCTCGACCGACAAAAAAGGCGAATCGTCACATATTTTGGAACGACATTCGCTTGAGAATTCATACAACTGAAATGTTCTAGAATATTCAGTATCCTTATTTGATAAGGAATTTAATTTGCCCAACACTTACACAATAATAATAATAATATACCGGGACGTGTGAGCTGTAGCAATAGCACAGACTGCACAGTCCATATATATTGCATTGCATATCCGTTTCTAGACAGCTACAACAAGCCTGGCTCAATGTTAAAGGATAAAGGAATAATAAACAAAATTTTTAATTTAGATTATCAGTGTTTTTATTGCATATTAAGGGTTTCTGGTATTCATTTAAGAGACTGTATCAGCTACAGGCATATTGATGAGAGCAGTTAGCAATGGGCGCGACGAAGCTTCCTTAACGACCAGCACCTTGACGGTATCGGCCACTCCCAGTTCCGACACGTTGTTTACTAACGTCTCAACCACGTGAGCAATGCCTGGTACAAGCATCGGTACCTGCAAACCATAATACGATGTTTACTACCATCCCATCACTCAGGAGGAGTCATTAAAATTACCTTAACCACAACCAACTCCTCCACTAAAAAACGTACAATTTTCGTTTCGGCTATCATTAATGACGATACCAAGTAAGGCCAATCAAAGATTGACACTAAGAAACGAATAGCTAACCAACAAATGGGGCCATCGGTTAGGGCCAGAACCTTGAAGGTAAATTAGAAGGCAAGGTTTGGTTTTCCTAACATTCAAAGTCAATGTACGTCTTTAAAACACTAGGAAAACCAGGTCTTGCATCCTAACTTACAAGATACTCGAACTAACCGATAGCTTCATTGTTGGCTAGCCTTCTGTCAGTAGTGGTGGGAAGCAGCATTAAAATATTTTTTGTGAGTTTTCTGTCGAGAAACCTACGATATAGGTCCGTAGATTTTTTCACGTCCTCTCTACGTAGAGATGGATTCCCCTATTTACAATGTGAGGTCATGTCCTCGTATTCGTCGTTGTGAAGAGCCTAAAACCGACATTAGAAAATTGTATTTTGGTTTTATAATTTTGCGGGCTTTGAAACAGAAAAGACCCTCAACTTTGACTGCACTCTCCACCGGGAAACCCACACGCACTGGTTCATGCGGCAGACATAGGCTAACTAGCCCCAGAGGAGTAAGTGCAGCTGCAGTCGACGACGGGCCGCTATGAACTATGGCGCTGAAACGGAAGGTTCAACGACCGTCACGGCGTCACCCCCTACCCTAAGGCAGGTACCCCCACGATAGTTATGCAAACAGGCAGATTTGCGGATTCAGCGCGCCGAGGCCGTGACTATATTACGTTTCTTCATAGTTGCCTGTATTACATACTGTATATGATTTAATAGATGATAATGTTACATCACTTCATGGTTGCCGGAGTTAAATTACTTCATGGTTGGCCTACATTACATCACTTCATGACTAAATCACTTCACAGGTGCCAATGCTAGATTCCTTTTGGCCTGCAACTGCTAAATAATTTCACTGTTGCCAATGCTAAATCATTTCATGGCTACCAATGCCATATCACTTCACGGTTACCAATGCAGTATCACTTCTCGGCTACCAATACTGTTTCGCTTCATGACTACCAATGCTGTACCACTTCACTGTTGCCAATCCTCTATCACCTCACGGTAACCAATGCTGTATTACTTCAAGGCTACCAATGCTGCATCACTACACTGCTGTCAATGCTACATCACTTCATGGCTACCAGTGCTTCATCACTTCACAGCTGACATGGCTTCATCACTTAATGGCTGCCAGCTGCTTCAATGCACCTTTCAGCTCTGTTTTCTGTTCAGATTATCTCGCTTAGCTCGTATACCAAGTAAATTCTATTAACATTTTTATCTGCTATTTACTTGGAATCTCTTCATAAATCGAGCATAGCATGAATTTGAGAAGCTTCTGTTTTACAAAATGAAACTGTTTATTTCACTAACTGTTGCAAAATAACTTTATTGCAAATATCAAAGAATGTCATAAACAGTTGCTCTACGTAATTACACTTCAAGCCTGAATGTTTTTTTTTACGGTTAGAAGTTTAAGAAGTAGGTTTGCCAGTCACTACTGAATGTAAAAGAATTAAGTCAAATAGCCTAAACAACGTAAAAAATGTAATGGAAGAACATATAAAAATGCGTCTGCGGCACCGTGCACTCAGGCCCAATTGCGAAACCGAAATCTGCCTCAGGGGCCAGTGTCCAGTCAAAGTATGGTGCAGTCTATGGCAGGAATTATGCGTCATATGCTCTTGCCTGGACTGGCGTTTCCAGTATTTATTTCTATGCTCGTCCTCTGGAGGGCGTATTGTTAATATACTGCCACCGAAAACACCACAGAATACTCGTCAATATTGTGATGGTGTAACAATACTATTAAGCACTTCTCTTTATTCCTCATTTAGACTGATTTCATCTAACACATTACAATATACAAACATTTAAACTATTTTATAATGGTAGTTAACGTTCGTGTGAGTTGTACTTATAACATAGGTGGAACCGGCTACATCACAGGTCCATGTCGGATTCTATTTTTCTTTTCTTGTAGAAAATATTACTATTACCAAATCTGACTTACCTCTTATTCTTAATACCCTAATCGGTACCGTACCTGCTAATCACAACACGTTACACGTTGTTTGCTGGCATTTCAAGCACGTGGGCAATGTCTGCTTCAAGTATTGCTAGGTATCTGTATATTATGGCAGACATCATGTTCATAAGAAATAAGAAGCTGATCCATGGATTATTTCTTTTAGTAACCATATTATGATCAACTCTCTATTCTACTGATTGCTAAGCAATGCGTCAGTAGTAAATTTACATGTAAAATATTGTAACGAAGTCATGTCATTAATTGTCAGCGCTATATTAACGATGTGAAACTCAAGAACTCCTGAGAGGATTTTGCTTTTCAAAGCTTAGGTAAATTACCTGAATAACAGAATTGTGTACGTTGTAGACGTGATGATCGGCATGGAACACAACCATCAGTGCCAGAGACGGTGTGCTAACTGAAGTGTTCTGCAATTCCACGCGGATCTTGAAGGTAGGGCCTAAGCCCAGGACCTGAGCAATTATATCTGCATGTTAATGAGATGGCGTCCACCTTAGGCTACTTAATAACTTAGTAATTATATACATACTTCATTACCTGCATGCACACCCTACAGGACTTATTAGAGGTTGAAAAGAAAGTAAACGGTTACCCAAAAAGTTCTCACACTGTTTTGACAAAATGTCGAATAAATCATACATTTCATGAGATATTAAACTAAAATTTTCATAGATTGATAACTTAATACTACATTTTACAAAACTAAGACAAAGAGACCATCTGACCTTCCAGAAGCCTCTCGAGCCGGTCGCAGATGCATGCGGCCGGTGACGAGCTTGATGAAGACGTCGTCCCATGTGCCTCCTGCTCTTATTGATGGCTTTCATAATGCTGTCCATATTGCAGTGCCTCTCGACGTTGACCTCCCTGACAATTCGTGACCAAATGGCGTAGTCCAGAGGGATCAGGTCGGGAGAGGAGGGAGGCCACATGGAAGGTGACCAGAGCTCGATCTCCCCGAGGTCTAAATGCCTGCGTTGACTTGGCTGTGTGAGAGGAGGCGCCTTCTTGCTGGAAGATATAGCTGCCGGCTGGGGAATGGGCGGTACTTCTTCCTTAGCCAAGATAAGAAATTATTTTTCAGCACGTTCTGGTGCACCACGGCGTTGAGCTTCTCATTCTCGGGGGTGAAGATCATCGGACATTTCTTACCGTCGCTGGCTGGCTACGATGCCGTGGACCATGAGCTTCGCAGGGTTCTTTGACACGGAGTTGAAATTGATCTCAAAGTTTACCAAGCTCACGGGAAGGTCAGAGATGTATCTGTCGTTTTGCCTGTTGACCACAGCGTGCATGACGAAGAGCTTCTCGTCTGAGAAAAATTCGCACCTTCTTGAAGTTAACTGAGTTCTTTATCCAATTCGTCAAGGCCCTCGTACGCTCCAAACTCCTCTCAGCACTCCTACGAACACTCGACGTATCTCTAATCTTCGGGCTCTTCAACGATAAGCTCTTCTTGACGACTCTCGGATCCGCCTGACGGCCACGCCCAAGGGTCTTAGACACCTTCGAGATCGTAGTCTTTGTATTCTTGTTGATCAAGTTTCGGGCCTTCTTGATGTTGGTTATCATCCTCACTGACCTCGGCCTTCCACTTCTTGACTTAGTTATCAAGACTCTAGCCAGCTCTGATAAACTTCTTGACCTTCACCCCGGCCGACATGGACACCTGGAGGTCTATCACGATGTTGATGATTCTCTTGCCCGCTTGCTAGAGCTAATTAGAGAAGGCCATACGATTTGCCTCATAACTTTTGTTGGCGGATATTTTTGAGCGATCAGTTCATTATCGCCCGCGAGCGAAGCGAGAGCGATGATAATGTTTTTGTTGAAGTTGTATACTCTTTTTGTTTGACTTTCCTCCTAGAAGGAGTTGAGCCATCAGCACAATCTTTCAGGCAGTCAGGTAAAGGTGGGTTGACTGAGATGTGAAAAATGCCAAAAACAAGAGGTAGCTGGCCATCGATATTGACGGCGTTGAATTTGCAATTCCTAACTCAGCACTTTCAATTCCCCCCTATCGCGGGTGATGGCCTTACGCAACGAGGAGTTCTAGTTTGGTTTTGTGGTGATAAATAAAAGGAATGCTTCGTGAAAGTTCCAATTTGATCTGAAAAAATAACACAACTAAGGGCAGTTACCTACAACGTGTAAGAAGTATTGGGCAACCGTTTAATATTCTTTTTAATGCCATTACTTTGGTACCTTCTTAAGTGTCTCTGAATTGTTCTCTATTTTTAATTTATTTTTTATATCAATGCATCAACCACTCACTTAAAAATAAGTATTAACGAAATCAAATAGATTTGAGGGGTACAACCCTCAAAAAATGGATTTTACAGAGGAACATTTAAAATATTGTATACCCTGTGCTTAAAAAAAAAGTCGTTTCAGCTGCACAAGCTGCAAAGAACAGTTGCATTGCATATGGGAGAAATGTTGTTGTAATAATATTGTCTTAGATTATTTACAGGCAACTGGTAAACAATAGATACAATATTTAGAGAGCGCGAGACTTGGGGTAAGTGGGGAATCGATCGGAGGCGTCGGCGGCGGGGCGCTGACGAGGTGGGACCTGGCGGCAGACCGGAAGACCACAGAAAGCTGACCTGAGCCACGGTGGGCAACATATGCTGCAGCCGTGGCTTACCAAGTTTTTGCTTGGATATTTTATACCAAGGATCGTCTAATACTAGCAATATGCTGTATATTTAAAGCTTCTGTGAATTAGAGGCAAGACCTTGAAACTTGGCCAATGGGCTCCTCGCAATTTTGAATGATGCCAAACTTACCAAATGCTGACTGTCCGATCATCTTTGTTTTCAAGACAAAATAGGGTTCCATTCTTGGAAAAATTGTTCCAAGGATAAAAAAAAATGGGTATGTCACAACAATATTCTGAAGAAACGACTGGTTCGATCGTGATCAATGCACACTGTCAATTCGAAAGCATTCAAAGCAAGGACTACTCCCAAGGAAGAGTATTCTCTGTTTATCCTCAAAATCCACAAATTTTGTGGTAGGAATCTAAAACCCGCTGCAGACGATAGTCTTTTGTCCTGTGTTTGTACTTCATTGCGTTCGGATACTTCGTCATGTCCTGCAAAACTCAACTGTGCGTCTACCAAAACTTTCGATAAACCAGAGCACTCTGAGAGCGCACACCTCCGCCAAGCGAGGCAACAGTAGCAAAAAAATTCAAATTGGCTCTGAAACCAGTGTTTTCTTTGTATAAATTCCAAAATCTAATCATTTGCGCCTTTTAATAGTAATAATAGCTTGTGCAATTTTCTTGAAGATCCGTTCGTAACTTTTTGAGTTATACTACTAACAAATGTTACGACAAACGTGAGTCAAATATACAAATGAACTAACTGATATGCAACAAAATTTGATCATTTATGTCTTTCAACATTAATAATAACCCCTGTAAATTTCATAAAAATCCATTCGTTTTTTCTTTTTGAGTTATTGGGCTAACATGAATAACATTAAAAAAAGTGATAAACGAACGAACTAACGGATCATTAACAAAACTTGGTCATTTAATCTTTCTTGTATACCTAACAACTCATGTTAATTTCATAATACTACATCCATAACTTTTTGAGTTATAAGATTGAGAAAAATGAGGTAGACAAACAAACAAACAAAAAACAAACAAACGGATGGACATATCTTCACCAAAAGTTAATCATCTATTCTTTTTAACATACCTAACAATCCCTGTAAGCTTCGTCCAAATCGGATCAGAACTGTTTGAGTTACCTTGGGGACAGACAGGCATACAAACAAACAAACAAACAAACAGACAGACAGATAAACACGACGAAAACATAACCTCTTTGGCGGAGGTAAATATCAGCCGTCGTATTCGCGGGCTTAGCAAGTGTTACCAGTACAGTTTTTGGTGTATTTTCAAATTTTGAGCGAATTGATGACTAAGAAAGCAATATGCTTCTTTAAATTGTTGTTTACACAGACACAGCAAAGCTTTCTAACGCAGTGAAGTGAAAACACTGGACGAAAGACTATCGTCTGCAGCTGGTTTAAGCTCATGAACATTGGCGGAAAGTCCGATGACGACAAGCAGTAGACACGCACCTGGGCCGAGAGCTTGAGCGGCTCCGCTTGTGTGAGCGACACGGGATTGCTGGAGGTCTCGAGGGCCATGACGTACTGACGAGCTGTGGCGAGTCGCAGCTTGTAGAGGTCGTGTTGGAAGACGCGGTGCATCTCTGGGTACATGGGGCACAGTTGATCTAAGCGTTACATGCCAGGCTACATGACGTGTAACGCGGACATGTGGTGCATTTCTAGGCATGTGGGGTACAGATTAGAAGGTGCTATGCTAGCTTCTATGAGTACATAGGGTGCAATGGGAACGCATGGTACATCTCGATTATACACGGTACTCGTAGATATAGTTGGAACACGGGCAGTCTCTAGATACAGGGGGTACAGGGTACAGTTCGAATACATATAGTTGGAACGCGCCGCGTATTCCAGGGTACATTGAGTACAGTTGGAACATCTGGAGTATTCGCGTATATGGTGAAGAAACTACAGTAAATGTTAAACAAAGCGCTTATATTATCCGATGCTGTCTCTT
Organism: Parhyale hawaiensis; assembly: GCA_001587735.2. Classification (NCBI taxonomy): domain Eukaryota; kingdom Metazoa; phylum Arthropoda; class Malacostraca; order Amphipoda; family Hyalidae; genus Parhyale; species Parhyale hawaiensis. Next base: position 505,577 of record LQNS02278174.1, read on the forward strand.
ATCGACATCGTTTGCTGGCCTGAATTTCTCCCATTGTCTACTGCTGACATTTTTGTAAGTTTTATTGCTCTAATTAAGTAATTATAGTTAAAGAATGAGTAGAGAAATACGTAAATCATATAATAAATCTGCTTATCATGTTGTAATTCACTTTTTATCCTCAGTTTTTTTTCTGTGTTGGTACGACCGTTACGCTTTTAGTGTTAAAAAGGTGAAAATTAGTGTATCTTGGATAGCATATTTGCAGGGAAAATCAAGAGTACAGCTTTCATTTTTAAGCTACTACTGCTTGCAGGTTATAGGTAGAAAGTTTGCTGTTTGACTTGGAATATATACATTGGCACTATACGTATGCATGATACTGGTCTGAGATATTTTAGAAGAAAAATTTTCATCTGCTCTTTCATTTTTACAGGTTCCAGCTACTTAATCAAGTGGCGTTTTTGTGGAGATCGATGGCCAGGTTGCAGAAGATGGCTGAAGTGACAAGGTTCTTGACTTAGAAACTATGAACATATTTGCAGCTTCTCTTAGCGCTGCCATGGGAGCAAGGAGGTTCTAATAGAGAGGAGTGCACCCTCTCTATGGCCTCATGGCCTCATCTGCCGTGAACACCTGTTATCTTGCAAACGGATCCCTATAAATTGTTCCATCTTTGTATCTACAACTGTCACCGTGATTCCCAAGTATAAAAATGAAAGTCAACACCGAGTCTTGAATCAAGCCTTTTCACGCAAATTTAAGAAGCTCCATTTCGAAACGGAAAGAACACACCTCCAGGAATAAAAATACTACATATACGACAATATTGCCACGTGGCTGATACGGCCGTATCATGATGCAATACTCACGGACAGCATTCTCTCGCTCCCTCATCGTTTGGTCGACGAAAAGTTTGGTCTTCTTAGGTACGCTGAGGCGAGTGGCAGCAGCAGGCCCCTGGCCTGACGTCTCATCCGCGGCAAATTTGGCCTTGCGTCGCAATATCTGCACAAGCAAGCCCCCACCTGCCGAAACAGCACAAAACTATGGCACTTTATATGCTTTCCTCTTGTTGATGAGGCTTACCTTCTCAGTGCCAGCCGCTGCTTCTGTTTAAATATAGAAAATTTCTCAAAACCTACTTGACTAATATCATTATCATGCTTAGCCTATGCTATAATAGGCATAGGCTTTATTGCTTGCTCCACAGTTGAACTTCGAGCTGAACTCAATAGTTACTCAAAGGAAAATTTCTGCATTTGATTTGCGATGGCCAAGCGAGCTGGTAATTGGTGGATGCAGCCACACGGGGCTCAAGCCAAATTGGTATTTTGATACACACGTATATCTAAATGCATATACACTCCTGATCAAAAGTTTAAAACCACTTGAAAATGTAAAAAAATAGCAACGTTATAGTGATAAATACTGTTAATACGCTCCTTCAACTGGGATCAGTAATTCCTAAAGGTAAAAGGTGAGACAGACGAAAAATGCCTGCTGTAACAATTTATTAAGAAATGTAAATAGTTTTTCAGATAATAAATTTTTCAGTTCATCAAAATTATAAGACCACAAACAGCAATCGTAAGTAACCTTTCGAGAAGGACTTTGAGGTGAGCAAAGTTTGAACTTAGTAATGAGTATTACCTCCATTCTTGTTGATAAACTCAGAAATTCTTTGTGGCATACTAGAATTAAGGGTTTCTATGAGGGCTAAAGGAATGTTATCCAAGCTCCTATATATACCACCGTAATGCCCGTTTACTGTCACAAATTGTTTACCATATCCGTAAACATTTCTTGCCATTCATCCCCAAAGATTTTATATTGGGTTTAAGTTTGTCGAACAGGCTAGATGACGTAACGCATTGACCCCATTTTTCGTTGAAGAAAATCATAGTCTGACGGGCAGTGTGGACTGCTGCATTATCCTGCTGAAAAAAAAACATTCTTCACCACACAAACGAAGGCCCTCCGTCGACAAAGATGATCTTTGTAACATACCGATATAAACAGCAGCTGTTTGACGACCTTGCACCTCCTGAAGCTTCCTAGCTCCCCCGTGATCAATGTACAAAACTAAATTCATTATTCTTCACTTTTGACACTATAACCGTTCAGCCTGTTTCAGTCGTAAAGACCCTTGGAGTGTGGCTGGATCAAAACCTTAGCTTCGATCTGCACATTCAAAAGATGTGCAGTGCCATTAACGGCTCCCTCTTCTTTCTACACAGAATAAAGTACTTATTAGATGAAAAATCCCGCCTTTTCCTCGTACAATCACTCATTCTCTCCCACTATAACTATTGTAGTCTAATTTTGTGCAAAACATCTAAAGAAACAACCTGACAGAGCTCCAGAAATCCCTTAATTTTGCTGCAAAAATAGTTATTATTGGCAAATTTCGTAAGCGTGACCACGCAAGTCCTCTGCTTGAAAAATTAGAATGGCCGCACATAGAGGCTAAATTGAAACGTGATGAGGCCATTTACGTATTTCATTCCTTGTACGGCAAGCGCAGTTTTGGTAACACAGTTCAATTTTCTCGAAATGAGGTGAACTCAGACCGGAGATCTCGAAAAAATAATGATCTGACTGCGTACAGGCTTCTCCAAATTGAAAAAAAGCACTCTCTGTATCTGGAACTTTTTTTATGGAATGGTCTACCTGATGAGCTAAAAAAGCGCCTCTTCCTCTCTCACCCAATTTGAGCCTCTTTAAAACAGGCTGCCTGCAAAATTTTCAGAACCAGGTAAACCACACGACATAAAAAGTGATACAGTGGTAAGACCTAAATGCATTTCCCGGTACAGCATAACTCCTTAAACAGAGATTCTGGAGATAGGGAATACTATTGAAAGGGAGGCTCTCGACGCTACGTACGTCACTCCTGAAATTAAGACGGCGCTAGGTGCTATGTGACGTAAATTGTAGCGTTGGCTGTATTCATATTAAATGAGAAAGAGAGAGCGGAAATAAAATTAAAAAAAAATGGAAATAAATAAAAAAAAACTAACGGCTCCTCAAGCACTCGGGATACTCCATTCAATTTTTTCACCTTACAAATTAATAAAGAGTTTGCCAAAAAAAATCTCTTACTACATTTAGGAAGCAAATATGCTGTACACCAGTTCAATTCCCGAAAGTTCTCTTGATGCCAATCCAAAGGTTTCACCTGTCTCTTGCTCTCGAAGCTTCGCTGCACCGCCAAATGCATCACTGTATAGACCGTTGGTTATACAATAGGATACCTAATACAATATTTCCAAAGTCTCACCATTAATGTCATTAATGTGACGACACATTTTCTAACTTACATTAGGCATATCTAGGAACCCACAGATAAAGGAAGGAGAGCTCTGTATATAACACAGGACGTATGGTAATAATAATAATAAACATTCTAACATTGAATAAAATATAGGCTGTGCTGTGTAGTAGTGTACATTGTATACCTTCATACAAATAATTTTATCTATTTTTACTCTAAAAATCTTGAATGTTGGAACTACAAGGTGCTTCCTGTTATCGGAATTCCGCTGTTCCGCCAGGTGCAACGTTTTATAGATAGATTATAGGTTATGTTAACATGTTTCGTCGAAAGATCATAGGTTGTATAATATGTTGCTTATAATAATAGCTCTTCCTAAGTCTCTGCACCTACGGGATTCTACATATATTATCTGATTATTGTAAGAATATATGCACATTTTCAGACATAAGGGAGTTTTTATGATCTATAGGATGTGTTGTAAACCAGCGTTTTATTTCACACCCAAAATTCCCGAGTGCCTTTTCCGCAGGGGATGTTGCAGCTTGCCGCAGTTCCTGCTTACGAGGTTAGTTTGTAGTGTAAAGTAGGCTCTCAATACTTCCCCCTTCTGTTTCGGGAGGTGGGCTGGTGATCGAGGTGGCTGACCTATTATCGCTAAATTCCTACCTCCTTGTATTTCGTTTCCTTCCCCTGTGCGGCATAGCCGAGCGAAATCGTTCAGCCGTGCCTGGGGGTTGAAGATGCACAACTTGCGCCTTTTTTTTTCCTGTCAGTAGCGCACTGACCACTCTGAGACCTCCAGGCAGAAAAGCCGGGACAAAAAAAAAGAAAAAATTATTGATAATTTAAAATGCGCCCTAGTGGCGCACGACTCTGTGTTAAGCCACAGGAGTGGTTTGACGCGAATGGACATTGTGTGCCTGATGCGCGAGTAAAATTGTATACTATTACTTCTGCAGCGTTTTATAAAATATAGATTATGTTGAATAATAGCGTCGTTTTGTGCCTGTGTACAAATAACATACGAGTGGTCTTGTGTCACGAGGTATTTTAGTTTATAATTGCGTCAAACCTTTAGCTGTGCACTCTGGATGTTGCAGCACGGTGACGATGCATTAACTAATTCATTGCTGTGTCTCAGGAGTGCCTCCGCACCGCTTAATATGCAATTGTGTAGAATGTAAATAGTGTGGGTAGTTGCACATTTTATGGGATGTCATGTATACAAATAACATACCTTCAGTATGTGTCCTATGCCATTGCATTCTGTAGTCTAGAGGCACTATATTTATCTTCATGTGTAAATTCATTCAGTCTTTGTCATAAGAGGCATAAAAAGAGTGTGCTACACCACATGTGCATCGTGTATATGAAATTGTTTCGTGTATTTTTTTTTATAGTCCAAATTT
>LQNS02278174.1:521472-539513 GCA_001587735.2 Parhyale hawaiensis
GCCTTGCCGATCCATAAGCGCCAGATTTAGACTCACCCGTCCCATGCCGGTCCACAAGCGCTAAAGTCTGACTCACCAGCCTGCCTTGCCGATCCATAAGCGCCAGATTTATACTCACCCGTCTCATGCCGGTCCACAAGCCCTAAAGTTTGACTCACCCCCTGCCTTGCCGATCCATAAGCGCCAGATTTAGACTCACCCGTCTCATGTCGGTCCACAAGCGCTAAAGTTTGACTCACCCCCTGCCTTGCCGATCCATAAGCGCCAGATTTAGACTCACCCGTCTCATGCCGGTCCACAAGCGCTAAAGTTTGACTCACCCGCCTGCTTTGCCGATCCATAAGCGCCAGATTTAGACTCACCCGTCTCATGTAGGTCCACAAGCGCTAAAGTTTGACTCACCAGCCTGCCTTGCCGATCCATAAGCGCCAGATTTAGACTCACCCGTCTCATGCCGGTCCACAAGCGCTAAAGTTTGACTCACCCGCCTGCTTTGTCGGTCAACAAGCGCCAGATTTAGACTCACCCGTCCCATGCCGGTCCACAAGCGCTAAAGTTTGACTCACCCGCCTGTCCTCCAAAGCCACTGCGACTAGTCTCAAATTTAAAGACTTGACCTCTATGAGCTCCAGGCAGAGGATGAGGCTGTCCATCTGTTGTGTCCAGAGCCGTTTGCCCTGAGGGCAGGCCAACCGTGTCACTACATTCTCCAGCTTATGCAATGATCTATTAAGTTTCAAGTCTCCTATAATTATAGATACATTAGTGCACTCGTGTACTGCATGTGCAATTTGTATCGGTATATCACCAATGTCACAATTACAACTTTTTCCTGCAACACACTTACACTGCTTGGAGTTTTCCCTCGTTGATTCGCTTGCATTTTGAATATATAATTTCAGGGTTAATTTCTTCTTGCACTTTTAGGTTAGGTACTGAAATCTCATCCCCATTATACTTTAGTCACTTGAGAATCAGTTGTATCATTGGACTGACGGACGTACTCTTGGCTCAGTTTTCAGGTCCACGCAAGTGGATGATTACAGCGAAGGAAATTTTTTCGCCCAAAGGAGAAAGCATGAATTAAAAAGTGCGTTGACATCAAAAATTACACCGTGTAGACGCGACTAATGCATCAAATTTTCAAAAACCGCCAATCGATGGCGGACCGGCCATGAGTGAGAAAGTTCAAATGGTCGCCGTCCGATTTTCGTTTTTTTTTGCATAATACCTGCAGCACTAGACTTGAACACCGGAACTGTGTCAATTTTGTACGAAACATGACGATTGCTAAATGTAAATAATCTGTTGTATATTACCCGGAGCACGGACACGGCACGGACGAGAGAGGTACAGCCGCTGCGCAGATTGTTGCACATCATTGGATGTGAAGGAATTTTTCTGAAGCACTCGTCGAGTTTTCTGATCAAACGCTATACAGTCTACACCTCGAATTTGCCAGGCTCCCTATTCTAAGATTACGGATTTCGGGACCGTCGAAATGTCGCAGTTCTCTCGTTAGCCTTCCGTTTTTGACACCGTGGCTCTGACAAACTGAGCCGACTGTAGCTTTGCTCTTATTTAGGGATTAGGCGGCATCTAATCTGCAACACGAACCGGTGCATATGGATATCCTGTTGCCATGCGCGGTCACGTTGACTCTACCTTCACTTCTACTAGCACAACCGTTGCAAGAATTGTGAGAGAGCCCTAGCGGATTACCTAAAAATATAAAAATATGTTAATGCAAGTTTGTTGCATCTTAATACAAGTATTGTTACTAATTGAAGTAAAGCTTAGTTTCGTCATAAATTTACCTCTCTTACATTTAGTAAACTTATTTCTAGCCAGACAATGGTTCAGAAGTACTTGCTTCATGACAGGATAAGGTAAAATATGCTGCCTCAAGTTACGCTCATGACACTATCAGAAACTGGCCAAATGTTGAGCGAGAATGCCAAGCTATGGAGTGCAGTAATTTTGCGGTAGTGGCACGGCTGGCAAATGCAGGTGAGGGAACATGTCTGGAGTAAAATATGATTTCTCTTAGGGAGAACACGTTCATTAGAACGTATATATCACTAACAGTTCGTTACCTTGCTTGTGTAGCAGTGAAGGTTCTTGTCCATAGTCGCTACAAATACTGTCTTGTCGCGTTTGATAAGCCCAACAGCCTGTGAGTTGAGCTCTATAGTGGGTCGTCCCACTTTGGTTCCTCTCTTGAGTGTGTAGACGTGTCCGTTGCGGCAAGCTGCAATGATGCGGTACTCCACGTCGTACAGCCCTGACACTGACAGGAACACTGGCACACTTGGCAAGCTCACCTGCGTCAGTGATGAGTATTCAGTTTTCAGTGAGCAGCAGCAGCAAGTATTTCTCGACAGCTTATATACGCACACTTGCTTGAGCTGAACCACCGCACAGAACAGGGCTTGTCTACGCAACGAGAGCAGACGCAGCTGTACTGCATGTTATCACCAGCCGCATGACCTGACCTTGCAGTCGCTGGTGAGATGTTTTCCAGCGCCTGCTCGTTACTTCAGTTCGGCAATACTGCAATTAGCACTCACTGAACTATTGCCTACCTTACAATAACCCAAAATATGCATTCCCTTAAATCAATGATCGCATTTAAGTCAGTTACAGTGAACAATGCCTGATACCGTAGATAGATTCTTGTTTCTCTTCGCATAGCAAGGGTGTTATTATTATTATTATTAAAACTTCACGCCTGAGCTCCCACGGACAGGTAATACAACCCAAATTAAGCATTTGCAACACCGGGAAGCCCAAAACGCTGCTAAAGGAAATCCAGCAAAAAACCATTAACAGCCGACTTAAAAGCCTGCAGGCTGTTCCGCTTATACAACGTAATATACTAGCTAATATTATTTTATTATTATTATTACCAAGAAGAAACTTGACGATGTTACTCATATACTATGGAAAGCGCTAATTACCTACAGACAATCGAAAAAGTGAGATGCGATTCTTCGACTCCGTGTAGTCATAGAGTAAAGCTCCGTACAGCTACAATACCGACCGGTAAATAATTCTAGAACATGTGGCAAAAACTTGCCAACCTATGTTACGTAAATAGAGCTTCACTTCATTGAGTTCTTTCTATTACAACTTCCAGCATATATAACAATGAAAAACCATTCATACATTTCATGTAGTCAAGAGTTAATTCCTTGCAGCTATTACGCAAGCTTTACATGGGAGACATTGTACTGAGCAGAGTACGAGTAGACCACAGTGCGAGTAATGACGTTGGAATAACATGTAGTTCGACTGACCTTACAGTTGTCCATAACATGAACCTCCACTAATGTTTGCATTACTTACGCTGTTTAATATGGTGAAGGCTTCAGGGTCCAATATGAATATGTTAGCACTTTCAGTGCCCAACACCAGGCACGATATTGCCGTGTCTTCCAAATGACTCTTCTTGAGCGTATCGATGGCCGTGACCACCGTCTGCACAACAGCGGGGCAGTAAACGTACAGTAATTATAACTTTACAGTTCGGGATAGTCACAAGAGTGTATCCAGCGATAATACAAATTAAGGCACAAAATTTTAGTACGTGATCGCGATTGTGACAGCTCAAGAAGCTAAAAGATTTAGGCATGATTTTTTCAGAAATTCAGACTGGAGCGATGGCAACTTTGAACCCCAGACGAAAGAAGGCACAGACGATCAACTTCTATAAGCACACCTCATATATCTTCTTCGGAATCGCTATGACGTCAACATTATTCCACGTATTGCACCGGTATTGCTGTTGATAAGATATGAAGTTAACAAACAACCAACATAAATATATTACTATTTTAGCATAAATATAGCCATAGAAATTGGCTGCTCATTCAGAGAAGGCACATTTCTGTGAATCATAGACCACACCATATATTGACTGGATACTGGCCCCTCAGGCAGATTGTAGTCCCAAAATTGGGCCTTACTGCACGGTACGGCAGACGCACATCTATACGTTCTCCCATTACTTTTCAATACTTTGTTTCGGCTATTTGACTTAATTCTTTTTCATTCAGTAATGACTGGCAAATCTGTACAGATTTCTAAAAATTTTGCATAGGAGCGGGTGGCTAAAAGCCTAGATTACAGTAAAAAAACAAAGCACCAAGTTCACTGCTACAAAATGAATCATGATCTATTGTCAAGAACTCAAAAAACTAATAAAATAAACGCAAAATAATAAAAGTAAAAGTTTCGGATATTAATCCCATTTTCAGTAAAATCAGGAAACCAAAATAATAATGAATTTTAATAAGTACAATCTACACTTTATAAACACACATGGGAAACACAACAAAAGGTAATAAGGAAAAACGGCAAAAAAAAACTCGAAAAGAAAGGCTGAACTTAAGGTTTCGCGCTAAAAAAGGGGTGGGAATATTACTATAGTTTAATGAAGGCTGCTCTTTGAAAATATACAGAGACTCCGGCATTCTAAGATCGGAAGTGTCTGAGTGGAACCTAAAATAGTAAAATTTGTCATTTGTACTCTGCTATTGCACTGTTTACTGGTGAGCGGACTGATGAAAATGGCGGACAGCGAGAATGCTACAAGTTCGACAACTCCTGCCCATTATATGCTCGAATCTTGAAGTTTAAAACAAAAGAGTAGGGAAACCGCTTTGTTGGAAACGAGAAATGTAAGTAAAGCATGGGACCTCCAATCCAAGCCACTAACGGACCCTCGTTCAGCCATTTTATAACTCAATAAAATCTCAGTTAAAGATAAGCAAAGGTGGTCAGTGTCAGCTGTGGTATGAGCTACATCACGGCACCTTAGGCAGTCCTTGAACATTTCACAAACGAAATGCAATTTTAGGTTACTCCACGCTATTAGAATTTTGGCCTCCTAAAACTGTTTTACGATATTGGCCTCTGGGGTGGCCAAGAATTCGATTAGGGGTTCAACTAGCCATTAGAAAAAGAGCTGTATGAAGGATGGAAAAAATTTCAGTTGATGTTGAAACAGCTGAAGCCATATAAACGTATGAACGCTTTAGTATTCAAAAATGACTCTCCAACGTTTTTATTCATAGTTACCTCCGCCAAGGAGGTTATGTTTTAGTCGTGTTTGGCTGTCTGTCTATTTGTCTGTCACCAAGATTACTCAGAAAGTTATGGATGGATGTGTACGAAATTTACAGGGATTGTTATGCATGTTAACAGTAACAGATAATTAACTTTTGACGAAATCCGTTAATCTCTCTGTTTGTTTGTCTGTCTGCCTATTTTTTCTTAATGCCAACAGTCGAATAGTAATGGATGGATTTTCGTGAAATTTATATGAGTTTTTAGATATAATAAGAAGAGTAAATGACAAAATATTTGGGATGATCTTTTTGTCCATTCGTTTGCTTGGCGCTATGTTTGATTTTATGATTGTTAGCACAATAACTCAAAAAGTTATGGATGGATCTTGATGAAATTTACAGGAGTTGTAACTAATGTTAAAAGACATAAAGAATTACATTTTGGTAATAATCGGTTGGTCTGTTTCACTTTTGTTTGTCATAATGTTTGTTAGCAGCATAACTCAAAAAGTTAAGAATGGATCTTAATGAAAATTACAGGAATTGTTAATACCATCAATAGGCACAAACGATTAGATTTTGGTGTTGATACGAAGAAAATCATGGTTTCAGAACCAATTTGAATTTTCCGATACCGGTGCCTTGCTTGGCGGAGGTATACGTTGTCAGAGTGCTCTCTAGTTACAGTATTTATTTGCTTTTACAGTTATATTGATCTGTTGCAACGGCTGCTAAAATAGAGAAGAAGCGAGAGTATTGATGAAGTACAGCATGAGATATAGGTAACCATCCCTAAATTATTGAGCCAGGATATATGCATGAATCTCTTTAAAATTTGAAATATGTATATTAGCGCACATATATAGTTCTGGCGCTACAGTTTAAAATCATAGCGAGAACTTTGACAAAGAAATTACTGAAGTGTACGTCATGGAAAAGTACTTCGAAATGACAATGGAACGAATTTACGGAGCTGACGGAGCAACTGGTAACCTGGGAGGCTGGGAAAGAAAGCAGGAATATTGTACGCCACGCTATTGCAAACCTCCATCATATGCATGCAATATATACAACGCGGCAGAGACGGCCGCTCCGTCTAGCTTGCCTGTCTCTTGAGCAGAAATCCTTTGTGTTGGTCCAGAAAATTTTGCTGGCTCTGATGGTCAGGGCACATGAGGAAGCGCTGGGAACGAGTGGTGAGGCCGCACTCGCCCACCTCGTGGCGCAACGAGTCCAGGATCTCGTAGAGCAGACTGACGTCGAGCAGATCATCTCTTGCCTGCAATATAGTGTGACTAACATCAAGCAGATCGTCTTTAGCTTATATCGAGTACTTCACTACTTCCTTACCACGAGGTTAAAAGGAAGAGTCTTATAGATAATTCCTTACAAGTTTTAAAACGATGGCAACGCCGATTACCACTCTAAAATTTACAGTATCAACCTATGCTACTTATGCTTATGTATATCAACAATTAATAGTAAGGATTTCTGACCGTTAGTGCAAACACTACTCAATAGAGCAGTCCAGATGTCCAGCAATCTGGTTGTTCGGGCCACAGTCCAGCCTGGATGATGCAAAATCCTCCAATATGCTCGGCATACAGTTTACGAAATAAGTAAGAGTTTTGCTAAAACTGGCCAAGATTGCTGCTAGAGCTGCCTACAGACCAAGAAAAGATAAAATTCGCAAACTCTGCTTCTTGGCTGGTTTCGAAAAAAGTATTGAAGCCAATCCAACCGTTCCAGTGTCAACATTAGCTAGGAAAAGATGATTTAGCATCTCTACAGTTCACCGGGCTGTGAATGATCTTGGTATGTCCTCCTATGTCCAAGGTCGAAGGCATCTCCTAAGTGATAAGTTGAAAAACTCCATTTGGAGAGGTGCAAGAAGATTTTGAACAGGAGGAAAATCAACGGGAAAGTCAACAAGTTCTCTTCTGATAGCAAAATTTTTATTGTGGATTGGAGTTATAACAGACGTAACGATCGCTTTATTGCCTCTTCTAATACTGAAGTTTCTCCAGCACTAATTACAAAAAAAAATAAAAATCAGCTAACTTCGTGACCTTGTACGTTGTTTCAAGTGAGGGCGATAGCTTTACTCATTTCTTCACCAAAGACGAAACGATGAATGCCGAATCTTACTGCAACATCTTGGAAATGGAAATCATCCCACGGATGAAGGTCAAAGCTTCAACAAAGAAGTTCATCTCCCAACAGGAGTCTACTCCCTCCCAAACGGCGTGAGAGCCTGTCGAATTGCTGAAGAGGTTTGAAATCTAATTTTGGGAAAAACTTTTGGTGGCAAACTCCCAGTCTAAGATAGATTATTATTTCTTGTCGCGAATTGAAGCCAAAGCATGAGCTAAGCCCCCAATTTTGTTGCAGTCGTCAAAAAGGTCGTGAGGTCATTGAAAAAAAAAAAAAACAGACTTTATTGGTGATGTATGCAAATTTCGGAAGGCTGTAGAAGCCGTTATCGTAGTTGAAGGTTGTCATATTGAATAAAACTTGCATTCCTACCATTTCATGAATAAGCTATAACCTACAACGGTTTTGAGCTCCTGTGTTATTTTTTCCTCATATTATTAGCGTTTATAGCCTTAGGATTTGCTAGTACAGATTTATCTGTAAGACCTGTAAGACAGACCCGGCCGTATATACATAGGAAGCTCACGTAACATACCGTATTTCACATACGTCACACTGTGTCGCTCCAACAGCGCTCCTTGAGGTACACCCGGTATTAAGAGTGAAAACCTCATTGCGTTGTGCCCTAAATATGCCGGCCACAGCATCCATATGAGAAGTAAATGTTTCTAGCTTTTGTTTGTTTTGCATGAGGTTAAGTGTGCACTGTACACACGGAGCATTAGCCTGCCCGATCTGTCAGTACCTGGTTCCATGCATCGTATTCCAGAGGGTTCACTTCCAGTGTGGGCAAGGTGAACTTGAAGTACGGCCGCAGATTTTTGTAGATGTAAATGTAACTTCCTGATGCCACCGCCACAGCTGCCAATATAAGCCATGCACAGCATTATTATACTCTCAAAATTAGAGCACTCTAAGAGTGCATACATCTGCCAAGCAAGGCAATGTTAACGAAAAATTAAAATTCGTCGTGAAACTAGGTTTTCCTTTTTATCATAAGTAAAATTTCGTGTTTTGCGCCTCGTGACAGTACAAATAATTTTCTTGAAGATCTGTCCTAAACTTGTTAAGTAAGGTTCGGACAAACATTTTGACAAACATTTGTCAAATAAAACACACAAACAGATGAACTGATCACCACCAAAATGCGGTGATTTGTACCTTTTAATATTAATAACAATTTCTGTAAATGTCATGAATACCGTCCAATGCTTTTTGAATAATGATAAAAGTCAAATTTAGGGCAACGATGAAAAACATTGTATAATTAAATGCGAGCTTTCGATTTCTGCTGAAATCATCTTCAGGCGACGAAACTAAAACTGACCTAAAAGTTCGGACTTATAGCCATCTAAGTGGTATCATAGCTACTCAACAATTATTTCCTATCACAAAGCAAAATGTTAATTTACAATGAATAATTCAGCAGAACTTGCTTGATCGTTCAGAGTGGGTCGTAATTTGTGAATGTAAATTGATTATAACACACGAAAGTCAAAATCAGAGCATTTGTCTAAAATTTTGAAATTTTCTTTCTTTATTGGATGGTTATTATCCATTGACTGATTTCTGATATTGCTTTAATTTGGAGATTGGGAAGGTAATTGAGTTCTAAATGATAATCCTTTATGTTGACATATTCTCACCATCAGTTGTTTCCTGGTTTCACCTATATAGGTTGCAGCAAGCTGTCCGCATTGTTATCTGTAGATAACACAGGAAGCAAGTGAAGGCGGTAAAATGTCTTTAAGCTTGAAAAAGTTTTGGATCCTAAAATTGGAATTAAAAAGAACTCTCACTTTGAGTTGCGGATAGAATTTGTTTACAAACGTGATAATCTTTCTCTTTAGAATATAACACGATGGTCCGAAATATGGCAATTTTAGAGTAACTACTCTACGCTCAACCGTTGGTATTTTCGGTTTTGAGTTATAAATATTGTTTAAAATTTTACGGAAAGTATTATCAATTAATTTTGCCGGGTAAAAGTTCGCAATAAAATATTCTTTTAGGAAGGAAAGTTGTGCCGTAAAAAAAACGTTGCTCGAGCACATACTAAACGCGCGAACGATCAAGCAAGCTATGAGATTAATCTTATATCTAATAGGCTGGAAAGAGTCGAATCTCAGTCCTAAATTTGTGAATGTCTTCTTTCTAAACACTGTTGTTTCTAAAGTACCACTGCATTTGTTTTGACAAACAGTAATCATACACACCAGCGGCTGAACCGACCGTCACTAAAATTTGGTCATTTGTGTCATAGGAGTGTTAAAGATTTTGTAAATTTCATCAACGTCTGTTAATCACTTTTGGGGTTACGTTGCTGACAAACATAAAAGCAAACAAAGACCAACCAACAAACAAACAAACGAGCAAATCATTAGAAAGAAAAATCTGGTAGTTCGCTCGTGACATTCCAAACAATTTTTGCAAATTTCATGAAGATCCATCAATAACTTTTTGACCTATGTCGATAAGAAAAGAGGCTGGCAAACAAACTTACAAACGGTTGAAAGGATCGTCACCAAAAGTTAATTAACTGTTTCTCAAACATGACTACAATGTAAGTTTCGTAAAGATCCGTCCCTTACTTTTTGAGTTTGCTTGGTGACAGACAAACAGAAAATTCGACAGATAAAAATAAATAAATCCAATATATGATAATTTATTTCCCCTAAAGATAGAGGTATTCGTGTGTTTAATACTACCACAAGTGGTATATTATGCATATAGGACATAGAGTCCAATCCGTCAGTGCTTTCCAAGTTGCGCATGGCAGGACATTGAAACTCCTAGACAGGAGACAGTCAAGTCAATCGTTCTGGAGCAGGGGTTCCCCACCGTAGGTGCTCCGTGCTCGAACCCCCTGGGGGTGCGAGACGAGCTTTCAAAGGGTGTGTAACCGTAGATTATTTCCACATCATTCAAAATTTAATTTGAATTTGTGGTGCAAGTTGATATAATTTAAATTCTTTATCATCATACAGGTCAGTGATTTTGTATGGGTGCAAGCACACTGCAGAAGTTTTTTAGGGGTGCCAGGCATAGATAAGGTTGGGAACTACTGATCTAGAGCAAATAATTAAAAGGAGATGGTGAAGATGTTGATATTAAGCATTATAGGTATAGTTACAATTCTCGCAGACATAAAATATAACGCCTTATAGCTACATCAACGGAAGCTTCTACAGAATTCTATGTATAGCATAGGACTTATACATGTTACAAAAGCATAATATCCTTGGTGGAGGTAATAACAGTGTGATACATTACCTTCAAAGGTTCTAAAACTGTATAAGATTGGACCACTAATTTTGCGTTCTCTCAAACTGAACGAAATTTGCAAAATACGAAAAAATATCTTGGCAGGTAAATAGTAGAAAAAGAGGACGATTTCATACACGAAGTATTTCAGCGAAATATGCACATTGAGGCAAGAAAGTACCTAGACATTTCTGTTTGTTACTATTACGCTTCAGTCGTGATATGGTTACCAGTTAGTGGCGTCGTTGATACAATGATTTGTTGGGGCGCTGCACGCACGCGAACTACAAGAAGCGCAACATGGAATACGCACGAAACGGAATGCGCGCAACGGGATGACTGCATGTGGATATATGTACGTTAGGTTATTTTAGGTTATGTTAGGTTAGAAGTGGTTAGGCAACGTTACTTTAGGTTAGGGTAGCTTACGTTGGGCTAAGTGAAGTTACGAAACAACAAACAAACAAACAAATGAAAATGATATCTTTTCTCATATGGATGCCTTGCCCAACAAATTAGGGGTGCAGCATCCTGAGGTATTCATTCCTATAAGTAAAGTTCTCAAAACTAAGACAGTAGACAATATCTACCGTTGATGCGTGGACGTACACTAGTGGGCAGTCAGAGTCATACCGTTAGAAACTAAATAAGTAGCACAACTTTGAACAGATATTCTTGTTTACCATTTTTATCACCCGCGATCGAAGCAAAAAGCGGCGATGATGTTGTCGTTGAAGACTTAGGTATATTTGTATATTTGTCTGTTCACAAAAAAAAAAGGAGTTGAGCTATGTTCATCATTTTTTTTGCGGGAAGTCTGGTGGGTTGACATAGATGTGAAAAAAGTCACAACTCATGCGTGAGCTGGCCATCAAAAATGACGGCGTTGAAATTTGCTCCACCGCGAGTAATAGTCTTAAGCCACGAGGCATTCTAAATTATCCTATATATGATAAAAGTAGAGAAAATTTAGAACTTAAAATAGCCAAAATACCGTTTGAAATGCTGTGCGCGTTAGTGTATTTAGGATAAACAATAAAGAAATTTAGAGACTGGAACGCCTCATGCGTGAGACCATCATGCGCGGTGGACAGCAAATTTCATCGCCGTCATTTTTTGATGACCAGCTAATTCTATTTTTTTTTGCCATGGGACAACCTATCAGACTCCCTGCAAAAATTATGAACGTTGCTCAACTCCTTCAACCACTCTTTGGGTGGACAGATAAGTATGCAAATATATATATATACAGCACCTAAATCTTCAACGAAAACATTATCACTTCTCTCACTTCGTTCGCAGGTGATAACTAGAGCGCCTCGGTGGCGTAAGACCATCACCCGCAGTAACGAAAAAATTAAACGAAGTAATTTTCGACGGCCAGTTAATCTTAGTGTTTCATATGGATGCCGTGCCCAACAAAGTTAGCGCCCTACGCCCCCCCCCCCAGTACATTACCTCCTTAAGAATAAAATAGAACACCCTATGCTCCAGACGATCTGCCGCGGTGGAGGCGAACTTACCCCTGTGGAGGAAAATGTTTCACTACCGTCATTTTTATGGCCAGATAGGTTTAGTTTTTTGGCATGGGTCACATCGAGGTATACCCACCAAACTCCTTAGAAAAAATTATGAAGATTGTCCAACTCTTTCGACAACTTATTGGGTGGACAGGCATATATATATATACATATGTACAAAGATATATATATATATATTTCGCATTGGCCTGATAGAGGTACACTCCCTATGAGAACCTTGTAGGTTAGGTGCCAGGACTGGTTCTGCTAATGTCCTATATCAAATATAGGTCTTTATACGGGTATACTGTGTTCTAAACTTCATATTTCACTATGGGAGCCAGTCCTTGCCTACTTAACCTACAAGGTTGGCGGGGTAAGAGCTCATTGTAAGGAGGCTGGTACTAGGGTGGATGGTCGGGGTAGATGGTCGGGGTGGATGGTCGGGGTAGATGGTCGGGGTGGATGGTGTCAGCACAAAAAAAAAATTGACCTTTTACTATCGAGAAGGAGGCGTGCGTTGTAACGTAGACTTATTTACTTCAAAATGAGACCAAATTTGCATAAATCTACATATGGTGTTTATAATACTTTTTTTCACTTTTCGAAGATAACGGGCTTTTAAGTGGCCAGCATTTTGGTATCTCTATAGAAACCAGAAGGCCACTTAACAGGCCGAATATGAATATTCTTAGCCATCTAATAGCCCGTTTCGAAATATATACGGACGAAACGCCGATATACACCTTGGCGAATTGCCTTATAGACTTCATAATGACAGTTGTATCAAATGTTTCCTACAGCTAGAGAAAACAAATGATAGCATTATTGATAACGAGCTTTCTGTCGCCGTCAACAAAACCTGTATAACAGAAAAGCTGCTCCCAAAGTACACACATACAAATATATATACTGTATATATATATATATACACTTGAATCTTCAACGAAAACATTATTACCTCTCTCACTTTGTTCGCGGGTGATAATAAAATAGACACATTACAGTTAAAAATACACTGCAGATTACGAATTTAATTCAACTCTTTGATTGCTACTCCGGTATTTGTGATGGACAAGAATTTATCTCTAAGGACTGGTCTTTTGAAAGCTTCAGACGAAGTTAAAAGAGCAGTTTAAAAATATGGACGAACTAAACTTTTTGCTATGGATGAAGAAGTGCTTGCCGCGTTTTCCTAATGCATTTTAACAGAATTATTCGGATCTCTCGAAGTGCAGCAACACCATTCTGATGAACTGATTATATTCTACGGCATCATGTATTGGATCGGGAAGATCATTCCAAAGCTTAGCTCGAGAAATAGAGAGCGCCTACTGACCAGTCCTGGTGCGGGTGTAGCACACTTAGAGATTCTCTTGCCGAAGAGATCTTCCGCTGATTTCACTATTGGGAGTAAACTCGGTATTCCTTAGAGCACCACGCAGTCAGAGAAAAGAGTGGGCTTCATCTATCTTTAATTTCGTGCAAACTCATGGCTGTTGGAGCTTTTTAACAGTAGATCTAGCACGAACGCGCTTGCTGAATTTTCCGTTGAGAACCATTTTTTCCGCAAAGATCTGAGCTTTTAATAAATCTTATTCAAGATATTCAGAGGCTTTTCCCAGATTTAAACTATAGTAATAAAAGTGAGAGAACAAGCGATTGGATGAGAAGTAGGCGTGATTTTTGATTTAACAAATGTTTAATTTAGAGGGGAAATAGAAGCGTATAAAAGCGTACCGTTTCCGGTTCTGCATAATTTTAAAATGTGGACGTCAAATGTCAAATGTTCATCCATCCCCATCCCAAGCGATTTGACAATATCGCTAGCGTTGATAATAGAGTTATTAAAGGTGATCGAGAAAGGCTGTTGAGTGCCAAATACAATGCATTGGGGTTTATCCGCGTTCAGTTTTGGCCCTTTTTTATAGCTTACCCTATTTTTATTTTTTTTTAGATATTCTATATATTTCCCCACGCTTTCTCATTTATTTGATTCAAATTCCAAACGGCACTTTCGACATCATCGGCAATGTTAGGTTAGGCTATTCCATGTATTTCTTCAATTCAAATGTTTTGTCGCTCATTCCAATTCGCATGCATTCCCTTACGCGCTTATTCCGGTCGCGCTCATTCAGGTTGCTCTCGTTTAGTTACGTGTACGTTCAGTCGTCCCTTTAGTGGATTGTGGTATTTTTTAGCATCAGATTTCCCTTGCTCTCTCTACTGCTTTCGCCTGCTGTAATACCTGTACTTGCCACTCAATTTCTTCTTATCAACTTATTCTAAGGGTTGACACCTAATAAAACTGACCAGTAGTAAAGTCCATTGCCAAACTTGTCGTCTGACGTGACTCTTAATACTGAATAAGAAAAGAAAAATAAGGCGAGAAAAAATACAAGTGCAGTGCCGACGTCGAACATGGAGATGCTTAGAGGCATTGTAATAAATATAAGTTAACTACTCACCTGGCAGCTGTGGCTCAGTTGTGTCCATATGGAAGGTTATGACTCCTGTAGGCATGTCGATGAGTGTGTTCTCTGAGGTGAGTTGCGTTCCTTTGTACACCTGGTGTTGGAGGACAGCGAAATTGTCATTCTATGGTGCAGTAATTGTAGATCGAATTCCCTGATCATACAGAAATTTACAAAATACCAGAGCACACTGATGCCTTTTCTTTTAATTTCGATTTTCTGAATTTTAAACATTGTCATTCCAGCGAAAACCTGGACAACTCCTGACCCACTGAATAGATGCACTTTCCGGAAGACTAAAATTACGCTTTTCGTATCATAGAGATCTTCTGATACGTGGTTCCAAACAAAATAAGTACACTGGAGCCGCTTGCCCAGTTTCCACTTTCGCTGGTGCAGGAAGCGTTGAGCCAAGTCTACCAATGCCGGTACGTTCGTCGTGGCGCGACTTCGGTCTGCTCGAAATTTACCAGACCAAAAACTGTTGATAATCTCAGCCGCTGCTGCAATTTTTATGCCATAGTGAGAACCGAAGGCAAATTTCAACTATCTCGCCTAATTTTAAGCAGATTAAATTAATAAAGATTTATATTTTAGGATTTAGAGGACAATGATGGCAAATGCTGGTCTTCAGTCACGGCCACAACTACATAATCAGATTACTTCAATCGGCTCTTTTATGCTACCCTTGAAAGCCATTACGTGGGTAGGCCACTTTACTACATAAGTGTCCATACAACACGAGTACACTTACAACATAAGTATGCTTAGAACACAGGCACAGAGTTTGATGTGGCCATGTGCGTCCTAGCCACGAAGGAAATAAAAGACCCGAAGCCGCAGTTTTCCGTTTCCCACTGTTACTTCTTAACCGCAATTGTCCGGCTCTGTATGATCGTTTCTTCCTCTCATTATGGGAGCGGCAGACCACATTAATTCTTGCAGTGACGTAATGAAGCAATTCAATTCAAAAGAGAAAAAATCGGTAATGTTGAGTTTAGGACCAGTGGAGAATTACAAGAAAGAAAGAAACCCCATTTATTTCTCCCCGTAGGAAGGTATTCATACAATAGTTCTGTTACAGTACATGTTCAGTACACTAGTGTAAAACAATAAGCAATGAGTCTTACACGCTAGGTTAAGAATTAAATGTACATTTCTACTTCACAACCTACTGATCGTACAGGCTATAATCTCACGCATTTTAAACACCCACCGAACTGATTAGTTCGGCACCTAACATTCTTCAACGTGAAGAGTGCGCACCGACCGTATCACGTGTAATTCTCCTAGAGACTTTGAGGGCCGGGACAGAAGAATACAACCAATGCCTCTCATTAATGTATACCTTATAAAACATACAGTGTTGGGCCACCCCCTCTCCTGTGGGACAGCTTCACAAGATCATTATCTGCGCACAGCCTGCTGGCCGCCTAACAAGTCGGTCCAACAGACGTAAGTGACTGTCAGCAGCTGAAGCCCAGACCGGAGTACAATACTCTAACACAGTAAAAAAAAAACATAAAAACATCTGCGGACACCCTCACTGTCACCAAACACAGAATTCATCTTACGCAGGAGCCTAATCTTAGTGGAACTGCGTGGCACCAGTCGCCTAATATGGGGCTCAAAAGTAAGCTTCTCATCAAAGACAACACCAAGAAGCTCCAAGGAGCTAGACCCCTTAAGCAATGTGTCACCTATCTGCAGATGTGGATGCTGCGGTAGAAGTGTCCGAGACCGACTGATAATGATCGACTTGATCTTACTGGCATTCAGTTTCATACCCCAGGCTGAGCAACCATGCACTAATAAGGGACAAATCCCTATTCAGAGACTAGGCGACAGCTTTACGCATGCGGGGAGCAGGTATCACTGTTATCAAAGTGGAATCGTCGGCTAGCATGCATGTCACTAGTATACAGAACGATTAATAGCGAGCCAAGCAAGCTACCTTGAGCGACGCCAGACTCCACCGGGACGGAGGCACCGAAAACGCCGTCAACAGACACACTTTGAGTTCGCTCAGAAAAAAATCACGAATGATTGACAGAACCCTACCACCCACACCAAACGACTCAAGCTTGTATAATAGATCCCTGTGGTTGACCCGATCAAAAGCCGTGCTAAATTTTAACTGTACAAGGCGTGCCTCAGACCGACAATGCAGCGCAACCTGTAAATGGTGTGGCATCGACAACAAGGCGTCACAACAACCCAAATAGTTCTATACGCGAGCGACCAGCAGACAGCAAACCCATAATCTCAGCAAAACGACCAAGCTTACGAGCGACCAATTTCTCGAACACTTTCGACAAATGGGCGTCAGCCTAATGGGCCGGTAGTTGGCGACATGGGGTGACACTGGACACTTGGGAATGGGAGTGATATTTCCACTGCGCCAACACCGGGGAAAATTTCTTAACCGTATCCGGTGCTGCTAGCTTAGGAGCAAGAACGCCAGCAAGCTGCTTATAAAACAGAGGAAACATGTCCACCGGGCATGTAGGTTTCAAAAACTTCCTTGGAGGTATAATGTTTTGGGCCGGGATAGTAGGAGTTAAACTGAATGCAGAAAGGTACTGCCAGTTTCTTGAAGCCAACTTGGTTACATGGCTTAATGAGCAGACTATCGCACGCATATCCAAATTAGTATTTCAGCACGATAACGCTCCCTCACACCGAGCACGGTACACTGCTAACTGGCTTACGGATGGAGTATTCAAGTAAAAACGGATTATAACCTGGCAAGCGAATAGCCCCGATTTAAATTCCATTGAAAACCTCTGGGCAATGATCAAAAGGAAGGTCTATGTAGGTGATCGGCAGGTTTCGAGCAAAGTAAGCCTGTGGAATGCAGTAAAAACAGCAGCAGATTCTATTCCACCATCTGAAATATCAAACCTGACAAAGGCTGTTGATAATCGCTTTAAAAATCATGAAAAATGGAGGTTGCCATGTTCAAAATTAACTTGTTATGTTTACCACTACTGAACACTTATTTCACAGTTTATTGAATTGTTTTGGTTATAATTTCTTGGGTTTGGACGTTTAACAACAATATTCATGTTCACTTGTATTTGCTTTTTCTTTATGACGTTTTTATTAGTTTGTTGCATAATCTGTGGTAACAGTAAAAAACTCGTACAAAAGCAAGTTGTATGATAAACTCAACTAACGACTAAATATTTATTTTACAAGTGCTGTTTATATAGGCAACGTAAGTAGAGAGTAAAGCGGCGAGATACCCGCTCGTGATCTTTGACCTCTGGACCCCACCTGCTTCCGGTTTCCCAGGCCCCGCCCACTTTCGGTTCGCGCCCCCCCCCTAACCCCCGCTACACCGAAAGTGCAATGGCCGTCTTAAACCGGTAGGTCAAGGTCACGCGCAAGGTCGCGAGACTGAAAGGTCACGAGCCACCCTTAGTGCCTCACAACGACCAGCCCTCAAATCCCGCCCTGGACTCAGAACGAACGTGTCAGAAACCTGAAAGGGAACGCGAGCTTCCGTGGCGACCAAAACCAATAAACACTGTCAGTAATCTCAGAGATATTCT
>LQNS02278174.1:617645-638073 GCA_001587735.2 Parhyale hawaiensis
ATTAACTGTAGCCATAGCAAATACAGGTATTCTGCTAACTGCTTTTTCTTAACCCCTTTTCTTTTAGTAATTCTTCTGCAATAGGAAGTTGAAATGAAGCGACTAAGATTGTTGATGATTAGCAAACTACATGTTTATAAAGCAGAATACCCTTTAAATGTTGTATGAAATTCCTAAAACTTGAAAAAAACTACAAAATATAAAAAACAACCATGTTTTTTTTGGGAGTTTAAAAAAACATGACTTTTTAGTTTAATAAAAAAACATAGTTTTGCCAACCCTGGCGAGGACACCCGCATGCATTGGTTCCATGTGTCGATCGATACAGTACCTATAATTCTTTGTCCCTTCTTCTCCTGCAACATATTTACAATGGGTAGGGAGGCTGAAGTGACTTACAGCAATAAAGGTAAATGGAAACCCACACGCACTGGTTTGTGCTGAGGATATAGGCCCGCTGTCCCCAGAGGAGTAAGTGTGGCTGCAGCGACCACTGGTCGTTAAGAACTATGGCGCCATTTTGACGGAAGGTTCAACGACCCACGTCCCCTCTACCTTCCACGTCTCTTAGGAAGGTAAGTGCCCCCAAGGCCGCTCTGCACACCCACCACTACCGAATCGGCACACCTAGATCAGCGGAGAGCTTGCATGCCTGGGTTGGCCTCAAACCTGCGGTACAAAGGGTGTAAGCTCAGAACAAATATGTATAAGCGTGTTGTTACCGTGGGTATAATAATGTCCTGCTCACTCCGCGGGACCTGTACAAGCTCGTCCCACGTTGGCTCCAACTATTGTCGCATTCACAGCATCATTTGCTGCCCTCATTTACTCCTCTTCAAGCTAAATGTCTTCAGTAATCCAAAATTTTCATTCCTGCAATTAGTGACATACTGTAGTATATACATTCTTAGTTTATAAAATCCCATAAGCGAAGTTATGAGTGAGAGCCGTAACAGACGGGAGTTTGTTTAGTGTGTTGTGCCTCACTGTGACTTCTTCTCTCAGCACACCAACGACTTCCCGCTCTACACTGAAGCCATCAAGTTCTTCAACCACCCCGAGAGCATGGTGCGCATCGCTGTGCGCACACTCACTCTCAATGTGTACAAAGTGAACGATCAATCAATGCTGCAGTTCATCAGGGACCGCACTGCCGTCCCTTACTTTTCCAATCTTGTGTGGTTCATTGGCAATCACATCTTGGAGCTGGACGCCTGTGTTAGGGATGATAATGAGTAAGTAAGGCTAACTTATGTCTCTGACACTGGTAAATGTCATACTTGCGACTGCTCTGCACATTACAAGTTTGTCCAAGACAATTGGCAGCACCTGTTCCGCGGTGCTATGTTCTGCAAGCTCCACTAGGAACAGTTTCTTAATTAATTTTTGTGTCTTTTCTGTTATATATTCTTACTGAGCGATGATGCAGCCAAAAGCACCTTGAAAACAGAAAATCAAATTAGAAAAATGTTGTAGGATATTGCCTTGACTATGGTATGCTTGCCTGCAGCCATGACAGTCGTGACAGACTGTCGGGCCTGGTTGCTGAGCACCTGGACCACATGCACTATCTCAATGATATCCTGAGACTGCACATTACTCCCCTCAACCACCTGCTGGCTCACCATCTGCTGCACCAGCTGCTGCTGCCACTGCTGGTCAACTCTCTGCTGCCTCCTGACAGTCCGGCCTACCAGCGTCACCAGCCTGTAAGTGTGTTGCAGCACAGCCTCCTGCTGCTGCTGTAGTGCCCGTACTGGTCAGTAGTTGATTGTCTCTGTCACATTTGCCTGCGTTTTGTATTGAAAAGCTAGGCCGGCATTAGATAAAAGCAATGTTTGCGACCACTTCTGCCTGTTTGGAACAAGCGAGTCCATACTGTACTTGTAGAGCCCTCATGTGTTGCGCTCTAATAGAACACTCGAGTCTATGCTGTACTTTGTAGAGCCCTTATGTGTTGCGCTCTAATAGAACACTCGAGTCTATACTGTACCTGTAGAGCCCTTATGTGTTGCACTCTAATAGAACACTCGAGTCTATGCTGTACTTTGTAGAGCCCTTATGTGTTGCGCTCTAATAGAACACTCGAGTCTATGCTGTACTTTGTAGAGCCCTTATGTGTTGCACTCTAATAGAACACTCGAGTCTATGCTGTACTTTGTAGAGCCCTTATGTGTTGCGCTCTAATAGAACACTCGAGTCTATGCTGTACTTTGTAGAGCCCTCATGTGTTGCGCTCTAATAGAACACTCAAGTCTATGCTGTACTTTGTAGAGCCCTCATGTGTTGCGCTCTAATAGAACACTCGAGTCTATGCTGTACTTTGTAGAGCCCTTATGTGTTGCGCTCTAATAGAACACTCGAGTCTATACTGTACCTGTAGAGCCCTTATGTGTTGCACTCTAATAGAACACTCGAGTCTATACTGTACCTGTAGAGCCCTCATGTGTTGCGCTCTAATAGAACACTCTACTCTATACTGTACCTTGTAAAGCCCTTATGTGTTGCACTCCAACAGGGAGCCTCATCCCGGGATGCATTTGGTGGTTCTACTGCGTCGGACCTCACTGCTGAAGGAGACCCGCCCACTCCTCTCGCTGTGAGTGTCTTCCCCATTTTTTTCAATATTTATAACGTTTAGGGGTGTTTACAACTGTCAGCGATAATTTATTCTGGTTGGTGTATATGCTGTTTTCTGGCTGCCCGTGAATATTTGATAGTGTTTGCTGTGCAATGTACAAGCTAATGAGACAAAGTTTTGTTAATCTCGCCTTTGAAAGAAGCATGTTGCCGTACACACCTCTGTTGATTTGTACGGTCACCAAATGTATAGAGTATGTCGTGTCTCTGAGCTCTTCGTTGTTACCTTATGATTGCTTGCTTCTCAAGGCAGCCCGAGAAAGTTATTGGATGTTGTCGGTAGGGTTCTGCCCAGGCGCCCTCACGGTCATGTCTCGGTCTCAGTAGGGCGCCCTGACTCAGCACAGCAGTGCACAAGTAACGTTTAGACCTTCATATTTCAGGGCCGAATGTGCTTCACAATAAGAGCTACAATGTTATGTCTATTTAGTGAGTACACTGGAGCTATACCCGGTGTATTAAAATTAAAGGTATAAAATTGTACTATAAGTAGAAAAATGGAAAATAGAGCGATATTCAAGAGTGACAAAAATTACAAAACTCCTTAGTTTTTGAGAAATGACCTGAAATACTTAAGGGGAAGGGGGAAGTACCACCAATTTCTTGTTGATTTATGTGCGGATTTGAACAAAACTGGGTACAGACATGTAAAATTGAAAATAAATGTGGGTTAGACTCGTGTGCTTTTTTCCTATAGAAAACGAGATACTCAAAGAAAACACGAAAGGGGGGCTGGGGAAAACCTATCTAGCCCTACAATTTTTGAGCTACAAAGATGATTTTGGTCTCGAAATAAGCGAAATTTGATTCTATACAAATAAGCGCTTGGGTTTTATGATCATTGAAAAATTTTTTGAAAAAATTCTAAACCTAACTAAAAAAAATTTTTTATTTCGAATTTTTCCTTAAAAGTGCGCTGTTACTTGTCTCCTAATTCGACGATCATAAAACCCAAGCCCTTATTTGTTGAAAATCAAATTCCGCTTATTTAGAGACCAAAATCATCTCTGTAGCCCAAAAAACTGTAGGACTTGATAGGTTTTCCCCAGCCCCCTTTTTCTNGTGACGTGTCTCCTAATTCGACGATCATAAAACCCAAGCCCTTATTTGTTGAAAATCAAATTCCGCTTATTTAGAGACCAAAATCATCTCTGTAGCCCAAAAAACTGTAGGACTTGATAGGTTTTCCCCAGCCCCCTTTTTCTGGTTTTCTTTGAATATCTTGTTTTCAATGGGAAAAATGGAAAAAAAGCACACATTTATTTTCAATTTTATATATCTTTGCCAAGTTTCGTTCAAATCGGCTCATAAATAACAAAAAAAAAAAAAATTATGGTACTTCCCCCTTAAGCAGGTCATTATTTTACAAAAACTAAGTTTTTAAATATTTTGTAACTCCTGAAAATCGCTTTATTTTCTGATTTTTTACTTAAAGTCAAATTTTGTACCTCTAATTTTGAAACACCCAGTAGCTATACAGCCGTGACCCTTGCTTATTGCATGTGCTGCATTAGACAAGTCGTGTATTGCTACTGAACAGGACCCGTACCTGAACACTGTGTCGCACTAACTGCTACATATTTCAGCCAGAGTCAGTGGCGGCCTCTGCAGAATGTTGCATAGTTCGGTCTATAGCTACTATATTTAGCATTCAGACCAGCTGATTTCGACACTTCTCCTTAGCAATGAATACATCTGTAGCCAAATATAAATATAAATTCATCTAAAAAATCACTTTTTATATGGGATCTAGTAGTACGGCAGATTGATCTGTGTTCAGTGATGGACAACATTTTGCTTTGTAAAGAGATTCTGAAAGCTAATATTAACATCTCGGGGGAAATAAAAATGGAAATAGTGATCATGAGAGAGAGAGTGGTGCGTGCTGTCACAGTGCTGAGTGCTGTCTAGGGGAAGAGGGAGGCAGGTCGATAAGGGGGAGGTTTGTTCGGAAGGATAGGCCCAAATGCTGGTAAAATCTTATTTTTGACTGCTTCTGAGTGTTGCCGATATAGGAACTATTGCAGCTCTACACGTATATTTAT
The DNA here is from genome assembly GCA_001587735.2 of Parhyale hawaiensis. Lineage (NCBI taxonomy): Eukaryota > Metazoa > Arthropoda > Malacostraca > Amphipoda > Hyalidae > Parhyale > Parhyale hawaiensis. The sequence goes on from LQNS02278174.1 coordinate 622,331, forward strand.
AAACAACATTTGACAGCAGCACAGAAGGCACACTGAGAAAAATTGTGATGCACGGAGGTGTTTCACAAAGAATCATCATGATGCACGTATGTAGTTGTTTCATGGCGTAGTTTGGTGTGTCAGCGCAGCAGAACGAAAAACATATTTCAGTCAGAAAAACATATTTCAAGAAAAAGAAAGTGAACAAAACTTAGTAGTTTTGTTACACGTGAGAAGCAAGACGCGGTTACATACAAACACGCAGATCGCTATTGTAATTCAATGTTTCGTCTCTGCAGGTGCATCAATTTTACCTGTTTTTGATGTATCTTGGTGCATCATCGGCTTTGTTACAAAACCGAAACACATAAGTAGGTAGCTACATCAACGTGACCAAGTCCATCATAAGACCCTATATGCATCATCATGGTGCCCTCTTGCGTGTTTCGATTTTGGGATAAAAGTGCATGTTATTTTGATGCATCTGAGTGCATCAAATATTCTCTCAGTGCAGTTAGTTTTTGTGTCGAAAATTCTGAAAAACAATATGTATAAAATCGTTCTGTGCACGGAAATTTTCGATCTTTTCGCGAAAATTTTCTTACATATTGTAAAGTATTTGGTTATTTCAGTAGGTGCATAACCAATAAATAGAAGAGAAATATTTATCTTATACTTTTCGACTGTACATTAGATGGTTTATTATCTATAGTAATAGATATTGTTAAGAAATGTCAAAGGAACTTACCTTGTAAAAATGCAGGAAGGATATCCATTATTAAGAAAAATTGCAGAATTTCCATTTCGGAAGAAAATGATTAGTGCTATGATGAATGCCTCTAGGCTCTATGAAGTAATGTCCCTGCCACAATATGTTTGGGCATCACGCACCCAAGGGTCCCGAGTGCCTTCTCCGCAGGGGATGTAGCATCTGGCCTTCCTACTGAGAAGGTTAGTTTTGTAGAGTTAGGTAGGTTCTCTATATTTCCCCTTGTGTTCTGCGAGGTGGGCCGCCGAATGGTGGTAAGCGACCCATCCCATGGGACTCCTATCTGCTCCCGTGTGGGGGGCCACGGAAGGGACCCCCCGCACGAGTGTTTGCTTTCTTCTGTCTTCTTCTCTTTTCGTTTTTCGTTTCCTTCTTTGTGCCGCACGGCTGAGCGATTTCGTTCGACCGAGCCGTGTGGAGTTGGAGATGCTCGCGCCTTATTTCCTGCCAGACATGGTGCACCTGGCCAAGATTGTTCTAATAGAACTCATTTGAGTTCGACTCAACTTCTAAACTATATCACACAAAATCGGATCGCTGTTATATAGTCTTCGTATCTAATACGGCATGAAAACCCACAATGTAATAATAATAATGGAGTAATGTACGGCTGGCAATCAGTTTGTACGCAAGTGGGCTGAAGCTAAAAAAAAGCTACAATCCGACTCCGCAAATGTCGGTTTGCGGTACCCAGATGAAGTGAACGTGTCGCTGTTTTAAGATGTCGAGGTTTAATACCACAGATTGACTTTGTTTGTTTCTAGGAACCACTACTGTATTCGATCCTTTCTCAGACACAAAGACCGACTGCCTTCTGAGTTGCTGCCAAATGTCGTCTTTAAACGTCCGTGCAGACTGCAATAGTTGCTATACAGGCAGCACTGAGAAGCAGTCAAAGATCAGATGTTACCAGCATATGGGCTGATGTTTCAGAACCTCCCCCTTCTCGACCCGCCTCACTCTTCCCCTAGACAGCACGCACCACCTTCTCTCTCTTGATCACTTTTTCCATTTTAGCTTCCGCTCATAATGTTAATATTAGCGTTTGAGAATCTTATTACGTAGCGAAATATTGTCCATCATTAAGCAGAGATTAATCTGCCCTACCAGCAGTTTCAACGCGAATTTAACAAATTTTGCTTCCAATCTATTCAGTCAGAATATCTCACGGTATTATTTTGTTGTTATAGATGCCATCATTGATAATGACAAGTGTCGTATCCAGTTGGTCTGAATGCCTAATAATAGATGAGTTTTATTGCTGCACTAGTTCTATTTTTGTTGACAATTGGGAGCCCAACCAATGTCCTTTATCTGAAACTTATGTTAGGCTCTATATCGGCATCGCATCAAAGGAGGCCCGGGTTCGATTCCCCGGGCGGCACGCTACGGATTTACACTGCGTGGAGCACTCCAGCACCGAGAGGCCAGGCGATGCACGATGAGGGATCCTAAATTGACTCTCAGCGCGGACTGCTTCTCGTGCTCTTCACACTACTGGATCTTCATAATTCTAGAATTAAGGCTAAAAGAAAACCTCGATAGGTGCATCCATTGTACCCTGTATACGAGATAATAAATTATATATATATTTTTTTGTTTTTAACCCTTTTGTCTATCCTCAATGAAGTGCTGATTCGGCAAGGCAGCCTCTACGTGTTGCCTCTGTAGCCTATATAGCTCCACTCAGCAGACTTTGGTTACAGCGCAAGACCAGAGCCCCACGGATCAGCAAGGTGGTGGCGCTGTTTCTGCTGGCGCAAGTCTTCCTCATCCTCTCCTTCCCTCCGCTGGTGAATACTCTCGCTCGGTGTCTGTTGCACGCCGGTCCCGCTCTGCTGCGCCATTATAATAAGGTGAGTCTTCTAGCGCTATTGTTAGCGTGCTGCGGTCACTGCTTTTGTTCTTTCCTCAACATTTGTGTTTCTTTTTCACACTCCTAGGCTTGTGCCTGCTTATTGATTGTGCGCCGCCGAGCCGGGTGCTTTATGTTGCACCCGATACAGCAGGGCTGCTCATTTTGAGTCACGAGTCCAAAGCTACTGGCTAAGGTCGGAATCACATACCCTCTGGTCCCATGTGCTAGAGCCAGAATAAGATCAGTAACCTCTTAACTTCGGAGCGTAAAATGGCTACGATGCAACAAAGTGTCTTATCGATGATAAATGAAAACTTCGTTAGGCTTGACCTGTGCTTAATGCTTAGCTAACTATCATATTATTTTTGTTGATAACTTGATAACGTAGCTAAATACTAATTAAGTTAGGGAGTCGGAGTTTGTATTCCAGGTTGTCATTGAAAGTTGGAGCAGGATCTCCACTATAATTTCAGAAGTCTGAGTGAGACTCTATACTCCATGTCTGTACGACCTTGCTATTGGAGGTGCGTCTTGTGTGTCGGCCGCAAACAGTTGCGTGCTGCTCGCATATGAAGTGTAAGTCAATTATAGCTTAGCAGTCAAATTGCAGTAGGGTGCGCAGTGCTGCAGCTGCAGCGGGCAGCCTCTGCTGTGCGCGTAGCTGTGTGGCCTCGTGTGGTGTGAGAAGAAGAAGAAGAAGCTGCGCGCTGGAGTCTTGTAGGTCGACACACGCTTAAGCAATGCCGCGACTCGCGGTGTTCATGCGCTTATAATTAACTCAAGCTAAGGGTAGTAATCTTACTCTGTAGTTAACTCCATGATGTTTATCAGAACTCGTGCCCAGCTGCTGCCGGTTTTGTGGCGCCCAAAGAGAGCCTTGAGAAATCATTACTGAGCCATGGCGTGTCCAGTCCCTACCGCTCCCGTGCCGGCTGCAGGACTGCACAGCGCCAGGATCTCCAAGAAAACGAAGAACTACAAGACTTTGAGGTTTGTTCTTGAATGTTGAGCAGATGAAGACCCAGGGTCGTGTGTCCCTGCGCGCTGTAGACGAGTGCAATATGATGCATAACAGGCAGTGAGACAGGACTCTTCTCTGCCGCAACTTGACATTGTTAGTTTCTATAAATGTGATTATATTCAGTCACCTGCTGTTGGCAGCTAGTGAAGCGCACAGAGCTGCTGTGGAGATGTGATGCAAGTTTATATGTGCAGAGAGCTGAGGCCGCCACCCCCACCCCTCCTGTGGAGCGTCGAGCGCTGCAGGGTATGTTCCCACTTCACTCACCAGACTAGCATGTGCTCCTCAATGTCATAATGTTGTCTCAGTTAGGTGCGCCCCTCCCATGGTAAGGGGAGCACCGCCTCCTGGGGGATTCTATAAGTTACCTTAGCTATGCCTTCGGGACGTCTTTTCTTTTTGCCCACTTTTCATTTCACTTTCATACTCCTATTGATGATGCATTATTTAGTTCTTCCCCTCTTTTGCGACTTACTGCTCCCATGTGTAGGAATACCAGCAGCAACTCCGTGGACCGTGGTGCGGTGCTTGCTTGAATAACGTAACCGGTTAACTCATCACTTGATCATTTTCAGTTGATACTGTGCAGCCCCTTGCATGACTTCACGTGGAGCGAAAGTTTGTGAAGAACGTCGATGTTACTAGAGTGTCAATCAAAAGTCTTTTAAAATAATTTTTACGGTTATTTCCGTTACAATGGGGTGATGCTTGATGTTGGGCTGTTCTGAACATGGAGAATAGAATTTAGTGGAGCTTTTTCGTTTTCCTAGAGAGTTAGCCAGAGCCCTCAGGGGCGTATTCTGGCGGCCCCTTCCCTGCCACTATATGTTTGGGCATCACGCACCCAAGGGTCCCGAGTGCCTTCTCCGCATCTGGCCGCAGTTCCTGCTGAGAAGGTTAGTTTTGTAGAGTTATGTAGGTTCTATATTTCCCCTTCTGTTCCGCGAGGTGGGCCGCCGAATGGTGGTAAGCAACATATCCCATGGGACTGCTACCTGCTTTCTTGGGAGGGGTGGGGCACGGAAGGGACCCCCCCGCACGAGTGTTCGCTTTCTTCTGTCTTCTTCTCTTTTCGTTTTTCGTCTCTTTCCCTGCGCCGCGCGGCTGAACGAATACGTTCTGTCGAGCTGTGTAAGGTTAGAAATGCTCGCGCCTCATTTCCTGCCAGATATGGTACACCTGGCCAAGATTGTACTAAAAGAGCTCATCTGAGTTCGACTCAACTTCTAAACTATATCATACAATATTGGATCGCTGTTATATAGTCTTCGTATCTAATGCGGCGGGAAAACCATTTATAATAATAAAAAAGAGTCAGCCAGAGCTGCGAAAAACACAAGTTTTGGCTTCCAGCAGAGCAGACTCATTTTTCACCTCAGCAAGGCAGCAATATGACAAACGCTAATCTCGTGTGAGTGTAATGCATCTGTGCTGATTATGGATGGCTGTTTCGGGCATTTATTTAGCTTTGAAAACAAGCCTTCAATGTGTAGGGTTGAAGGTTACCTCCTGATTCTCACTGTTCTTCTCTACGGTAGTAATTATGAGTACTGTAATTTAGTATTCCTTATAAGTTTTCCCGAATAACCCCTAGACAACACTCATTTTTTTCAGGAAGTTTATAAAAATTGAAATATGTCTTGCTTGTTTAGCAAGTATAGCCCTCAAAAGTACGTTTTGTGCATCAACTGAAAAGAGAACTGGTATGGCTACGGGGAAACTTTGATCACAAAAGGCGTTTTGGATGACTGAAGTATTTGAAGCTCAAACTAGCAAAACACGCCATTTTGCTTTACAATTGGTAAATGCAATATTTGAAGCTTAAACTAGCAAAACACGCCATTTTGCTTTACAATTGGTAAACAGCTGTGATTGTGCGAAAATGATTACCTTCTCTCTTCATCATGAAAGCCCACGCTTCCGTATTTATACACAAGTGATAGGAATGAACAAAAATTAACAAGGTTTGCTATCGCTCCACGTGACGTCAGAGCTGAGGAGTGGGCGGGGCTCACGACGCTACCTGCGCGCGAGTTAACCTGTTACGCAGTTCAGCCATGGCGCCAAGGATCCACCCGCGGACGCGGTTCTTCTAACCACGTGAGGCCAGTCCGCTACACCGTGTCCCAACTGCTCTACGTGATAGGTGGAGCTTAATGGATATAGTATTGGTCCTACAAAAATTTGTTTATCTCTCTGAGGACCGACAGTCTCAAAACTGTGTTTCGAGCAGAACTGTTCCTAGGAGAAGCCTGTGTTTCTTTGGGCATTAAAAGGTAATTGTTGTCGACAGTTGCGGCACGCACTTTGGAGCCAGGGGCATACTAAAAGGAAGAATACAAATCCAAGAATAAAGCATTAATAATAAGCTTTTCGCGTTCAGGCCACCCATAACCAGAAACACCTTACCCGGAAGCTCGGAAAGAGCATACAACAACCTGAATTCAGCACAGAAAAAGCAAAAGCTGGTCCACAGAATGGCTTCCCACCTAATGCGGAGGGCCCCACCCCTGCAAAGAGCACGAGCTGCCATTGAGTGTAGAGGTTAGACCTTGTGAGGGAGCACCATCATGGGCATGTGGACTTTGGCCCCTGACGGGGCACAGGATGAGCCATAGAGTTAGGTTAGTTTAGGTTCGCCCAGGGGTGCCACTGTCTTGCAAATCCTGCAAATTTATAAAAAATCTTGCAAATTCTTGCTTGATTTCGTGGTAGCAGGAATCAAAACGTCCTGTTTCTTTAAATATTCTTTCCTCAAGGAAGCACAGATGCCTATTGTTCAATGTACTTTAAATGGGCCTCGTGCTTACGAGAATTTGCATTCTCGCGGTCCCTGAGCCTAAATTTAAATGCGTTCTTGAAGGTGGTTGAAAGGTTTGAAAAATAGATGTATAGTTCCGTTTTTATATAAATTTTTTGTATCTAAAAATAATTTAGATATGTATTGCTATTATTTTGTATGACAGTTTCTGTGTATGTATTTCCTCTTCAAGTTTTCTCTGTAATTATTTTTTTTCAGGTTTTGATTTTATCTAGCATAGTATGCCAAAATTGTTCTCAAAATATTATGTGTCGTGGGAAAGTCTATATTCATTCTTGAAACCTGGTCCTACTGAATATGAGGCACGTTGCATTGATTGTGAACGTACTTCATCAAGAATGGCGCAAAAAACGACGTTAAAAAGCATATGAAATCTAAAGGTCATCAGAAACCCTTAACTGCAAATTCTGATATCGTTGAATCTGCTGAAATCCGGACTGATGATAATATGAAGCAAATATTTCGGATAAACTTTCACCGCAATTCAAACTTCTAACTACAACTCCGTTAGATCCGCCTCAGCTTCAAGCAGATAATGCCTTGATTTAGATGGGAGTTGAAAGAAGAAAGAAACTGAATGTTGAGCTAGCTAATTTAACCTATCCACTATAAACGTGTCGTACAAGACTCCTTCCTCGTATTCAAAAACCAAGCAGATTCGGACTCTTTTCTGCAGTATTTGAATAGTAAACATCCAAATATTAAATTCACCGCTGAAAACCAATGTAACAATTCATTAGCTTTTCTATATATTTTAATAACTAATCAAAACTCAACACTGACCACTAGTATTTACAGAAAACCCACATTCTCAGGTCTCGGGACAAGTTTCTTCAGTCACTGCTATGATCAATTTAATATCAATGCAATAAAAATTTTACTATTTGGGGCATACCATTTGTCTTCTTCCTAGCTTGAACTTTCAATCAAATGAAATAGACTTTCTTAGAACATTGTTCAAAAATAACTTATACACACCATTTTCTGGACCACTACTGCAAATTGTTCCTTGACAAACTATTTGATCCAGGCATAACTAAACCTTCTGTCCATAAATTAAACTTTTTTCATTCGCTGCCTTATTACAACAAGGACTCTGTCAACACGGTTAACACTCTGAAAACTTTCCTTTGTGAAGCTCACTTGCATATTAACTTCCAAGTTTCATACAAAAAACTCCTTCCCCATAGGCTCTTATTCTAAATTCAAAGACAAGCCTCCTACAACTCTGCCGTTTCCATCCTATGTTATGGGTAGTAGCGCCCCCAGGGGGTTTGTGTAGGTTACCTTTGCCATTAGCTAGGCCTTCGGGACGGCTGTCTTTCGTGCCCACTTTGTTTCCTTCCCATCTTTTACTCCTACTGATGTTTCTTCAATCTGTTCTTACTCTTCTTTCCCGACTTGCTGTTCCCATGCGCGTTGATCCTGTGTGGGAACACCCTCGTGCATGGGTTCCACGTANTGTGGAGACGGAGACTTAAACTACTCAATATAATAATAATAACTCTCCCGTTTAGTGCTATGTACAAATATCAATGCAGAAGCTGCAATGCTTCGTACATAGGTAGCACTGGACAACATTTCAAAGCTCAAATTGATCAACATTTAGGAGTATCCAGTAGAACCGGTCTACCCCTCGGAAAACCTGCTCAGTCTGCTCCACGTCTCCATGCTGAACAAAATAATCATCCTATCAGCACGACAGATTTTTCAATTATAGACTTTTCTACTCCACTCGAACTCACCAAATTGGAAGCTCTCTACATCCATAGAGCAAAACCTAGCCTCAACATTATGACCTCGGCTGTACCTCTACACACGGTTCATGCCTGACCCATTGTTCTCTGACTGTACAGACGTCGACATCTGGACCCTCCAAGCTCGCTCCATTCAGTTGCATTTTAGACCTCCTCCGAACAACATCTCAGCTCCCCGCTATAGTGAAAATGAAAAGAATTTGTTTTGATTTGATAGCTTACCTTAGATATTTCTAAAGATGGGAGGCATTCCCGAAACGTAAGTTTTATACGATTAGTCGACTTGATATTTAGAATTTAAAAAATTGCTGAGCTTGATCTCCTTGAATGTAATGTGATGCATGTGCCATATGTACTTCAGATGCTTGTGGAAGTGACACAGATCTCACTGCTGAGCTGCACAACAGCCTCAATATAACGGACGAAGAGAAGCGTCTTATGCTGGAGTGTCAGCTGCCGCCGTACGTATCTCTTGGCTCTGCGACAGTCGTTTCTTTTGACTAAAAATCGCAAGGAGGCTGTCAGATGTCGAACTAATCAGTTCTGTCGGTGCTTCGTGCCCTGGTTGGCTAAGATTGGGAATTTGTTGCCGGCATCGGCTTTTGGTCGCATTGGCCTGCAGGCGTTCAATTCAGCTGTTAGTGGTTTTTTGCTGGATTTCCTGTAGCAGCGTTTTGGGCTTCCCGGTGTTGCAAGATGCTTTATTTGGGTTGTATTACCTGTCCGTGGGAGCTCATGCGTGAAGTTTTAATAATAATAATAATAAGGGCGCCACTGTATCTCATCTGTTTACTCGCTGACTTAATTTACGGCCCTGTAGTCTGCATATGTCTGTCGCAGCTAACCTGTGTCATGGCGTAGTGTTGTATAGTCATATATGCTATGTGAGCGAGTGCCTGTACTGCTGCCGAGGTGCTGGAGCCAACTCGGACAAGCTCCATACTTGCATGAGCTTGGCTGGGTGTATTCAATATATAACGTAAATGGTGAGAACTGAGAAGAAGAAAGCTTTAAAGTGCGTGTGCTGTTTGAATTGACTGTACGCTGCCGTTGTGCGTGCCGGAGGGCTGTGGAAGTTCCTTCACTTACCTATGGTTTGTGCTGCCCAAAGGGCCGGCGGGTATAGGCATGGGTATTCTGGAGGTGAAATGCAAGGCCTCGTATGCTAAGTTAATAGGAACTTTTAAGGTTATGTTGGATACGAAGCGTTGATAGGTGTAAAGAAATATTATCTTATCAATTAGCTACTTCTTTCGTCCCCCCAAATATATCTCACGTCAGCCACTGACGCAACAGTTCAGCAAGTAGTGAAAGAAATAAGCTGGTGTGTAGTGTGGATGTGAGAGGACTAATGTAAGGGCTCGGGAAGTGCTGATGACATAATCTGGGCATTTGGTATCATTTGACTTGGGCCATTTAGCTATTGCGAGCCTTGTGATGTAGAGACCAGGACACATCTAGAAGACTTATTCCCTTGCAGTTGCTGCCTCGACCCAAATAGCAGGAGTGGTGAAGAGGAAGATCTGTCAGCTCGTCCCTTCCTGCAGTCTGTACTAGAGTCTCTTAACTGCAGAGACAGCGACTACACAGCGCTCTTTGCGCTTTGTCTTCTTTATGCGCTGGGTCATAATGCAGGTAAGCGAGCACTCGGTCTCCTGTATGCTCTGCGTAGGTCGCAGACTCACAGTGCTGGTAAGCAGCGTATCGCGTGGAGGACGCTGCACTGTTCTGTTTTTCTTGTATGTGCGTAACTGTTCTGAAGCGCCCACGGCTATGAACTCAATTTTCGCTTATATCGCGCGGGATGTGCTTGCAACTGCTCTGATTTACACTCATACCCTGGTTGAGAGCATGGGTCGTTGCTATAGGGAAGAAACGATAGGTAGCTATAGGTTTGGAAATACAGTATACTCTAGACTACGGTGCTCTAAGGATGCATATTTGCAGGTTTTACCGAATCTCAGTGTGAGGACTCCTTACGAAAAGAGCGGCCCACACCGTCCTCTCCTGAGAGAAGACAGTCTCGTGGTGATGCGGGTACGCAGGCTCACAGTTCAGCAACGGATATGGGACCGTCAGCATTGGAGTCTTCTACCTTCACTAGTTGTGCACCAGATGTGGATCTTAATTCGTCATGTGACCGAGAAGAGAGTGATGACCAACATGCCAAGTCGTCGTCTTCTGACTATCACTCAGGAGCAGAAAGCTATTTCTGTCCTACGGATGTGAGCGATGGCAGCGATAACAGCGAGTCTCGACTTGCTGCAGAGCACAAGAAATTATCAGTCACAAAAGATATTACCTCCGATATTACCGACACCACTGACTCTGACGTACACAAGCAATTGCAGGCTGTGGCCGCTGCGTGCCCTGCTAGCGAGAGCTTGTCTGACTCACGCAAGGCTGCGGACGCTATTGATGTCAGACTGAGAAGTGTCGTCCCTGCCCCCGACAAGGGTCCATATAATATACTCTTGGTGGAGAAAATACTACACGTCATATCTCTCAGCACCCAGTACAGTGAGTCCTAATATTACTGTACTCTTCTTACCTGGTCAGTTTGCAATTTATCGCTAAATCTTATACGCAGTAGCCAGTAGTTACGGAGCTACACGTGACATGATGTTTAGAGTGTTAATGCATTCTTTTTATTACGTTTGTTCTGATTTGCCTTTGGCGGAACGTTGTCGTGTGTGCGTAGCTGACAGTGACACACATGTCTGTAGGCCTACAAATATTACCGTACCTGTCGTCTGAATTTTCAACTGCAGAATCATACGCGTTGCTTGTCCTGCTATTCGCCTCGGCCGCTTAGTTTCACTGTCGTGCTCGCAAGTCCGCACGTCTTAAGCGGATACGCGCCACTTGAGCTTTTGCCGAGCTGTACCGTGCAGCGGTGGCGTAAACCTTAGTTAATAGCTCCATATGCTCGAGCTGTGATCACCCGAGAGAACATCGGTCTCGCTCCCGTCTCTCTATCAGTCTTTCTGCAATGCAAAACAAATGTTTCTGGCGCGTGTAGGCGAGTACTTAGTTACGAAATTTTACGGCTGTAGCACAATGAAATACATGTTCGTTTACTCTATACGAATAAAAGGCAATAATGATCTCCCTTCTGGGGGCTAAAATGAGCCACAAGAGTAGGTCAGTTTCGTTCACCTGTCATATGTTGTGGAGAGTAGCGCCCCTGCGGATCACGCTAATTACCATAGTAGTTGAGGGGCTTGGGATACTTTGGTCTTGTGTGCCTGCGATAGGCCATAGGATTGAGTTAGATTCACTGATCTGTTGTGGGGAGTCTCACTCCCACGGGACTAGGGACTGACAGAGGCCCCGGCAAACCCCGGCCTTTTTCAGGCCCCGACTCCGGTTTATCGAAAATTGTTTAACCCCGGTCCCGGTTTATCGATACCGGACCCGGCTTTTCAAACTGTGAAAACCTGGGGTTTGGCCGGGGCTTTTTTAGGGGGAGGGAAAACGCTTAACAAGCAATAAAACAAGTTTTCTGGGGGAAGCCAAATTTCTTTTCATGTAAACTGATTCATGATGAGTGACGATTGACCAATATCATATCAATATACTGTGTTGAACTACTGGCAGTGCAAGAAACCCCCGGCTATTTAGTTTTGGTTGCCCCGGCTTCTTGAGTTTTGGTCACCCCTGCCCCGATCTTTCCAAAATCTTCTCCCCGGTCGGTCTGAACAGGGGACTGCCCAACACTCTTTAGCTAGGCTTCCTGGACGTCTTTATTTCGTGACTAATACACTTCCATCTATCTTCATGCGCCTACTGATGATGTATCGTTATTTTTCTTCCTTGTCTTTCCCGACTTGCTGTTTCCTTGCGTGTTGATCCTGTGTGGCGCTCTCTGGTCGCCATTGTACTGACCCAGAGTGGCTTAACCTAATCATAGGTACAAGGTAGTGTTATTTCGTTGCTTAGACCCAACCTAAAGTACACAATAATACCTGTATTCAGAGCACTCTGAGAGCACTTACTTCCATCAAGCAAAGCTATCTTAACGAAAAATTAGATCAGTTCTGAAACTATTAATTTCTTTTTTAGCAGTACCAAAATCTGGGCATGTGTAATTTTTGACAGTAATAACAGCTTCTGTGAGTTTTTTCAAGATCCGTTCATCACTTTTCGAGTTTTGTTACTGACAAGCATAAAAACTAATACGGAGACTAGCGAACGAACAGATCATCACGAAAATTTGGTCTTTTACTTTTTATGATGTAGCAAACAAATATTAGTTTCATAAAATTCCATAAGTTTTTTGAATTATGGTACCTACTAAGAAAAATGAGACGGACAAACAAATTGGTTGAACAGATTTTCACCAGCAGTTAATCATCTGTTATCGCTAACATACCTAGCAATCCTAATCAATTTTGTAAAGATCCGTTCATAACTTTTGAGTTAAATTTAGTGACAGACAAACCCTTCAGGGGGCATAGGATGGGCCATAGGGTTAGGTTAGTTTAGAGTCGCCCATCCTATGTTATAGGAAGCAGCGCCCCCATGGGGACCCGGTAGGTTGTGTAAGCTGTTAGCTAGGCATTCGGAACGTCTAGCTTTCGTGTCTAATATGCTTCCTTCCGATTTCGTACTCCTACTGGGCGTACTTTCATCTGTTCTTCCTCTTCTTTGTTGACTTGCTGTTCCCATGCGCGTTGATCCTGTGTGGGAGCACCCTCGTGCATGGGTTCCACGTGTCTATCGTCACACTGTATGTCCTTTCTTCCTCTGTGATATCGCCTTTGTTGAGAAAACGGAGTCTTAAACTTCTGAATATATAGCGTGTAATATTGGTGACTGATGAAAAGGAAAACAGACAAATACGACAAAAATATAACCTTCTTTCCGGAGGCTATAAGAGAAACTGTAATAATAGCAGCAGATGTAATGGTGTTACTGAGTGGCAAGAAATAATTGGAAATGTGTGGGCTAAAGTTTTCTCAGTGAGCAAATTAGAAATTTGGCAGTGCATGGACGCGTGTGGCGGCCAGCAGCGGCACTAGTCCTGAGCTGTAGAAATGTTTCCCTTAAATTGCTCCCTAAAGATCCGTAACGAGCAGGAGCACAAATTGCATTGCTTCCATAGCTGAAAAAACCACCGCCCTTTCATGACTATCTGCCCAAGCAAAGCCAACTCGGAAGGCGAACTGCGGAAGAATTCAAATTCCAAGCGTATGTTGCTAAAAGTTATTTATACTGAGCCTCTAAAGAGCATCTTTAATCAAGTGTGTGTTCAGAGATGCATCATAGCAATGTATAGCACTTAGGTACTGGATGCCCGAGTATTGAGTTCCTGCGCTATAGCCCTTGAGTTGTTACTTCATGACACACGTGTAGTCTTGATTAGCTCTTTATGGAACGGTATGTGCATACACAAATGTTCAGCTCTGGATTCAAGGTACCTTAGTTGAACGTTGCTGGTGCTTACTTTATGTTTACCGAAGTACCGTAACTTTTCACTTGAATTTCGACAGATAGCAAAGTGCGAGTTGTGACCTTGGAGATCGCCATCCACGTCCTGAAGCAAATTGTGGGCCTCTCCTGTACTGACCCCTGCAGCGCTCCCACCGATCTTTGCAATGGCGGTGAGTGTGACTACTGGTTAGGTCACCCTGTGTACACAGCTCCAGTGACAGTGAGCGAGATTAGGTCACCCTAAGATCTAAGTGTCCGCTATAGTTGACACTTTTTTATTGGCCTGAGAAACAGCGAGTTTTCCGCCTTGCCAATTTCTCCGCAAACTAAATCGACTCTGGGGGAGTTTTTATCCGGAATTTCACCGCAACTTAAAATTAGCGCTGGGTAAGTTTTCTGCCCTGCAGTCTCACCCTGACCAAAAATTATCTCTGGGTGACTTTCCTCCTGCAGTGGCAGTCTGTGTGAACTATGTCCTATAGAAGTAATAATGCTGCCTCATATGTACGCATTTACCTGTGTGTGTGTGTCCATTCATTAGAGTGCAAATGACATTTCAGAAGCCCCCAGTGAAGAGACTGCTCGCCCTACCCCGCCAGTAGTACCGTCCCCCTCTGATGCAGCAGCAGCAGCAGCTGTAAGGCGAGATTCAAGCTCTTCCAAAGACAACGACTGCTCCCCTGCAGCGACTGCGGCCTCTATTATATTCTCTGCCTCCTGCTCCTGTCCCGAGGCCACAGCTGACGGTCCGTGCGTCACGTGCAATGCCCTGCCTCGCGCTTCTGTGGCCTCTTGTGACGCTCCACTCAGGAAGGACTCGAGCACTTCCTTATCAAGTTGTGCTGAAACAGACTGCAAGTCTGATGCTGCCAAATCTTTCACTGTTGAAACTAGCACCCAAGAATTGTGTCCGCCCATTGCTGACGGTAACGTTAGTGACGGTGGAAGTAGTAGCAATAATGAGTGTAATCTTAAGAACAGCAATTGTAGCAAAGGTGCTGCCAGTACTGCTACTGACGAGGTACCCGGAAGATCTAAGACCAAGCGTCGTAGCAGTCGACCGGTGTCGGCTAACAAGGCGGCGCTCTCTGATGAACATCTCGCTCTGCTTGAGGGCGCTAGAGAGGAAGCTACCCTCGTGCTCAGAAACTATTATAAGGTTAGTTTGATTAAAGTACCTGTCCTTGAAGACATGCTAAGCTGTAGTGAGTGTTTACTGATCATTCCTTGGTGCTCTGAGCTATTTCGCTTCGCTTGGGGTCTTCTCTACATGGCCGTGGCCCGGAGAGAACCGGGCCCTGGACATCTTCTCCTCTCAAGGAATGGGCTTGTTGGTGAATCTCTTGTCACTTGTAATAATATACTTGTGACGAGCCCAGGGCGACGGAACACGCCCTTTTTCTCACCATAAGGGAACTTGACACCGTTAGGACTTAGCCCAGTAGTTCTTTCTGCCCTTTACCAATCTGACAAACTTCCACGAGTGGGATTCTTAATAAAACATAACGTTTATCAGTATGATTCATGCTTTAATCGTTTCAAGATGTAAAATGAGGATTCGATTACAAAAACTTTTCCTACCTTCCAGATTGTCTGTCAAGCCGCCACACGCTGCATCAGCCGGTCAGCGCCACGCCGGCTGAGCGGCGGACTGCTGAGCCAGCGCGGCCTTCAGCCAGGTGGCGCAGCCGCCAGACAGCCGACTGGCGGTTGCCTTGGTCCAGCTCGCCATGCCCACGGAACCATCTGGTCGCGATTGGGAGGTGGGAGGATTTCACGGGGTCAAGTTTCCTTTTGGTGAGAAAGAGGGCGTGTTCCGTCGCCCTTGGCTCGTCACAAGCATATTTTCTCTCTAGACACCGTTAGGACCTATTAGTTTAGGGCCCGAACGAGTAACCATTGGCTGTGGAAGCGACCACAGATCAAATTGTAAAGGTAGAAACTAATTATTTTGAGTCCCAGCCTGTTAAATACAACTCAGTCGTCCAACGTGAAGCCGCTGCTCGAAATATTTAATCGGTCTCTAAGAACAGGAGAAGTTCCGCAGGATTGGAAACTAGCTAACGTGATACCGATACATAAGAAGGGGGATAAGAAAAGCC
>LQNS02278174.1:638950-689418 GCA_001587735.2 Parhyale hawaiensis
ATAAAGCTCGAAGAACAACCTTAAGTCAGCAGTTCTTTCCCTATTTCATAGTCAGCATTTGGAATAGACTCCCTTCCGACGTTGTTGGTGCGGAGTCAGTCAACTCCTTTTAAATCGTCTCGACATACATTGGGAGAGACATCCTCCACAGCTAAGAACTCCTTCTCCACGAGTCGCTAGCAGTTAAAGGTCAAAGCTTCCCAGGCCATTTTAAGCTGACTTCTCACTTCCGCTCCATCTCTATATTTAAGCTCCGCATATCAGCGGACATCGGTCATGCTTGCGGGCATTAATGACCATCGCTTTGGCGTAGACTCTTCTCCCCTTCCTTTCTATTTTTTCTCCTTTCTTTTTTCTCTTTCGTCTTCCATTTTTTCTCTTCTCGTTACTCCATTTCTCTACATTCTACTAACATAATGGCAATAGCTCATAGAGGACCGGGGTGTAAGTCCCGGTGTCTTTTTGGGAATGGGCCTTTTGGTTCGTCTACTGCCGCCTATGTAATCTAATCTAAACTTAGGGTGCGTGCGTTACGGTGGTACTTATTTAAGAGGAAGAGGAAATCCGTCTTAACTTCCTACCGTCAGGTGACCCCGACAGGTTGACTTGGGAGTCTGGGTCTGACAAGAGTTTCCTGAGTCGCAAGGCCCGAGTAATGCTTTCGGGGATGCCCGTGCTTTGTCGATCAGGCCTAAATATGGAGCGTATGCAGCGCTCGGACGTCGAAGGCTTGTCGCCTAGCCGAGCTGGGTGAGCAAGTAGTGAGGGATAGCATTGACTGCCCTATCGTACGTTGGCACACCAGATGGTACGTGTGTTCCGGGCTATGTGTAACCGGATGATTTTGAGGAGGGACCAAAGTCCGGGGACGTGGTAACCCTCGGTTAACTTCTGCTAGGTGGGGGTCTCACCACCGGGGTGTAACCCGTAAGGTGAACGGTGCTTGACGGAAAGACCGCATACGGCGTCGTATTCGTATTCGTAGGCGGGAGGAAGGTTGAGTTTGCACTCTTCAGGAAGGTCACTAGGGGCCCTCTTCCTCGCGTTGAGCCCTTATGTGCTGATAATTCTACGGCAAGTAATGCTCTTCGTGGTTCGGATTTGGGACCGTCGTACCAGATTGGTTCTAGTTATAAGAGCTAAGTTGGGGTGTTGGCCTAATTATTGAGTGAGGTACTGAGGCTCGGGGCTGCCCAACGGCCTGCGTAGGGCCTGCTGGCTCACAGGTCTGTAGAGACCCTCGGTACCAGAGTGATGCAGCAAAGGAGTGCTTCGAGTAGGTTGTCGGGCTGGTGGCCCGACTACGTCGGGTCAATATCAGAGATAGGTATGTCTTTGCGATACAAGGGCTGTACGCTGTCCTTATTGCGCTAGCGACGCAGATTCCCGCCCTAAAACGGACTGAGAAGGTGGGTCATCGCCTAGGGCGAGCTGAACAGAGTTCATACTTTCCGGATTGTTCCTGTCGGGACCGACAGATCGAGTTTCACCTGCGGTGCTGGGTGCAGTTTCAGTCGCAGCCGATTTGGCCATACTAACATAGGCCTTCCAGAGTCGTGCTCTGAACCGATCAGATTGACTCGTGCGGTCGCGCTAGCCACAGTGCCTTCAGCGGAGCAGTTACTGAACAATGACGCAATGGGTAGTGCCCGAGCAGCGTTAAATGTTTTCGCCTTCTGAGGCGTGAGGCGAGCGCATCCACCTGGGAGTGATGCCCTCGAAGCGGGATGGCAGGCTCAGGACAACTTAGAGAGCTATGTCCCGTCGGCGTTTATGTTTGCACGTTCCCACCAGAGGTGGGACCATTCATCGGTTCAAGAGAATACCCTGGTCAGATCCTAGGGAATTATTGTGGAGTCCGTAAGGTGAGTGCAAGGTACTGAGCTGAGTTTCGTACCGAAGGTAGTTGGGACGACCAAGGTAAGTACAAACGGTGTGGCGAAAGGAGAGTCCGGCGTAGCCAGGTGGAACTAGTTCAGGGAACTTCGCAAGAGACATAGCGAGCCTTTCGGGTGCACATTGTTGAGAACCTGCAAGGTAAAGGAGCAACGGTTATCGCTGTTAGCGAAGGGGAGTCGTAAGCCACAGCTCAGCTTCCCCCGCGTCGTGGGAGAAACAATGTACCATCGCGCTGATTGGTGTCTACTATTATACTATCGATCACCTCCAAACACGCTCCGGCACGCGCACTAGTTCGCGTTGCCACTGCTTCGGCAGGCGATTCCAGCACAGGTCTCTATTGTATCATACAATGGTTCCCATGCAGCTAGAACTGCTTGCAGACACTTACTGAATATAGTCTGTAGATATATCTCTAATTACAGTGATCTCACTCTCTCTGGGCGTCGGGGGATACTCAGGATACTTCAACAGTATTATTGAGGATAACCGTAGGTCCACCAGTTGATGGCAATACTCAATATATTTATGGTCTTTAGCACAATATATCGCTGACATTACGTTCAGGTAGTCTATGCGAATGTCTACGCACAAACACTCAATAGATTAGACCTTAGTGTGGATGGGTCTTCTCGCGGTACAGTTCGATAGTCACGACCGCGCTGCACCGACCGGGTAGGTCGCCGGTAATAGTCTGTCTGCTGCAGCTTTGAGACTAGCTTTTATAGCCCATCACAGGCGCGTCACACCTCTGGGGATTAGCGCCGGTACAACAATACCAGGTCCTGCGCTTGAGAACAAGATCAAGACGCTGTAAGACTCTCGTCTTTTCGATGTTTTAACATGATTAGCTGGGGTGCAGCCTTTCGGGTACTGCAACAGTGGTCAGCCTCGAAGGCATGGCCGACGCGAGTTCAGGTAAACTAAGGGGCTTGATGGATCTCTGAGCACTCAGTTCGGGACATTGTCCGTATGATTCTCGTATGTTTCTTACACACGTACGCATCACGCTGAGGCCTGAATATCCAGGTAGTGAAGCGATCGATCTAAGTGGTAGTCATAGGTGAAACAAGTTTTGGTCAAGCGGCGGGCAGGGCTTCGCTGGGTGAGACAAGCTCCGAACCCGTTGAAAGTGATGGCTTCCTCCCCTTGAGGCTTGCGTTATCACGCTCGGGACTGAGGTGTCGCCATTCGGATACTGAATTATCGATCTGACTTTTTGGTAGGCGACTTTTGGGGCTGTACGCCGGGCTCGGCGACGCCGTGACAGGTAAAAGTTTAATGCGATGGTCAAAGGAGATCCTAGTCTCGTATATTTGGGCTTGTATAGACTCTCGACATCGAGGTGTGATCAATTGCTTACCAGACGATTGATCAACGTCGTTGACCTAGGAGGCTACTTCAATCGAGAGGTGGGCCCGGCGTCACTGGGCGTGATAAGTTGGAGGCCCTGTTAGGGCGAGGCAAGATTTCCGTATGTTTGAGGCCGCATAAGCACGCTCGTGTATGAGGTGCGACCATTCGGTCAAGGACGATTCAGTCAACGTCGTCTTTGGCAGATGAAGCAAGCTTTCGTTGCCTGGCCACAGACATGAATGGGTGGGCTGTTATCGCAAACCTTCCTAGCGGAAACCCCGCTGAGAGAGGTGTAGGTGGTTAGAGTAATGGGTATCACCCCTGGTCTCCTGCAGTCTAGCGTGGGACCTCTCACCGAGCCGAACACCTAATAGAGCCGGGCTGGGACCAGTCCCGTATCTACTACAGAAGCATGATTCGTAGAAGTTTCGGGCGAGAGCTCCGGCCACTGCTGGACCTAGATATGATTTTGTACGTTCTAGTTGCAGACGCGTAGTCGTGATTGGGGTGCCAGCATTCGGTCACGCCCAATTTAGTCAACGTTGTTGTTGGCATATGGAGTAAGCCTCTATTGCCAGGTAATCCATATTACATGACTGGGCTAATAGCGCATACCTTCCTAGCGGGAATCCCGCTGAAGAGAGGTGCAGATAGGGTAAAGGGTATTACCACCGGTGCCTCGCAATCTTGTGTGAGACTCCTCACAGAGCAGAACTCCCAGCAGAGCCAGGGTGGAACAAGTATCCTTTTTATTTTTTTTTAAACTTCCCCTGCTGTGTCAAGAGACACTCTCAAACAGGTAGTGAGCAAGACGCCCAACAATCGAGTAGGGGTAGATCCCATACGGTACCCTGCAGGCTGAAGTTTATTTTATTTTTATTATTTTTTATTATTTGTATTTATTTTTCTAACTCTGACAGGGTATGAGCAAGACTCCCAACTTTAAAGTTGGGGGTAAATCCCATACCCTGCAGGTCGAAGTTTTATTTATTTATTTTATATTTTTATTTATATATTTTTTTAACTCTGACAGGGCACGAGCAAGACTCCCAACTCTCAAGTTGGGGTAGATCCCATATATACCCTGCAGAGCGAATTATTTTTTTTTTCAAGTTCGTACTCCGTAACATAGGTAAAGGGATTCTTTTTTACAAGTTCCAAAGCTTGCCGAGAGTAGGTGTCCATGAAGTTGGAAGAGTTAGGCACCAGAGAACCTTCCTCGCCGACTTTACAAGTGGGCATGGCGAGCTGGACTAAGGTAGCCCCCGAGGTAACCGCCAGTGGGTGACTGGCGGGGTGGCTGCCTGGCGGCGGCGCCACCTGGCTGAAGGCTGCGCTGGCTCGGCGGACCGCCCCTCAGCCGGGCGTGGCGCTGACCGGCTGATACAGAGTGCGGCGTGAAAAGCATTAGTAATCGAATCCTCCTCTTACATTTTGAAACGATTATAGCATCAATCATACTGATGAAGGTCGTTATGTTTTAGTTAAGAATCCCACTTGTGGAAGTTTTTCAGATTGGTAAAGGGCAGAAGGAACTACTGGGCTAAGTCCTAACGGTGTCAAGTGACCTGGAGGTGAAAAAAATATACATATAAAATGACTTTGTTTAATACTTATGCTCACATTACGTGGTTCACAGAATAACATACCTTCTTTCTAGGGTTACGAACAAAGAAAATATCGCAATAGTCTTATGTAGCCAATTTTTTCTTACCTCTACCATTTGTATGCGTACAGTACGTAGCGAGTGATGTGCTGTGTGCTGTTGCCCTCACTCCCGTGTCATCATGTGCAGTACGCTGCCCCCAGACATGTTGCTTGCTGTCACACAGCCTATCTTGTTCTGTATGCAGAGCGAAGAAATGTTCCTTGATCTGTTCGAGGACGAGTGGAGCCACAGTGGCTGCGGCAGCTCCGACTCTCGCCCCAGCTCCTCCTCCTCCCCATCCTTACGAGTGGAATATTTGCTACAAGACTCGAATATTTTACTACCGCCCACCACAACTCCTCTGACTGGCATACACCTCAACAAGCGCCGGCCTTGTGGCGAGGTAAGAGAGTGTCACCTCGCCCTGCTCTTGAGCTTCTGCCGGCCACGCTCTCAGCAGGGCCTCAATATCTGCCAGCACCTCACGATGTACTGTTGCCAGTACTCATTCTTGCCGACATGCACTACCGTATATGCTTTTGTTCTGGTGCGTCTGTAAAACGTTTTATTGTGGAAACGGTGCGTGAATATGCTTGAATGCATGTAGCTTTGAGATAATCCTATTAATACGATAATCACCTAAGTTATGGAACGGAGGCGTAAACTATTCAATAATAATGTTAATAAAATTGTTACGTACATATCATAATTGGTGCAAGTCCGTCTGTAGGTATTTTCATTGGTGCGTTCTGATGAAGAGCTGCAATGATAAGATCGGTATTATTTGAATGGTGCTGTTGTCTACAGGTGGAGCGCGCCCGTCGAGCCATGCGTGTGTTCTTCCTTGTGCGTGGCGCCTGCCTGGCCATGAGGGGAGAGCAGGACACTCAGCTGCCCCTCACCAAACCCTCTGCCTGTGTTAAGGTGGACGACGTCCTTGACCTTAGTGAGTCTCTTCCATCACGAGTTGTGATGCTACTGTGTCATATGTGAGTTTGGTGTATCATGTGGTTGATTACCAACATGTCAAATATCTATGTGAGTTTGTTGAATGATGTGGCTCACTACTCACTTAATACATTTTACTATAATGTTAGAACGAGTTGGGCTAGACAATTTACCCACTCTGGCACACTGTACAACCGTTACAGACCAATTAAATGTTAGCTTGGCGTAACGCGCAGCATGTTTACCCCACACAGACAACAGCGACCTGATCGCGTGCGTGGTAATACCCCGTGACGGAGAGCGCGCTCGGAGGTTCCTCGTCATTGATGTTTTGCAACTCATTCTGGTGGAGCCTGACCAGCGCCGCCTGGGGTGGGGCGTGGCCAAGTTTGTTGGCTTCCTGCAGGTGAGCACACTTCTGAACTTACGCATATTATATTGGCCCAAAAATGTTTAAAACCATAGCTAGTTGTGAACAGTCATTTAAATATTGGCTTGAACCTCATGAGTGCGCTGAATTTTTTTTGTTCTTTTAGATTGTGGAGAGTAGGTACAGGTGGGGCTCACTTAACTATGAAATCCTTTGTCTGCCTGTCACGACTGCCTGTTAGCGTGCTGGCAGGTGTTTCCCCATAACCAGCTTCCCTACCTTGTTTAATGCACCACCTGCCTCTCGCCACCCGCTGGCGGTCTCTAGAAACACTTATGCTCTGTTTAAGGAGATTGGAACCAAGTTAGCCCATAAACATAATGCTGATATGCTGAGTCCAATTGTTCCTATCATTGCAACTTAGCGTCGTGGCAACTTTCAAGTAGTTGGCGTCTCGGTGTTTGATGTAATAACGCTTGTGCCCCCAGAGAACGGTTGTCATGAATTAGGCTACAATAGTTATATTTCATCATTGAAAGAAGACCGTTTAGGTTATAGCTGCAAAGCCGCTCCATGTATTCTTAACTTGTACGGTATCTACTGATTTCTGCCCAGGACGTAACAGGGTAATAAAGATACTGGTTATTCCTTAGTACCTGGAAGTAAGCGGAGACAAGGACGACTCCCGCGTGTTGCACCTCACCATCCACCGGCCCGCCTCTGCTGCAGCGGCCTCCACAGCCTCCGCTTCCCTGCGCACCAACAGCCGCACTGTCCCCGCTCCTCTGCTCTCCGCCAAGTTTATTTTCGATGACCACATACGCTGCATGGCAGCGAAGCAAAGGTGTGTCTATATTGTGTCGCTGTGCCATTCTCTCATGTTGTAGTGTGCTGTAGCTATGCCATGTCGTGCTGAGCTGGGGTGACAGAGCTTTTTTGGCAGCTCATGTTCTCTTCATACCCTCCTGAATGCTTCATCTCATGCTCTGTGTGTTGGTCATAAGTCCGCAAGACTTCTAATATTCTACGTTGCGGCCATGCATCAGTAACTTACGAGTGTGACGTAAGATATTTATACTTAGAATATAAGCTAAAAGTATGACTAGAGCACCGTATGTGCAGCCGAGGTGGCGCCATGCGACCGACCAACTAACTCGTGCTGGTGTGGCAACTTGTGCAGACTCTGCAAGGGCCGCAACAAGGCGCGCCAGCGTAAGCTGCACCAGATCGCTCGGCTGCTGGAGCTGCCCAGCCACCTGCTGCCGTGTCCTTCTCCTCCCTCCCACCCGCTCTCTGCCATGCGACTTGAGGCGCACCACCACCATAGTGAGATACGGGGGGGGGGGAATATTATGTGAGACATGTGGTTGCGTTGAGACTCTGTTACTGCAGTGAGTGATATGCGAGACATGGGCCTGTGTTGGTGCTTTCCTGCATCGGGAGCAGTGCGCGACATAGGCTGTATTGGTACAGGACTACTAAGTACCGTCATTATGGGTAAAGTGAACTTGACCGCTCTTTCTTCTGGGAAACCCACACGCGCTGGTTCGTGCCCCCTCAGGGAGCATGGGATGGGCCGTAGTATTTGGTTAGTAGCTTAGTTAGGGTCGCTCATCGTATTGTATGTTATGGGGAGCAGCGCCCCGAGGGGTATTGTGTAAGCTATCTAGGCTTTCGGTACGTTTGTCTGTCGTGCCCACTTTGCTTCCTTCCAGTTTCATATTCCAACTGATGATATTATCTTCTGTTCTTCCTCTTCTTTCCCGGGTTGCTGAGCGCATGCGCATTGATCTTGTGTGGGAACACCCTCGTGCCTGGATTTTACATTCATCTTGACATACTCTCTTAGAACAGCTTAGCACTGATTTAGAGAGGCTCAGTCTCTTATATAACAATAACTGGTTCGTGCTGCCGATGCTGTGTACGCCAACTGGCCCCAGGGGAGTTATGTGAGATATACTCTGCCACGAAATTACTTCTCTCATTGGCGGAATGGTAGAGTGCTTTGCTTACGCGCTCCAGTGCTCGAGATCGGCTTCCCGCCAGATGAATTACAATGTCAGGCTTGCGGCCCCAGCATGGCTGTCACTTGGTAGCGGAGGACGGGGCTGCTTACTCTGACCCTAAATAGAACTGGGGACGGTCGGTGGGTCGCACGTGTCACGTGAGCCTTCCTTCTCTCATGCTGTGGCTCTGATACTCGGCCATCGACTGCAGCCGCGCATGCTTCTGGGGCTTCTGGGGCCTAGCGAGCGTCTGTCTGCCGCACGAACCCTTGCATGCGAGTTTGCTGAGGTGTAGTGTGCTGTCAAGTTCACATTGCCTTTATGAGCACTGCAAACTGCTGAGGATGGATGCTTTGTGGCTCATCAAAATGATTTGCAGAATACAGTGCATGAATTTTTAATCCACAATGTAAATATTCTGTTAGTAACCAGGTGCTGCAGTGTTCTACATGGTCCGTATGAAAGAGTTGTTAAGGCGAGCTATGACGACAATCGTTTTCAAGCTCTTACGAACCTACTGGCAAAGTCCAAGTTTAAATAGGCTAGACACCTAAATATAACCAGCTGCAGCATGCACCGCGATAGTTGCTTCACTTGTGCTTGCTGTGAAAATGACGGCATGTAAATGATCTATTCGTTCCCAGAATATCTGCTCTTGCTACGAGGTTGTAGAAGCAGCTCATAATAGACCTTTCATGGGAGTCACTTGAGCTCCACCTCCTGTTTTATTCAATTGTAAACAAAATACTAGCACTGACTTCGGACGGGTTGTAAAATTATTGTTAAAATTTTTTTGCGAGAAACAACGCACTGGTTTCAATAATGTAAATTTTGATGCGGGAACTGGAGTTCCCGTGGGGAAGGAAAGTGTTAAATTGACTTTCACTGTTTCTGTTTATTGCTATGCTCTTGCATGGGGCTAATTTTTTGCCTGCTCGGTCGTTCATTCAATATATCATAAATGGCCAACGGAAGTCATTTTCACTATGTTGAGCAATAGGTTTGATAGCGGTACGTCATTGAAGTATTGAAGATACTGTTAGACCTAACCGTCCGCAAGCATTATAGTCTGAAAAACTACATTATTTTGAACTACGTTCATACGGCACTGAGACAAATAATATTTTTCCTAACGTTTCTTTTAGATGAGTAGTTTTGGTTTTGACCATGTCCAACTCGTGGCATGTTGCGTACCCGGGTGGGATGATTTCCGTGCTTGGATCCCCTCGTGCTCCGCCGTGTTGTCTTGTGTGCTTCTCTTCTTCCAGGGCACTGCAGTTGGTGTTGTGCAGCGGTGCATGTGCTTACCGGGTGTTTTTTTTTTTTGCCTGTGAAGGTCCAACCTTTTGTGCCATTGTGTTGTACACGCTTCACCAGTCTATTGATATAGACTCCTGCTATTGGTGCCATGCCACCCAATGAACATGGCTATCAGTAACTACTCAGTCGCATGCTATTAGCACACGTGGGTCACTATACTCCCGCAGCGCTTACTAGTGTTGGCGTGTGCTACTGTGTTCGTGTGTGGGGCGTCCATGCTTGCCACGTATTGTGTACGGCATAGATAGTCCTCAACAGGCCGTTGCCGCTAGGGGGTGTTACGTCCCCACAGCATGAGCCAGTCCTTCACTGTGTGCTGTGTCTCCTGCAGGGCGTGGGCTGAGCGGCCACAGAAGCAGCGAGAGCCGCAGTGGGTCCCGTACCGGTCGCTCGAGCCGAGCTCCTGGCCGGGCCGCTCATCACACCGCTGGCGGTACCAGCGGTGTCTCCGCCGGAGCAGGTCAGTCTCGTGTTGTGTGAGGGCTGGGCTGGCTTATGCTACGGTAGGAACTTCCCTCACCATCCTTGCCAGCTTCGAGTACTTCCGACCTCCTGTGACCGCGTCAAGTGTACCAGGCTACATACCGTGGGGCTAATTGAATCCCACAGGCTACACTAGGTCCCAGGACCTCCAATTCTTGGCCACCATAGCTTTAGTACCAAAGGTCTATGCCAATGCCATCACTGGGGACGTTCCAGAGCTCAGGTCGTTTCTGGTGAATGGAGTGGACTCGGAGGGTCGTTCGTTGAGCTGCACTCGCCCTACATTTGGCCAGGATGTGTGGTGAAGATTAGATAGCTGCCCGAGATCAGCCGGGACTTACGTTCCGGTCATTTAAGAGCTATGACCATTATGTCGGTATCATTTAGGAATCTGAGGAAGAAAAGAAGAAACTCATCGAAAGAGATGATCTTTGAAGCCCGATTTATTGCTGCAGATCCGCGGAGCTCGGAGACTTTAAGTTAATCTGGGGTGGGAAAAATAATGGGTTAAGATGGCTTCCGAAGCTCTGGCCGTCTAGAGTTTGTGACTCCTGGAGGAGGTGTTTGTAGCTGTGGAGGGTGTCGCTCCCATTGTGTGTAAAGACACTTTTTAATCGCGTTGACTGCCTCAGCACTGATAACTTTGGAGGGAAGTCTATTAAAGATATTCACTATGAGATACGGGAGGAGTTGCTTGATAAGAGTATTTCTTTAAGCTTTATGTTTGTCTGAGACAAAGTACTACGAAGCCCATCCCTCAGTAACACCGTTTATCTTACGGAACTTCACATCTCGAATGTGGGAAATTACAGTGGCCAGACTTAGGATTGGCCATACGAAACTAACACACGGATCCTTGATGTGAAGAAGAATATTGTCCAGACTGCCTTGTCCCTCTCTCAGTGAAACCTTTCCCGGTTGAATGCCCATCCCATGTGGACGTAAGACAGACATATTTTACTGCCCCTTTACGCTTTCAGACGTGCTGAAAGACTCTGTCGCAATTTACGGACCTCTGTACTGATACTCATCAGATTTGAACTTTCTGAATCGTATGTGATAATCTCAAATCTGTAGGTTCTTACGAGACCCTAACATGCTAAATATGAGAGACTGTCCTCCCTAGAAATGATTCTCATAGTACTATGACATGCATCTCTGTTGGAACGCCTGAGTAGCGACTACGGAGGTTAAAGAAAGTGTTATAATAATATGTTTTTCTGACCGTTGTTACGCAAGCAGTCATTAACGTCTCTCTCACTCAGTAAGTTGGGCATCACGCACCCATGGGTCCCGAGTGCCTTCTCCGCAGGGGATGTAGCATCTGGCCGCAGTCCCTGCTGAGAAGGTTAGTTTTGTAGAGTTAGGTAGGTTCTCTATATTTCCCCTTCTGTTCCGCGAGTGGGCCGCCGAATGGTGGTAAGCGACCCATCCCATGGGACTCCTATCTGCTCCCGTGTGGGGGGTCACGGAAGGGACCCCCCGCACGAGTGTTCGCTTTCTTCTGTCTTCTTCTCTTTTCGTTTCTTTCCCTGCGCCGCGCGGCTGAGCGATTACGTTCGGCCGAGCTGTGTAGGGTTAGAAATGCTCGCGCCTTATTTCCTGCCAGACATGGTGCACCTGGCCGAGATTGTACTAAAAGAGCTCATCTGAGTTCGACTCAACTTCTAAACTAGATCATACAAAATTGGATCGCTGTTATATAGTCTTCGTATCTAATACGACGGGAAAACCCTCATTATAATAATAATCACTCAGTAAGTCTCGTTGTTGGCACGGTGACGTTGTTGGAGCCATTCACGTACTTGAATGTTTCTGTTAGTTGCCCCTGAGTCGTCTTTGCTCAAGAGAGACAAGTCCCACCTCCGGTAGGCGACACTACTTTGGCTTGTTACGCTGCTGAGGTATAGGTTGCTGGCTTTGAGGTGTGTGACGTTATGGAATTTATTACCGGAAGATTTGGTGATAACTTGTGTGGATTGACTTCAGAGCGGAGTGGCCGATTACCTCCGTGAGCCACTGTCGGATCTTGTCTGAAGTTTGGGCCTTTTGTGTTGATTTGTTACTTTGATTGTCGGATAATGAGTTGATAGTTTATAATGGATTTACTTGCACGCCCTTAACACACCGTATTCTACGCACACCTATTAGTACCCTCTAATTACCAGCATGCGAGAAACTCGCGGCAAATATTGATCTTTGATAATCTCGCACCCGCGGCACGTTGCCTCTCTTGCTAACAACACAACAGCTATGAGTGAGCCGCTCTAAAATGAATCTTTCGCTCTATATTTTAGTTAATAATAATAATAATAGTATATACTGACCTTGGCTGATAGTTCGCAACTAAGATTACTTCAGCCATGTTACCGTACGAGTAACAGTACTGTACTTACCTATTGTTTGGCGATGTCTCAGTAAGTCATGACATTTCTAGACGTGCGTACATGATAGCCACGCGCAGTTCACTCGTCATTCCCTGTTGTTGGCGGAACTGAGGCTAAATTCTGTGGGCGTGGGAGCAGTCGTATCTTTGTTGAGATAATAGCATATTGGCTACACTGGAGCATGGCTGCGGCCTCGTTCATATCAGTATAGTATACAGTATATGTATATATATATTTGCTGCTATGAAGTTCATCACTAGGTACTATTCCTTATATTTTCCTTTTCTTGCATATTAATATTATCGTAAGGCACTTAACGCGCAGTCCGCGCAGGCACCCATCAGTGTGTCCCTTCACATACTAAGGCTGCGACACACGAAGGCAATCGTAGTAAACGTGGCAATATCGGTCATCAGTTACTCTTATACCTCAAGTTGGTTGCTGCTGCTTCACTGAGGTTTGCCTGTACCGCTAGCACCCTAAGTGTCCTAGAGCGCGCCCGGGGAGACTGTAAGGTCTAAAGCCCGTCTTCACTATGTCTTCTAACGTTGTACATGTTCGTCCTCAAATTTCCCTGTATTATAATTTCATGCACATATTCTGTCATTTCTTCCAACAGACGCAGCCAGTCGGCAGACTCATCATGCTGCTGAAGAAATTCAGTTGGAGGATATCTCCAATCAGGGCTCTTCTGTGCTGCAGGTATGATGCTCAGCATTACTCAGCTGTTCGTCAGTCGGGGAGGGGAGGGAAAGAGGTTGGCAAAGGATGGGCCATAGGATTAGCGCTATGTTCATTCATTAAAGAGTGGAGAGTCGTACCTTCAGCTCTTCACTGATTCACAGGCGATATTAGCCGTACCTACCGAGGCCTTGGTGACATAATTCTCCTTGCCCATCCTATGTTAAGGGGGGCAGCGACTTCAGAGGGACTCTGTAGTTAACTTTAGCCATAGCTATTGCCTTCGGGCTTCTTTTCTTCTTACCCACTTTGCTTTTTTCCAATTCATGCTCTGATAAAACTTTAGTCTGTTGTTCCACTTCTTTCACGACTAACTGTTCCCATGCGCGTTGATCCTGTATAGAAACACGCTCGTGCATTGATTCCCCGTTTCTATTGGCATCCTGTATGCCCCGTCTTTCTTGTTTTGTGAGATCGCCTTTGTCTTGGAAACGGAGGCTTAAGCTACTCAATAGAACCAACAAATTCTCTTTCAGGCCAGTTCGCCTTCTTCCATTTTCATATTCCCACTAATGATATCTTGTGCTGTGATCCTCTTGTTTTCCTATGCCGATGCGCACTGATGTAGTGTGGGTCCCCCCTCCCTTGCATGTGTTGCACGTTTCATTCGACATAATACGCATCCCTTCATTCATCCTCGAAAATGTTTTGGGTAGTGAAGCTTGAACTCGGTCCATAATGATAATACCAGCAGTGCAGTTGGCGCGACTGAGCTTGCTGTTGCTCGAGCTGGTGCGACTCCTGGCGGTGACCTGCCCATGTGCTGTTGCTCTGATGAGGTGTGCTGTCACGTGTCCAGCCGGCGGTTCTCTGTGGTATTATTTGATGCACTTATTACAGGGAGGTCATCCGTACCTGCGGCGGCTGTAGGGCTGACCAGACGCTGCCTGCAGCTGTCCGTGCCTGCTCGCTCGGCCTGCACTTCACATGCACCGGAGGAGACACAGCCGCTCTGTGTTCTGATGTGTCTTGCGGTAACTGGCCATGGGAGTGGGGGGGGCGCAACTCTGCTACGCGTCGTGTCTCGCGCTCTAAAATAGTTCTCCTTGTACTCTGAAGAAGAGGAAAGGTGTCGTGTGTCTTCTGTTCCTCTTCAAGGATTGACATATCTGTTTGATTCACTCGAGTGCAGTATTGATCATATGCTCCCATAATTGCTTTCAATTAATTTCTAACCAAGTTTTGTAGGACTCACAGTAGTGCGCACACTTTGTAGCTACGCTATTTTACCAGCGGGGAGGCTGGCAGTGAAGGTTCTGCGCAATAACTCATTTTAGCTCCATTTTCGGGCAGCGTGTCTTCTGTGCTGGGCACCTCGCTCTTGCCCAGCTCTCTACACTTCGTATAGATGCCTAGTATGTCTCTCACGTTACGCTCCTTGAGGGCTGTCGTACTGGATCTGCAAACGCTGCCCATGTGGCAGTTTTGCGTCCTGTAGAACGCGGTGAGCGACCACAGTTCACTTGCTGTAGTGGTTATGTCAGATGTGAGTATATGCGCTACACCGTTGAAGTCTGCAGAATTGTGACGTCAAAATTACGCCCCGCCACTGTGGAAATACCAAAGATTCCTCGCTGCAACAGTGGCGTGACGCAATTGTGACGTCACAATTCTGAAAATTCAAGTGCTTGTTGCATACACTCAAATCTGACACAACTATTTTCTGTAAATGAAATGCGTGAGCGACTCAATTTATCGGGCACGGGGACGGGCGTGCGAGCCAGTGCCGCAGCAGCTGTTGCTGTAGCGTGGCACCGTCCGCAAGTGTGCCGCCCCCTGACAGGTGGCAGGTCAGTGCCCTGCGGTCAGTGGGGCCGTGAGGCGACGCTCTGGTTACGATGCAACGTACCTAAATTTATAAAAGACGCTGTGCTGCTCTAAAGTGAGAAGCTAAATTCAGTTGTCGAGCATCGCTCTCAGAATATCGTGAGCCGAGGGTGCCTCAGTGACTTTCGTAAGGGATGTTGCAGCTGGCCGCAGTTCCTACTGAAAAGGTTAATTTGTAAGGTTTGGTAGGTTCTCTGTATTTCCCGCTTAATGGTGGGCCGCCTAATGGTGGTAAACAAATCATCTATCTGCTCTCGTGTGGGGGGTCCACGTAATGGACCCTCCGCACGGGTGTTTCCATCTTCTGTCTGCTTCTCTTTTCCTTCTTCCTCTCCCAGAGAAGCTTTGCGCCTATGTCTCTCAGTAGTAGTTCACTGACAATTTCTATATTAAAAGAACTCGTATGAGTTCTATGACTTCTCAACGTTGTGGCACTGCCGAGATCTTAATCTTATATCGCTGTTGATCGTCATTCTATTGGAAACAGCGGGAAAATACCGATGTAATCTACAGTCGAGCCAAAGTGCCGCATGGAGGAGCCCCATGTCGGCCGGTTTCTTATCGACCTCGTGTCGATCTAATACCGGTGTTACTGCAGCAGCTGCTTGGTACGTGAGGCTATCGAGCTTTTCCACGCTAATATCGTAGGCTGGACCGAGCGAAGCAGAATTGTAATAACCACTGCGTTATATTAGCAGCGCCCGTCTAGGGTTATATCGTTAACTGACAGGCGATCAGGCGCTCTAATGCAATAGGAAAGAAGGCGTCATCCGCGTCTTTATTGTATCTACAAGCTACATGTGTTAGTGTGATGATTCTGTTGGGCCTGTTACTGGCCCTCCTTTTTTTTCCGTGAGCGTAGAATACACCCACGCGGTAGTGTCCGCCCTTACTGTGACTCATACTAGTCTTTCGTAACCTGTGTTATACCTCCGCTTATTGTCGTTTTTCGTATACTTGCCGTTTAGATGACTGTACGCCACCTCATATTACAGCGACAATTGCTATCTCTGTAGTTTTGCTTGCTGTACAGTGTACTGCCTTTTATTCCTATTGTGGTCTTTGGTTTCGGAGGCTGCATTGCTGTCACCATCACTTTCATTGGTGCGCGCGCGCACGTGTCTTGTATTTATGGCCGTAACCTGGACAGTGCAGATACGGTACAAAGTCATCTCTCTTACCGTATAGAAATGAAGCTTTTTTAAATGGTTTCCTTTCACGCGCCGCGCACGCAATTGTCCCTAGTTTTCTGCAACGTTAGTGCATTGTACTTCCATGGCTTCCCATTGACTGCCAACCACTTCCTAGATTGTCTTTATATACTTACTTAAGAGCTCTCTATGCCTCAGTAACCTCCTGATTTGCGCATGGATAGTTTCCTATCATATGTAGCTACTGCACATATTTGGGTGTGCAACAGCTTAACCAGATGGTCATTAGCTACTGGCTGCCGCATCAGGGACATCTTTTGAGCTAATTTCATTAGAGCGTAAGTCTTCTCTCTTTGATATTTTCCAGTAATGTTTAAGGAACTATTTATGTAGAGTGTGGATATTAGTTGTCTATAGCAATCTCTTGTCTGTTCTCAATTATTTACTGCTTATTTTGTGGGAACTAGACACCTTCGTTGCTTTCCAAAGTAAATGTAAGCCCAACTGAAACTGTACAGTTTTGTTATAATTGTCTCTCATTAATAATGATAGACACGAAATTCTAATTAATATTAATTTTTATTAAGATTATTGTATCCGTGTAATATACTCATCCCCAAGATCTATTTGTATTTTTCTTATGATCAGTCAGTATTGAAATTGATACGGCTTTCGTATGTGCTCCCTCAGTCATACTTGCTGCAGTGGGACGGTGTGTTGACTACACGCGCTGTGCACCCTTTAGGTGAGCGCATTGTTATGCGTAAGTCTTCACTGCTGTCCATGGACACAGTCTTTATAGATGAATGTAAAGAGCTCAACATTACAGAGAGTGTTTAATACAGCTGATGAAACTTTCAGAACTGGTGCATAGAGTTGAAGTTGTTGCGATTTTTGAACACGGGTCCCCATGACCCGCTGGTTGTACCGTTCTGTTGCAGCGCCTGGTGGTGATGTCGCGCTTTGTTGTCGGTGCCAGGACTCTGCGCAGTTTTCTTCCTGTGAGCGCAAGAAATATATCACTGCAGTGTTGTGTATACATGAGAGCGCATACCTCTGTGAAGCAAGACAATTTTAACGAAAAATTTCAGTTTTTTCTAAAACCAGGATTTCTTTTTTATCATTACGAAAGTATGATTATTTGTACCTCTTGACAGTTCTTGTAATTTCTTGAAAATCCGTCGTTAACTTTTTAGTTATGTTCCCAAAAACCCGAAGACAAAGATACAGTCAAACACACAAACGGACGAACCGATCATCACAAGAATTTGGTCAGTTGCTCTCTGTAACACTCCCAAAAATTCCTGTAGATTTTATAAAATCTGTTCATAATTATTTGAGTTATGTTACCAAGAAGTAATAAGTAGATAAACGGTTGGATCGATCTTCACCAATAGTTAATCATCTGTTCCTCCTAACATCCCCTGTAAATGTCACACAGATCAGTTAATAACTTTTGAATTATCTGGGTGACGCACAAAAAAGTAAATAAACGTACACAAACATAACCTCACAGCCGGAAGTAAATATGGGTGCTGGTAAAGATTGCTTCGCAATCGTAGCTAGGATACCAGAATTCGATTTTATAGTAATAGTCGATGGTTTCTTCTAGCAGTTCTTCATATCGTAATTTGGAAGCCCAACAATGATTTTAAGGAATTTTGCTCTGATTTCAAGGTTAGGTTAGGTAAAAAAATTAGAACTGGTTCGGCTAACATTCCAACGGGCTCTCGCCCTCAGGGCCTAGTCAGGGGTATATTCTGGAGGGCCCTTTTCTTGCTGCAATAAATTTGGGCTTCACTAACCCAAGGGTCTCAAGTGCCTTCTCGCAGGTGATGTTACAGCTTGTCGCACTTCCTGCTGACGAGGTTAGTTTGGTAAACTTAGGTAGGCTCTCTCTATTTCCCCTTCTGTTCCGCCAGGTGGGTCGCCGATCAAGGTGACCGACCTTTTCCGCGGGGCTCCTGCCTTCGCCCGTGAATAGGGCCACGGAAGGGACCGTCCGCATGGGCGCTTCTTGCTTCTGTCTTCTTCTCTTTTCGTTTTTCGTCTCATGCCTGTGCTGCGTGGCTGAGCGACTTCATTCAGCGGAGCCGTGTAGGGTTGGAGAGGCGCGCGCTTTATAACTTTCCGATACAGAACTCGCTTATGTGAGTTCGCTGTCGCTCACGACCTTCCGACAGAAATGCTGAGACTAAACATTTGACCTTCGGCGCGATGCGGCTGAGAATCGCTGCCCTAGCAAACCTTCTTACTAACCTTGAACCAACGGGCTCTCGTACGAATACGCTTAATTTTCATTGTTAGCTGAATCAGTCCTAGCCATTATCTAACCTTATGAGGGCTAGCTCAGTATTGTATTTCATAACCACGTATCAAAACTACGGTTACGTAGTGCGACGCTCGAAAAATGTATGCAATAAATGTGGGTCTCATACATTACCAGCACCTAAATATGTACCTTTGTGGTCCCTACTAATTATGTCTCAAAAACACGAGAAAGCCGGCGACGGCACAACGCTCAGCCTCATGTCTACGTCAACGCGAGTATGGACTGCCGTGCAGATGTTCACACTATCCTTTCGTAAGGGAAAACATACAGTATGTTGCTGCCCTCTTTCTTAGGGGGCATAGGATGGGCCATACGGTAACGTTACTTAGGTTCGCCCAACCTATGTTATGGGAGCAGTGCCTCCGGGGGGGGGGGGAACCTGTAGGTTACCTCAGCTATTAGCTAGACCTTCAGGACGTCTGTCTTTCGTGCCCACTGTTCTTTCTGATTTCATACTCATACTGATCTTACTTTCCTCTGTTCTTCCTCTTCTTTCCCGACATGCTGTGCCTGTCGATTTTGTGTGGGAACGCCCTCGTGCCTGGGCTCCACGTGTCGATCATCATAGTTCATGTCCCTTCTTCTTCCCATCTTAGAACAGCTGATTTAGGGAGGCTTAAATTATCTTACATACCATACCTCTACTGCCATCTCGCCAGTGCAGGTTGCCGTACAGTCCTATCCAGCAATTGTACTTAAGATTTAGGGCCGAAACATACGAAAAGCAGCTCAATGAGAGCTGGCAGTTTTTGAGAAGCATGGAATGCAATGGAGCGCGCACACCGACCAAAGGCAGCGGCCTGCTCAACTGCCGCTGTTCGATTTGCGCGCTCCAATGCATTCCGCGCTTCTCAAAAACTGCCGACCAGCTTCTCGTTAAACTGCTTTTGGTATGTTTCGGTCCTTAGTTGTTTANACATAGTGTGACGATAGATACGTGGAACCCATGCACGAGGGTGTTCCCACACAGAATCAACGCGCATGGGAACAGCAAGTCGGGAAAGAAGAGTAAGAACAGATTGAAGAAAGATCAGTAGGAGTGAAAGATGGGAAGGAAGCAAAGTGGGCACGAAAGACAGCCGTCCCGAAGGCCTAGCTAATGGCTAAGGTTATTTAGTCTCTTGCCTGTGCTGCGTGGCTGAGCGACTTCATTCAGCGGAGCCGTGTAGGGCTGGAGATGCGCGCGCTGTAGAACTTTCCGATACAGAACTCACTTATGTGAGTTCGCCGTCGCTCACGACCTTCCGGCAGAAATTCGACTTTCGGCGCGATGCTTAGAATCGCTGCGCTAGCAAAACTTCTTACTAACCTTGAACCAACGGGCTCTCGTACGAATACGCTTAATTTTGAATGTTAGCTGAATCAGTCCTGGCCATCATCTAACCTTATGAGAGCTAGCTCAGTATTTTGTTTCATAACTACGTATCAAAACTACGGTTACGTTGTGCGACGCTCGAAAAATGTATGCAATAAATGTGGGTCTCATACTTTACCCGCACCTAAATATGTACCTATGTGGTCTCTACTAATTAGGTCTCAAAAACACGAGAAAGCCGGCGACGGCACAACGTTCAGTCTCATTTCTACGTAAAGGCGAGTATGGGCTGCCGTGCAGATGTCCACACTATCCTTGCGTAAGGGAAGACATACAGTATATTACTGCCCTCTTTCTTAGGGGGCATAGGGTGGGCCGTAGGGTAACGTTACTTAGGTTCGCTTATCCTATGTTATGGGAGCAGTGCGTCCGGGAGGGATCCTGTAGGTTACCTCGGCTATTAGCTAGGCCTTCAGGACGTCTGTCTTTCGTGCCGACTGTTCTTTCTGATTTCATACTCATACTGATCCTACTTTCCTCTGTTAGATCGCCGTTGCTGTGGAGACGGAGACTTAAACTACTCAATATAATAATAACTCTGTTCTTCCTTTTTTTTCCCGACTTGCTGTGCCCGTGCCTGTCGATTTTGCGTGGGAACGCCCTCGTGCATGGGCTCTACGTGTCTATCATCATAGTTCATGTCCCTTCTTCTTCCTATCTTAGAACAGCTGATTTAAGAAGGCTTAAATTATCTTACATACCATATCTCTACTGCCATCTCGCCAGTGCAAGTTGCCGTACAGTCCTATCCAGCAATTGTACTTAAGATTTAGGGCCGAAACATACGAAAAGCAGTTCAGTAAGAAGCTGGCAGGCACGCAAGCTTCCAGTTTTTGAGAAGCATGGAATGCATTGGAGCGCGCACACCGACCAAAGGCAGCGGCCTGCTCAACTGCCGCTGTTCGATTTGCGCGCTCCAATGCATTCCGCGCTTCTCAAAAACTGCCGACCAGCTTCTCGTTAAACTGCTTTTGGTATGTTTCGGCCTTTAATTGTTTAATCCTTCAGTGCCTACTGTACACACATAATAAATATTATTAACATTACATCTAGTGCTATTCCTACGAATAGTGGTATTTAATTGAGGCTCTCAAGGGTTAAGGGACTCTGCAGTATGTCCTCTGCCTCTACACTGACGTCCATACATCTCTCCATACCGTACAAACGCTTCTAGTTTGTGTAGCAGGGGCTATTTGATATCTCCCTAAATGCAGTGCATAACTTGCAAAGAACCTGTAGCTGTTTGGCAATTTGTTGTTTATTTGCTGCATTTGCTCGCGTGTCGAGAGCGGCCGTCGGTAGCGCGGCACGCGTATAAACCGAACTTTAATTGCCACCGAACTCAGTCGCATATTTGTAAAACGCGGTAGCGAAACATTTGCTGGTGTCAGGCCAGTAGACCACAAGGCTACTGCCGGCTAAGTTTTTGCCGTCTGCTGCTGCTAATATTCCTTCATAGGAGTAAATTTTCAGTCTATAGGACTTCGTACGGTAAATATTGTCCAGTGTACCTGCCTGCAAAATACTGCATCAACAGCACACCCTTCACTGCTCTTGTTTGCGGTCGCAACTCAGTCAAATCAGATTCTTTGTGCCCGCCACTTGGATCTTCGATGTCAAATATGAACTGGAGCAGCACTTCGAGCGCTCATACCTCCGCCAAGCAGCGCAATGTTTCAGTTCTGTCCCGATTCCAGGGTTTCTTTCGGATCATCCTCAAAATTTATTTATCTCTTCCTCGTGACGTTCTCAGCAGTTCATGTGAACTTCATCAAGATCCGCCAATAACGTTTTAAGTTATGTGGCTATCAGGCAAACAAAGTTACCGACAAACTCCGGCTGAAGTAATAAATGGGAATGCATGCTTGTAGCACAGCATTACTATCCACCTAACTGTGCAGTCAAAATTAAGGCCGAAAATTGCGACCGATTTAGGAGACGGAAAGGAATTTCCATCAGTTTATCTCCCGTGTGTCGCATTCTCAACAGTACGCACCGTGAGAATACTGTACAGCTGCACGACTTAGTTATCTAATGCAAGTACCCAAAAATTTAAATTTTAAAGCCACTTCAGATGCACGAATATACCTACTATGAGTACCAAACAGTACACGAAGTGGTACCTACAGAGAGCGAGCAGAGGTGTTGTTACTTAACCGTCCGTACCTCACTTGGTGCTGCGGCTGCTGGTGTAGCTGGTAGCCCCCCAGGGTCTGGTGGTCGTTGGTAATGTCTGATACCATCTCGATGTTGCCCTTAGCTGCTGGTGGCTCCTGCTAAGAGAATAGTCACTAAAGCTCAGACTGTCTGCTCGATAGGTACGGGTAGTCCAGCAGTGCGCTGTTGTTCAGTTCTATGTCATCATTGACAGAACAAAGTTGGTATATCGCGACGCACGACGCTGTGGGGAGTCGCGACTGCACGGGACCCCCCCCCCCTCCCCGACTTTACTCAAGTCGCATCGCTCTTCACTAATTCTATTGAAATAGCTTGAAGATCTGCTGAGCTTTCTGGTCCGAGCTCATCAACACCAATATAATAAACACCGTCGTGTGTTTATTTGTTTTTATATTTATTTTTAAGTATTTATACTTGTAGCTTTCGGGTCACGCTCTGAAAGAAATAGGCGAAAAATAGGCCAGGTTGTAGATTCTGTAATTCAATTGACTGTTCCTGGAGATCGATGACCAGATTGTAGAAGAAGACGAAAGTAGGATCCTTATCCCTTTACTAGAGTACACGCGCTGTCATACAATGACAGCGAAGAATTTGTGATGACCTTCTTCATTGTTCATACATTNGCTCAGTATCGAAACTTTTTTCTAAAATGGAGAAAATACATTGCTGATTGCAGCCCGATCAGCAACGCTCAAAGTAATAGCTCACATTCGGTATTGTGGATACGGTAGGCTAGTCTTTACAGGTCCAATTTTTGCTTAGCGAAAGCAAAAATAGTGATAAGTGCCGTATTCCAAATTTAGCCTTCTTCTGCATTCTGCCTAAAATTTTGGACATATATTATGAGGCGTAGTGAAGTGACATCACCCGTAGCACCGTTGAAAAATGAACATGTTCAGACGCGGTCAAGCAGGCAGGCTCAGGTCGCTCAGCTGGAGCGCCCCAGTGCGACCCCCGTATCCAACATACCGTCTTCGGCACCTGAATTTTCGCCTATTTACTAATTTGTTAAAGCGTGACAGAAAATGGACAGATAAATACACATCGGTCTTTATTATACTGTAAATGTATCTCAATGTGCCTTTTGCTTGAAACAGTTTAAGCATCGAAATAATTAAGCTATTTTGAGCTTCTCTTAGCTCGATTATGCAACCTGATTTTTCATCATTTTTTCCATACATCGAAACATATTTTTGTTCGCGTCACTGAAAACTGATAGGAAGAAAACTGATAGCAAATAAGAGAAGAGGAGATTCGCACCGGTCTAGAGGCATTAGGCCAACGTGTAGGTTATTGCGTGAAGCAACATCGACTGTTGGCAAAAATATCGCTTTTTCAGCATATAATGGAAGGAATGCTGTTCAGCCCTATCATTAATAGGACAGTTATGATCAATGAAGGTGTTTCATCACAAATTCTTGCTGTCATACTTGACAGCGCGGGCACTCTAGTCTCGTAATAAAGCGTTTTCAGAATAAAACTTAAATCCATTGATTTTGGACTTCACGCGCAGGAATGACACCTGCTCATTTGCTTAGTTGTCCCAAGATACTACGTGGAATCTACTTTTAGCTCAACTTAGGACCCATTTCTTTATAAATTAGCATTCTTTCATGGCTGAAAGATGAATGACCAATGGAAACTAATTTTGTATGCATGACTTCGGTTGAGATCAGATCATTGGAAGCTCTAATGCGTTACGGCAGTGGGTCTTAAAAATGGAATTACATATAACACAGTCCGGTAAATCATTAAACTTTGTGAACAATCAATGTTATAATCAATAATAACAACCACAAAAATAATTTATGAGCATCGAATAAAATAGTGGCAGTTGCGAGACGCTTACCTCAAGGCCCCAACGGCTGCTGCGCGACACATATCTCATAATTAGATTAGTTAGTTAACAGCAGCCGGACCAACAAACCCATTCCTAGAGAACAGCCACAACTACTAAGAAAAAATGCAGACATATGCAGACATGGGGGAGCTCGTGCAAGCCCGGTTAGTTGTAATTGACCCGTGGGGACTTGGAGACGTGAAGTTAGTTGGGGCAGGAAGATAATTGATTAGGGTAGCATCTCAAAATTTGGCCGTTAAGAGTTTGTGGTTCCTGGAAGTGGAGGTCGTATCTGTGGAGAGTGTTTCTCCCAATGTTTGTCAATACGACGTTTACGATGAAATACGGGTTAAACTGATGGTTTAGAGTAGTTCTTCGATATTGACGTTAGAGTTTTTGGCCGTATCGTATGTGATCATGAACGTCTGTCAAAAAAAGTCCCATTCAAGCAACGTCGTTTTAGATATTCAAGTACTTGAATTTTCTATTAGTTGCCCCCTGAAACATCTTTGCACAAGAGAGATGAGTCGGATTTCCTGTCGGAGACACACTCGCAAGGCATTGCTATTACGCAACGGAAGTATCGATTTTGTTGCTTTGCGTTGGATTTTTTTGTTTTATTTATATCTTTGCGCTGATGTAGCGACCACAATTGAACGGCCAGCACAAAATGAGGGCGCACGAATGCTTTCTACAAAGGAAAGGCTTTGTCCTTGGATTTGTACTCAAAATTCCTAGAAAAACCCCAGGATTCTACTTGCCGTTTTGACGTTCGTGTCTGCTTGCTGTGTTTCAGCTAGTTTCTGATAGTTAGCTATTCCCAGGTCACGTTATTGAGCGACTGCGCTAGTTCCATCTCGTTCATTTCCAATCGGTCGACAATGACAAACGTTCGACATTGTACATTGGATACGTTTGTTGACTTTGAAGCTTATTTGCTAGGTTGCGGTCCATTCCATGAGGCGGTCAGTGTCTTGTTGGAGCTCCATTCTACCCCTGACCAATAAGGCAGGATGGCATAGTTTTAGTTCATCTGTAAATTTACTGATTTTGCTGCGGATGTCATTTTAAGATCACTGATCAATTTTGAACAAAAATAAATCATGACCGGAAATGGGCCAAGCACGCTTTGTTGTGGAAACACAAATGAGTCCGGCATCCAGTCGCTTGTCTCTCTGCAGCTTCACATGTTGCTGCCAACCAGTGAGCCATATTCTGCTCCAGCGTATAGACTGTCCTTTGATGCTATGAGCTTCCAATGTTTTATCAAGACAGCGGCTGCTGCGCAACTCTTGCAACGGCGGTAAAAACTCGTAAGACCAATTAGTTGCAGACGGTGCTGGTGTTCTTTTCAGAATTTTTCCTCGGGTCCAGGAATAGGCAAAAATTTTCAAGTAGAATGATGGCCAAATTGATTCACAATTAAACAGCACCGTCTTCCTATTACAGACTTTTGGTTACGATAGTCAAAACAGATGTACTGTGCCATTGGGACAAATGATGATAAAGCCTTCGCTGAGAAGCCTCTTCGCAACAGCTCTTGTCATTTATCTCTTCCAGAAAGTTGTAAGGGTTATGTCGATACAGTCCGTCAAGGCCCACAGCGGCAGTTACCCTACATTTACCTCAAGGCACACAGCGGCAGTTACCCTACATTTACCTCAAGGCACACAGTGGCAGATACGCAACATTTACCTCAAGGCACACAGCGGCAGATACGCAACACTTACCTCAAGGGACACAGTGGTAGTTCACCAGGACGCTCAGTTCAAGCAAGTTTGCGCAGTTGGCGAGTCGACTGCCGCGGGAGCAGAGCGCCGTCGGGACACAGCTGCAAAATGGAACTTTCGTTAGAGACGCAACGCAAAGCTTCATGATCTAGTAAAACACTGATACCTATTCGTATACTTCTTAGTTTCTTCTCATACGGTATTTTACCTAGTCCAAAATTAGAAAAAACAACGGCTTTCGTAGCGATGAATTACCTGAGACAAAGGGAGTTAGCACGTTGCTCCAGTGTCACAAAATAGGTTTCAGTTATGCCAGAAGAAAAGGAACTGTTGAATTTCAGGAGCGTCCCATGCGAAACATGATCAAAGCAGAGACACACTGCCGGTGCTCGCGTGGTTGCCCTCATATAAGCAAGTTGCGCCACTCCGCTCTCGCCCCGTATTGACTTCTGGGAAGCTTCTGAAGTGCTCCTGATCTGTACAGAGAACAGCTGCAGCGGTTCTTGGACTTAGGACCGGAGTTCCCGGTTCTTCCGAGTACTTAGTAACATGAATGCTTTGTAACCAATATTTTGTGGCTTGCACAAACGCCAGCACGAAGTGGGCATTGCTGTCACTCCTATAGTTCNGACCGGAGTTCCCGGTTCTTCCGAGTACTTAGTAACATGAATGCTTTGTAACCAATATTTTGTGGCTTGCACAAACGCCAGCACGAAGTGGGCATTGCTGTCACTCCTAGTTCTCGGCTGCTGTGGGTGTCGCGTAGTGTCTCTGGTCGCAGAAATAGCAACGTTAGGTCCAGCAGACCGGAGCTTGATCGGAAAGGTTTACCTCCTTACCCAGCACCCTGTGCTGCATGGAAGTAGAAACGGTTAGCACATCAAAATTATTGAATTGCATTGACAAGGGTGCTCTGCACATCACTAAACTCTGTGTCATCAACATAAATAGCTGATACGGTTAACCAGTTGACGTGTTGAAACATTATTTGACGTAAAATTTGCTGGTTTCCGCGGAACCATACATTATCACCACCATAATAGTTGGTCTTCTCTGATTTGTTCACTATAGCGACATGCCATCTTTAAGAAGTGGCTGCTATTTTAGATTTTCAGCTAAAAGCCCCCTCAGTAACTAGAAAAAAACGTACATTTTAAATTGAATCCCCTTACAACCTATTTTCAGCATGTGAATGCTGTGTCCAGCAATGGTAATCAAGAATGATGGGGAGAAAACAAACATTTTTTCATTGTTTTATAATGCGTGTTCTGTGGGCCCGTACTTAGGTCGGGCTGTGTCGCTTGCAGATGGTAGTACAGCGTCTGCGAGCCTGAATGATGAATCTGTTTGAAATGGTCGAATTCTGTACTAAACACCAAAGAGAAACAACTGCACTGTGTGGGCTAAACTTGTGATAACGATGGTTCTTCAAATCTCTTATTTAAGCTTCTTTGCTCGTTGCCGGAGGGACTGTTGGGGAAAACTTCGGTCTGTGACTGTCTACTCAAAACGTCGCGTCCCAGTGAGCGTAGCGACGCCCCCACTGCATCCAAATCTTCTATCCTCTGCGGTCACTGAACTCCTACAGCATTGAATCCATATTCCGGTTTCGGAAACTTATTAAATCGAAAACTGATTTTCTAAAGGACACTGGCAGTACAGTACGAAGAGCCAGCATTAAGCTGCTCAAGGGAGAATGTGTTACACATACTCGGCCTCGCAGTTCACTGACTGGCTTGTGTAATGGGAGGCGAGGGTAGAAAAGTGGCCCGCAGCATGCACAGCCTAATTATCTGTTAAGTTATTTTTCAATCATAGCGTAACACTTTATGTAGATTTGAAATAAGTAGATAATCGACTGTGTGATATGATCGAGCAAGTTAACCCGTCAAGGACCACTGGGCTTCACGAGTCCCGTTTCGCAAAAATTAGGTTTCTAAATAAAGAAGGGATCAGTGATTTTTGGACCTATGAGCGCCGCGCCGAGACGGTAGTCGGAGGACTACAATTTAAGACTACCTCCAAAAATCTGAGAGAAACTGAAACTTGGTTCATAAAGGGTTAAGTGTTCCTAGCTCTGTAACGTTTTACTCTGACATGCAACAAGCGCCAAGAAGCGAGCACCGAAGTCTGTCTGGACCGTTCAGTTCGTGACCATCAGTGGAGTTGCTGCGCCATTATATATANAAATGAGGAAGCCAGCGGGGGTTTTCCTGAAGGGCTAACTTACTGCCGTCATTTATCGCACACGTGCACCAGTCATTAATAACCCAATATGCCGTCATTTACAATGACGGCTCGGGACACTAGTTGTTTTATAATGCGTGTTCTGTGGGCCCGTACCTAGGTCTGGCTGTGTCGCTTGGAGATGGTAGTACAGCGTCTGCGAGCCTGAATGATGAATCTGTTTGAAATGGTCGAATTCTGTACTAAACACAAAAGAGAAACAACTGCACTGTGTGGGCTAAACTTGTGATAACGATGGTTCTTCAAATCTTTTATTTAACCCATTTCGGTACTGACGGCATCGTCAGATGCCGCATCAAAATTTTGATTATTAAAACCAGTGCGTTATTTCTTTCTCTCGAAATTTGTACAACATATTTAACAACCCGTCTGAAGTCAGTGATAGTATTTTATTTACGACTGAACTAAACTGTAGGTGAGCTCAAGTGACTACAATGATAGTTTCCTCTATGAGCTTCGTTTAGACTTTAGAACCTCATAGCAAGAACGGAGTTTTCGTAGAAAAAGGGTTAAGCTTCTTTGCTCGTTGCCGGCGGGACTGTTGGGGAAAACATCGGTCTGTGACTGGCTACTCAAAACGTCGCGTCCCAGTGAGCGTAGCGACGCCCCCACTGCATCCAAATCTTCTACCCTCTGCGGTCACTGTACTCCTACAGCATTGAATCCATATTCCGGTTTCGGAAACTTATTAAATCGAAAACTGATTTTCTAAAGGACACTGGCAGTATAGTACGAAGAGCCAGCATTAAGCTGCTCAAGGGAGAATGTGTTACGCATACTCGGCCTCGCAGTTCATTGACTGGCTTGTGTAATGTGAGGCGAGGGTAAGAAAGTGGTCCGCAGCATGCACAGCCTAATTACTGTTAAGTTATTTTTCAATCATAGCGTAACACTTTATGTAGATTTGAAATAAGTCGATAATTGACTGTGT
This sequence comes from Parhyale hawaiensis, assembly GCA_001587735.2. Lineage (NCBI taxonomy): Eukaryota > Metazoa > Arthropoda > Malacostraca > Amphipoda > Hyalidae > Parhyale > Parhyale hawaiensis. Next base: position 667,720 of record LQNS02278174.1, read on the forward strand.
GATATTATCGAGCAAGTTAACCCTTTAAGGACCACTGCGCCTCACGAGTCCCGTTTCACAAAAATTAGGTTTCTAAATAAAGAAGGGATCAGTGATTTTTGGACCTATGAGCGCCGCGACTATGAGACGGTAGTCGGAGGACTACAATTTAAGACTATCTCCAAAATCTGAGAGAAACTGAAACTTGGTCCTTAAAGGGTTAAGTGTTCCTAGCGCTGTAACGTTTTACTCCGACACGCAACAAGCGCCAAGAAGCGAGCACCGAAGTCTGTCATGACCGTTCAGTCCGCGACCATCAGTGGAGTTGCTGCGTCATACAAAATTATATATATATAAGTAAAAATATAACTGCTTGCATGCCCTCGCGTGGTCTTCCATCGCAGCCCAGGAGATAAACTGCAGCAGCGGCCATCGGTCACTTCGTCACTGAGCTTCTTCTGATGCCGCTACGGCGCTACCATGCATGGCTGCCAGTGACATTTTTTGAAAAAAAAGCACGATTTCAGAAAAAAAAACTGCTGTGGCAGCCCTGGGTTGGAAAGGACAGTAAGTTAAATAGTTAGGCAGCTTGAACCTCCGTTTCCACTACTAAGGCGATCTCACAGAGGAAAAAAGAAGGAACTCACAGTAAGTCTAATAGGATCGTAGAACCCATGCACGAGGGTGCTTCCACACGGGTTCAAGCGCATGGGATAGCAAGTCGGGAAAAAAAAGAGGAAAGTAAAAAGTAATATCAGTAGAAGTATGAAAACTGAAGAAAGCAAAATGGGCACGGAAGACAAAAGCCCCGAAGGCCTAGCTAATGGCTACGGTATCCTCCATAATCCCGCTGGGGGCGCTGCTCCTCATAATATAGGATTGGCGTACCGTGGATGGGAGCACCATAGCCCCTCCTGTGCCCCCTGAGGGATGGTGAAGGACAGATGCACAGTCATGCTGAAAGCTCTACATCTAAGGGGACACTCCGCACGCTGTAATAGGCTGGTCGTTACTTCATTTTATTATCATGTTTTAGGACATGTCTACCTAAGACAATGCTTCAAGTTTACCAATATCACAGTAGGTATGGGTTAATATTGCGCCAAATTAGCGACAAGAGGAGCTGAAGCAATAGTTCCATCGTTCTGCCGTACCACGCCCTGCATGCAGTCCGTGTGGACTTTGGACTGCCTCGCAGCTTGAGGCATACTACTGGTGCAGACTGGGATGTACCGAGGCCCTAGAGCAATTAGTGCACAGAGTGGAGTCTGTGCTGCGACTTCAGAGTTGTCTTCACAGTTGGTAATTACGGCTGAGGGAACTGGCACTGCAGAGCTTGCAATGTTCGAGCTCTTGATCATCTATTGTTTTCGTCAATCTAGTGAAAATAGGAAGAACGTTTTCAGCACTGTGAAGAAGGGCTGAAACTAATTTTTCAGGGGTCTCTACACATTAAAATAAGGTATTAATGCAACTGTGTATCACAAACAGAAACTCTAGCAGCGGCTTGTCACGCCTTAGTGAAATATTTCGTTGTACAGCACAGTAAATTAATAGGACAAAGTTATTATGATATAAAATTTCTTTCAGGTCAAACTTTTAAGAGTTTCAGCGACTGTTTTACCTCGCGTTTAGGGTTGAAGCTAAAAAATACGGGAACGCTGTGGAATTGTACACGTCGATAGTAAAGAAGGTAATGTTATAAACATTGGAAAGGGACAAAAACACCAGTAAATTATAAGACATCGGAGGGAGAGTAGCTGAGGTTTTTATTTCTGCGGCGAAACAGTGCATCATATTGAAAAGTTAATGCCTCCGTCTCCAGTAAAAAGGTCATCGAACGGAGGAAGCAACAAAAGACCTACATGTGTATCAACAGAAACGTGAAACCCACGCAAGAGGTTGTTTCCACCACAGGATCAGCGTGCATGAGAACAGTAAGCTGAAAAAGAAGTGGAAGAAAAGAAGATAAAGTGATAAGTAGGAGATGAAAATGGAAGGGAACAAAGAATTTGTAAAGGAAAGACGTCTTACAGGCCTAACTTAGGATAGGGTAACCAACGGGGCCTCTTTGGAGATGCTGCTCATCATAACATGAGATGGGCGAACTTACCTATGGCTTATCGTATATCCTACCTCCTGAGGGATTGCAATGCTAGTATAGAAATATCGCGGAAGCTAACTTCGTTAACAAAAGCTACTAGCTGGTCGATGCTGCAACCGATAGGCATGTACGCCAGGCTTTTTTTTTATAAGCGTCAGTGTTGTCAAGTTCTGCGAAAGCTCGGCAACTTGAGCTTCTGGGAACTCGTGCAGCCACAGCAACTGGTTTGTACTGCGCAGCAACGCGGCGAATTAACACGTAGAAGAAACCGTTGCCCAATAAGCTGCGCTCGCTGCCACTTCATTAGCAGAATATTTCCATGATGCTGCTGGGTGGCAGCATACCAAACATCTGAATAAATTATTATCATTATCATCCTTATTATTATTGTAAGATTATTAATTAAAACGTTGCGCTAAGGCATCAGGGGATAGGAATAAACCAAATGAAGAACAAAGCAATCCCAATATGCCCTAAGCGCTGATAAGAAAAATCGGTAAAAGCCCATCCACAATTGACTTGAACGCTTGTAAGCCGACACGACTGAACACTCATCCGGTAACGAATTCCACTACCATTCGGGTAGAAAACACAACCGAACTGACGAGTTCGGCACCTCACCGCCGTTTTTAAAGTGAAGGGATGGGCTACGGACGCAGCTCGTGCGTTTCTTCCAAAATTCTTAAAGTAGGAATAGAAGTATTGAACCAACTACAATACTTCTACATGACTAGTTGAACTACTGTATCCGCCTGGGCGATCCTTATACAGGGATGCTAATAGGCCAGGAGGCTCGAGTAGGAATAGTACTCCTGGGGGAAGGGGGGAATTTGGCGCGAAGCATCTCGAGAGACATAAGATGTAAAGAGAACGAGACAAAAGAAACACTCCTCCGGTGGCTCCCTTCCGTGGCCCTTCATTCGGGAGCAGGTAGGAGTCCCATGGGATGGGTCGCTTACCACCAGTCGGCGGTCCACGTCGCGGAGCAGAAGGGGAACTATTGAAAACCTGCCTAACCTTTCTAACTAACATAGTCAGCAGGAACTGCGGCCAGCTGCAACATCCTCTACGGAGAAGACACTCGGCACAGTCTTTGGGTTTGTGAGGCCCATATATGTTGTGACAAGGATAGGGCCCGCCAGAATATACCTTTGAGGGCAAATGTAACCAATGACCCTCACTATATCATACGTCATACAACATACACAGACAAGCAACCCTAAGTCTATAGGATAAGTCTACTAGATTATTGTGGGCACACAACAGACTATCTGAACCAACAAGTCGATCAAGTAGACGAAAATGACTAGCGGCAGCCGAACCCCAGATAAGGGAAAAATACTCTCACCCAAGAAACAAAAAAAGAATAGAAACATCTCTGGACTACTTCGTCACCATTATACACAGCGCGAACCTTAGGCAGGAACCTAATCTTACAGGAAGCACATGAGACCAGACGCCTAATATGCGACTCAAACGTTAGCTTCTCATCCATGAGGACACTAAGTATCTCAAGTGAGCTTCCCTCAGCAAAAAAGGTGTCACCTATCTTGAATGGGGGATGAGAAGGTAACAAACCACAAGACCAACTGACAAGCAAAGACTTAGTTTTTCCTGCATTCAATTTCATACTTCATGAGGAGCACCATGCATTAATCTGCGATAAGTCTGTTTAAAGACAGGGCAACTATTTTACACATGTCATGAGCTCGAATCACCTCTACCAAGGAGAAATCGTTGGGACAATTAACCATAGTTTACTCCAAAGAGCCAAACCTATCGTTAGTGTACTTTACAAACGACAAAGAACTAAGAACGCTACTCTAATTTCCGACACCACCCTGAGAGATATGGTTATTCCACCTTCGGCCGACACGCACTGCGTGCGCTCAGAAACAAAATCTCGAATGAATGACAATACTCTTCCACCCACATCAAGAGATTCTAATTTGTACCATAGACCTTTCTAGTCGACTCTATCGAACGCTATGGCATATAGCGTAAAAACGTAAATTATCCCCACGCATATCTCCGACTCCGTCCCCTTTGCTGGCTAGCCAGCTGTGACGTCATCTATAGACCCCAAACTCGGTTGAAAACTGTAGTCTCTATTGACGATTTTAGTTTTTTCATTTAATTCAAGGGTATTTGCTAATGGCAACGAATAACCAGTTGAATTAAAATGTTATTAATTCCAAAAATCCTACATAGCTCTCCATACCTTGACAGCGCTGTAAAAGGATCTTCTGGAGCCTATGAAATGTATTGATACACGTATATTTTACCGCAGCGTATGAGAACAGTAGTAAAAACATAAGGCATTTTATGAAGCGTGAACCAAATGTATAAATTTTCAAAGACTAGAGTTCAATAAATGTTGTAAGTACCAGAAATTATACTCATTTGAAACTGTATTAACTACAAGACATAGCGCAACCGGTAAAATATTGCGCAGATGCTAAGGCCCAAAGATATAAGTCTGAATATACTCGGATATAGCTCCAGAGCATAAAATTTTAATGGCTGCCTTTCACCTTACTGTTATATGCGAAACCAATCTTTACCCAGACAACACGCGAATTTTTGTCGAGGACAGATGCAGTAAATTCTACTAAGAAAACTTGCTGATTTATCATGTTTACGCATAGATTTCTATCTTAAACATATCTAAAAAGAGTTAATTATCGCGTTTCGATTGTCTTTTGGGTAATAATTGCCTTTTCGTTCGAATTACTTTCATAAACCCTCGCGCAAGAACGGCTCTAGCTTCGCTTTAGGTCTCCAGGTGACGTTTTAGAGAGAGATGCGCAGGTGAGTCGCTAACTGGTAAGCGATGGGGCTATCTTTGAGCACCATGATCGAACACCATACTAACGTCCTACTGAACAAAGCATGCTACAGAACAGCGATCTAGCACAGAATGGACAAAGTGTGACAAAGACAATAGAGCGTGCAGTGCTTCAGTACAGACCAATACAGTGCTGCGACATCGACATATACAGCGAGTGTTTCAATAGACACATGCAGTGCTTCAGTAGACAGAAATGTACACTACTGCAGTAAAGACACGCACAGTGCTTCAATACAGATATGTACTGTGCTGTAGCATAGACATGTACTGTACAGTGTTGCAGTACAAACACGTACAATTTTGCAGCAGAGACATGTATAGTGCTGCACTACAAACACGTACAGTACTGTGCACAGTAAAGATATGTATAGTGCTGCAGCACAAACACGTACTGTACTGCAGTAGTGACATGTATAGTGCTGCTGTACAAACTCGTATGGTACTGCAGTAAAAATACGTATAGTGCTGCAGTGCAAATACGGACAGTGCAACAACCTATGAGTACAAAATGCTACAGTCTAGTCTACTGTACACGTAAAAATGGTATTTCATGCAAAAACGTTCAAGTGCTCAGACCACATAGACTTTAGATTAGGACCGTGCTAGACGAAGAGGCAGGCTCACAGAGAACTGTGGTAGGCTGGACAAAGGAAGATGAAGGCAGCATTTAGAGTTTTTTAGAGTTGCTACGTTCTACGTACGAGTGAAGCAAGTTCTTACAAGGTCCCTTTTGGCACTGGCGCCGCAGCGAGCAGCGCGCTTCCTTTAAATGGCAAGTGCAGTAGCGACAAGTGCTGAGAAAACAATGGCACGTCGCAAGTTAGAATAATAATGACATCAATTCGATTATCTTCTACCAACTTATATCTAAAGGAATTAAATTTTAGATTCGCAGCTGACAAATGTTAGAATAACGTACTAGTGAAGGATGAGAAAAATGCAAATTATGGAACTTAGATTTTAGTTTACGTAAAGAACTTGAAGGTAAGAAATTTCAGTGAACGCCTGGTAGATCCTCAACTGCTTACATGAACCGCTTCCCAAAAATGCACTGCGCAGTACATCGGCTCGAGGNCAATTTCATATACACGATGCACATGTGGTGTAGCATACTCTATTTATGCCTCTTATGACAAAGACTGAATGAATTTACACATGAAGATAAATATAGTAAGTCTACAGACGCACAGTGACTCTGTGACTATGACAGGTGACGTTTTAGAGCGAGATGCGCAGGTGAGTCGCTAACTGGTAAGCGATGGGGCTATCTTTGAGCACCATGATCGATCAAACACCATACTAACGTCCTACTGAACAAAGCATGCTACAGAACGGCGCTCTAGCACAGAATGGACAAAGTGTGACAAAGACAATAGAACGTGCAGTGCTTCAGTATACAGAAATGTACACTATTGCAGCAAAGACACGCACAGTGCTTCAATACAGATACGTACAGTGCTGTAGCATAGACATGTATAGTGCTGCAGTACAAACACGTACACTACTGTCCACAGTAAAGATATGTATAGTGCTGCAGTACAAATACGTACAGTACTGCAGTCGTGACATGTATAGTGCTGCTGTACAAACTCGTATGGTACTGCAGTAAAAATACGTATAGTGCTGCAGTGCAAATACGGACAGTACAACAAGCTATGAGTACAAAATGCTACAGTCTAGTCTACTGTACACGTAAAAATGGTATATTTCATGCAAAAACTTTCAAGTGCTCAGACCACATAGACTTCTGATCAGGACCGTGCTAGACGAAGAGGCAGGCTCACAGAGAACTGTGGTAGGCTGGACAAAGGAAGATGAAGGCAGCATTTAGAGTTTTTTAGAGTGGCTACGTTCTACGTACGAGTGAAGCAAGTTCTTACAAGGTCCCTTTTGGCACTGGCGCCGCAGCGAGCAGCGCGTTTCCTTTAAATGGCAAGTGCAGTAGCGACAAGTGCTGAGAAAACAATGGCACGTCGCAAGTTAGAATAATAATGACATAAATTCGATTATCTTCTACCAACTTATATCTAAAGGAATTAAATTTTAGATTCGCAGCTGACAAATGTTACAATAACGTACTAGTGAAGGATGAGAAAAATGCAAATTATGGAACTTAGATTTTAGTTTACGTAAAGAACTTGAAGGTAAGAAATTTGAGCGAACGCCTGGTAGATCCTCAACTGCTTACATGAACCGCTTCCCAAAAATGCACTGCGCAGTACATCGGCTCGAGGATCATGGGGGGGGGGGGTCATGCTAGAATGCTAGAACTGAGCCGGTTCTGCTGTAGCTCCTACCAGTCTCTCTTTTTCATGGGACTCACTTGTCGGATCTCAAGTCGGCTACAGGTGTGGAGTCTTTCTGCCCTCCTATATCTTTCACTGTGGTAGGCAGCAATCTAAATTTGTTTCACTATCACATAAAATGGATGCTGGTGTTTTTTGCAGCAACAGCCTTTCGTATTTCTCAAGAGAAAGCAGGAGCTGGGCAATAAACTAACAGAGAAAGTAATGATTGTACCAGGTCAGTACTAATGGGTGTAGGACATTTCTGTGCCTGAACTCACTAGACCTGAACTCAGCAAATCTTATCTCGTTAGTACTAGGATGCCTACAACACTCCGAGTCCTCGAAGAGCATCTGACAAGTTTCTTTTTCGCCGCTCAGTTTAGCTGCTGAGCAGCAAAACTGTGTACCCTCAAAATTGTCCCAACAGTCTACAATCTTCGGGGGCGAGGAGACCGCGTTTCTGCAGCGCACATTAGGAGGCCCGGGTTTGAGTCCCGGACGCTGACAACTGATTTACACTGCGTGGAGCACTTCGGCACCGAGAGGTGAGGGGAAGTATGGTGACTCTAGCCACAGACTGCTTCTCCTGCCCTTCACACTACCAGATCTTCAAAATGCTAGAATTAAGGCAGAATAAAACCATGTGAGGTGTATTTGTTGTGCGCGTTTGGTGGATTTGCGCGATCGATCGATCGCGCTGCGCGTTTGGTGGATCGTCCAAATTTTAAAATGGAAAACAAAAAAAAAAAAAAAACAGTCCTTGCCTCCTCTAACCTACCCGACATTAAACCCGAATATAGTCCAACTTACCCGAAATTACGGCCTAATACCTACAACATCCACCAAACGCGCAGCGCGATCGATCGATCGCGCAAATCCACCAAANGGGGGGGGGGGGGGGGGGGGGGGGGGGGGGGTCGTGCTAGAATGCTAGAACTGAGCCGGTTCTGCTGTAGCTCCTACCAGTCTATCGTTTTCATGGCCCTCAGTTGTCGGATCTCAAGTCGGCTACAGGTGTGGAGTCTTTCTGTCCTCCTATATCTTTCACTGTGGCAGGCAGCAATCTAAATTTGTTTCACTGTCACATAAAATGGATGCTGGTGTTTTTTGCAGCAACAGCCTTTCGTATTTCTCAAGAAAAAGAAGGAGAGGGACATCAGCTGGGCAATAAACTAACAGAAAAAGTAATGATTGTACCAGGTCAGTACTAATGGGTGTAGGACATTTCTCTGCCTGAACTCACTAGACCTGAACTCAGCAAATCTTATCTCGTTAGTCCTAGGATGCCTACAACACCCCGAGTCTTTGAAGAGCATCTGACAAGTTTTTTTTTCGGCGCTCCGTTTAGCTGCTGAGCAGCAAAACTGTGTACCCTCAAAATTGTCCCAACAGTCTACAATCTTCAGTGGCGAGGAGACCGCGTTTCTGCAGCGCGCATTAGGAGGCCCGGGCTTGAGTCCCGGACGCTGACAACTGATTTACACTGCGTGGAGCACTTCGGCACCGAGAGGTGAGGGGAAGTATGGTGACTCTAGCCACAGACTGCTTCTCCTCGTCTTCACACTACCAGATCTTCAAAATGCTAAAATTAAGGCAGAATAAAACCCTGTGAGGTCTTTTCACTGTATAAGAGATAATAAATGAACATTATTATTATTCATTTTCTTTCTTCAGTTGTCTAATAATTACAACAACTAGAAAACTGTTCTTTTCTTCTGGTGATGCATCGCAACAACAGCTAGGCACCCTGTACTGTGCTCCAATCAAATCGCCTCGCTATGCCTCCGTTTGAGCTAAAAGCCTAAAACTTTAGCTAAGTGCACTCAGTGTCTTTAATTTGCAATAATTGGCTTCTAGTTGCAGCTCTTTGATATACGCTCTTCGTGAACATTTGTATGCATAGTGTTGTGCTGAATGTATGCATGGATGTGTGCCGAAGCTCGTGTTCGTAAGTTCAATATGTTCTTTAAGCCTACCGATAGACACAACTATGGTGTCTCAACAGAGTGAAAGGAGGGACATGTAGTAGGTAGAGAGAAACGTGGAACCCGTGCACGAGGGTGTTCCCTCAAAGGATCGATCCGCATTGGAACGGCAAATCGGAAAGGAACAAAATAAATCATCATGAAAGAGACGTCCCTAGAGCCTAGCTAGGGCTAAGGTAACCCATGGCTTCCCTGCGAAGGTTTGAGCCAGTAGGCGCACGCTTACATTTCCGTGTAGCACCAACTACAGACGGATGCCTCGGCTGTTAATGATGGCTTCAATAGGCAACTGTGAAGTTTATATTTATTTCACAAGCCACGAGCTTCCTGCTGTAAAATCCCGCAGTTCCTTTGTGTGGACATGGAGCACTGGATCTCATTAGCTCTCTAGCAATTCAGGAGCAGCTATTCAATATTTAATTATTTTTACTCAGGCCCTAGTTTAACTACCATAGCAGCGGGCACGAAGGCACTATGTTAGTAGTAATAAGCAGCCCTAGTCAGCATTTCTACTGGATATTTGAATCTGACGGCGAGCTTACCAAGGGAGTTTTATACTTGTTTCAACCTTGGCGCAGTGAACTACTAGTTGCAGCGAAATAAGGTGCGAAGCATCTCCAGCCCTACAAGGCTCAGCTGAACGAATATTTCTCAGCTCTGCGGAACAGGGCAAGAGACGAAAAACAACAATAAAGGAAGACAGAAAACACTCGTGCGGAGGGTCTCTTCCGTGGCTCCCCACACCAGAGCAGAAAGGAGTCCCATGCGATGAGACAGTATCACCATTCGGTGGCTTACCTCGCGAAACCGAAGGGAAGTATAAAGAACCTACCTAAACTAACAACGTAGCCTTTTCAGCAGGTATTTATTGCGACCAGCTGCTTTATCCACTGCGGAGAAAGCACTCGGGACGGCCCTTGGGTTCTGAGACTGGTTCATAGCAAGCACTTCTTACAGCTGATATTTTGTAACTCTACGAAGCAATTGTTTTTCCGAAATTTTGAGCAACGAAAATCGCCACTTGGACAGTTGTCACTAGGGGTGTATGGTATAATTTAGTCTCAGCATCCTTAGCCACTGCACGTATTGCAAAAGATGGAAAAAAACAGGCAAATAGCGCGTTGGAAAAACGTGGAAGAAATGCATACGATGTTAGTCTTGGGGCCCCTGATAATCTGCGGTCAAATGTGCAATGACACCTGCACCTAACAGACAACGAAGTTGCCTATATTTACAACAGCTGCAACGTACGAAAATGTGTCATTTGGAAGGGAAAATGATACACAGACGTAAGAAAAAAATGTACTTGAAGAAAATTCAAATCCTAATAATGTCTACCGTACCATAAATAAAGAAGCTATAAGATTATTTCCTTTGTGTTAGTTTTAACGACGACTCACCGTCAAAAAGTACAGCTGTAAAACAAAAAATCAAACACAAAACGCTGATGCTCTTTGCTGTGAAATTGACTTGCAAGAAAATCTTTTAGAGATACCCCAAAGAATAGGCCAATAATTGATCAATCCATTAACGTAGCATACTGAAAAATTTCAAAGTATAACAATTTACTTCGACAGGAAATATCAATTTCACGATGATACATGAGGAATTTGCTTGGTTAGCATCTACAGAGGTTATACGTCTTTTAGGATGTTAAACTTAACACAGTTAGTAAGGAAAGTTAACAAGATTCAAAGTTCAGATCCACATAATTTATTAGAACAGAACACCTAACGGTAGTGCACAACATCCCTGCATAATGACTTAGAGTAGCTGCTCCTGGACGACGCGCTAACAAGAAAAGTAGGCTTTTTGACAACATGTATTCGACCTGATGTAGGAGATAATGATTAAGAGCCTCTAGAAGAGATGCATTTCGTTGAAATTTTGCCGATTTTTGAAAATTGGACCCCAAGATTCATTGCTGCTCCGGCCGCTGGTGCTGGCCACAGGGGCTGGAGCTCTGGTCTCTGTCAGGTGGTCGCAGGACCGCTTGCGACTGGGAGTGGCTGTTTCCTGCAGCTTCTGGAACGACAGCTTCCTGCACGGAAAAAAGGATGCTATTATAGTCTCGTTTAGATAGAATTTTTGTTTTCGCGAAAAGTCTTTTCAGAAATTAATATGATGAGTGCCGAGTTCCGTGTATATATATAAAACTACGTAAAAAGCAGGTATGCCATGCGGACGAATTACTTTTGTAATGCGTCGCCTGAAGAGCGTCACCTGCATCTTCTGATAGTAAACTTTATAGAAATTATTCCCAACTTCTCAGGGAATTCAACATTGGAAAAGCGCAGTATAAATGGGAGCTACTTACTTAACACTCAACGGTGCATGTAGATCAGTTCGTTGACGGTATTCAAAAATTGAAAACATTCAATGGATTTCTACAATGCAACTTTCACGTACCGGGATTCCAAAGATCGCTTTCCACCATCCTCAGTCTGAGCGCAGGGCAAGTCAGCGCAAGTGAAGGTGTCGAAGACCATCTTGGCAGCTATTTGGGCGCTAGGAGAAGATTTACCGGGCGTAGCGATAAGTCTTGGAGAGAAAAGTTCCCGCGTGTTGGCTTGCGATTGAAGCGATAGAAATATCTTCACAGAAGATGTGATGTTGTCTTCTATAAGAAGAAAGCAGGCTAGTGTTGGGCGAGTAGCTGCAAATCAGAGAAGTGCTGGTGAGATACGATGCATATGGCTATCGACCTGCTTATTTTAAGCCTATAAGAAGAAAACAAATGCTCGGTCGTGGCGAATGCTTGTGTTGGAATAGACTGAAAATGCCTTATACTAAAAAAAGCTTCCAGCATGCACAGCTGGATCATTTTCACATATTCTTACTAGCTGCTCCTCGCTCTGATAAAGTTGAGCAAATCTGTTATTCTTTCAGCATATCGTCTTAAAAAGTCTAATTTTCAACAGTATTACGACAACTGGTAAGCCGATAACTAAAGGGTTTAGCACCAGACTGTATTGATGCGACATGTTTATATACCTACAGACCAACGTCATTGTTGGAGTTAATATCGACTTGTTTAATATGTCACAAGACTATTTTTGGCCACATTTACTTTGGCGAGCAGCGTTTTGCTCAGTCCCAAGAGCAGTCAACACATCACACATTGATTTTTTATGATAGAAGAAGATACTACGCGAAGAGGCACCCATACTTCTCTTAGCTTCAGCAAAATTAGAGCTAGAACCAAACTACAGCGGTGTAAGAGTTATAAGCAGAGTGCAGTACTCACTTCAAGGTACGGAATGAGCCTGGACGAGTACGCTGAGTTCCAGGACGTTACCACAGTTGGCCAGACGACTGCCGCGGGATGTAGCCAGTGTTGGGGCGGCGCTGTGGGGGGACAAACAAGTTACATTTGGCTGGCTTTAGCTTAATACTAAAGAACGAATAGAACATTTACGTCTTACCATTGTCAAACTTAACGAATAGAAAAATTACGTCTTGCTACGGTCAAACTAAATATCGGAAAGATAATTTGCGAAAGATTTTCTGAGTATGTGCAAAAAATCAGTAAAGGAAACCAAATATACTAAGGAAACCTCTGAAAAGAATGCAAAATCTTGCAAGCGATACTCGCTTCCGTGAGAATGGTGCTTGCTCAGCTCTTATATTCTTTAATTGGCTTTGGCAGAAAAAATAATCGCAGTTCTCAGGAATATAAAGACACGATGACCTAGGTAAGGCATTTGACACGAAAATGCAGGACTTGCAAACGCACCGACAAGTATCGTATAGCAAGCAGCTGGGATGCACAAAAGTTTAGGAATTAACCTCATTAGGTTCACTGTTCTCAGGCGTACCATTATTTACATTCTCGCTAGTCACCAGTAGTAGGACATCGTGGCATTGGCATTTATACATCATTCGTGAAGGCTGTAAAGTGGCGCTGTGGCTACAACATCGCTCTTGTGCCCTCTACCAACGCCCGCTAGCGGCCTCCCACAGCTCCCCAGCCCCTGCATTGGGTCTCCTGACAGCAGGTCGTGTTCAAGGTTGTCTACTGATACGGCTGCATTCTACTGAGATGCTGGCCGCCTCCAAGGATGCACAGACTGGCACGAACGATGGATTTAACTGAGTAACTAGTACCGCACACGAGAGTATGGTGGAATATCTTCAAAAGTTGTAGGCATTACCAAACAATTCATTAAGAAAACGCTGTTTAGGACTTAGTCATAACAATGTTTGTAAGAGACAAAATTGGATCCCAATGTGTCCGATATCCCAGAAGTATACAGCTATTGCGCAGCGCCACAGGCCACAAAAAATAACTAGTTTAGTTTCCAAGTGCTGTGCAACTATCGTATTTGCTCTGACCGTCCAATGAAGCTGGAGCTAATACAGCTAATTCTCTCATGGCTCCGTTGCTTCAAGTTGTGGAGTAACACAACGTGGTCTACAGCTGCACCTTCGTAAAAATATGATAGTAGAGTTTACCATTTTTTTCAATTATAGTAGTTGACAGCGACTCCACATTCTGTTTTTGACTCTCCGCTAAAAAAAAAAGAGTTTATTCGATAGCGTCACACATCAACGTCAGCCTTGACATAAAACAACGCGTCATGAACCCCTAAAGTTACTGCGGTTATAAAAAAAAAGATGTGGATGCAAGCAAGTAGGATTACACAATGTACCTCTGTCCATAATTTAAATACTGGCTTCAATATCCAAAATACTTCGTCAAAACCTCGTACTGCTACAGGAATATGGCGCTACTGGAGGCCCAGGTAGCCAAAGAAGGCCACATGCTTCTGCCCTGGCCCACAGGCGGTGCCGAGACCACGCACTCAAGTCGTGCTCGTCAGGCCGCTCTGTTACCGTCCCAAGAACTCGTTCTAGAACACAAAAAAGTGGCGCTGCGGACGTTCTCTCCAGCTAGTGCCCCACTGCTGCACTAGCTAACCAGAAGAAAGTGCTACTGAACTCTGAAGCTTTTTTCTAAGCTAGACTGATGGTGGCTCTTTGTTCACATTGTTCAATTGAACCATTGGCTGCTGAGGATGAGAAGGATACATACAGGCGGATGTACGAAGTTACAGCAGGGAGAAGGTGGCCAGTTGGGCGCACATCTTACGACAAAGCATTGCTATGTGATAGAACGGAGAGTTTTGAATCGGTAGAGAGAAGTCTTACGTAAAGCGTCAACTTCTAGCGAACAAAACATTGGTTTAAGGCGTCTTTTGTGGCCACGCTCGTGATCAGAATCACCGTGATCACTGAAAAGCACAAGAACGGTCAACGATTTTGTAAACAAACGAGAGACGCTATGTCAATTCTTGAAAAATGTATTTTTATTGTATTTTTATGGAATATGGTAGGAATGAATTTATTATGAACTTTTATTTATTTTGAAGCCAATGCATAACTGAACTAGCAGTATTCAAAGCATTTTGAACATCCACAGGCATAAAACTAAGGAAACTACAATTCTGGAAGTCAATATTATAAACGATCATCATAACATTATTCAATTTATCCCTAACTATAAGAAAACATCACGACCTTGCATTTCAAATTTTGAATTTTTACTTGTCCAACGGCTGGAATCAATTTTTGATTATGGATGATTAGCCTGAGGAGGAAATCACGCTGCGATCAATTCTCACCACTGATCACGGTTGATTGCTATCAGAATTACGTCAAAATGCATTCACAAAAATGTGCGGATCATGCGCAATCAGGCAGAATCATCCGCAAAGTGGTCACAAAAAGACGCCTCTATCTTGTTTGAGAACTACGAATCAGTAGATCTCTATGATACGAAAAAGAGTATATACTTTTAGTCTTCCGGAAAGTATATCCACTCAGTAAATCAGGAGTTGTCCAGGTTTTCGCTGGAATGACAAAAATCAAAAAATCGAAATTTATAAAAAAGGCATTAGTGTGCTCCGGTATTTTGTAAATTTCCGTTCGCTCTACAATTACTGCACCATAGAATGACAAAGTGGTCACAAAAAAAGCCTTAAGAATTTGCTCACGGTGCAGGCGCATCGTAATGTTGCAGCGGGAATATATGTAGAGATAAGGTTGTTCGGAAGACACGGCCAGTTTTACGAATAAACGCATAGTTAACGAAAGACAATGCTAGGATAGTTTAAATTGGCTGTAGTGCGATCACTACAGCGCCGCCATTACCAAAACGATCACTGTACCAATGAATGAACATTCCTTAATAAGAGGATGAATAATATTAAAATCCAGCTGCCAAATCGGCATTCTAAATCCAAGTACCAAATTGCTTTTAGACGGGGAAACTTTTATTGCTTAAGAATATCCATATCCTTGACAAAACTAGCCAGCGTATGGCTTGGAAGCGGCGTGACAGTTTCTGCAATATTATCCTGGCAGTACGTGGTCGTGTCTCGTGCAGCACACTTATGACTTGTCCCTCTTACGGGCCTCGTTTGCACAAACAATTAAAATGGACTCGCAATTATCTCAGTTGCTAGCAGTAAAGCTACGCAGACTGCGACGTTCTGACTTCCACTGGGTCAGCACCCTACACCACAGATCGACTTGACCTCATGGAAGAAAAATGTTTTTCACTCGTACATAAAGGTTTCTATATCAAAGAAACTACAGTCATGCAAAATAACCATCTTTCAGACCAAATAACTTATAAAATATTTTTATCAACAGTACAATCAAAATGGACAGTACCAAATTTACATATAATTTCTGTACACTGATTGATATTGAATACAGAGCGAGTTCTTTACCCGTAAGAAAATCCCAAGCCGGAATAAAAATGGACGATAAAAGTTAAAAAGAGGCCGCACTTGCGAAATATATAACTCGTGTCATTTACAAATACCATGCAGCAATAGAGTTACATGAAACAAAGTTAATTTTGGCATACAAGCACTCACCTTAAACTCCTGTCGGTAGAAACGTATTGGAATCTCCACATTTATTTCCGATAGAATACTCAAAAGATAAAAATGAATGAAAAAGGATCTTGGGTTTGGAAGGAAACGTTCTTAGGTTTTGGATTCCAATATGAGAGCAGCCACTGAGAAGTCAGGAGCAGTTCAACAGGGAGACACAAAGGGGCGTATGAGGACCTGGCGCTCGGGTGGTTCCTTATATACCTGATGCCAGTGGGGGCCAGAGGTGCTGAGAAAGTGGAGGTTCAGTGAGAGAGGGTGAAGTGGGGGATAGAATTTTAGACAAGATATGAACGCAGAGGAACCTGTACAGCAGCACAATGTAGAGGCGTTCTACTGCAGCAGCGCAGACTGAGGCTCTGGTACAGCAATTCAAACAAAGACAGCTAGAGACCCGAGATCGCGCGTCTGCCCAATAAAGACAGTCCGCAACATTGGGACAAGGAGTAAATGAATTAGCTTGCAAGGTGCAAGACTTAAAAGTAAACTGTTCTACATTAGTATCAGGTCATATGAGTAACAGCCACAGCTGCGCACTGTCCCAATTGCTCTCTTTGCATTATAGCGGTTTTCCTTCCCAAACCGTATCACCATTATTTCCTCCCATTAATCGTATTCCCATGCAAGACAAAAATGAATAACTCATTTTACTTTCCCCCGAAGAAAGATTTTCGTAGCTTAATAATATTATTACATCTGATACATTTAACACTATTACATCTGATATGAGTGACATACAATAGTATGGCAGTACGGCCTTAACAGCCTATACACTACAGTCAATAACGAAAGGCTCGACACAGCCGCTCAAGAAAAGGAAACTCGCCAAAATAAAGTTGCCCTAAAGGCAGCCAGACGCAGGCTCAGTATCTACGCAGCTACACCACTACCACATACCTTGGCCCTGCCGCTTCTTCCATCATCCGTAAACTTGCAGTTTCATTCTCTGCAGCTTCTGCAGCCACTGCTGCTGCTGACACTTCCTGTCTGGTCTGACGGTCAGGCCGGACGATGTGCTCACAAAAAGGGTCAATGAGATGATCAGTCCTAAAATTTCATTACTGTAATCACTAGACATCAGTAAAACATTCAAGTATATCTTTTACTAGAAACGTGAACAATTATTCACAATTCTCAAACTTTCGCTACAGTTGCAATGTCGTCAAGTACATTCATATAGCAGTGTTTTCGCTGCTAAATGTAAAACCATAACTGCGAAAACATGGAAGATTATAGTGAAATATAGCACTAAACATAATAGTCACAAGCGAAATGCAGTAGTTCTGCCAAATTATTTAAGCTGTCACAGCTTTGTCATCCTTTCAGTTTACTTCTAGAATGAGAAGCAATCCAATGGACCTGAGATGCTATTGGAAATCGTAGCCGAGGCGGCAGAGAGCTGATAGCACTAACACAAGAACAGAAGAAGCTTTACATTTGCAACTATGAATGGAAAGATAAAATCCATTCGGAAACGCAATTACATGAGCATCCCATTTAGCTGCTCTATTACCACCATCATATAGAAATTGTTCTACTCTTTCTAGCGGCCGCTTCTCACAACCTTTCGCAACAAGGATATTCTTCAATAATGTCAGTCCTCCTTCATCAGCAACTTGCTTGCTATCCTGTTCAGATGGATCCCTCTGGTGCTCCTCTGTAGGACACACCCGATACACAGTATACAGAATAATGTTTAAATATCGAGCGATTTCGTACCATAGAAATTTACACCACAACGTCTTTCACACTATCATATAAGCACCTATAAGAAATATAGTTTACTCTTAATCATTTTAACGTCGCGACCAGTGGCTAAAAACATTCGTTTGACTTCACAGCTTGCCACCGCATGGAGCTCCACCACTACCTCAGCCCTTCCTTCCCTAACAGATTTAGAACCTATTGCATGGACAACACTATCATTATTACTAGTGGACCCGCGTGTGAAAATCTCACGCTTCTTCCTCAATAATCCATAGTCGTGCTCTCATCCTCAGGTCCTCACTTCTCTCACTTGGCGCTTCCTCATAATCCCACTCATGCCTTTCAGGAGCTCTTATTACCTCCGCCAAGGAGGTTATGTTTTCGCCGTGTTTGTCTGTCTGTCTGTCTGTCTGTCTGTCTGTTTGTCTGTTTGTCTGTTTGTCTGTCACCAGGATAACTCAAAAAGNCGTTGATTGTACAGCTGCTAATATCCGTGTGTCATCAGCGAACGATGAGGGAACGGCAAACTTGCATTGGTGCCCCATATCATTTATCATGATAAGGAAGAGTATTGGACCAAGCACAAAAAGGGTCAATGAGATGATCAGTCCTAAAATTTCATTACTGTGATCACTAGACGTCAGTAAAACATTCAAGTACTACTGCATATCTTTTACTAAAAATGTAAACAATTATTCACAATTCCCAAACTTTCGCTACAGTTGCATTGTCCTCAAGTACATTCATATAGCAGCGTTTTCGCTGCTATGTGTAAAACCATAACTGCGAAAACATGGAAGATTATAGTGAAATATAGCACTAAACATAATAGTCACAAGCGAAATGCAGTCGTTCTGACGAATTATTTAAGCCGTCACAGCTTTGTTATGCTTTCAGTTTACTTCTAGAATGAGAAGCAATCCAATGGACCTGAGATGCTATTGGAAATCGTAGCCGAGGCGGCAGAGAACTGCTAGCACTTGCACAAGAACAGAAGAAGCTTTACATTTGCAACTATAAATTGAAATATAAAATCCATTCGGAAACGCAATTGCAGCATGGAGCAAGTACATATTTATCGAACCGAGTGTGATAGAGAGAGTTCCTACATGAGCATCCCATTTAGCTGCTCTATTGCCACCATCATATAGAAATTGTTCTACTCTTTCTAGCGGCCGCTTCTCACCACCTTTCGCAACAAGGATCTTCTTCAATAATGTCAGTCCCCCTTCATCAGCAACTTGCTTGCTATCCTGTACAGATGGATCCCTCTGGTGCTCCTCTGTAGGACACACCCGATACACAGTATACACAATAATGTTTAAATATCGAGCAATTTCGTACCATAGAAATTTACAGGACAACGTCTTTCACACTATCATATAAGCAAGTATAAGAAATATAGTTTACTCTTGGTCATTTTAACGTCGCGACCAGTGGCTAATAACATTCGTTTGACTTCACAGCTTGCCACCGCATGGAGCTCCATCACTACCTCAGCCCTTCCTTCCTTAACAGATTTCGAACCTATTGCATGGACAACACTATTATTACTAGTGGACCCGTACGGGAAAAAACCACGCTTCTTCTTCCTCATTAATCCATAGTCGTGCTCTCATCCTCAGGTCCTCACTCTCTCCCTTGGCGCTTAGTCATTATCCCACTCACGCCTTTCAGCAGCGCTTATTTTCTTCTGTAACATTTCTATTTCAAGTTATTCTTGACATTGTCTAGCATAGATGAGTTTTCTCTCACCATTGGTAGCACGTCTTTGTTCTTGAGACGGTAGTACTCTCGTTTTTTTTTTTTAAAGTTCCCTATTCAGTCTCTTTCTATCACGTGCGTCTTCCATAGTGAGAGGTAGAAATACAATATTGTTTTGAGTAAATATTGCAATAAAATTAAATGCAACTCCAGTCAGCTCATATGCAATCTGAGTGTATCGTACCCATGATACTACCTTTCAAGCTCAAATGTCTGCTTGATTGAAGTGCTGAAGTTTTAGCCTATGTTTCTTAAGAAGCGGACACGAAATAAATACACGAAGCGTTTTATTATATTACTTATTATTATTATTATTAGTACCAGCGCCGTCAAAAATTACAGCGAGGAAATGTTTGAAGACCCGTCTGCTTTTAACATACTTCCATTACTTATATGCATCTGGAGAATACGCAACAAAAGGCCAACTAAAATTGTCATAAGAGATAGGTACTCGCTACGTCCATTCATCTACAGAAGCAGAGTCGTCACTCACCCCAGAAGAGGAACAGAAAACTTTTACATTAGCAAGCAGCAAAACATTGCTAAATTAAAAACTTAATTCCCCGTCGCGTATCATTGCTACAAAAGGAAAAGGTTTCAGTACATCTAATTTCCTTTTTCTCTTGAAGCAAAAATGCTCCGTCAAAGGAAGACAGCAGGCTGAAAGAATTAATTGTGTCTTCTGCTTTGTGTAAAATCATCGCTTTGTCTGTGCTTTGTCGATCGGCTAATGAATCTATGCGTCGTAAACTGAGAGCAAACTTATGTTCAGATGTATAGAGAAAGTGATAATATAAACATCAGATGTCACGGTGCGATAAGAAAAGCTGCAAACATCTTCATTGTTCCGATGTAAGGAACTGTTCCGCGTAAGAAATACATTCAGATAATTAAGGGATAAGGATTTCACTTCTGCCATCTTCGGTAACCTGGGTATCAATCTCCATGGAAACTCAGAAAACTCAATATGCTTACAAAATCTACAACCTGGCCTATTTTTCCCCATCTATTTCGTTAAAAAGCGGACACGAAATAAGTAAATAAATGAATATACCAAGTAATTTTTTATTATATTAGGATCATAAGCGAGACCCGGTGAAATTCCATGGTTATTTGTTTTTATTTACCTTAGTTTGACCAAAGGAAACCCTTCTAACTTAGCTTACCCCTCTAAACTAATGTCCGCAACTTAAACCTGACGAATTCCGTCTACTGTAATGCAGTCTAACGGTTTACCTTAACACATCTCTTCTAACCTCTCTTAGTATTCTAGTATTTCGATTTCATTTGAGAATCTCGCATATGTTTCTCTCAGCAAAGAATTCGCACTTTTATCTTGACAAACACTTAGAGATAGGAAGGCGCTTCCTACATGGTTCTCCCATATATTTACATGCCTTTTCTAAGCTCTGTTTCTCACAGTTTACAGATATTTTAGCCTTTACTAACAATCTTACCCAATTCCATTTTTTTTGTGAGTGCATCCGATTGTTCACAGTATTGTGGGGCCTGTGGATATTGAACGGTAGCCCATCATTTTTCTGCATTGTTTGATGCGAGAGGTATACAACAAAGTACTACAAACTCGGGCATTTTTTTTTTTTCAATCACTGCAATATAACTCTGTTTTAAATAATTAGAGTAAAGATGCCCAAAACTGCTCGATATGTGCTCCCGTGCTGCATCTTTGCTACGCATTTGGCCTTCTTAAAGTTATGAGCCATTAGCAAAATGAATATAATATACCGTGAAAAAGAAATAAAAATCAATAGATATTATAGGTGTAAACGGAACTTCATGATGATAGGCGAACGTTTATCCATTTGCAGCGAAATTAAGCTGAAAAACTTTTCCAAGAACCGAGAAAAGCACAGCTATGGTTGAAACTAGTGCCAGACAAAATCAGAGCTTCTTGCAAATTGAATTTTCCCAATCTAGTACTGAAGCGTAACGTGCAGACGAATGGACGGACGGAACGACCGAGGGACGGAACCACAAACAGAACTAGAGCACTCTGAGAGCGCATACCTCCGCCAAGTGAAGCAACGGTAGCAAAAAATTCAAATTGGCTCTGAAACCATAATTTTCTTCGTATAAACTCCAAAATCTAATCATT
>LQNS02278174.1:739920-752953 GCA_001587735.2 Parhyale hawaiensis
GGCGGCCCACCTCGCGGAACAGAAGGGGAAATATAGAGAACCTACCTAACTCTACAAAACTAACCTTCTCAGCAGAAACTGCGGCCAGATGTTACATCCCCTGCGGAGAAGGCACTCGGGACCCTTGGGTGCGTGATGCCTAAACATATTGTGGCAGGGAAAGGGCCCGCTACAATATGCCCCTGAGGGCGTGTGGTCTTCCAAACGCGCCTGCGCTATGCCGCGCTGGCACTGACGCAAACCAACACAAGGACGGAACCGCTGCAGTCGCTTGCAAGTGATCTGTTGCTGTGAGGTGCAATTCATTGAAGTTGCTGGTCAGTATGCGGAGGAATGATTATAATCATCTGAAGGACCGAGCTGCTTGGTAGTTCAGAGAGGCACAGCAGTCAGTCTGGCGGCTTGGCATTCTTCCGTTTGTTCCGGCCGACTTATTTCCTCGTTTTCTGCTAAGTCTCGATTCACAAGCGCAAATCTCAACGCATAGGATACTTTAATTAACAATGACTGATTCTGATACTCTTGCTCGATTGCTAGTTTGGAGTTTTTGAGAAAGATTATTTCCCATTCACAGGCTTTTTCCCTTGGTTCCTCAAAAACTGCATTGCCGTCTCAGTGTTTCCGTCTCTCCCGCGCAACTCAGTCCCGCGCTTTGCTGCCAAGTTCCCAATGGCTTCGATGAGCCTGTGGCTGAGGGCACCAGGGGCGCACCTGTGAGGCGCCTGAGCGTCTCGACGCACCACACCGTCCAGGAGAGCTCCTGTGCTGATAGGAAGACTCTCTCTCTCGCCCTTCCATCACCTGCGTGCGCTAGCACGTTATCAGGCAAGTAACTTCACCGGTGTTTTGTTTTTTTTTGTTTGTACTGCACCGGTGTGCTCGCAGACTTTCCGCTTACTTCAGACTTAACATAATGCTATTTAAAATGCTTGAAAACATAAGTGCAAGCTGCACATTAATTTTTGAGTACTGCAGCCAGCCAAAGCAATACAAGAATACCTGGATTGGTGGCCCGGAAGCGGATGATGGTGTAGCCGCCGTCCGGTACCGTCACGGTGTCCATCACGGCAGGCCGGTCGAAGTTGCGCAGCAGGTCGCCATTGCTCTCCAGCTCACGGACCTGCGAGAGGGCAACACTGCGGCTGAGGCGGCCATGACTGCGTCAGCTCCACAGAGGACTGTCAGCTGGTCAGTCGCATTAGCCAGTCTAAGCAAAGAGTTTAGAATACACGAAGAGAGGAAAGTACTGGCAAATTTTTTGTCTCGATTTACGTCGCCCTCTGGTGGCACTTTTTGTATACGGTAATATGAAACTTTATTCAATATTCATGGAGACATTACAACATTAAATTGCTACATGTTATGTGCAGTTACCAATATGGCGGCGCATGATGTGAACGTAAGTGTAAAAATATAGAAAAATAACATGTTTTGATGGCTCAAAAAATTTATGAATCAATGAATTTATAAGTCAAAGACGATAGAGAGGCTTAATTTTAAAAATATTGCTGTTTAATTTAGTATTGAATCAGTATTAGTCCTTATTACTGCACGCCGCAGTTTTGGGAGTAGCTAAAATGTCGTCCCTAGCTGTAGATTCGATAGCAGAAAGAGTTCTAAGCTCCTATCCTTAAGGAATATTGCATCATTGGGTATAAAATGTATTGATTTATGGTTCGTAATTATCAAAGATATCGTTGCCAAATATAGCTAAATGGTGGGGGATTACTACCGTTATTTATTGCAAGCTTAGATTGCAACTCATCGGACGAAGCACAACAGCCAACAAAACATGTGCATTAACAAATTGAACCTCGTTGCTTAATTAAAACGACACTAGCGCCAATTGCAGCCCTTTTGAAGCGACTTTGGTCTAAGTGGCCATGCGAGGCATCGCTCAGTCGTCCCCTGACCAGCTACTCTAACATCACGCAGAGCAGGCGACGTGAGAACAACAGGGCGAAGAACACATTCAGCAACAAGTAAAAATTACGATGCCTGCTACAATTGCAAATCAACTGCATATATCAGGGACAGAGAAAAATACCCTTCTTTATTCTAACTGACCTAATAATAATATTAATAAGATTGGACCAAGTTACATAGTTGAAGGGGTGGTATAATATAAAAAATTTTCGTGAAAATAGGAAAAAATAAGCAGAGTTATAAGGTTCGCATTAAAAAACATTTTTGTAACATTTGAAATAAATTTCCTGAGACAGTTGGTAAGTACGAGGCCAGCAGATGAGCATAAAAAATGGCAGCACTTATATAGGCTTTCTATTAGCTAGCTGTTGTGGTCATACTGCTAAGCCCGAACACGGTTGAGAAGTCTTACCAGCACTTCGTAACCTAAGCAAGCAAGTCGATAAGGAGCTCACCGCCTCATGCGTTGTGCTGCTGCCCAGCTTCCCCATACCAACGACTGCAAACTCGTGGCCGTGGAGATGGAAGGGATGGTTGGCGTAGTACACCACGCCTGCAAACATTGTAAAGTAATCTATCTGAAGGAGACATTCTCCCTGCTCCAATATTGACGGAACTGGAGGTAGCGCCACATCGGTCCTAAGTGGTGGTAGTATACACAGTCTACAGGATTACCAGCGCACTGACTTCAACTCTCATCGCGTTGAAGATCAACAGTTATTGCAGTCGAAAAGTTTACGAGTTAACCAGGGTGCTACTGTTGGCCGGGAAATATGGTGCAGAGCATCTCAAAGAGACAAGAGAGGAAAAGAGACTCAGCCTGATGAACAGTGACACGCGTGCGGAGTGCCCCTTCCGTGGCTCCCCACATCAGCCACATGGGAGCAGGTAGGTCCTGCCTACCATTGTCGGCGCACTTCACCAAGCCGAGGAGAAAGCACATAAGACTTGCCTAACTTTACAAACTTGATCAGCAGAAATGCCGCCAAATGCAACAACTCGTGCGGCAAGACTTTGGGCAGATCCTCGGGGCAGGAGGCCCAAAGATATTCCGACAAAGATAGGGTCCGTGAGAAAAAAGCTCCCTGAGGGGGAGTTTAGAACACCATCGGAGACACGCGGCTACAGGCCCTACGCTGCTGAGGCGGACGGACGAACGACCGCCATCGCACTGCATAATGTCCACAGCGGCTACACGCTGCCAGGGAACTGAGCCTGTCTCAGCCACTGCCTCGCACTGAAATAACACGAGCTGGTATGATCTCTCATTCGGTACAAAGATATTGATTACAATGTAAGTATGAGCACAATGCCGAGCAGTTATTGTTGCAGAGCCTGTGGCCAAATGAAGCAGCTTCGCTTTGTCTTTGTGCCTTCCAAATTCGCTTATATTCCATCGTCGCATGTGTGTAAAGTTTAGCCTTGGTACCCAGGTATCCTAAGTCTAGTTGAACAAAGTACAGCATGCACATATCTTTAGTTACGACTGTGACATTTTTCCACAAGCAGCTACCAGAAAGCGGGTGTAACTGCGCCATAGACTCGCTTTCTGGCACACAGAACAGGAGGTCAACCCGCCCATATGACCCACCGTGAACAGCTTCTGTGCTGCCTTGTAGTGGGGCCGCCAGTTCTGCAGGAGCTGCTCCACCCACTACACGGCAGACGGTACCAGACGGAGCTGGAGATGAGCAGCAGGCAGGCCAACCATATCTAATCTTACAAAGTTAAGCGACAATACCTCAGCGCGACACAAAGTTCAATATGCTTTCACTTCGTACGCTCCACCTCACCTTTATCAATAAGGACCAGTTCTACAAGACTGTTCCTGCGCACTGCCAGCGTGTGGGTGCAGGCGCAGTACTGCGTGGTGCAGTTGCTGCTGGGGGGATCCTCTGCGCTGCAGTAACTCGACTCGGGAACATCCTGGGGCTGAGAGAGAGGAGGGGCGGCGGGCAGCGTCAGTGAGATGTAGTTCATTTGGGGCACGTAGAGCCGATGTTTGGAGGGAACTGTAGGTAAACACACATTGTGTGACAGCGTTACTTATGAGGTAGCGTGACGTGCAGCCGCTGCTCTAACGGATGCGTACAACAATAACTCGGTCATCAAACTTCTCGCAAGACGCACATTATTTACTTGCATGGTTTAGTACAAACTGAGACACTGCAGATAGCTTTGCTTTCAGAAAACACACTCGCGTATGAACACCAACAGGGCCAATAGGTACATGGTACAGTACACATTACGTCGTAAAAGTACGATTTGTATACAATACTCGTATTTAACGCTTGTAATAAGACAAATAGGCAAAGATCCAGAGTTTGCCAAGTTATTGATGATGATGAAATTAGTTGAGAGCAATCATAGGACCAGGTTTTATAGTGACGGATGACAACTTTGTGACCACGGCGAGATGGCCGTACGGAGATAGCTACGATATTNGTAATAAGATAAATAGGCAAAGATCCAGAGTTTGCCAAGTTATTGATGATGATGAAATTAGTTGAGAGCAATCATAGGACCAGGTTTTATAGTGACGGATGACAACTTTGTGACCACGGCGAGATGGCCGTACGGAGATAGCTACGATGTAAGCTGAGGAAGACTCCAAGTCTCTAAGTAATCTCAGTAATCACAAATACCTTAAGGAGAAGAATACACTGAGCCAGTTGCTACGAACAGAAAAGCTATGTGAACATCTCTAATACCGAACACATGAAGCAATACTGGCTGCAGCGACTGTACGCAGAGCAGCTACAGGGTGAATAATTCGTGACTGCTATAGTAGCAGAGCTACCTACTGACTCTCCCTCCAACAGCTCTACACATACACACCTCCGTCAAATGGGTAGTAGTCCTCGTGGTGGAAGAGATGGTTGTCGATAGGATGGAAATCAAAGTCTACCCAGAAGGAGTAATCTGGAGACCCACTGTAATTCTGTCCCTCCGAACCCGCGCGGATCTCTGCAGCTGTGAGGAAGGTTCCGTCACCAGGGGCCTTGTTGAGTGTGTTCACTTGCTGCCGGGATATGAGAGTCCGTGCCACATTTATATCTAACATCACTTGCTTTATTAATGGTACACATCTATTGAAGTTCAATACAATAATTGTGAGTGTAAATTTGCAAAATGCAAGGTAGATTCCAGAACATGCAGCGGTCACAGCACATGAGCCACACATGTACACTAAAGGGCGCAAGTGGTAATACGTACGAAGCCTTCCCGTTTGGTGTCGGCCCACGACAGCTGCGTGACGTCGGACGGCAGCTCATCTGGTGCCCCTTCGTACCGCAGTACCGCCACCTGTACATAGGCAGCAACCGTGACTTCAACATACTGTACTCTCCAGACAGTAGTTCTTGAGTTCGATAACTTACTACAGCTGTCAGCACAGATGGAGCTTAGCAGCCCAATGAACTCAGCAGTATGACCATCTTTGCGCATGCAGTACCTGAGCATATTTTATTCTGGCAAATCAGATAAAATCGAAAAGGAGGTGGACCTCACGTTGGAGGCACAGGCGGACAGTAAGAAAGACACACACGGATGAGGCTGTATCCGTAAGGTCAGCAATGACTGAACACACTGCCCTCGGGCCTTAGGACACCAGGCAAGTGGGCACACAAGCCACGTCCCCAACGACTATAGCCAGAGACACGGTGCCGTGCAGCAGCAGCAGCCCCGCTTGTGTTCCAGTTTCGTGCTCTTTGACCCAACACCTCACTGACTACACACGCCACTTAGGCACTCGACGCTACAGGCTTCACGTGCATTGCTCCAATTAACACATCAGTCACACCAGCGTTGCCACACAACACCAGCGCACAGACGGAGGCCAGCAAGAGGCCACTGCAGTACCTGATGTGCAGACTTGAAGCGGTCGTCGCAGTCCAGCAGCCCGTGGAACTTGATCCAGTAGTTGCCGACGGAGTTGTTGGTGAAGACAACGAAGTCCCACCGCTCACCGCCGTATATTACGAACGACTCCACTGTAAGAGAGTAACTTCATAATAGGCTTGAAGTAAAAATTATTAGTTCTTCGCTAGAACGTTTTTGAAAGAACCACGGAAAGTCAGCGGCACGAATACTTCCACACTTTTCGACCGAAATTTATCAAGGCTCGGGGAAAAATGGTCCGACTACCAAACAATGCATAAAGATCCTCATTTTTCTTGAACCCATTTTTGCAAAAATAATTACGACAGTGCACTGCGCTACAATGCTACAATATAGAAATAACCTACAATACGAAAAGAACTGTAAAGCAAGAGAAGTACAACTTTAGGAAGACAAGAAGTTGCTAAAAAAACGTCGCAAGACGGAAATGTATCGCAGGACTGGCCCAGGCATGAGCTATGGCTGCCGTACAACGGGTCAGCGAGGGATAAGAGACTTCACCTCCAGGCTGATGGTGACAGAAGCACGGAGGGCTATGTGCAGCACGAGCCGCATACCTGCCTCTGAGAGCTCAGTGCAATGTTCAGGACGGTGTAACTGTGCTTACTAAAAGGTAAACATATACACAGAGAAGCACGTACCCTCGATAGGCTCGACAGGGGAACCGTCTTTAGAGATGAGGGTGAGCGTATGGTTGTCCACGGACACTTCGATGGGGCAGTTCTGAATACTGTTGCTGATGGTGCGCAGCCGGTGGCGTACACCCTGCACACAAGAACCAAACTTAGCATACTAATTCTGTGTTGTGCAGGCAGAAAGAAACATGCACATCTTCCGGAAATAGTATGGATAGACACCGGAATTTGAGACAAATTTCCAGCTTTATTATCTACTAGTCAGACGCAATCTAGGAAAGAAAATCGGCTAGCAATACGCGGGGTTCGTTGTACGCGACGTAAACAACGGTACTAAATACAGTATCACTGAGGCCGCCTAAACTGTTTCGCAAATAACACCCAGCGAGACGCAAGCAACAACACGCGCTTTCTATGGCAAAATGTTGAGGAAGACGCTGTCACAGAGCTGACGAACAAAGGAAATTAGGATTTCCTATAGATGCATCCCTTTAAGTTGGCTTCTGTATAAATTTAACGAAATAAGCAGTAATATTATTAGCAAAAGAATGTAGACTTCGTTATTATGAAAATTTATTATTATAATGAGGGTTTTCCTACCGCATTAGATACGAAGACTATATAACAGCGATCCAATATTGTATAATATAGTGTAGAAGTTGAGTCGAACTCAGATGAGCTCTTTTAGTACAATCTCAGCCAGGTGCACCATGTCTGGCAGGAAATCAGGCGCGAGCATTTCAGTATTATGAAAAATATGTACTTGTAGTAATCTAAGAGCACAAAGTTCCCCCATCAACGGTTAATGAAAGAACTAGAAGCCCACGGCATACAGGGAGACTATTCTCGCTGGATTCGTGCTTGGCTCCATGATAGGCAGCAGCGAGTGAAACTGCAAGGAGAGACGAGCCTCTGGAAGTCGGTTTCATCTGGGGTTTTACAAAGTAGCGTGCTCGGCCCCATTTTGTTCACAATTTACATCATTTGATCTTGATCTTAACATCTGCAAAAAAATAAGTAAATTTGCAAACGACATTAAACTATGCCATCCTGACAGAAACAGAATTGAGCTCCAACAAAACCGAGACCGCCTCATGGTTTGGTCCGCAACTTGGCGGATGAGCTTTAATGTCTACAAGTGTAGGTCATGCACATTGGGCCAGAGCTGGAGAACCCCCCCCCCTCCCCTTTGTCCAATTGCTAATGAACGAGATAAAATTGGCTGTTGTCACCCAAAAACGTGACTTGGGAGTAACTATCACAAACGATCTACAACACAGTCGTCAAGTTGACAAGAGTGTCAAAAGGGCAAGCACTGTACTGGGATTCATTACATTAGATGTTTTTAGTACAAATCAAAGGACATAATAATTTATTTGCCCGAAGCACTAGTGCGCCCATATTTACAATTTGCTGTTCAATTCTGGTCATCACATAAATACAGAGACACTGACAAAATGAAAAGAATCCAACGCAAAGAAACAATGTTGAAACCTCAGCTGCGAAGCAATGCAAGCCTTATGAATGTCGCCAACAAGAAGTGGGACTCATCTCTCTCGACAATGATGATTGAGGAGCCAAATAATAGACACATTCAACTATTTGACTGGATTCAACGATGTGTCTACAGAGGAACTCTTTGAGAGAGACGTAAATGGTCGCTTATGAAACAACGGCCAGAAACTCTAGCACAAAGATCGAAGATCTACTTTCAACCAGCGGTTTTTCCCGTACTGCATTGTGAATATTTGGAATAGACTACCCTCCGAAGTAGTTGGTACAGAGTCGAGCAATGCATTTAAAAATCGTCTCGACAAATATTGGGAGCAACATTCTCCACAGATACGAACTCCTCCTTTAAGAGTACCAAACTCCTAACGAACAAGGCTTCTAGGCCACCGTAATCCATATCTCGTGCCACGAATAATTTAACGTCTCCAAGCTCCCCGGATCTGCAGCACTTAATTATTGTGCTTTCGCGATCAACTCCTTACCTGACAAATATTTTTTTGTCCTCTTTTCATTTTCTTCCTCAGAAGTCTTCATGATTCTAAACTTAAGACAATAGCTCATAAAGAGCCAGAACGTAAGCCCCGGTAGCTCTCTGGGAATGGGCCTGTTGCTCCGTCTACTGCCTGCAATCTATTCTATTCCTGTGCGTGGAGAAATAAATATTGGCTAATCTCGCATGCTGTAATCAACTCTTTAGAAAGTTACTCCTTTTAGAAAGCATTTGGTATTGCGTGGAGCCAAGAATGAAGCACTGACGTGACCACCGTTACTATAGTGGCTATGCGTCGTAGCCTATGGCAGCAGGCAGGGCGTGAGCCGTCGTTACTCGCAGTTAAAGGGATATTCCGATATACGTGTCTGGATTCTCTCCGTCAGCAGCAAAAACAGGTTATTAGATAGAAAGAAATTTGGACAATCCTGGGGGTTACACAGAGGAAAATTTGGATACACTTAGGTGTTTCACAAATAAAAACTTGGACACACATACAGTAGGTGTTTGATGCATGTGGGTAGCGTGGGTAGGCTATGCTACTCCCAACAGAAGACTGCAGGTCTTCTATCAGGGTATTTTTTCTTCTGTTAGGAGGAGCTTGCACCACTTTAGCGCGTCATTTTCGCGGTTCATTCAGTCGTCACGCGTTGCTCATAAGGTGAGGTGGTCTTGCAGGAACTCTCTTTAATTTAATTCTATAAACGGACTGTGTTAGTGAATTTAGTTATTGTTTTGTACTGCAATTAGGTTGTTTAAAGTGTGCTAATACATACTAAGTGGTATGCACAGTAGTTTATTTCACTGTGTGATTTACATAGGTACATATTGCTTACGTAATGTAGTGTGATACTTATTTCTACTAATTTTTCTTATTATCTAGCAGGTAGTAATACAGCATTACCTATCAGGTGTACTGTACTGCATGTAGTTACTACATCTACGTACGTATGTATGTAGCTATGTATGTTACATATGTATTTCAATTAGGTAAGTCCATAGAGTGTATGTGTTTTAAACTTATGTAAATAAGTATGGTGCACATAATGTCAAAATCCATGTACAGTACGTATGTATGCTACACTTACAGTACAGTAATTTATGCTTTGCTCTTGAGAGGAAGCTATCCTGAACAAAGAAATTTATCCCCAACAGAAGACTATAGTCCTCTGTTGGGGATAAATTTCTACTGTATATGCATCAAAAGATGCCCAAATTTCTCTTAGTATACATGGTACAGCTCATACAGCTGTACCTGAAGGGACCATACATTTGACAGACAGCACGGCCGTCTCGACTGCGGTCATCGGCAGCATGACACCGAAGGCAGCGACACCCACCTGCTGGACGGTGAGCGAGGACAGGGGAGGGTGGCGGCCCTCGTACACCAGCTGAGGGTCCGCGTAGCCACGGCCGTTCACNGCAGGAACTCTCTTTAATTTGATTGTATAAACGGACTGTGTTAGTGAATTTAGTTATTGTTTTGTACTGCAATTAGGTTGTTTAAAGTGTGCTAATACATACTAAGTGGTATGCACAGTAGTTTATTTCACTGTGTGATTTACATACATATTGCTTACGTAATGTAGTGTGTTACTTATTTCTACTAATTTTTCTTATTACCTAGCAGGTAGTAATACAGCATTACCTAGCAGGTAGTAATACAGCATTACCTAGCAGGTAGTGATACAGCATTACCTAGCAGGTGTGCTGTACTGCATGTAGTTACTACATCTACGTACCTATGTATGTTACATATGTATTTCAGTTAGGTAAGTCCATAGAGTGTATGTGTTTTAAACTTATGTAAAATAAGTATGGTGCACATCATGTACTGTACGTATGTACAGTATGCTACACTTACAGCACAGTAATTTATGCATTGCTCTTGAGAGGAAACTATCCCGAACAAAGGAATTTATCCCCAACAGCAGACTATAGTCCTCTGTTCGGGATAAATTTCCTTTATCCTTAACAAAGGAAAATTCTGGACAAGGGACTGCCGTCCCCCCCCCCAAGTTAGTATGTTATTCAGAGTATCTACGGTATATGCATCAAAAGATGCCCAAATTTCTCTTAGTATACATGGTACAGCTCATATTTGACAGACAGCACGGCCGTCTTGACTGCGGTCATCGGCAGCATGACACCGAAGGCAGCGACACCCACCTGCTGGACGGTGAGCGAGGACAGGGGAGGGTGGCGGCCCTCGTACACCAGCTGAGGGTCCGCGTAGCCACGGCCGTTCACCAGGATGTTGTACGGCTTGTTGTCGTGCTGTAGGAGCGTAAAACAGGCGTGCATAATACACGCACGACATTAAGCACCACTTCTGCAATAAACACAAAATATACACAAACACACACATACAGCAAGTACGAGAGAGTACGCTGTAGCTATAGAGCTCGCTCCACACAGCTACGGTGTTTCAAGAGGTGAAGAAGGGACCTGTTGCATGTTGATAGAAACGTGGAACCCACGCACGAGGGTGTTCCACACAGGATCTACGCGCAAGCAAATAAGTTAGAAGAGATGAGAAAGAGAAGAACGAGGCCTCATCAGTAAGAGTAAGAAAATAAAAGACCCTACCTTAGGCCGAAGAAACTTGGCATTGCCCAAGGGGTGCTTCTTCCCAGAGCATAGGATGGGCGAACCTAACTAACCTCACACAATGGTCCATCCCCGCCCTCAGAGGAGGTGCGAGCACGGCAGACACCAGTACCCGTATCAACGATACACAGATATAACCACTCACACAGGGCGGCTTCTAGCTGCGCATGTAACAGCTGTGCAATTGTTGTAACGCTGCAATATGCACTGGTACAAATATTACTTTAACTACAGGAGGGATATGATATGCAGGGATATTGTACACCGACAGCGTACTTTCCATGTACCTGGCAACAGAAATGGTCAGTGGTAGGGCGTGTTCACACGACATTCATCTCAACGCGTTCACTCATCCCAATGTTTAGTAACGTCGTTGTCAGCACAACTTTGATGACGCCACAAAATGTCATAAAACCGTTAACTTTCAAATCAGTTTCTGCTTCAAGTATCACGAGGCAAATTATGGAAATCTGTAGTGATCTTAACTTCATCACTACAGCATAACATCACTGTAGTAAAATTGATCAAGCAGTCGCCACAGCTTATCAGTTCCCCTTCGTGAGACATTGCCCGGAACTGCAACAGCGTGGTCAACGAGCGACGACTTTCGCGCTGGCATTGGCCAGCGACCGCGCGCTCCAGAAAACTGCTTGCGTCCCTTGGTGAACTTAACGGCCAGCATTTTTCGCACACCTTCCATTTCGGATTCCGCCATTAGCTCGAAGTTCCCTTCCGAGCTCCACAAACAGCTCGAAGATCAAGTTCCAGTTCTGAACTTAAAGTCTGCAGCCCCACTGCTACAGCACCGAAGAGGTCTGGTCAGGAATACTTCTCTCTGGAGGCCCTATGGGGCCTCCCAAACTGCTGCACCGTACGCTGCCTCGAAGTCCGCTGCATCCCGGAAACTTCATTCACCTGATTATTATTATATTGAGTAGTTTAAGTCTCCGTCTCCACAGCAACGGCGATCTAACAGAGGAAGAAGCAAGGGACACATAGTGTGACGATAGACCCGGGGAACCCATGCACGAGGGTGTTCCCACACAGGGTCAACGATAATGGGATCATTCACCTGATCAGTTCGCTCACCCCATTGAGTGCTTTTAAGAGCAGCTCACTATAAACACATTCTTTCTTCGAGTGAAATAGAACTCAAAAACTAGTGCACTCCTCTGCTGATTCTAGGGTACAGTTAAACAGTCAGACAAGTGAATGAGCGAACGCACCGAGATGAATGACGGGTGGGCTCGGCTCAAGTATTATGATTATTATTGTAAACTACACGACCAGGCCTCCACGGACAGGTAATGAAACCACACCGGGAAGCCCGAGGCGCAGCTAAGAAACTTCATCGAAAAACCATCAGCAGCTGACTTAAAATCCTGCAGATGTATGTGACCGAACAGGAATCCCTGCAACTAATTCCATGTCAAAAGAGACCAGGGTAGAAGACACCGACTGAACTGGTGGGTTCGGCACCCAAACTTGTAATGCCGAGGCGACACAACGCTTTTACATGCGCAACTAAATGCGAGGATGGGCAGCTCGCACCTCGTTCGCACTACCGACTTCCAATACGCATCGGAACGACGTGCGACCTGCACATCCTCGCATCAAGTCACGCACACGAATGTAGAGTGCATCCCAGCATAATGGGTACACGTCGCCAGACGCCGGGATGTACAACTGACGATGGTACATAAAAATAAGCAACTCTCCACACTATGGTAACTGTATTTAAGTTAACACAATTCACCACACTATGGTAGCGGTACTAAGTTAACACAACTCACCACACTATGGTAACGGTACTCAAGTTAACACAACTCACTACACTATGGTAGCGGTACTTAAGTTAACACAACTCCCCACACTACACACTATGGTAACTGTACTTAAGTTAACACAACTCACCACACTATGGTAGCGGTATTTAAGTTAACACAACTCACCACACTAT
>LQNS02278174.1:754336-772456 GCA_001587735.2 Parhyale hawaiensis
CACACTATGGTAGCGGTATTTAAGTTAACACAACTCACCACACTATGGTAGCGGTATTTAAGTTAACACAACTCACCACACTATGGTAGCGGTATTTAAGTTAACACAACTCACCACACTATAGTAGCGGTATTTAAGTTAACACAACTCACTACACTATGGTAGCGGTACTTAAGTTAACACAATTCACCACACTATGGTAGCGGTACTAAGTTAACACAATTCACCACACTATGGTAGCGGTACTAAGTTAACACAACACACCACACTATGGTAACGGTACTTAAGTTAACACAATTCACCACACTATGGTAGCGGTACTAAGTTAACACAACTCACCACACTATGGTAACGGTACTTAAGTTAACACAATTCACCACACTATGGTAACTGTACTTAAGTTAACACAACTCACCACACTATGGTAGCGGTATTTAAGTTAACACAACTCACTACACTATGGTAACGGTACTTAAGTTAACACAACTCACTACACTATGGTAGCGGTATTTAAGTTAACACAACTCACCACACTATGGTAACTGTACTTAAGTTAACACAACTCACCACACTATGGTAGCGGTACTAAGTTAACACAACTCACCACACTATGGTAACTGTACTTAAGTTAACACAACTCACCACACTATGGTAGCGGTATTTAAGTTAACACAACTCACTACACTATGGTAGCGATACTAAGTTAACACAACTCACCACACTATGGTAGCGGTATTTAAGTTAACACAACTCACTACACTATGGTAGCGGTACTAAGTTAACACAACTCACCACACTATGGTAACGGTACTTAAGTTAACACAACTCACCACACTATGGTAGCAGTATTTAAGTTAACACAACTCACCACACTATGGTAACGGTACTTAAGTTAACACAACTCACCACACTATGGTGATGGTAGACAAATTTCTGGATACCAAGATCTTCCAGCCAGTCAGTGAGCATGAGAACATGTGATGGATCGTCGATGTCGTAGTAGGAAGCTAAAGGATCATCACTGCTGCGGATAATCATGGAACTGAACATGCCGTCTGTTCGTTGGAAGCCTGCAAGCCAACCAAAGGATGAGTAGGTTCTTAATAACTCACAACGTGAGCAAGACTTAACTAACGGTACACACGAGTGTCACTCCTGTACTCGCACTGCTCACTAGCAACCTCGTTGGCTGCTCGTAGCAGAATTTTGTTGTTCGCTCATACGACACCGAAGGCAGAATGTGAGGCAAGGCTCTAGGGCGGCCTCAACCTAGTCCTGTCGTGCTGTTCACTATTGTAAAGCTCAATGGGAGGGAAGAATTGAATGCGTCCTGTACACGGGAGGTAGAGGGCATCTTCCACTGGGCTGCAAATTCAAGTCTTGAAGGCTGAATTGTTCAAAGCTTCACACAGGTGCAAGGCTCCGACCCGCTGCCCAGTGTTGCAAACATTGGTCCCCAACAGGTTACTCTTGAGACTCTCAGAAATTAGATCTGCTCTGTAGAGGAAGTTTTCAGCTGACTCAATGGAATAGCGTCGCTTCTAATAACACTTGCAACGCGACTCAAAGTGGCAAAGCCAAAGCTCCTGTGTCAAATTTGGGACTAGTCAAGACTTGAAGGCTCAATTTTGGCTGGCGCTCGATAACGGTTGGCTACACCACACCGCGGCCTCCCAACACTACTCAACGGAGAAAAGTATCCATAAATGATCACATACAACTAACATCTGACCTGCATCAGCAACTTTCGTACTTCACTTGTATCACGCAACTCGCTAGGCGAGCGACGTATAATACGTCAGACACCACCAGTAACATATACTGTGTTACATCATACTCACCTGAGTGCGAGTGCCAGTAGTGGGTGCCCGCTTTGTCCGCCAAAAAATGGTATCTGAAAATAAGAATACGTGTAAAAACACTCACCGGGGCAATATTGTTCAATAAACACCGTAAACAAATCGTCCACAATTGCACTAGACAGACGTCAGACGCAGGACACAGCTATGACGTCAGACGTAAGACACGGCGGCCATGGAAGTCTGACGGCCGACACGTCAAGGTGCGGTGGATGACCTAAAGGCGGTTCGCAATAGCAACATTCGGTCCGCTTATTAAGTCTATTAGTTAAGTGTAAATATGCTACCGACGGACTAATTGGGAATAACTCTGAACTGTGCGTATGCAAGGCGTGTTGCTACAGCGTAGAACTTAGTCCACAGTATATTTATTGTACCTCCGCCAAGGAGGTTATGTTTTTATCGAGTTTGTCTTTCTGTCTCTTTGTCCGTCACCAAGATAACGAGTTAATGACGGATCATTACGAAACTCACAGGGATTGTTAAGCATGTCAGCAGGAAAATATGATTAGCTTTTGGAGAAGATCCGTTAAACCGTTTTTTATTTAGTCTGTCTGCCTAGTATTTCTTCGTAGCCTATCATAACTCGAAAAGTTGTGGACTGATTTTTATGAAATTTTTAAGAGTTGTTAGGCATATCACGAGTCTAAATGACAAATTTTTTTTTTGTGGTGATCTATTGGTTCGTTAGTTAGTATGTCTCTGGACTAGATTTTATGCTTGTTAGCATAACAACTCAAAAAGTAATGAACGGATCTTTATGAAATATATAGGAATTGTTAATAATGTTAAAAGACATAAATGATCGGTTAGTCTGTTTGTGTTTGACTTATGTTTGCAAGAATGTTAATTAGTAGCACAAATCGAAAAGTTATGAGCGGATTTTCAAAATATTACAAAAACTGTTTATAGGCACAAATAATTAAATTTTGGGTGTTGATAAAAAGGAAATCGTAGTGTCAGAACCAATTTGAATTTTTCGTTACCGCTGCCTTGCTTGGCGAAGGTATGCGCCGTGAGAGTTCGCTGGTTTAATTTAGTTTACTTTCCATTCGTTTTTTCCATCGTGTGTGGATATTTGGAATGGTCTTGATGGCTCTGTCTTTGCTGGTGCTGGTATTGGCGGCTTTAAACGATCTGTACACAGAGCTATTCTGTGATTTCGGATCTNTATTCTTTTGTTTTCTCCACCCGCTGGGCTGGTTGCGTGGGGGTTTGTTAACCTCATGGAGTTTCTCCGTTCCTGCGTCGCCAGTCTGGTGTGATTTAATAATAATAATAATAATAATACTTTATTATTAGGTGCTTCAAGGTATATAACTGCACTGAGTTAACAAATATACTTTAAATGATCGACGGGGCTTCAATACCCACTTTTTTTCCTATAAAAGGTTAAGTCAACTTTGACTGCGCCCGTTAGTAGGAAACCCACACGCACTGGTGCGTGCGGCAGATATATGCCAGCTGGCCCCAGAGAAGTAAGTACAACTGCAGCCAACCACGGGTCGGTTAAGACTATAGCACAAAAGCGAAAAGTTCAACGATCCCCCTCCACCCTAAGGTAAGTACCTCCACGGTAGCTTAGCACACCAAGCAAATTTGCTGACTCAGAGCACCGAGTGCCACAAAGATCACTCACAAGGCTCGGGCTCGTTCTCGGGACCTGCAGCGCCACTGTCCAGCACGCAGTAGCCGCTGCTACTGAGGGTATAACAGGGCTTTCTTCCTGCCGGAGCTTTGTTCCTACCGGGGTGCTTACCAACCTGTTTT
Organism: Parhyale hawaiensis; assembly: GCA_001587735.2. Classification (NCBI taxonomy): domain Eukaryota; kingdom Metazoa; phylum Arthropoda; class Malacostraca; order Amphipoda; family Hyalidae; genus Parhyale; species Parhyale hawaiensis. Next base: position 757,966 of record LQNS02278174.1, read on the forward strand.
TTTCTTCTTTGGCTTTTTTACAGTTTTTTCCTACCGGATCTTCTTTCCTTCCATTTTTTTCTTACTGGGTTGTTGCCTACCAAGGCTTTTTTCGTGCTGTTTTTTTTCCTACCGTGGGTTTTTCTCACTGGAACTTTTTTCCTACCGGGGCTTTTTTCGCACCGGGCTTTTTTTCCTAAAGGGGCCTTTTTCCAAATAGGCATTTTTCCTGCCGGTTTTTTTTTTAATTTTTTTTTTCATACCGAAGCTTTTTTCCTACCGGGGTTTCTCCAACGTTCTATGCTAGACCCGGGCAGCACGTGGCTGCGCCGCGCCCGTCCTCGCCTGACGGACATTAGCGCAGTAAAAATTCATCTTTGTCGATCGAAAGTTCCCCTCCGGCGGCGCGAGCTAACCAGCTGGTACTGAATAATTTCACAAGCCAAACTTAGATCTCACCTTGCCCGTAAGATAGAAAATTCAGAGGCGCACTTCGCTGTGTAAATTCGCTACTTTCGGTTACTAAAAGCGAGGCCAAAACCTAATCAACTGCAAATCTGGAGCCGAAGAATCATCATAAATATTTACGAGCTCAGAGATTGAAATTTTCATAAAAGGATCGTTGTTGAACTTGAGCTTCGCACAAGTACATAAAAATTGGTGAAGTTTTCAACGCTTTAGATGAAAAGATAAAATTTTGAGCGGCAGTCATGCTGAATAGTTGGTGACAGTCAAGCAGTTGCTACTGGACGAGGCTGACTATCTTTCCTCCACCAAGTGGTACTAGCCCCCGCAGACAGCCTGTAGGTACCTACATACAGCAGCTATAGCGACAGTTAGCTACCTGAAGACGGTGCCGGCTGTGATGGGGCACTGCGTGAGCTGGGGCACACCGTCCATGTATGGGGTGCCCATCATGTGCAGACCATGCCAGTGTATCGATGTGGAGTCTGACATCAGATCGTTCTGAAGATCTACGATGACCTCATCACCCTGGCACACCTGAACACATCAGTTCGTAAGAATTAACAATGAAGAAGGAAGGCAGTACAGGAAGCATACAGTGGGTGCCGCCATATTGCCTACTGCAACGCTCCACGAGGATGGCAGAGCTGCGTACTATTTGACACGGGTTCAGCAATTAACTTCCGCAGCATTCTTTTAGCCGAAAGTCTTGATGCTTCGAGCCTGACACCGTACAATACTTTGTAGGACGCGCGGGGAAAACAACGCTAGTGTCAATTCGGCTGGTATGGGACACTGCGCACTGAGAAGCGGTACGGGACGTTTGGTGCGGTATACTGCAGCACAGCATAATGTTGACAGCTGCCCGCTCGCTGCGGCACATAATCGGCTGCAGGTAACACCTGTCTGTTCCATTGCCACACTCCCGACACCAGCAGGTCAAAAGTGATCCGTAGGAAGTCATTTCGCAATATACAACTACAGCAAAACTTCCGCCACTACAGAAATGCAAGCCACAACTCGCGTGTCTGTGCAGCAGCAGCAGCAGGCGTATCAGACAATGGGGACTGGCTCGATGCTCTTATTAGGCTATTGTACAGCAGTGTACCGTACGTGTGTTCCTATACACCAGCTAATTATGTCACGCCACAGCAGGTACCTAAAGATTAAGTGCGCAGTAGAGCGTGTGACCTCCTAGGACAAGCTTAACGCTGTGTAGTTTTCAAGTATCTGCATGTCGCTTCTAAATACTGACTCAGTATTCAATTCTCACTCCTCAGGTCTCTTAACTGTTCATGCATAACATTCGAGGGGTAATTTCTCCGTTAAGAGGAAGTCGTCGCAGCAAAAGGCATACAACACGCACTATGTCACCCACCTTATGATGTCACAATTCTACCACGCTAGCGAAGACGAACCGCAGTCTTCACCTAACTGCAGACTTTCTGTTAAACGCCACCGCGAGGGCCCTTGTTCCTGCGCTACAGTACAACTTGTACAAGGCAAGTCTACAGCTCACTGTTGGGAAGTTAAGTTCCTAAAGTCCACTCACCGGCATTGCTGTACAGTCATCACTTCCACTCTCGCCAATACCGCTCATATCTCGCTGTATATTAATGGAAACTAAAGCCAGCAGCCAGTCGGTACAAGACAGGCAGCATGAGCTACGGCGCAGGCTGTGTCGTAGTACTGCAATGGGAAGTGTGTCGGGTATCCAGCGAGTTCGACTACAGCAATTCAACTAATTCATTTGACTGCAACACAACTCGCCTGAGGTGCGATTCTTTTTAAAGTACAATTGAGTTAACCCTCCAAGGATCACTGGGCCTCACGAGTCCCGTTTCCCAAAAATTGGGTATCTAAATAAAGAAGGGATCAGTGACTTTTGGACTTATGAGCGCCGCGACTATGAGACGGCAGTCGGAGGGCTAAAATTTAAGACTATTTCCAAAAATCTGAGAGAAGCGGAAACTTGGTCCTTAAAGGATAAAATTAATTCAAAATTTAAGAGAAATATTTCAGTATTAGGTTGGAATAAATTACTACACCTATTATGATGACATTGTAACCCGATGACACCATCCTGCAGCACTATAACTCCTGCGCTGACTCAGGCAGCAATCATGTCATACATCAGACATACAGACAGCATACGGCGCATAATTACATATATGCAGCGCCTGCTCGCTATTGTGTCAAGGTCCTGTATCAATTACAGCGTTGTGCTTACCGACAGAGCTGACTGCAGTCATTCATACTTGTGAGGGTCAATGGCTAATTTTCTAATAACGCAGACTACGGAAGAGACTGCAATGCATGTTCAGTCCCTGCAGAGAATATCCAAGCCGTAGAGAAACAGGTTGAGGTGTCGTACGTTAGGTCCGACAGAAGATTGGTTAAACATTAATGAGGTTTTCTCCATCCCTTATATCATTGATAACTGTGGGTTAGAGAGCTCAATCATATAGGGATATTTCACTCGCTTCCACACTTAACTTCCGCAAGGAAGAACGAGATAGAGAGCGATCTGTGTTGATGATGCGTTTTGCCATTTTGAATGACTGAACACTGACTGTCCTCTAGTGTATATCTCGAGGCGACCTCCGTATCTTCTCCATACGTTATATTTGATTTAAAAAGCAACACCTTAGGGTGCTGCGCCCACAATATGCTGGGCACTGCAACCAGATGAGAAAAATAAGTTGTTTGTTATTCGTCCCTTGATCGAGAAAATGGTGGCTGTGCTAACCAAAACGTAAGCGATCAGTACGACTGCTTTCATTTAGAACCTACCGCTTCATAACTTAGGTACTCCATATGTTCACTTCGATCTCGCGAGAGAAGAAGCCATGGTGCATTATTTGGAACAAATATGCTGTCATTTAAGTCACAACTGAAGCTCTACATACATGCCTTGTATTGCAACACGAACGGCTAATAGCTGATGGCCTACAACTATACACACAGAAGTGTGGACATCTTTGTGTCATTTTCACGGATTAAACTGAGAGCTCAGGACTTGGCCGGGAGGGATTATGATTAACTCAAGAATAGTAACTGCAGGCAGAAATTGATCGAGTGTTGCTGACTCGCTCGTAGTTGCTCCCTCGTATATTTAATAATACGAGAGAAAGAATACACAAGGGGTCAATTACACGAGGCTCGTTTACTCGCTGCTTGTTCACTAGTTGACATGCTGGCGAGGAAGTGAGTGAGATAAGTGATGATTACACGTACTCTCCCAGGAGCCTACTGGACAGCGAGTGTAATGGGCATTGCTGGGCATCATTCCGCTAGCCAGATACCTATCTTCAGAGAACATTTAAAAATTTTAAAATTGTTGTGTTTGTACATATTGTTGTGATGAATATTTTAGTGCCAATCCGATAAGAAAAATCACTTCACAACGTGTCAAAAAAGTCAATTTACTCGGTTAGGCATCGGACGTGCCTAGCTAAGGTACCTCATTGGTCAAAGTTGCTTTTAGGACCCACTCATTGTTTTTAAATTTTTTATTATGCAAATAGATAAAATTAGGCATCTGAATGCTGTTTTCAAGAAAAACATTTTGGGGGCAGATGCGAAAGAGGTCAAGGCCTCTTTAAACGAGGCTAATTTACTAGCAACTTTGATGACACTGGGCAAGTTTACAAGCTAAAAGTCAACTCGCCAGCGAGTAGCGAGTCCAACGCGTCCAACTTTACTCGCAGCTTTCACAAGCTGCTAGTTCACTAGCCAACATGATGACACGGGACGAGTTTACTAGCAGCTTGTAAACTTGCCAGCTTGTAGCGGGTCAACTAGCCTCGTGTAACTGCTCCTTAACTCAACATGTCGCCCAATGCATGCGACGACTGAAGTGAAGGCTTCATTCGACTGGGCCATTTCTCAACAGGCCTTCACTGCCATCAAGCGCAACATTAGGGGGATGTTGCCATCTGAGCCATAGGTGCCCTACAGTGCTGTCGCTCTACTATGGCGCATCCAGGTAAGCTTACGGAAATTGTAGTCATGTCCAACAAGCTTCGACAATTTACTGTAACTCAAATAGTCCAAGACTGGACGGCGATATTATGTGAAGTTACCAATTGTCAAATAACTTCTGCTCGTCATAGCTACGCAGGATCTATATACATGCTCACCAGATCCAAATACTTGACAACGGCCGCACAGTATAGGGTATCAAATATGAGAGAAGAGGAAGCGACTTGAGTCGGAACTGTCGATGGACAATCTTATAATGGCTTAGCTAGTCGGTCGTCAGCGAGAGTCTAGACAGTCTGTACGTCTTCAGCTACAGTAATTTTCGTTGTCAGTGAATAATTTCCTTAGCCCGGCACGTCCATGACAAGTAGCAGAGGTACCGAGGGTCACTCGACAGCTGCTCACGCTGATGAGGCCCTGACAACATTCTTCCTAGAACAAAATTAAGAAAACATGAAGCACGACAATCTATAGCCATTTGCAGCAGAGAACCTAGGCATGCAGCTTCGCAGAAATGCATTAGACCTACAGCAAGGCTAAAGAAAAATGCCGCACGACCTGTCGGTAACAGCTGCAGTCAGTCTCCGGTGCTGCAGCAGCAGCCAGACTGACGGCAATTAGCGGGAAAACAAAGTAATAAAATATTCAGAAAGTTACCAAGATGTGCGACGCTACCAAATACGTACGTGGGGGGGGGGGGCTAGGCTAACATCGTGCGTGATGCCTACCGAGTGCTGCACACCCAGGACACGCAGAGACCATGTCAATGCACGCGGTAAGGCAGGCACGTCAATAACACAGAGGATTTTGCTTAATCTCTCCAGCGGTTCCGACCAGTCGCCTACTGCGACCAATTCTGCTGTACTAAAATCGAACGCCAAGTATTATGTGCAGAGCAGCTTTGCTTATTGTGGACAACGTTCCGCTTATGCGGACCAATTCGATTTCATTAATCTGCTCATGTTCAAAGCGTACAATGTTTGAAATGAAATCATGTTTATGTGTGCTAAACTCTTTCATATGAGGAGGAAATTATAAGAAAAAGTATCTCATATTCCCAGTATATATTTAAATATAGAAATTTTTCATAATGTTGCTCTTACTGTGATCGCTTCCATTTCAATTACACAACGTCATTCATACTTTGAATTAAGTTAAGAACTATTTGCCTAGTTGGTACAAATAAGTTCTTACCTGCTTATTTACAGTACCTCCGTAATTGTAAACATGAGAAAAATGACATTAATTCATTAGTTGAGAAAGCTATCTATCAGCAATATTTTAGCACAGACCTACTAAACGTTATTTACTTCGTTTTATATGACCAACCGCTCATAGTGACCAGATCAGCTGGTCCCGATGCGGACGAATTAAGCTGAATCAGATGTATAATGCATACATGCGTCGCTCGCCGTGTATTCTATGAGGTCTTCAATTACTTAATCTAATCCTTTATTACCAATTAACCTTGTGTGACCTAATCTACTGGCAAGGAGATTCTGTTAGATAAATGCAGCGAGATTCTTGACAGCGTGTGCAGTGCTAATATGATGTATTGTAAGCCATTCATCTCTCCACCAACTGAACGTTTCAGGTCTGACCACAATTGTACTCAGTGTATTAGTAAGCACTGGAAGTACAATAATAATAATAATAAACTCATTTATTTCTCACAAGGCATCAGTAAAGCTTGAAGCTTTAAAACTTTGAAAGGAATAGGATATGAACTTACATACTAACGTAATGAGTAAAATGTTGAAGCAAAAACAGAAAGACACAATCGACCGATGAAGTACTAGGGCACGAAAACAAATTTCTGAGAAACAATGCATCCACAGAGGAATTGACAACGCAAATAAACGTATTGGGTAGATCAGCTTAGCACGTTGAATAACTCAAGATGTGATCAACAACTAAGATGTAAATGGAAAGCTATACGAGGGTTGTTTCAAACGTAAGTCCTCCTATTTATTAATTCAAAAACTTGAAGCGCCCGGAGACTGAGGTGGCAACATGAAACAAGTGATCTTTCGTGCTACAGAATTTATTTTTCTATGTAATCACCACCATTTATAAATCACTTTTGACAGCGATGAACGAGAGCCTTGGTGTCTCGGGCGTAAAAGGCAGCGATTGTCGAGGGGGTCAATTTTTTTTCATGGCTTCGATAACGGTGTTGTTGCCATGGAAACACTGCCCACGTAATGATTCATTTAGAGGTCCGAACAAGCGAAACTTTAAACCAGTGCCAGATCAGGATTGAACGGTGGGTGAGACAGAACCGTCTAGCCAAACTTTTTTACCCATTCCGTTCTTTTCAAACTTGTGAGTGGCATGGCGTTGTCGTGTTACAAACGGAATACAATATTTCCTGCGTGAGCATTCGTGGAACCCGTGCTCTTAGCAAACACTTTGCTGTATCCTAGGGATGACAACATAGTTTCCAGTGCACTGATACACACATCAAACTCTACGCATTTCATTCACCGTTATCCGCCGATCGGTCTGGATGAGTTATCGAGGCGCGTTACATTTTCCGAGGTGGTGGCTGTGCATGGGCGTCCGAAGCGCACACGGTCACATCTCTGTCGCCACTCTGAAATCGGCGAAGAGATCTCTTATTAATTGGTTCAAGTTTTTCTCCATGGGGGAATTCAACGACGCATCTCTGTTTCTGACGCAAGTTCATGACAGAAACTGTTTTCTTAGAGTGTCACACCGTCAATATCAAGAAGAGGGAGATGAAATTTTCAGTTCATGAGTGCAGAAGTTCCGTCGTCAAAACGATTTAATTGGCAATCCTCTCGGATTCCTTCAAGCGGAATGAAAAAAAAATTAGGAAGCATGACTTTTGAAAAGATCGATACTCATAATATAGAACACAACTGACAGCATAATCCCAGACTTCACGCAATCATTGAAAAATATTAGCCTATGGCTCAGATACGAGTTTTCGCTGAACGATATAAACCATGAAAAATAAAGAATTAAAAGAAATCCAGTGGCACATATCTACACAAGAAAGCAAGTCAATCAACAACTTATACTAGACTGATACGAACTGAGAACTAACTTTTGCAACATGAATTCATTTTCAACCGATAAACTAAAGTTGGAAGAGGCGCATGTAAGCAGAATACGAGTAGAGCACTTAGCACTTCTTGGTCGGGCCTACAAGAGGAAGCACAAGACCACGCTCGCGGTACTAGCATACTAGCAGCAGTGGGATCCAGCGTATTGCAGGACTGTTCCATTAGCGTATGCATGGCAGGACCATATTGCGGGTCAACTGTGCGTGAGAGACGGACTTGAGATTGCGAACTAGCAGCCACTTGCACCGATATATCTGCACAACGAAGTACACCCCAGCGCAGACGCTTGTTACATTTAGTCGAGTCGGCCCCCAAAGTGCTGTAAACAACATAAGATTGAAAGGAGTCATATTGCCAATGACATTGATAGCTCTTTCAGCAGATCATTCTACCATATGGCTCCAGAAAATGAGATCAGAGAGGCAACCTACAGTTACGAAGCAAACATTGCACGGGAAAACTATTAGGAAGATGTGACAAGCAACTGTGTTACTGAGGAGTTTAATGACTCGAGACATGAGCGACACACGCGGTAGCACGGCAGCAGCGGTCACGTGTGCAGCTGCAGCACGACACGCAATTATTGTGCTGCCTTGTACCGGGTGCTGCTGAGGCCATGGCAGGAAGAGTGTGTTGTAGAGGCAAAAATGTAACGCACGCGACGCTTACCTGCATCTCTACACACACCTTCAGTTGTGGCGGTCCAATGCAGAGTATGGGTTCATGAATAAAGCTATGTAATGGAAGTTCCCTGCGTGGGCCGAAGACTCAGTGTCCTCAAATATATGAGAAGACACTTGTAGCGCGAACACACGTGTGATACATCCGGGTGCAGTATTGCGAGCAACAGGCACTGATACGCAACAGAGTACACAGGTCTAGGCAGAACACGTGGACAACCAGGACAGGTCTGGGAAGCACACGTGTGAAGACAAGCAAAGAAGAAGCGACGCAACAGCCCATAGAAATTCTGTCCACGGCCTCCTCACAACAACAAAGCGCAATGATTAAATCACTTCCTCGAGGTAAAGAGCCAATACGTCAGCGGGCCACAGCTGCAGGCGCAGGTATTCTGCCAAGCTGCGTGACTTTATTTGGATCTTCAAGGCAGCATCTGCACTTCCGTTACACAAAGGCCGTAGTTGTCTGCGTAGTCGAATTTAATGGCCTCTTCGGTTGGTGTGCTAGCATCATTTTTACAGTCCTAGTTTCACCATGGCAGCAGCTGGCACGAAGGCGCTGTGTTAGCAGTGATGCGCAGTTTTATTGGGCATTTGTGCCGGAGTTTCAATTTGACGGTGAAACCCCTAGGTTGAGTTTTATCAATGTCTCAATCTTAGCCGGGTGCGTCACTACTGGCCGGGAAATAGGCGCAAAGCATCTCCGACTCCCAGGCGCAAAGCATCTCCGACTCCCAGAGCACGGCTGGAGGTATTTGTTCAGCCACGCGGCAAAAAGCCAAGAGAGGAAAAACGAAAAAAAGAAGAAGACAGAAGAAAGAAGTACCCGCGTAGAGGGTCACTTCCGCAGGGGTCCAGTCAGGAGTCCCACGGGATGGGTCGCTTACCATCAGTGAGCGGCCCAATTCGCGGAACAAAAGGAAAAGTACAGACGACCGACCCAGTTAACTCTAGGAACTAACCTCATTAGCAAGAGCTGCAGCCAGCAGCAACATCTGCGGAATAGGCACTCGGGACGGCCCATGGGTTCGTGAGATCTGTATAGATTCTGACAGGCATAGGGCGCGCCAGAATATACGACTGAGGGCTTATGCCAGTATATCATAGTAATATTCAGCAATTGCGGAAGGGCACCAACGCATTGCTTTAGGAAGGCTCTACAGTCGCCGAACAACAGCCTACAATATACTTATGGGGCCGTCTCCAGGTTTGAGGCAAGGCTGCGCGAGTCACACCTCCAGCATTAAATGGATATGTTACCTCTGCTATCAACTCATTTACCCGCACGTGCTACATGAGATAATATATTAGTGTTATTTTCAGAATCATATCTCAGTTATGAACACATTCCATCCAACAACAAAGACACAAGAAACACACGCTTTCATTAGGAGAAAATGACGGCTTCCGGCGAGCAGTAGGTACAAGGACTCCGGCCCAAGGCAGGGAACAGGCAGCAGGTTAAGCAGGCTGTCAGTTGCCACATGAGTGTAATACTAGTGCTCGCCTTTAGTGTAACGGTTTAGTGATACACAAGTAGTCAAGTATTGATGAGGTGTCAAGATATAAGGCCCGCGTGTCACTAACACCGCGTACGCCTCCAAAAAGCTTATCAGATACAATATTAAAGAGGACCGCAGTTTCTTACACGAGTGCAGTGTAAACTAGCCATGGAAGGACAATTATGCCATTAAGGCTTAAATATGGTCTGTCCGGCCAAAAAGTTAGCCGCATGCACACTGAAAATGTGCATAGATACAGCCAATTTCCCCGGGTAAACTGACCAGCCGCAGAAAGCGACCAAAGCTAGCGCAACGGGATCATAAGTATGCATTATATACAATATAGCTTCGCGCTCTGTGGACAACGTTCCGTTTATAAGGACCAGTTCATTGTCATTAATTAGCTATGATCAAGGTATAAAATATTCAATATAAAAATGCAGTACCTAACAATACGGGCAGCATAAAATTAAATAAACTAAGGACCAATTGCATTAGGTCTCCAGAGATGACGTATTAACTTTTAAATTTATGCTCCGGACCTGAGCTGCAACCTACTGCAAACTATTTACTTCACTGAACTCAAAGGGTTTCCATCAACCTATAACCTTAGGGTCGTTTACACAGGGCAAGCAGAGAGGCAAGGCAAGGACGCAAGTTGCCTGCTCTCATTTTTGGAGAGGCAAGTAGCTGTTTACACATAAGCACATGATTTGAGCAAGTAAGCTCTCAGTTTGTGCTGTACATTGGACACACGCACTCCAGCACTCAGGCAATGGATTGCGTAAAGGCAGGTGACGAAAGAGAAGCAAATACGTGTTCACACAGGGCAAGTTTGTGGCAAGTAGCTCGTCACTGTCAGTTGAGGTGAAGCAAGCTGCCTCAAAACAGCACTTTTGGCTACTTATTTGTCTAGCCTGGTAGCTTGCCCACCAACTTGCTTCTTACTTGACTTACCTATTTTTTTCGGCAAGTGGATGTTTACACATGGCAAGTAACTTGCAACAAAGTAACTTGCACACTTGCCGTGCCTCTCTACATGCCCCGTGTAAATGAGCCTTAAATGCCAGGCTTGGAGGGACAGGCATGAGATAGCCGTCAGTATCATTATCACCTTGACATTATTATTGGAGTCCCAGCTTAACCACCGCAGCAGCTGACACGATGGCGCTATGTAAGCAGCGATGCGCAGTTTTACTCGGCATTTCTGTCGGAAATTCAATCTAATGGTGAACTAACTAGTTGCGTTCTATACTTGTCTCAATCTTCGGACAGTGCGCTACTACTGGCGGGAAAAAGGTGCAACGAATGGAAGAAGACACTCGAGTGGACGGCCCCATTCGAGGCCTTTTACACTAAAGAGAGTAGAGAAGTCCCGCGCTCTAGGTCGGCCAACTCAATCGCCAGCCCACTTCGTGCAACAGAAAGGGAAGTATAGAGAATCTACCTAACCTAACAAACTAATCTCCTCAGCAGCAACTGCAACCAGCGGCAACATACCCCGCGGAGAAGGCACTCGGGACAGCCCTTGGGTTCGTAAGGCCCATATACATTGCGACAAGGAAAGGGCCCGTCAGAATTTACCCCTGAGGGCTCCACCTCGACACTTAGCCTCGATTTTTGCCGCCGCAGCTGCGCGCAATGCGTCGTGGCAAGGTGTGCATTTCGGTGGAGCAGTCGTGTTAGTTCGCGCACTGTTCACGCATAAGTGCCGTACTGTCTACGCAATGCGTGGCCACAAATGGGCCGCACTGACATGTAATGGCAATACTTGTTTACGAAGAAGTTATGTATCATTCGTGCATCGTTCACGCACGACCCTCACACTTCTCACTGTCTTCCCGCATTGCCATGCACTATCGGCAGGGCTCGCGCAGTGTTTACGCAAGTGGCGCGCACACGACACGAACATTGATGCCTGCCAAAATTTTAGAAAATTTCCAAATTCTTTGTACGACATGGCATGCACCCTCGCACCCCTCAAACACTCTTTACGCTCGTTCCCGACAACTTTAATCACGGGAACGCCGAAGTGTGCGACATTGTAGTAACGAAAATCGTGAAAGTATCAAGGTACCTTTACTATAGTTGCTTTTTACTGCCATACATCGAGGGAACACCGGTTGTTACCAGCAATTACTACCGAGAACAATAAATAGTGCGTATAGCATTAGAGCAATGCCAAGACACCGGGGGCCACACATTACGCAGCCACACTATGCACACAATCGATGAAGTGAAGGCAGGGCCTGGAATGGCTCGTAATGGCTCTTGTATCGATTGTACGTCCCGAGGTCGCAGGATAATGGGCACGTGACTACGCTCGGTACTTGGCAGTATTGATGGACTCCTAATGAGGCATAATGATACTGAAGAGCCATAACGTTTGTGAGGTCTCCCAATTGCAGCGCTCATCATACAGCTATTGCAGTGGAGACATTACTTACTCTTATGCGCTCACTTCTCTATGGTACTTACTCGAGAAGTGCACGAAGCAACCGGTTCAAGTCAAGGTAGAAAAGATGTAACACTCGGTAAGTAAGTATATAACGTTGTTGGTTTTATTGAGGAGTTTAAGCCTCCGTTTCCATTACAAAGGCGATCTCACTGAGGAAAATAGAAGGGACATATGGTACGTCCATAAAAACTTAGAACCCAAGCATGATGGTTTCCCTACACAGGATCAACGAGCATGGGATGAGCAAGCCGGGAAAGAAGAGGAATAACAGAGAAAACTGATATCAACAAGTGACTACAGGAGTGTGAAAGTGGTACAAGCAAAGCGGGGACGAAAAACAGACGTCCCGAAGGCCTAGCTAATGGCTAGCGTAACCTATGAGGTACCTCTAGGGTGGCTGCACCCCATAACATTGAATGTGCGAACCTAACATAACCCCATGACCAATCTTACGTCCTCTGAGGGGTAAGCATGGATGTTATTATTATTATTATTATTATTATTATTATTCGAAGCCGTGGCAAGTAAATTACATCATGCAGCTGGCGGAGGAACTGCAAATGTTTAATTGGTATGCTGCACTTCGGAGAGCATTTCCAGCTCAAGAGCCTGCCAAGCATCGCTTTTAAACAACTGGATGCCCCCGTCAAAATTTAATTATCGTTGTGTGTTGTGTTTTCGCCGTCTACATGCAGATGTATCAACCTTTGAAGCCCTTGTACAGGAAGCTCTGTGTAGGATTTGGAGTCAATGCAGCGGACAATGTTCCAAAATGTAAGAAACATTTGCTTCTTGAAAATTGTATTTAAAGCTCTATTAACCTGCCAAAATTTCAGCAAAATGTAACGTTTTCAACTTCGACCATCTTCGACCCCCCTCCTGATGAGCCGAGGACAGTGAAACGTACGTCGTGGGTATATAACCAAATTTCTACTCTGCACTTCTCTTCGTATTCTTCAGTATTATTATTATCATATTCCTGGTTGTACCACCGCACCACGTCATACGACGTGATCCAAACAGTGAGACTCAGTTTATTACGTCGCATCAGCATATGAATGTTTTAACTCGGCATTCCTGCCGCAAAGTTTCAGTCGGCCGAGTGCGCTACTACTGGCGGGAAATGGGCGCAAAGAATAGAAAAAGACACTCGAATGGACTGCCTCTTTCGTGGCCTTCCAAGCGGGAGACAGTAGAGGTGTCTCGCGGACATGGCTGGCTTTCACAATCGACAGCCCACCTCGCGGAACAGGAAGGGAAATATATGTAGAGAACCTACTTAACTTTACAAAACTAACCTAGTCATCAGGAACTGTGGCAAGTTGCAATATCTCCTGCGGAAAAGGTACTCAGGTTTACCCTTGGGTTCCTGAGGCCCATGAACATTCTGACAAGGAAAGGGCCCACCATTATATGCCGGTGAGGACGTAAGCAAGGTTGTTTTGTTGTTACGGGACAGCTGGGAGACACGTCAGGAGGACATGACAGGCCGCTTAGTCCAGATCAAGTGGTCGTGAGGACAAGCGGGCAAGGTGGTAAAGGGCCTGGCAGTCTAAGTAGATCATAAGTTAAGGACACATAGAATGTCCAATACCGTGAACAAGTATTGTGGCTAAAATAGCGTCACTTCCTTACACTGATCCTGACTTATTTATACGGTTGCCTAAAAGTTCTCACACTTATCATACATTTTATTAGATGTTCAACTGAAATTTCCACAGAATGATAACCTATTAATACTGTACACTTGAGCAAACTAAGACAGATATGCCTCGGATTGCCTCCTAACTCTGCAGAACCCTCTGGAGCCGGTCACGGAAGCGCTACGTATCTGCACCTAATCTGTAAGGCTCATGATTATCACTTAGTGAAATTATTTACTGAACCATATACTAGGGACTGTAAGAGTTTTATCGTAAAATACCTTTCTATGGAGAGAAATACAAGCTTTTGTATGCTTAATGCTGCACTAGACGGCCCGTGACCCGTTGGGTCATCATCACGATCGTCTTTTATTTCGCAAAAAAGCAAGTGTTATTTAGCTGGGCATAGACCACCCGTGGGAATTCTTTACTTTAGACGAGCCAGTCTATTTTCTCTATTCATGGTCAGATTGTTATAAAACATGCACGTAAAATTGAATTTTAAAAACATTTTATTCATGCAATTTTTTTCATTCTCGCGATAGTTTTTGAGATATTAGACTTTGAAGTTCCCATTGTTTTCCTATGGGAGAAAATAGTAGATGTCATCACAGCCTTGCTAGCGACCTAAAAGGAGCCAAACCTAACCTTGCCTAACCTAACCTAACCTTGCCTAACCTAACCTAAC
>LQNS02278174.1:821292-833537 GCA_001587735.2 Parhyale hawaiensis
GGGGGCGTTGGCGAGTTCTAAGTTTCTCTTTTTTCATGACTTACACTTCGGTTTAACCTTCATTCCGATTCGATTCATACCAAAAAGTGCGTGTTCGATTGTTTATTGCATTTGGCGCAAAGGGCGGGGGGCGTTAGGATTGTACCTGGCCGCCAGGGGGGCGCTAGCCCAAAAAAGTTTGGGAACCACTGCGGCTTAGACCTTGCACAGCCAGTGGCGTGCACTATGTGGAAATTTTGTGAGAGTAAACAAAGCCAAGTAATAACCCCAAAACGGACAAGAGTTGTCGCAGAAGTTGCAAGTTTTATGAAGGAACAGAACTAATGTATTCTGCCGCACGATTTACGTGGTACGCTTTGAAAGAACTGCCACTCGTGCCCAAGTACCATTACTGACATCTGCGTACAGCGTCAACAGCTCACGTTACAACATCCAGCAAATCATAAGCTTGCACGATTAGACGGAGAGTTATGAAGGAACATAAGACATGGGATTACGTAGAACGTTATTCCTCTAACCTTTCCTGCTACTTCTTTTGTTCGTGTGTATTAAAGTCCGTAAAATTTATAAAAAGTTTTTCAGTTTACGTGTTTGCTAGCAAGTGGCAAGCCACCGCTGCTACGATGGGCTTCAATAACGCCTAATTAATCACTTGTGAGTAACATTCATAATAATTTGTTAGTTGTAACCAACGCAAGACCTCCCCGACTTAAGGGAATAAACGCACCGGGAATGCACAATTCTATCACGCCATCACTTAGATAAATCATAACATGCTTTGCCTTCTACACCCAGAGCGACCTCACTCCACGGCTACACCCAGAGCGAGCTGAAGCCACGGCTCACAATACGAGCTATAAAGGGAAGTGTTCAGGAGCTGCACAGGGAGATCGAGCAGAGACAGGAAGGTGTTCTAAACACCAGGCCCCACGCCACAGGTTGCAGCCGCAGCAAACACAAGTGCCACACACACACACTGTACTGACCAACGAGCCGTGTCACTCGTTGTTGCATTGAGGCATCAGCAGAGGATGCAAGTGAGGAGTTCCAACTGGGTTGCCAGTGACCTTGCTAAGTTCAAGCGACGTCTGTAGAAATATAGCTCATCTAAAGTAGCACTTCAACACAAGACAGACACACATGAAGTTCTGTCGCTTCTTTCTGACCCAAGCTACATACAATATACCACGCTTTCTCATACAAAATCCTAAGCTTAGCCAAATATTTACCAGCCATATGAGGAGACGAAAAAGAAACACAAGGGACGCAAGGACAACCACGACTACCATCAAGAAGCCATGCACGGCGCTACCATAAGCAACAGCAGGAGGAGGAGGAGGGTATGGACTTCAGTATGAGCGGGTACAAGCAACGAGACTATGTTACAATTTATACACATCCACTATTACCAATAGCAATATTACGCTCGCTCGCGCTACCTCACCATCATAATAATACCAATATCACAAGCTTATTCGCATGTTAGTAACTTAGTAGTTGTTGTAAGTGAAGGAAAAAGAGTGGGCAGACCGCACTGCTGCACAGAGATCCACATAATAATGCATGTATCGCAGCAACAGCAGGAAGGTGAAGTGTAATGCTGTGTATGCTTCAAGAGAACAGGTATAAGGCATGCACTCCGTACAGAATATATGGTGCGCGATGATAATTTGAGTGTGCCACACATAGGGAAAAGAAGTAAAGGGAGAAACGGTGACATAGTACGCACTGCAGATTACGCATTAAAATAACTAGAGTTTCGTTGTAAGATTAGAACAAATTAGCATAGGATTGTTATTATACCAGCAATTTCACGAAGGAAAACCGAAAAAGGACTTGACTTAGTGATCTCGCCATGTAATGACATCGCGTGGCCCACGCCTACCTCCGTCGAGGTGTGACTTGGTAGCGTCGCACAGCTGGCAGCACAGCGCGCTACTGCTGGCAATAAAACTAACGCTACAGTTTCTCTGAAAGACCAGAAGTAAAGAAGCTGGCAGTATCGATAGCTCAGCAAACGAACCATAATGGCACAGAGGGCCGCACGCAAAGTAGTGTCAATTAGAACGAGCGCTGCACTGCGCTTGTAGGTATGTATTCCACATGACACAGAAGTTTCGAGACATTATAAGCACTGCATCATCCACTGTTGGAGACATGTACCACTAAATGATCAAGCTGAAGGCAGGTTTGTTCGATAATAATCGTAAATGCACAGCTGTGTACCAAGAGCCTCTCAGTAGAGCTATGTCTGATNTCCACATGACACAGAAGTTTTGAGACATTATAAGCACTGCATCATCCACTGTTGGAGACATGTACCACTAAATGATCAAGCTGAAGGCAGGTTTGTTCGATAATAATCGTAAATGCACAGCTGTGTACCAAGAGCCTCTCAGCAGAGCCATGTCTAGTCAACGTTTGGCAGCAAATATCTCCCGCACTCGCCACTGCGCCAACAGCTACAAATATTCGTGTCAAACTGCCAGATAAATGATGCTCTTGGATCTCATGATACAATATGGAACAAAAACCCTGCGCTCCGATAAACAAGAAACAAGCCAGCGGAGATCGCGTCGCAACGTCACTGTTTCTCCACGCGATAGGAACTGAAATGGAGAGGAGAAATAGTTTGGACGTAACGCTCGGCAGTAACCATCTTAGGTGCTGATCGATTCAGCACCCAAGATATCACCGGCACACCGCATGTGAGCAGGTAACTCCAGCAGCACTGTAGAGGTCACGCACCAGGCCTCACCAGCGCTGTGAGCGAGAAATGAACGGAGAAACAAGAGAGTGAAGCGCACCGCAATGTTGGTGAGGTACAGACGAGACCAAGAATTAGGTGATGCAAAGGTATGACGTAAATATGCAGGTTACTAAAGAGAGCGACATCAGCCCTCCTCACGATATGCTCCTCTCACTACCACCAAACGAAGCTTCACTGTAAAAAAAAGCACACTTCTCATAAATTTATGGCTACATACAATATGAGCTGGCCACATGGCAGACAGCTTAGAACTTCTAACACCGTAGTAACGCTAAACTAGGCTCCTTACTTCCAAGAACAAATCAGAAGGAAGTAGTTCGCTTCGGCTCAGATATTTTGGTTGTATTTTTGTAGTCTGCGAAGTAGCAGCCAAAAATGCAGCCGAGATATCCCACACAGAAGTTTACGCTAAGAATCTCCTGATGCATCATGGTAATATAGGCCACAAAACACCTATTCTTCTTAGTTCATATATTTTGGTAGGATAACAGCCTAGGGATATGAAAAGCTTAGGCAAACCGTCCATGAGGAGCATTTCTGTACAGCGTTTAGCAGCACACACAGCTGAGCAATGCAGTAGGCACTAAGCTATGGCAAGTAATAACTATACTATCGTTTCCTTTAGCACCATGGGCCGGCTAACCAGAGGGCTGTACCTACGCCATCGCAACACGGAAAGGCCTCGTACATTAAAGAATATCTGCCATTTGAATAAGTTAAGCCTGTTTCCACACAACAAAGGCGATCTACTAGAGGAAGAAATAAGGGACGTGCAGCATGTAGGTTGAAAAGTGGAGCCCGCGCACTATCGTGTTCCAGCACAGATCCAACGACCGCGCACGGTAACAGCAAGTCGGCAAAGTAGAACAAAACACAATGTGATAAGTAAGCTCATGAAAGTGGAAAGAAGTACAGTGAGCACGAAGCAAATATGTCCCGAAGTCCTAGCTAAGATAACTTACGGGGTCGCTGGAGCCCATAATACAGGACGGACAAACCTAACCAGCCTAACCCTATGGTCCATCCTAAGTCCCTGAGGGGAATCTATGGCAAGCAACTACACTGAGCTAGCCACAGCACACACACATACACAGAGCGCAAGCCATTACCTACGGTACCTAGTGCATGTGTGCAGTAAGTGGGTCTGTGCTCAGCTGGCCTGCAGTACTGCTAAGGATGACCTACGAGCGCAGCAAAGGGCGCACAGTAAGTCGTATTAGGTACATAATATCTTCTCGCTACAATCTTACGCACAAAAATAAATAGAGTAGGTACGGTATAGTCGTACACTCTCCTCTCCATCGCCGTGATGTGTTAAAGCACAAACTTGTGCAAACAAATTTTATGGCCGATGAGCGCCGCAGCACCCGAGGGTGGGGGAGGGGGGCGTGTCACGCCTGTATGTTGTTATTATTATTATATTGAGTAGTTTAAGTCTCCGTCTCCACAGCTGTATGTGTCAGCGACAGCAGGCGCCTCTCAGAGCTCCAGACTCAGCGAGTCACGATGGCCAATGCAGCAACATTTGCTACAATGCACCATATTGAGCGCGGAAATGAGGCGATTCGTTGAGTGAAGTAGAGCAACATAGCTATATGGTTCACATAAAGGCATATTGCTGTACGTATATTGGGAAAACGTATCAGCAATGCTATACATGGAGAAATATGGAAAGGATACAAAACATGCGGCCACAAGACCTTTGACGAGTTCAGTTCACTGCTGCTCAGCGACAAAAAAAGACTACCATTATTGATTGATTACTGAAGGCAAGTGCTGCCACTGACTGGTGGAGCGTGCGGAGCAGACACCTCCCACTCTCACCGCGGCAAGTGGTGGGCTGCCCAGCTAACAAACGCTAAGCAGATCGGGTACAGAAATGCTCCACACGGACGATATATCTACAGAACCTAAGATAACACAAACGCAATGAAAATAACGCCGAAGTGGACAGTAGGGTTCGAAAAAACGAAGGCTAACAAAATTTAACACACTGACAGAACCTAACAACAAATTTCGACAACTGATAACTTAGCATTTTGATTGATAGAGAGAAACTGAGAGGACACAGAAGCTATAAAATAGGTCCGCAAGAAAGATGACAATAAAATAGCAGGACTGGACACTTAATAGTATTGGTCTATCAAATCATCATAAATATAAATAAGGGCCTTTCATCCATAAGGCATCAACAACAATAGCAGAAGTACTTGTAACACTTGCGACTGCCCTACACTGCGCACTGCTGCACTCTTCACATCTTAGGAATGATCTGTATGCTGCTCGCAGGCTTCCAGTNATCATAAATATAAATAAGGGCCTTTCATCCATAAGGCATCAACAACAATAGCAGAAGTACTTGTAACACTTGCGACTGCCCTACACTGCGCACTGCTGCACTCTTCACATCTTAGGAATGATCTGTATGCTGCTCGCAGGCTTCCAGTAGCAGCTGCTGTACTTTGATACTTGAGCCAAATAATAACGACGGCCAAAGAACAAATGTAAACAAACATCGGAAGCATTTAGGAATAACCGTTACAATGATAGAACATCTGCAGGTGCAGACGTGGGCAACAGGCTTTGAACTGCAGAGAACAGCACCTCGCACTGCACCAGCATAAGGCAAGACACGACCAACGGTATCAGTGCAGTGGGGCACTGCAAGAATTTACTGTTCGGGCACTGCAGTAGTAAGAAGCAGTCACTCTTGTGGCTGCTCCCGTATGAACTAACGCAAACAGCTATGATACAAATGATGGGTACACTACATCTCATGTAAGTAAACTGTCAGGGGAAGTATAGATGGCAGAATGACATCTGGTCGCATGAAAGAGAAAGAAGTCGTCCACAAAAGAAGCGAGTGCCAATATTACGCCGGCCCTTTGTAGCCATGCACAAATTATTCAAAAGTAAATGATGTAATGCAGCAAGAAAGTAGCTGATGCAACACAATTTGTACCTGAGCAGGATGCCATTGTCATTTGAAATAACTCAAAGACACCTTTATCAAAGCTCTTATTTATCTTTGCTATCCGTGAAGGTTCTGAGAGCGATAACCAACCGATGCCGGAGAAAGACTGACAGGACATCCAAGACTGCAACGACTAAACTTCAAAAAACAAGGACTGGACGATTCGAGGAATAAGACAGCTATGGCCACAGAGCTAGCAGGCGGAGGAGAAGAGTGCAGCGAGCAAGAGAGACACAATGGAGGAGGATGGTTGGAACTAGCGAGAGCAGCAGTTGTTGAGGGTGGAGGAGGCACCTCCAGGGGTGGGCTCCGTGGGTTTCACGCTGAACGACGGACCGCCTGGCATCTCCGGAACAGAGTTCTCGGGCAGTTGCTGACGGGACACGATGCGATAAATCTCTGCAAAAGAAAATCATCAGTTACTACACACACGCTTCAGCACTGATGTAGTGATATCAAGAGATTACCAGCGTCAAAGTCTCACACACACACAAAAACTGACCCGACCAACGCTAAGCGCGAGTTGCAGCTTGCCCAGCGACAGCCAAGTAGAGGAGGCTTGAGGGCAAAAAAATCTGTAGTTCACCAGTCAAATGACAACAAGGATAACTGCCAATAAACATTAGTGACACACGACACGGCTGCAGTGTGCCTGCATAGCTATGATGTTTGCTTGGTGCCTCCCAATGAAATTTTTGCCATAAAACAACATCTTGGTAACTACATAACAGCATCGAACTAATATCACTATCGAACAGTATAACCCACTAGCTCAAAATTCATATGTTTCCTCAAGCTTAGTGTTGAGTAGCTAAGGCAGATAGAATAAAAAAAACACTAGATAAGTACTGTACAACGCCTGCACTACCGGCAGTTCCCAGAAGCTCACTTATGGCAAAATATTTTAATAAATGAAGTGCGAAGATGAAGATGTTGACTACGATACTGCAGCTGTGTAGGGGTGGTTTCCTAGCCGTGGCTGATGATAGTGAAGTGATAAGCGAGAGGCATTGGACAGTACAGAACAAATGCAAAGCTGCATACTGTGCATAACAGTAATGCTGAGAGAAGTGAAATAAAAAATACACCTGTACTTATTATTAAGAAGATTAAAAATGATAAGGAAAGAAGAAAGCAATGCAGACATCCTGTACATAACCAAAGAAATGCATAACAAGGAAATGTGAAGCATGTGTGGTGAACCTTGCGGTGTAAAGTCATGTTAGTAACGAGCAGGTGAGGCAAAGCAACCAAACGGTGAAGCAGGTGAGGTATATGAAAAAGCAAGTGAGGCACATCAACAAGCAAGTGAAGCCCATCAACAGGAAGGTGAGGCGGCACACAAGCAGGTGAGGCACATCAACAAACACATGAAGTGCACAACAACACAAGACACAGTCGCTACACACACACCGGAGAGGGAGCGCAGCAATTGAGAGTGTCAGCAGCAATGCAACAGCTACTGCTGACAGCACTGCTTACGGACAGCGTCAGCGCTGACCGTCGGTTCCACGTGTATAGCCTTCACGTCAGCCGTGGGGCTGTCATCCAGATCGGGATGATCACGGATCTGCTTCTGTGACACGATCTTGTAGATCTCTGAGTAATGATGCATTCACCACACAAAAGACTGTTAGTATTGTGGAGCGGCAGGGCAGTGGAGGAGGGACGCTCAAGTGTACTGCACGGGACCAGCAGCTACGGGAATATCTCATCTTCCTACCATTAGATTGTATTCGAGTTGTTCTACACTCACCGATATAATTTACTTATAGACCAAGTGCTGCACTTGTGTCCTGCTGACACGCGAGCTAATGCTGGGGCCGCACTCTGTTGTCACACGTTCACTTTATGAGCGAAGGTTCAGCACTTCACCTCGGGCGATGTGCGTGTTGAACATCGACGCGTCAGTTGCGCGTGCGATTGTGAAGGGCGGCCCCGGCATGGCTGCGTTAACTGCACCCAGTCGTATATACAACACAGCAGCAGGGTTTGTAACCTCAAGTGTGTCTTGACTGAGTAAGCCGAGAGGTCCCAAGCAATACAACTTGAGCAAGGTTAGTGAGAGGCGCTAGCGACACCCAAACACTAGCATAAGATGTTCTCTGCTGAGTCTGTACACTGTGTGTGTGGGTCGTTATGCACTTCATAAGGACAGGCCAGCATGTTCACGGATACACGTACATCACGCAACCAAACTTGGCATGGGCGGCGCATGATGCATCACAGTACCCACATTTATGTCAGCTAGCCATTATTCACAGAATGCAAGTCAGCAAATAAACTAATGAGACAATTCTGGTCAGAACGTAGCTATCGGCTTTGACACTGTAAACTTTACAGAGCGCGCAAACACTCTTCAGGCCTGTGGAATTTCTAAGATAAAATTAAAAGTACCATACCTACTTTATTTAGGAAATTAAAATATATTGATAAACTGTCATTTTTCTTTCGTTGTTAATATCTTGCTGAGTTTTCGGAAATATTCAGCTGTACCTAGCTACTACATTCCCTAATAAGCTTAGCTCCGCCACGAATTTAAATAAGTTTTTGTTAAGAGTTTAATTTGGCCTCTCGTTCCAACATAAGCCACTTTTGCCAAGCAGCAGAATGCAACACTGGTACAACTTAGGTATTTTTTACCTGCACAACTGTGAAAGCAAGGATTGTTGTGATAGAACATCCAATTCTGATGATTTCTACACAAATTACCACCACAACTGAACTAGCACAATAACCTAGTCAAAATTGGCAGGCATCCAGTTGACTCGTTACCAATTGTTCATTGCAACAATGAGTGTCTCGACGGCACAGAGGCTTCCAAGTATCTACACTGACGACCGTCTTCGTCGTAACATTAGCAACGTCGTCAATGAAGATGCAGCCTCCAACTATACTCGTCTCATTAATTTACCGACACACCTGTAGACTTGCAAATATCGGGCAGGCATTAGTATGAGGAGGCTACAGGGAAATGGACTAGCGGACGACACCGGCTACACAATGGCATTGCTGGTAGTGGCGTAACTATGCTACCACTAACACCCAATGCAGTGGCAATGTACTGTAGTACTGTACACAGAAGGAGTTAAACGTTTGCTATTGGCATGATCCATGTTGGGGTTAAGGAGATCCAATGAGACGTTAATACTAGTCAATACATAATAAAGGAGTCAAAAAAATTATTATTATTCGCTTCCTCCACCAAGGAGGTTGTGTTTTTTTCCAAAGTTCTCTGTTCGCTACCAAGCTAATTAAAAAAGTTATGGATGGATCTTCATGAAACTTACAAGGAATGCTAGGTATGTTAGCAGGAACAGATGGTTAAGTTTTGACAATGATCCGTGAAACCCTTTGTTTATTCGCCAACTTTTTCATTATAATATAACAGCACGCAGTTTAGAACGGATCTTCAAGAAAACTGCAGCAACTGTTGAGAATGTTAGGAAGAGCAAATGACCAAATTTGTGTGATGGTCTGGCAGGTCGTTTGTCTCACTTTGTCCGTCCGCAACATACCGGTAACTCCATGAGTTATGAACAAAGCTTCCATTAAATTTGCAAGAACTGTTAGAAACGTTGAAAGGCACAAATGACCAAATTTTTATGACTGGTTCGTCCGTTTGACTACATGTTTGTCAGAACATAACTTAAAAGTTTACCGACGTATCTTCAAGAAAATTATAGAAACTGCTTTTAATGCCAAGAGGCACAAATGACAAAATTTCGGTGATGATTAAAAGGAAATCCTGCATTCAGGACATATTTAATTTTTTGTTAAGATTGCCTTGCACGGCGGAGGCATGCGCTCTCTCTGAGCGCTTTGCTAGTTGTTATTATTTAAGTTAGAGGAAGGTTCCTTAATCCACCTTTTATTAGTTGCCGAACGAGAGGAGGAGACAAAAGTATGTTAGAATTAATGTGGAACTCTGGAACTCAAGGACNTTTTTGTTAAGACTGTCTTGCACGCCGGAGGCATGCGCTCTCTCTGAGCGCTTTGCTAGTTGTTATTATTTAAGTTAGAGGAAGGTTCCTTAATCCACCTTTTATTAGTTGCCGAACGAGAGGAGGAGACAAAAGTATGTTAGAATCAATGTGGAACTCTGGAAATCAAGGACGAGGGTGTTTCCATAGAAGAACATCGCACATGGCAACAGCAAGTCGGGCAAGAAGAAGAGAAAAAACCAAATCTGCAAGCATATGAAATTGGGAGGCAGCAATGAGAGTACAGAGGCGGCAAAATGTTCTATAGGACTAGCTAAGACTAAGGCACCCCAATGGATCTCCCAGGCAGGACAAACAACAGACGGACATGGCTAATGGGCTGCAACTAAGTAGCTACTGCAGCGCCAACAGGCACATCAGTTCTCCATTCGAAGGAGCTACTAACATGGAGCAGAACAACAGCAGTAGGTAGCTAGTTAACACAATACCCTGATCGACACTACTGAGCCCGCTTATTGCCACCAAAGTGCAAGCCACAACTTGCAGTTCATGACACACAGCTCAGCTACAATATAAAGAGACGACGGTGTAGCTTGCTCAGAGACAACCGTTATGTTGCCGCAACTTGTTACTGCAACTCGCTTATGAACACAAGCCCAAGCCTCACGGAGGCTAGCAACTGTACAGCAACACTTGCACTTTGGCAGCACTGACCAGCAAGAGAAGGATGGAAGCTACCAAAGCTTCAGATGTGGCAGTAAATGCACTGAGACACGGCAGTAATCAGACGGGCTTCAAGCACAAGGGACATACGGAGACCCAATGTTTATAATAAAAGAACTAAATCATTAGCTATAGGAAGCAAGGCTGCAAGCAAAAAATTCAACAACTACATGGTACGATCAGCATCGATAAATCTTAATTGTTGTAGGATGGTAGACTAGTGACAGTTAACAATCATGGCTGAAGTTCAGGGATGGAGGGAAGCGAAGTAATACTTTCAGAAAATAATTTACGACAATAGCTCCATCACTCATGCGGTTACAGATAAGCTGACAATGCAAGCACATTATATGGGTATAGGTCAGGGGCATCAGTAACCACAGGACAGATAAACATGCTCTATGCAGTCCTTTCGCATTTTAAGATAAAAAAAATGTATTGTAAAATGAGCTATTGTCATTGCAGGACTCGCTTCATTTTGCACCATCCTATATTACAAGCGAATCTCTCTCCACTATAAGTGAAAAGGCCACACAGAGCTAAAGAGCACAGCTCCTAGCACAGAGATAGAGAAAAGATCAACAAATTCACACAATCGGTTAGGCAGCATCACAATGGTTATTTAATGTTAGCTACATGGGTAAGTGCGCGAGTGTAAGAATGGCACGTCTCGACCTGGATATGGCAGAAGTCAAAGATGTAATAAGTGAAGTAGTGCAAGCAGAGCCCTACCGGGCTACCCAGTAATAATAGCGGCACTGACAGTGGGGGTGAGTTACAAGGGCCGCGGGCATTACGCTCGCCTCGCGCCGGAGATACGAGATCAAGTGATCTTCGTCATCTAGACACATTAAGCCCTATTCACACTCTACACCCATACAACGTGGTACTGTACACGGGTTTATTATTAAGACTAGCAGAGGTCTCAGGGCGTATCTGGGCTCCACATCACACATCTGCCACCACAGCAACGAGGCACATTTATTCTGAACCTTCGCTAGTGGCACTGAAGGTTTCACTTCACAATTTTCCATAGATCTCACTCTGTTACCCGAAACTCTTATTGCTCAAACAGTAAAGTTTCGATGAAGAATCTCCACTAGTACCCTACACTTGGGTGCATGGGAAGCAGTTCCTTCGCAACTCCAAGTAGTTGGGGCATTCTGCCAAGAAATGGCATGCAGTGAGCAGTAGGAGCACATCATCACTTGAGAAATGGGGGTCGGCGCTCCATCAAATGTTGCCGGGTCAGGGACTACACCTGTTATACATTCACCGTATCATCGATGATGGCATGGAGGGTAATCCCCAGTGACGTGGGTCTACAGTGGGTCAGAACATAAGGTTATAATGATACAAAGTAAAAGGTATCAATAGTAGGGTAAGTTATTATTATTATTATTATATTGGTATTGTCCCGCTATTTCCGAATCGGAGACGATCAATAGCGATCTAAGATGAAGGATTTACTCGGCTATACAGTCATCCCATTGTTGCTGCCCTGCTTTCTCGTGGACTTTCTAATGGGGTAGTAACACTTCGGCATGGCTAGTTTGGACACCAGCACGAAAGTACAAAAATCGCAGTCAAAAGCAAGGATGCCGACATGATAATCATGGAGGGGGGCTATATGATGCGCTAAGAGACACTGGGTACTGAACTGTATCTGTGTGTCAGACGACGTACAGAACACCTAGACAGGGATAGCAAATGACTGAATTACAGTGTGGCTTTGGCGGGATGACATCTCCCTCTGGAGCTGTAGAATAGATGAGCGCAGTGGAGGGCAGGCAGCTACACCAGTGTGTGTTTGTCTCATTCATTAACTCATATA
>LQNS02278174.1:861117-874221 GCA_001587735.2 Parhyale hawaiensis
AAGAACACCCATCCTGGACAACATTACGGCATTGTCTACTGCCGACATAGGTCATAAAACAATAAATATTTATGTAATTTATCCATCCATCATGGTCTTTAATCTAGACAGTAATCTAGCTAATCTAAGCCAATTGAATGAAGCTTTCGGCCGTTTGAAGCAAGCGTTATCGGATTGTAATCTTGCAGTTAAAACTTTAGTTCAAATATATAGTGACTCGAAAGCTCAGTACTCAAGTTCCTGTCAGACTAACATTATCTCGATTGATGTAGTAGCCAGCGGGCTACTACTTCAGGGGAAATAAGGCACAAAGCATCTCTAACACTTCACAGCACGTCGGAACGATTCACTCGGCCAGGCCTCAAGCCCGCTACACACTAGAGTCGAAACGCGGGAACGTTTCTCTTTACTCGTCCTATTACGTTACCGAGGGGACGGCTTCAGTTCGCCCAGTACTAGATGCGCTGTGGAAAAATTGCTAAAAATCTGAGCCGCTCCTGTAGTCATTTGACTCATTTCATTACAACAAGTTCCAATTGCACAGTTTCAGATTCTCTCAATTCTCTCATAACTTGAAACGAATTTCAATTCGCAATACCCTATATTTTAAAGCGATACTTCAACAGGGTAACATGTAGTCACAGCCACAGAAACTTTTGTTCTAAGAACATGAAACGTTCTCATGTTTCGACTCTCGTGTGCAGCGGGCTTTACAGAGAAAAGTGACGAAAAAAAGTGAAGACAGAAAAAAGAAACACCAACCGTGTGGAAAGTTCCTTCCGTGGTCCTCCTCACGGGAGCAGCTAGGCACCTCGTCAATAGGATCTGCGACCAGCTGCAACAACCCCTGCGCAAAGGCACTCGGGACAGCCCTTGGGTTCGTGAGGCTCATATATATTCTGGGAGAGATGATGCCCACCAGAACTTACCCCTAAGTGCTAGACGAACGAAGTGGGTAAATTTTGGAAGTATCTATCAAGGCGGGTTCATACGACAGTCCAGGGAGTAACAATGATATTTATTATCAATAATAACAACTACAGTTATTATTACTCCTTCGCGACAGTCCGAGGAACGTGTTCCCTCAGTTCCGCACTTGCGCAGACGGGCGACATCTTCCTTGATTTCGACGGACGGGCCAATATTGTGGGTAGGGCAATCTTGGTGCGACATGTTAATACACAAGTAGCAGCGAAAAATGCTTGCTGTTGCAATATTTTAGGGTAAAATTATCACAATATACATAATACAGAAATAGTAAACTTTAATTTATTAAATTTTATTGCTTATTTACACGGCGGTTTTTTATTTACTGTGCGTAGTAGCATACTCAACGACTGATGTTTTGTGCATTCTTGTAGCTTGTAAACGAAACAGTGAAATGCACGTTTTCTGCTGGATATCATCGTTATAAGATAGATACTAATTCTTTTTGCACTGTTGATGCTACAGATGGAATCGCTACTATTTAAAGTAAAGTTTTGAAAAAACATCATTCATTACATAGCATAATAGTGAGTAGATAATAGGGAGAATTGGAGTGCAAGTTGCTTTGAATTACCTGAAAGTGACGAAAAAGATTGGCCAATAAACCCATCCTGCAGAACTCGCCCTTCAGGCAATTTTTTCGCAGAGTCTGGAAGAGCATTTGTCGTCGAAATGCCGCTCTCGGCAACTTTTGCTTCTCATCTGTACTGGGCGTCATACTAGTATCCCTGTTAACAAATTTGCAAAGTGTCAAAATCAAGTGAGTTTGTTTAGAAAGTAAAGTCACCAACGCTCCAGCATTTCTTCAAATTTGGAGTCAGTGAACAGCACGCAGGCAGATGTGCACTTCTCAGCTCTGGGGACGGACGCAGCCACGTATTGGGACTATTAGCTGAGGAAACGTGTTCGCTCATTTGACAGTCGTGTGAACCAGCCCAGTCATGCACCATTTGTGGTCTCTCTTTCACTCTACTTGATAGTGAGTTCGTTATTCAAAAACCATAATTGTAGGACTAACTACTATTGAAATGAACACAATATATGTAGTAAAAATAACGCAAAGGTACGTTCGATTGGGTCGTTAAATTTAATATAAGTCAAGTCCACTTGACTTGATCTCTCCGGAAATAAAGACAGGCACGTTGGCTTCGTCACGCTGAATCGCGTTGCCGATGTTAGAAGCAATCTGATTACGCTGAGCCGACTGAAATCTCCAATGTACAAAGCACGACTGAGTTTATTGAAGTCTCGCAGAGCCAACGTCTGAAACTTGAATCAATAAGTCGAAGCCAGGGCACATCAGCTGGTCACCTCAGCTGTCCGAAGATTCGGACAAATCACGCCTTCATTGGCTTCATTTCGCTACCCTATCGAGCGCGCCCTAATTAAGTACCTCAATAATCGACATGGGAATATTCGTAAGAAATTATGTGATGTCGACGAGTATTGAGTAAGTGACGGCAGAGAATATCCTGTAAATTACTTAACATTTTCCAGTGTGTTGGGGCGCGCAAATCTTCTTGACGTTGGAGGCCATCCTCCACACTCGCATGAACATCGAGATGCGCATCTCACATGGCATTCATGCTACCGAGTTCAAATATGTATTAGGATGACGAGGGGACTGCCCATCTTCGCTTCTAGTAGTTCGTGCGAATGCATATGTGGCCTCGGCATAAGTGGAAAGCCGCTGGCACAGCAGGTCTGTTTAATGCGGTGGTCGCCTACCATCACAGTCGAACTCGCGTACTTCGAACTCCACGTCTTCAGTGTTCTCTTTCCAGTCATCCAAGTATCCTCCAGGAACAAAGTGAATTCGAGACAGAAGCTAACGCTGTACTTTCTCAGCGGTAGACCGCACCAGCGCCATGTGATAAAGACGATCCTGACTAATTTACCCTGTGCGGGAAACCAATAAGCAGCTTGTGCGGTTCCGCTTCAGGTAAAGTATGCCTGGAGCCGCGAATAATTAAAGGCCCTGTTACGCGGCCCACCTGTGAAGGGAACCTTTCACTGAAGGGATCTTTGTTAGGGAGAAAAAAGAATGCAAGTGATAACTAAGACCATCACTCGCGTAAGACCATCACTCGCGGTGGGAACAAATTAAACGAAGTCATTTTTGATGACCAGCTAATCCTAGTTGCTCATATGGATGCTGTGTCCAACAAGGCTAGCGCCGCGCTGACCGCCCCGTGCAGATCTCTTAATAATAACATAGGGAAAATGGGAGGCCTCGCGGCGTGAGACGATCTGCCGCGGTGGAGGCATATTCGACGAGGTGGAGGAAAATTCAACGCCGTCATTTCTTATGGCCAGCTAGGCCTAGTTTTTGTCATGGGACATATCTAGGTCAACCCACCAAGCTCCCTACAATGAAGTATGAGGCTTGCTCAACTCCTTCGACCACTTATTGGGTGGACAGACACACAAATATCTATCTATCTATCTATATATATATATATGTATATACTTAAATCTTCAATGAAAACATTATCACCTCTCTCACTTCACTCACGGGAGATAATTACGTCCTCCATTGCTTCCACTGGTGCTGGTAGCTCTTTCTACAAATGGGGACCACAGTCAGGGCCGAGTTGGACTCCAGTAGGAGATGCCGCTCATATCTGTGCTTTTGTGGCGAATAATTTTGCGAGGTTTAAAAAAAAACAAAATTATTATTATTATTATTATTAAAACTTTATGAGCTACTCAATGCGTGCCTGTAAACTGAATATCAAAAGTTTCCTTGAATATACATGCTAATTTCATTCTACAGAATGGGTAATTATCGATATCATTTAAGTAAATTGTGCATAACAATGAGCAGACATTGCTGCATGGGTATTATTTCATTAGTTTCGCCTATAAGAAGCTCAACCAGGAACGCACACCACGCTTACTCGCACGTGTGTACTCCATCACTGTGGGGGGATAAGACCTAAGCCGTGCGGATCATGTGGCTGGGGGGCAGTTGCTCGTATCCTCTGACAGCGGCGCTCCAGAGCGAGGGTGTGCTCTTTGTTGACCATCTGAGCGAGCAGGTCCGCATGGAGGGCCTGCAGGCGAGACAGGCAGTCCTCGCTGGCACGCAGGCGCTCCCTCAGCCTGCTGATGTTCACTGGCAGTTCATGCAGCTCTTCTAACAACCTGCAACAGAATAAGTTAGTTCCACCTTCTCCAACGAACATGGAAAGTTTGATACAAATCTGGTACCTTACTTGCTCCAGCTTTGGGAAGGCCTATGTTGCTTCTGCTTAGGTCTGATATGGATGACACGTTTGACACAGCGCATATCATTACTTATGGGCATATAAACATTCTGTCTGTTCTACACTCCTTTGCTACATGCCACTAACATGTTACTATTACTTTCATTTGATGTTAGCCAGTATATTATTTGAGAAACAAAATAAGCTACAACATCATTATTTCTTTCAGGGCGATGGTTTGTTGCTGTTAATGGTTCTAACCTACAATGTATCGTCACTACGCCATTGCTGCAAATATTTCCTCCTGCACATCATAGAATTAATTATATAAACATGACTGTGCACGTCTTCTACTCTTAAGCTAAGGCAAGCTAGCATGTTACTTGTTTGCATGCCGAAAGTAGCAGTAACACTAAAGTTATCAGTGGGGAGGAATGTGCCCCATACAATCGAACAGTACCTCGTGTGGGGGACGTCCAGACATTTCTCGGCCCCCGGCCTCTGGTTCCGCAGCCATGACCTCATCTGGGCCACCTGCAGGGGACTCTCCTTACTACGCAGCTCCTGCTGCAGCTGCAGGATGCTGCTCTCCTGCTCCCTACACTCCTGCAGCGCCTGTGCGTATGTCATGTAACAGTTAGTCAACTCACTGCAGTGCGATGAACATACGATACGCTCAAGCAGCATCACCACGGCATGTTGAGATCTATCGCTGAAGCAAGTTCTGCTAAGCTACCTGCTGCGTGATTTTACTAATCCCATGCCAACTCAGTTTAGACTAGAGCATTCCAAATTAATTGCCAAGTTTGGTTACTATCGGCGCGCAATTTATCTTGTTTTCTGCTCGCCACAGTAGCTGCATGCTTCCGTTCTCAGCTCTAACACCTTGTATCGCTCGTTCGATGCCCCGTGAGGCACGCGAGCTCTTTGCAGATCTTGGTGTGCTGACTCGGCAGTTGTGTGTGCATGCTCGGCGCCGTGGCGGAACTGCTTTCCTCAGAGATGAGGGGGGTGGGGGGTCTCGGGTTATTTGTTCCTTCCGTCAAATTGGCGCCATAGTTCGTGACCCGAGGGCGACTGCGCCTACACTTGCTCGTCTGGGGCCAGTGGGCCAATACCCGCAGCACAAAACAGTGCATGTGGGTTTCCCAGGTGAGGGTGTGGTCTAAGTTGACTTTACCTTTACTTTACCTTTACGCGGCCCAGAAATAAGGAAACACCACGGCTCCATCGGCTACTCGTGTCTGCCCAAATACTGTACAATTCTCATGGTGTATTTCATTTGGTAGCAAGCTTACTTGCCGAGCGCTGTCGTCCAGCGAGTGCTTGGCATCTTCCAGTTCTGAGATCCGCCTCTGGAGGGCGCTGCTTATGGCCGCTTCACTCTGCGTCTGATCTTTGCAAGTCTCGCAGGCAACCTGAGGAGGGGCGCAGACCGTCAGAATAATTACACTACTGTTTGTTAATTAGTTCTTTTAGCAGAACTCAAGTGAAATAATGCACTCGTGTTGGTCAGTGACGTTACGGAGGAAGGTGACGAAGTTGCAGTTCTTCTAACAATTGCACTGTTACACCAATGACATCATGCAGCGCGGCACCCACCAGCAACTGTACCTCACACATGTGGCACCCACCAGCGACTGTACCTCACACATGTGGCACCCACCAGCGACTGTACCTCACACATGTGGCACCCACCAGCGTTTGTACCTCCTACATGTGGTACCCACCAGAGTTTGTACCTCATACATGTGGCACCCACCAGAGTTTGTACCTCATACATGTGGCACCCACCAGAGTTTGTACCTCATACATGTGGCACCCACCAGAGTTTGTACCTCATACATGTGGCACCCACCAGCAACTGTACCTCATAGATGTGGCACCCACCAGCGACTGTTCCACAGATCCGACTTAGGGCACCCACTAACGACTCTAACTCATGCAAACGTCACCCACCAACGACTGTCCCACAGACATAGGGCACCCACCAGTGCAGCAGCAGCTCTCTCCTCACCAGACCGGGTGACCTCCTCCCTCGCGGTCCGTAGCAGGGCCTGTGTGTGATCCCCCCAGGCTTGAGGGTCTGTTGCCCCCTGCTGGTGCCCCACCCCTTCCTGTACAAGGGTCCACACTCAGTACCTCGCCTTATTATTGGAGTAACAGTTGTTTCTGTGTTAAGAAAAAGTATCTGGAGTGGCTGTGGGTTTAGTTACGAGCAATAAGACAACAATATGAGAACTTGGTCATACTTATTCTCGAAATACACAACATATGTACAGTACAGGCTCGTTTCATCGTTTTTTCAATTACCATCGCTCCTCCAGTTTTAAGGGGAATCTCAAGGGAAATATTCCCTGTCATTTAGTATAACTGCACGGCGGCGTAGGTCGCCTCACATCTTCACCTGAATTGAAGTCGGTATTTGATTTTTGACGGTACTACAATCAAAGATATGTAAATGTTCACTCATTGTGCCTCAGGCTACAGAATAAGTACAAGATGCCGTTCACCAAGAAACTGCTGCCACTTTGTATGAAATAACCCGCTGAATTTTGAATCACTTCCACTTTTATGAAAGCCATAGACTAGAGAGAATTTAGTGACAGCGCCCGATTAACTTCATTTCTAAAGACCAGGTAAGCAACATGACATCATATGTACATTTAAAGATAAACTAACTTCTAATTTTTACTCTGTGTTACTTTCATTTAACGTACAAGATATCAGATTATATTATGTTACTCCATGGGTTGAGAAAAGTGATGTTAAAAAAGCCAGTACGCTTTTCTCCTTACCGACGGGCACCACCAGGAAGCAAAGAATGCAACGGTGGACTCAATAGGACTAAAATAAAACTTAGTCGTGACCGCACGTAGCAAATTTACATCACATCGACGAATCGAAGTATTTGAGTGTGGGACCTCAGGCCTTCGTATATTGTTTTCTTGAACATATCACCGTATTTTTTAGATATATTTCATTAAATCTCCCGCTCATAACTGGCCAGCTACTTGAGCTGCAAAATCCTGTCAAATGTTGTCGAGAAATACAGAAAGTTCGAGCAATAGGCTAACTGTGACTGTGGTTTCTCTCGCATACAGACTAGAGAATTGGCTATAATAGTGCTTATATTTATTAGTAAGGAATAAATATGTTCTGTGAAGAGCACAGTGAACTTAATATGCAGTGTAAATAAGTCTTCAATAAAAAAAAAAAGAAGTTAAATTAGGTCGAAGAAAGGGAACAAATTCGGGGCTAGTGCTGTGAAAGTCTCCACCAGCATGCAGTGCAATTTTCTTTAGATAATTGCTAAATTAGTATATATTATCTTAATTTATTTATACGCTAGATAATGAATTTCCGATTTAAGACGATTTTTCTCGTTAAATTAGTTAAAATACTCCTAGGCTGCTCAGCCATAGATTCGTCGATGATGACGTCACTTTTTGGTGCTAATTTCTCGTAAGTCCTCTCGTTACGCTCTTTGCTTCCTGGGCACCACCAGGCTAAGAGTGCCCATAGAGCACGACTGCGGGACGTGTTCCGCCTGTACATGTGAGTGCCTTCTGATATTGGGTAAACATTTTCCTCAGCCTAACACAGCTACAGTACCTTGTTCTAAAACTTTTTCATCAGGAAAGTAGAATTTTGTAATGTCTTAAAGCACTACACTTATAATGAATCTCAATTTAATTACGGAACCTACTGCTGAGCGTTTTGATTAACAAATAAATAACTAGAGAGCACTCTGAGAGCACATACCTCCTCCAAGCAAGGCAACAGCAACGAAAAATTCAAATTGATTCTGAAACCATGAATTTCTTTGTATCATCACCAAAATCTAACCAGTTGTGACTTTTGATAGTATTAACAATTTCTTAATTTTCATGCAGATCCGTACGTAATTTTTTGAGTTATGCTGCTAACAAACATTATGACAAACATAAGTCGAGCGCACAAATGCATCAACCGATCCTCACCAAAATTTAATCATTTATGTCTTTTACCATTAGTAGCAAGTCCTGTACATTTCATAAAGATCCATCCATAACTTTTCGAGTCATTGTGCTAACAGGCACAAAATCAAACACAGCGAGAAACAAACATATCATCACAAAATTTGGTCACTTACTCTTCGTATTATACCTAACAACTCATATAAATCTAATGAAAATCCGTCCATAACTTTTTGAGTTATGGCCATGAGAAAAAATAGACAGACAAACAAACAAACAGACAGATGAACAGATGTTTACGAAAAGTTAATCATTTGTTACGGTTCACATGCCTAACAATCAATATAAATTTCATAAATATCCGTCATTAGTTTTTGAGTAATCTTGGTGACAAACATAACAAAAACATAACCTCCTTGGCGGAGGTAATTAGCGTACTACAGCTAGTGCTGAAGCCCCTAATGGCAAGCAGGTCATAAGGTAACACATTTACTCGCCTTAAACTGCGCCTCTCTTGGGTGTTGCGTCAGCCTGGCAGCTCCGTGGTCCAGCTGGAATGCTTCCTGCTTGTCTGACCAGTCCAGTTCCAGCTGTGCCTGAACGTCCCGCAGCCTGGCTGTGTGGTGCTGCAGCTGCTGCAGGTGCTGTGTCTGCAGCTCCTTGTTCTTGTGCAGGATCCGCTGTTCCTGTGCAGAGACACAGCACTGTGCAGAGTTGCTAGAACGGCGCTGTGCAGAGAGCCAAGTTCTGCACGAGCCACTGTTTGTGGCGCACGTGTCGCTTGTGATCCGAACACAAGTTTTAAGTGTGCCGTGTAAACCATTCGTGTGGTGTGCTGTAGCTAATGTGTATTCCGTGCAGGACACATGCTGTCCTACAAGCACCCGAAGCAACAAAATCCTGCACTGAACTCCACGGAGACTGCACCGAATGTTTAAGTATCTCTTTATCGAATGCCGCCCTGTTTGATTGAGGTCTGAGTCGCTATACTTGTTCAGCACCGTCCTCATCGGCTACTGATGACGAGGCTACAGTAAATACAGCACATGCATAGACAAAGATCAGCAAGTTAGAGGAGCCAAGTACTTGGAGCATTGAAGCAGACCCTGGTACATAGGGTCCTCAGTACAGCTAATTACCTGGAGCAGGTCCTGGTACACAGGGTCTACGGTGCAGTCCTCGCCGGTTCGCCGCAGTCTCGTGTCAATACACTCGCTGTTGGTCACCAGCGCCGCCCTGGTGCTGGCCGCAAGCAGCTGCTGGGCGGTAGGATAGGTACACTCTATTATCATACCATTTATAATATCGCACCACTGTTGACCTTTTATTGAGTGCTATGCCGTCGTGCTATGGGGTGAATTTAATTTTCATTTAAGCGCTGGTGCAGACGATAGTCTAAAGAACGAGTTTCCTCAGCTAATCGTCCCAACGTTTTGCTGAGCGCTCCTAAGAACAGCTGTGAGTTTACCAAACAGGTGTGAAAATATTAACTTTTAGGTTAAGTTTTCTCTCTAAGTGGTGTTAGGGAACTTTTCTTCAAATCTAGAGGCAATTATAGCTCAAAATCCTTTGCAATTGCGTGCTATACAAATCATTATATGAACGCATTCGGGCGCGGCGACATCGAAACTCGTTGTTTTGAATAGCGTACGAACAGGCCATAAGCCATCGGAGCTGCATCCCATCGATGAACGCCCCGAACCTTCTAGAACACGAAACAACTGCACGTCGTCCCCTGCAACGCCGGGTTCTCGCCCTGCCGTATAATCCTAACGAACAGAGCATCTCACAACAGCTCTTCTTCTTTATTATGGCAATAGACTTATGGTGTCATTGATTGCGAAACAAAGTAGACACACTAAAGTTGACTTGTCCGGAACTTGAGACACAGACAGATGTGTTGCCTTCTGTAAGAAGAACTGAGTGTTTGGTGTTAAACCTAAATTGATTACCTCTGAGACGGCCGAAATTCTTCCTGCTCCGTAAATTGGAGTTTTCCGCCATGTCAAGCATGTTCGCGTTTCTTAACAAATAAAACCCGATGCAGAGAGGCGAAGCCAACACACCTGCCTGCTGTTCAGGCAAGTCATGTCTATTGATAAAACGACATAGCTGAACTTGACCTCACCGGGCCAGTCAATGGCGCCTCGACCGCGCACGCGGCGGAAGTAAATTATCTTGATCGCATTCCCACACACGCACTGGTTCGTGCTGCAAGCATAGACCAACTAGCTCCAAAAGAGTATATGGCTGCAGTGGACCAAAGGCCATTAAGAACTATGGCGCCATTGACGGAAGGCTCTATGCGACAGACATGCGCCCCCGGACTCTCCCAATTTCTGGCTTGGGTCAGCACCCCGCAGCAGCACGTGGACCAGTTACTATTTCAGCACGGCAAGCGCCACAAAAAAAAAAAAAAAAAAAACTGTCTGCTTGGTTGGCACGTTAGAATTGGAGACCTTGACCTTTTATATTAGAGCCTTAAGTAAGCCACTGCTATCACAGGAACGAAATACAATCAGAAGTAACGAGCTGGAGACAATAACCCTACTTTCTCGTATCTTGGCACAAGACCTTGTTTTGTATGTTCCTAAACTGCCAAAATATACGTCTTATTATGTAAGGGCTACAAGAGCTCCCTAGGTTAGCACCTGGAGATTGCGTGCAGCAGACCGCAGCAGTGCAATCTCTGCTGTGCACGCTGCTATGGTCCGCACCATCTCCTCTCGGCCCTCCAGCACTTGCCGCAGCCTGATGGGTTACGAAAGCAATAGTTAAGGCCTTTATATTCTTTCTTCTTAAGTAATACAAAATAATAAAGCCAGCGCACAGATATAACAACGTAAAAGTAATGCTACTCTATGCAGCGGATATTATCAACTGTAAATTGAAGAAAATTAAATTAAGTGAAAGAATAGAGAGATAATAAGGAGAGTTGAAGAGACAGCTCATCTTACCTGACGTCGAGATGTTTGGTGACTTCCGCCTGCTGTCGTGCTGTCGTGGTGCTGATGTCGCTCTCTGCTGTACGGCATGCTGCCTTCAGCCTGACAGCCACAGCAAGTGGCAATACAAACGAAATTCTTACTCTGAGCTATTAACAAAGCTCACACTTATGATACGACGTTTAATCTATGGGCAATTGTGGCATCAATAACGTAAGTAGGTCTAAAACATAAGCGCTTTACACATTTCCATAAAGAAATTTAACTGAACGGGTCAACTTTCGGCTATTTGACATATCATTTGGTGCAGCTGGAATGTGACAAGCGGCGAATGTTTGGGAGCAGATGTAAATGTTGCGTACAGCAGCTAACCTGCTCGCATCGTCCAGTTCCTTCGCCACTTCCTGCTGGCGGCGCTGCTGTAGGAGCTGCCACTGCCGGAGGGTGCTGGTGTTGGGGATGTAGCCGGTGCCCGGCAGGGGGAGCGTCGACCCTCCCTCCGGAGCAGGGGCTCCCGTCTGCCAAAGCAATGGTTCCTTCGCCTCAAGCACGTCTGGTGCCCTGATAACGGAAGGTATTATTCCAATATCTTCGGACAATTATTTTGTAGGAGTCTACAAGCGTGACAGAGATGGTATCATGGTAAAAAGTAAATTTCATCAGCGTATTTGATAAACAATAGTTATACTAAAATGGTCATTTATTTGCTTATTAATTTCGTCAAAACATATATTATAAAGAGTTGAAGGTAAGATATAGAGCAATGAATGAGAGAACAATAATCTGCTGATGTCATTACTGCCCCGCATAATGACCATCTCTTGACGTTGGTATACCTAATGTTTCAACGAACCATAATTTTTACTTTCACGATGTAAACTATGGCAACCATTTTCATAGTCCATAGTTTATACAGCTGCTGCATCTGTTGCCCCCATTTTCTTACTTTTATGTGTTTTCGAAATTCAGCATGAATACCAGCACTTCAACGCAACAGGATACGACCCAATCCGAAATAATAGGCCAGGAAAAGCATTTTACACTCTGGCTTTCTAGTCGTGGCTAAAGGGAGCACATGAATGAAGCTTATATATTTATTTATTTATTTATTTGGGCACATTGAGAGTTATGGTGATGTTAAGACTGTCTGCGTGGTTGCTGACTGAATTTACTGCGACAGAAGACTCGGGCCGCCGCAACCCAGATGTGAGTTGAGAGCAGTGTAGAGGGACTACAGTGCGACAAAACCTCACTTCACAACATAAAGCTGCTCGAGTCCCTCGTTCTATACAGCTGCAGTTTTAGGATTTAAACTAAGGGGAAGTCTTAGTAGCGCCGTGCCATTAGGATATTCGAGTCCGCTTCGGTACAACTGGTTTCAAGCGGTAATAAATAATCAAACAAACTAGTCAAGCCTGTAGCTCTCGTATGGATGCTGTGTCCAACATGTTAAGGGCGCAACGCCCTGAGGCTTTCATAATTAAAGAATTAGCATTTAGTCTGTAGTTTCACTGGCACAATGCCTACATGGTTTTAAGGAAATGAAAGTGACAGTATTTTCTGTTAAGAGAGATGTCGGTTTAACAGAGCTGATGCGGAAAAGTACAAATACAATATAAAATACAGTTTGCATGTCGTCATAAACTCAGCCAAGCAAAATGTTATGAATTTATAAACTATACGTTTGCAAGATTTATAGAGCAGGTAAAGTGGAATGTAGAATTTAAAATATGCCGACTACATACTACAATATTATTCCAAAGTGAGAACTAAACCGACAAAGAAGTGCTACTATTCTGTGATCTATCTGTTGCCGCTCAACATACCGAGGGCGCAGCGCCATGCAGTATTCTGTCTTAAATTTAGCATGGGGAGAGTAGCAGCAGTTGACCTGTAGATGTACAGTAGCGGACAGCCAGTGTTCACGGGTTATTAAAGACGTCAAAAATAACATTCATAAGGCCAACACATAGGAGAATATTTACAGTTGGCTTGTAGATTTAC
>LQNS02278174.1:889515-902822 GCA_001587735.2 Parhyale hawaiensis
GTAAATCTACAAGCCAACTGTAAATATTCTCCTATGTGTTGGCCTTATGAATGTTATTTTTGACGTCTTTAATAACCCGTGAACACTGGCTGTCCGCTACTGTACATCTACAGGTCAACTGCTGCTACTCTCCCCATGCTAAATTTATGACAGAATACTGCATGGTGCTGCGCCCTCGGTATGTTGAATGGCAACAGATAGATCACAGAATAGTAGCGTTTCTTTGTCGGTTTAGTTCTCACTTTGGAATAATATTGCAACAGGTGGTCAGCATATTTTAAATTCTACATTCCACTTTACCTGCTCTATAAATCTTGCAAACGTCTAGTTTATAAATTCATAACATTTTGCCTGAGTTTATGACGACATGCAAACTGTATTTCATATTGTATTTGTACTTTTCCGCATCAGCTCTGTTAAACCGGCATCTCTCTTAACGGAAAATACTGTCACTATCATTTCCTTAAAACCATGTAGGCATTGTGCCAGTGAAACTACAGACTAAATGCTAATTCTTTAATTATGAAAGCCTCAGGGCGTTGTGCCCTTAACATGTTGGACACAGCATCCATACGAGAGCTACAGGCTTGACTAGTTTGTTTGATTGTTTATTACAGCTTGAAACCAGTTGTACCGAAGCGGACTCGAATATCCTAATTATGGTTCGTTGAAACATTAGGTATACCAACGTCAAGAGATGGTCATTATGCGAGGCAGTATTGACATCAGCAGACTATTGTTCTCTCATTCATTGCTCTATATCTTACCTTCAACTCTTTATAATATATTTTTTGACGAAATTAATAAGCAATTAAATGAAAATTTCAGTGTAACTATTGTTTATCAAATACGCTGATGAAATTTACTTTTTACCATGATACCATCTCTGTCATGCTTGTAGACTCCTACAAAATAATTATCCGAAGATATTGGAATAATATCTTCCGTTATCAGGGCACCAGACGTGCTTGAGGCGAAGGAACCATTGCTCTGGCAGACGGGAGCCCCTGCTCCGGAGGGAGGGTCGACGCTCCCCCTGCCGGGCACCGGCTACACCCCCAACACCAGCACCCTCCGGCAGTGGCAGCTCCTACAGCAGCGCCGCCGGCAGGAAGTGGCGAAGGAACTGGACGATGCGAGCAGGTTAGCTGCTGTACGCAACATTTACATCTGCTCCCAAATGCTCGCCACTTGTCACATTTGAACTGCACCAAATGATATGTCAAATAGCCGAAAATTGACCCGTTCAACTAAATTTTTTTATGGAAATATCTAAGGCACTCATATTTTAGACCTACTTACGGTTATTCATGCCACAATTGCCCATAGATTAAACGTCGTATCATAAGTGCGAGCTTTGCTAATAGCTCAGAGTAAGAATTTCGTTTGTATTGCCACTTGCTGTGGCTCTCAGGCTGAAGGCAGCATGCCGTACTGCAGAGAGCGACATCAGCACCACGACAGCACGACAGCAGGAGGAAGTCACTAAACATCTCGACGTCAGGTAAGATGAGCTGTCTCTTCAACTCTCCTTATTATCTCTTTTCTTTCATTAAATTAAATTTCTTCAATTTACAGTTGACAATATCCGCTGTATAGAGAAGCATTACTTTTAATTTGTTATATCTGTGCGCTGGCTTTATTATTTTGTATTACTTAAAAGAAAGAAT
Organism: Parhyale hawaiensis; assembly: GCA_001587735.2. Taxonomy (NCBI): domain Eukaryota; kingdom Metazoa; phylum Arthropoda; class Malacostraca; order Amphipoda; family Hyalidae; genus Parhyale; species Parhyale hawaiensis. Next base: position 891,186 of record LQNS02278174.1, read on the forward strand.
ATAAAGGCCTTAACTGTTGCTTTCGTAACCCATCAGGCTGCAGCAAGTGCTGGAGCGCCGGGAGGAGATGGTGCGGGCCATAGCAGCGTGCACAGCAGAGATTGCACTGCTGCGGTCTGCTGCACGCAATCTCCAGGTGCTAACCTAGGGAGCTCTTGTAGCCCTTACATAATAAGAAGTATCTTTTGGCAGTCTAGGAACATACAAGACAAGGTCTTGTGCCAAGATACGAGAAAGTAGGATTATTGTCTCCAGCTCGTCACTTCAGATAGCATTTCGTTCCTGTGATAGTAGTGGCTTACTTAAGGCTCTAATATAAAAGGTCAAAGTCTCCAATTCTAACCTGCAAACCAAGCAGACAGTTTTTTTGTGTCCCTTGCCGTGCTGAATTGGTAACTGCAGGTCCACGTGCTGCTGCGGGGTGCTGACCCAAGCCAGAAATTGGGAGAGTCCGGGGGTGCATGTCTGTCGTATAGAGCCTTCCGTCAATGGCGCCATAGTTCTTAATGGCCTTTGGTCGACTGCAGCCGTATACTCTTTTGGAGCTAGTTGGTCTATGCTTGCAGCACGAACCAGTGCGTGTGTTGGGAATGCGATCAAGATAATTTACTTCCGCCGCGTGCGCGGTAGAGGCGCCATTGACTGGCCCGGTGAGGTCAAGTTCAGTTAATTCGTTTTATCAATAGACATGACTTGCCTGAACAGCAGGCAGGTGTGTTGGCTTCGCCTCTCTACATCGGGTTTTATTTGTTACGAAACCCGAACATGCTTGACATGGCCGAAAACTCCAATTTATGGAGCAGGAAGAGTTTCGGCCGTCTCAGAGGTAATCGATTAAGGCTTAACGCCCAACACTCAGTTCTTCTTACAGAAGGCAACACATCTATCTGTGTCTCAAGTTCTGGACAAGTCAACTCTAGTGTGTCTACTTTGCTTCGCAATCAGTGACAACATAAGTCTATTGCCAAAATACAGAAGAAGAGCTGTTGTGAGATGCTCTGTTCGTTAGGATTATACGGCAGGGCGAGAACCCGGCGCTGCAGGGGACGACGTGCAGTTGTTTTGTGTTCTAGAAGGTTCGGGGCGTTCATCGATGGGCTGCAGATCCGTTGGCTTATGGCCTGTTCGTACGCTATTCAAAAGAACGAGTTTCGATGTCGCCGCATACGAATGCGTTCATATAATGATTTACATAGCACGCGATTGCAAAGGATTTTGAGCTATAATTGCCTCTAGGTTTGAAGAAAGTTTACTAACGCCACTTGCTGAGGAAACTTAACCTAAAAGTTAATATTTTTACACCTGTTTGGTAAACTCAAAGCGGTTCTTAGGAGCACTCAACAAAACGTTCGGACGATTAGCTGAGGAAACTCGTTCTTTAGACTATCGTCTGCACCAGCGCTTAAATGAAAATTGAATTCACCCCATAGCACTACGGCATAGCACTCAATAAAGGGTTAACAGTGGTGCGATATTATAAATGGTATGATAATAGAGTGTACCTATCCTACCGCCCAGCAGCTGCTTGCAGCGAGCACCAGGGCGGCGCTGGTGACCAACAGCGAGTGTATTGACACGAGGCTGCGGCGAACCGGCGAGGACTGCACCGTAGACCCTGTGTACCAGGACCTGCTCCAGGTAATTAGCTGTACTGAGGACCCTATGTACCAGGGTCTGCTTCAATGCGCCAAGTACTTGGCTCCTCTAACTTGCTGATCTTTGTCTATGCATGTTCTGTATTTACTGTAGCCTGGCCATCAGTAGCCGACGAGGCCGGTGCTGAACAAGTATAGCGACTCAGACCTCAATCAAACAGGGCGGCATTCGATGAAGAGATACTTAAACATTCGGTGCATTCTCCGTGGAGTTCAGTGCAGGATTTTGTTGCTTCGGGTGCTTGCATGATGGCGTACGCTCTCTCCATGCACAGAAAACACTTCAATAAATGGAAGTCGACTAATATAAAATTTTGAAGTTTCGGGATGAAAACTTCTATCTTCAGAAAAAAAGGAGGAAAAAACCTATGTTACAATCTATAAATAAAAATTTTCTTTATTGCTAATCGATAAGGGGAGCGTGGATGTTGTCGGGGGAAAGTCTAAAACGCAAATGAACGGAGCTGTGTGCAGGGACTGGATGTCAGCTCCTGTACAGTCTGTAGAATTTAGGCTAAGTATGGACAGTATAGAGCGGTACAGACGGGGTCATAATGATGGGGCTAGGTTTGATTCTATGTATGTGGAGAGACTAATGTTGTGAGCTCGATGGGATTGGAAGAGTCAATGATGGAAAAATCATTCCTGCTGATGGGATGGTTGTTTTGCTCAGCATGTAGGCAAGAGGCTGAATGTGAGGGCGTCGCCAGTGGTAAACCGGTACGACTGGATACACCTAAATGTTGGTCAATACGGGCTTTGAAGTGTTGTCCAGTGCTACCCACGTATGAGGCGCTGCAGGCCTGGCATCGGTAAAGGCAGATAACACTGAACAAAAGTGGTGTGGAGGGCCTTAGCTACAGCACACCACACGAATGGTTTACACGGCACACTTAGACTTGTGTTCGGATCACAAGCGACACGTGCGCCACAAACAGTGGCTCGTGCAGAACTTGGCTCTCTGCACAGCGCCGTTCTAGCAACTCTGCACAGTGCTGTCTCTTCACAGGAACAGCGGATCCTGCACAAGAACAAGGAGCTGCAGGCACAGCACCTGCAGCAGCTGCAGCACCACACAGCCAGGCTGCGGGACGTCCAGGCACAGCTGGAACTGGACTGGTCAGACAAGCAGGAAGCATTCCAGCTGGACCACGGAGCTGCCAGGCTGACGCAGCACCCAAGAGAGGCGCAGTTTAAGGCGAGTAAATGTGCTACCTTATGACCTGCTCGCCCCTAGGTGCTCTAGCACCAGCTGTCGTACGCTAATTACCTCCGCCAATGAAGTTATGTTTTTATCGCGTTTGTCTGTCTCCAAGATTACTCAAAAACTAATCAATGGATCTTTATGAAATTTATATTGATTGTTAGGCAGGTTAACCGTAACAGATGATTAACTTTCGGTGAAAATCTGTTCATCTGTCTTCCTGTTTGTTTGTTTGTCTGCCTATTTTTTCTTTAGGCCATAACTCAAAAACTTATGGACGGATTTTCATGAAATTTTTATGAGTTGTTAGGTATAATACGAAGAGTAAATCACCAAATTTTGTGATATGTTTGTTCGTTGGTTTGTTTCTCGCTGTGTTTGATTTTATGTTTGCTAGCACAATGACTCGAAAAGTTATGGAGGGATCTTTATGAAATTTACAGGACTTGTTACTAATGTTAAAAGACATAAATGATTAAATTTTGGTGAGGATCGGTTGATGCGTTTGACTTATGTTTGTCATAATATTTGTTAGCAGCATAACTCAAGAAGTTACGAACGGATCTTCCTGAAAATTACAGAAATTGTTAATACTATCGAAAGCCACAACTGGTTAGATTTTGGTGTTGATACAAAGAAATTCATGGTTGTTTGGTTTCAGAACAAATTTGAATTTTTCGTTGCTGTAGCCTTGCTTGGAGGAGGTATGTGCTATTAGAGTTCTCTCTAGCAATTTATTTGTCAATCATAGCGCTGAGCAGTATGTTCCCTAATTAAATTGATATTCATTATAAGTGTAGGTATTACAAAATTCTACTTTCCTGATGAAAAAGTTTTAGAACAAGGTACTGTAACTATGTTAGGCTGAGGAAAATATTTACCCAAAATCAGAAGGCACTCCCATGTACATGCGGAACACGTGCCGCAGTCGTGCTCTATGGGCAGTCTTAGATTGGCGGTGCCCGTCGGTGAGGAGAAAAGCGTACTGGCTTTTTTAACATCTCTTTTCTCAACCCATGGAGTAACATAATAAACTGTAATTTTAAATCTACATATGATGGTATGTTGCTTACCTTGTCTTTTGAAATGACGTTAATTGGGCGCTGTCACTACATCCTCACTAGTTTATGGCTTTCATGGAAGTGATTCAAAATTCAGCAGGTTATTTTATGTAAAATGGTAGCAGTTTCTTGATGAATGGCATCTCGTACTTATTCTGTAGCCTGAGGCACGATGAGTGAACATTTACATATCTTTGATTTGCAGTACCGTCAAAAATCAAGTGCAGTCTTCAATTCAGGTGAAGATGTGAGGCGACCTATGTCGCCGTGCAGTTATACTAAATGAATGGGAATATTACCCTGGAGATTCCTCTTAAAATTTGAAGAGCGATGGTAACTTAAAAAACGATGAAACGAGCCTGTACTGTGCATATGTTGTGTATTTCGAGAATAAGTATGACCACGTTCTCATATTGTTGTTTTATTGCCTGTATCTAAACCCACAGCCCCTCCAGATACTTTTTCTTAACACAGAAACAACTGTTACTCCAATAATAAGGTGAGGTACTGAGTGTGGACCCTTGTACAGGAAGGGGTGGGACACCAGCAGGGGGCAACAGACCCTCAAGCCTGGGGGGATCACACACAGGTCCTGCTACGGACCGCGAGGGAGGAGGTCACCCGGTCTGGTGAGGAGAGAGCTGCTGCTGCACTGGTGGGTACCCTGTGTCTGTGGGACAGTCGCTGGTGGGTGACGTTTGCATGAGTTAGAGTAGTTGGTGGGTGCCCTAAGTCGGATCTGTGGAACAGTCGCTGGTGGGTGCCACATCTATGAGGTACAGTCGCTGGTGGGTACCACATGTATGAGGCACAAACGCACATGGGTGCCACATGTATGAGGTGCGAACTCTGGTTGGTGCCACATATATGAGGTATAGTCACTGGTTGGTGCCACATGTATGAGATACAAACTCTGGTGGGTGCCACATGTATGAGGTACAAACGCTGGTGGGTGCCACATGTATGAGATACAAACTCTGGTGGGTGCCACATGTATGAGATACAAACTCTGGTGGGTGCCACATGTATGAGATACAAACTCTGGTGGGTGCCACATGCATGAGGTACAGTCGCGGGTGGGTGCCGCGCTGCATGGCGTCATTGGTGTGACAGTGTAATTGTTAGAAGAACTGCAACTTCGTCACCTTCCTCCGTAACGTCACTGACCAACACGAGTGCATTATTTCACTTGAGTTCTGCTAAAAAACCTAATTAACAAGCAATAGTGTAATTATTCTGACGGTCTGCGCTCCTCCTCAGGTTGCCTGCGAGACTTACAAAGATCAGACGCAGAGCGAAGCAACCATCAGCAGCACCCTCCAGAAGCGGGTCTCGGAACTGGAAGATGCCAAGCACTCGCTGGACGACAGCGCTCGGCAAGTAAGCTTGCCACCGAATGAAATAAACCATGAGAATTGTACAGTATTTGGGCAGACACGAGTAGCCGATGGAGCCGTGGTGTTTCCTTATTTCTGAGCCGCGTAAAGATCGAGCAGAAAACAAGATATATTGCGCGCCCATAGTAACCAAACTTGACAATAATTTTGAATACTCTCGTCTAAACTGAGCTGGCATGGAATTAGTAAAATGACGCAGCAGATAGCTTAGCAGAACTTGCTTCAGCGATAGACCTGAACATGCCGTGGTGATGCTGCTTGAGCGCATCGTATGTTTTTCGCACTGCAGTGAGGGAACTAACTGTTACATGACATACGCACAGGCGCTGCAGGAGTGCAGGGAGCAGGAGAGCAGCATCCTGCAGCTGCAGCAGGAGCTGCGCAGTAAGGAGAGTCCCCTGCAGGTGGCCCAGATGAGGTCATGGCTGCGGAACCAGAGGCCGGGGGCCGAGAAATGTCTGGACGTCCCCCACACCAGGTAGTGTTCGATTGTATGGGGCGCATTCCTCCCCACTGATAACTTTAGTGTTACTGCAACTTTCGGCATGCAAGCAAGTAATATGCTAGTTTACCTTAGCTTAAGAGTAGAAGACGTGCACAGTCCTGTTTATATGATTAATTCTATGATTTGCAGGGGAAAATGTTTGCAGCAATGGCGTAGTAACGATACATTGTAGGTTAGAACCATTAACAGCAACAAACCATCGCCCTGAAAGAAATAATAATGTTGCAGCTTATTTTGTATCTCAAATAAAATGCTGGCTAACATCAAATGAACATAATAGTAACATGTTAGTGGCATGTAGCAAAGGAGTGCAGAACAGACAGAATGTTTATATGCCCATAAGTAACGATATTCGCTGTGTCAAACGTGTCATCCATATCAGACCTAAGCAACAGCAACATAGGCCTTCCCAACGATGGAGCAAGTAAGGTGCCAGATTTGTATAAAACTTTCCATGTTCGTTGGAGCAGGTGGAACTAACTTATTCTGTTGCAGGTTGTTAGAAGAGCTGCATGAACTGCCAGTGAACATCAGCAGGCTGAGGGAGCGCCTGCGTGCCAGCGAGGACTGCTTGTCTCGCCTGCAGGCCCTCCATGCGGACCTGCTCGCTCAGATGGTCAACAAAGAGCACACCCTCGCTCTGGAGCGCCGCTGTCAGAGGATGCGAGTAACTGCCCCCGAGCCACATGATCCGCACGGCTTAGGTCTTGTCCCCCCACAGTGATGGAGTACACACGTGCGAGTGCTTGTATTCTGCTTGTCCCCCCACAGTGATGGAGTACACACGTGCGAGTGCTTGTATTCTGCTTGTCCCCCCACAGTGATGGAGTACACACGTGCGAGTGCTTGTATTCTGCTTGTCCCTCCACAGTGATGGAGTACACACGTGCGAGTAAGCGTGGTGTGCGTTCCTGGTTGAGCTTCTTATAGGCGAAACTAATGAAATAACCCCCATGCAGCAATGTCTGCCCATTGTTATGCACAATTTACTTAAATGATATCGATAATTACCCACTCTGTAGAATGAAATTAGCATGTATATTCAAGCAAACTTTTGATATTCGGTTTACAGGCACGCATTGAGTAGTTCATAAAGTTTTAATAATAATAAAAATAATTTTGTTTTTTTAAACCTCGCAAAATTATTCGCTATAAAAGCACAGACTTGAGCGGCATCTCCTACTGGAGTCCAACTCGGCCCTGACTGTGGTCCCCATTTGTAGAAGGAGCTACCAGCACCAGTGGAAGCAATGGAGGACGTAATTATCACCCGTGAGCGAAGTGAGAGAGGTGATAATGTTTTCATTGAAGATTTAAGTATATATATATATATATATATATATATATATATATATATATATATATTTGTGTGTCTGTCCACTCAATATGTGGTCGAAGGAGTTGAGCAAACCTCATAATTTCTTGTAGGAAGTTTGGTGGGTTGACCTAGATATGCCCCAAGACATAAACTAGGCCTAGCTGGCCATAAAAAATGACGGCGTTGAATTTTCCTCCACCGGGTCGAATATACTTCCACCGCGGCAGATCGTCTCACGCCGCGAGGCCTCCCATTTTTCCTATGTTATTATTAAGAGATCTGCACGGGGCTTCAGCGCGGCGCTAGCCTTGTTGGACACAGCATCCATATGAGCAACTAGGATTAGCTGACCATAAAAAATGACTTCGCTGAATTTGTTCGCACCGCGGGTGATGGTCTTACGCCACGAGGTGTTCTAGTTATCACTTGCATTCTTTTTCTTCCGAACAACGATCCCTTGAGTGAAAGGTTCCCTTCACAGGAGGGCCGCGTAACAGGGCCTTTAATTATTCGCGACTCCAGGCAAACTTTACCTGCAGCAGAACCGCACAAACTGCTTCTTGGTTTCCCCTGCAGGGTAAACTCGTCAGGATCTTCTTTTTTTACATGGCGCTGGTGCGGTCTGCCGCTGAGAAAGTGCAGCGTTAGCTCCAGTCCTGAATTCACTTTGTTCCTCGAGGATACTTGGATGATTGGAAAGAGAACACTGAAGACGTGGAGTTCGAAGTACGCGAGTTGGACTGTGATGGCAGGCGACCACTGCATTCAACAGACCTGCTGTGCCAGCGGCTTTCCACTTATGCCGAGGCCACATATGCATTCGCACGAACTACTTGAAGCGAAGGTGGGCAGTTCCCTCGTCGTCCCAATACATATTTGAACTCGGTAGCATGAATGCCGTGTGAGATGCGCATCTCGATGTTCATGCGAGTGTGGAGGGTGGCCCCGAACGTCAAGAAGATTTGCGCGCCGCAACACACTGGAAAATGTTAAGTAATTTACAGGGTATTCTCTGCCGTCACTTACTCAATACTCGTCGACATCACATAATTTCTTACGAATTTTCCCATGTCGATTATTGAGGTACTTAATTAGGGCGCGCTCAATAGGGTAGCGAAATGAAGCCTTTGAGGCTTGATTTGTCCGAATCTTTGGACAGCTGAGGTGACCAGCTGAGGCGACCAGCTGAGGCGACCAGCTGAGGTGACCAGCTGAGGCGACCAGCTGAGGTGACCAGCTGAGGTGACCAGCTGAGGTGACCAGCTGAGGTGCCCTGGCTTCGACTTATTGATTCAAGTTTCAGACGTTGGTTCTGCGAGACTTCAATGAACTCAGTCGTGCTTTGTACATTAGAGATTTCAGTCGGCTCATCGTAATCAGATTGCTTCTAGCACCGGCAACACGATTCAGAGTGACGAAGCCAACGTCCCTGTCTTTATTTCCGGAGAGATCAAGTCTTGTGGACTTGACTTAGATCATATTTAACGACCCAGTCGAACGTACCTTTGCTTTATTTTTACAACATTTATTGTGTTCATTTCAATAGAAGTTAGTCCTACAATTATGGTTTTTGAATAACGAACTCACTGTCAAGTAGAGTGTTAGAGAGACCACAAATGGTGCATGACTGGGCTGGTTCACACGACTGTCAAATGAACGAACACGTTTCCTCAGCTAATGGTCCCAATACGTTGCTGCGTCCGTCCACAGATCTGAGAAGTGCATAGCTGCCTGCGTGCTGTTGACTGACTCCAAATTTGAAGAAATGCTGGAGCTTTAGTGACTTTAATTTCTAAATAAACTCACTTGATTTTGACACCTGCAAATTTGTTAACAGGGATACTAGTATGACGCCCAGTACAGATGAGAAGCAAAAGTTGCCGAGAACGGCATTTCGCCGACAAGTGCTCTTCCAGACTCTGCAAAAAAATTGCCTGAAGGCCGAGTTCAGCAGGATGGGTTTATTGGCCAATCTTTTTCGTCACTTTCAGGTAGTTCAAAGCAACTTGCCTTCCAATTTTCCCTATTATCTACTCACTATTATGCTATGTAACGAATGATGTTTTTTTCAAAACTTTACTTTAAATAGTAGTGATTCCATCTGTAGCATCAAAAGAATTTGTATCTATCTTACAACGATGATATCCAGCAGAAGACGTACATTTCAATGTTAAGCTACTACGCACAGTAAATAAAAAACCGCCGTGTAAACAAGCAATAAAATTTAATAAATTAATGTTTACTATTTCTGTATTATGTATATTGTGATAATTTTACCCTAAAATATTGCAACAGCAAGCATATTTCGCTGCTACTTGTGTATTACCATGTCGCACCAAGATTGCCCTTCCCACAATATTGGCCCGTCCGTCGAAATCAAGGAAGTTGTCGCCCGTCTGCGCAAGTGCGGAACTGAGGGAACACGTTCCTCGGACTGTTGCGAGGGAGTAATAATAACTGTAGTTGTTAATATTGATAATAAATATCATTGTTACTCCCTGGACTGGACCCGCCTTGATAGATACTTCCAAAATTTACCCACTTCGTTCGTCTAGCACTTAGGGGTAAGTTCTGGTGGGCCTCATCTCTACCAGAATATATATGAGCCTCACGAACCCAAGGGCTGTCCCGAGTGCCTTTGCGCAGGGGATGTTGTAGCTGGTCGCAGATCCTATTGACGAAGGACCTAGCTGCTCCCGTGAGGAGGACCACGGAAGGAACCTTCCACACCGTTGTTGTTTCTTTTTTCTGTCTTCTCTTTTTTTTCGTCACTTTTCTCTGTAAGGCCCGCTGCACACGAGAGTCGAAACATGAGAACGTTTCATGTTCTTAGAACAAAAGTATCTGTGGCTGTGACTACAAGTTGGAGTATCGCTTTAAAATATAGGGCATTGCGAATTGAAATTTGTTTCAAGTTAAGAGAGAATTTGAAACTGTGCAATTGGAACTTGTCGTAATGAAATGAGTCAAATGACTACAGGAGCGGCTCAGATTTTTAGCAATTTTTCCACTGCGCATCTAGTACTGGGCGAACTGAAGCCGTGCCCACGGTAACCTAATCGGACGAGTAAAGAGAAACGTTCCCGCGTTTCGACTCTAGTGTGCAGCGGGCTTGAGGCGTGGCTGAGTGAATCGTTCCGACGTGCTGTGAAGTGTTAGAGATGCTTTGTGCCTTATTTCCCCTGAAGTAGTAGCCCGCTGGCTACTACATCAATCGAGATAATGTTAGTCGGACAGGAACTTGAGTACTGAGCTTTCGAGTCACCATATATTTGAACTAAAGTTTTAACAGCAAGATAACACTCCGATAACGCTTGCTTCAAACGGCCGAAAGCTTCATTCAATTGGCTTAGATTAGCTAGATTACTGTCTAGATTAAAGACCATGATGGATGGATAAATTACATTATAAATAGTTATCGTTTTATGACCTATGTCGGCAGTAGACGATGCCGTAATGTTGTCCAGGATGGGTGTTTTTTCACCCGGGGAGGGGGGGGGTAAGGGAGGGAATGAAGGGTGACGGTGCTGCAGTGTTGGGGAGTGCCACTGTGGAAGCAAGTTAACTAATTATGTTTGTGCTCTGTACGAATAAAACCACTAAACTAGCGATAAAAGTCATTTATGACTCATTCAGACCAGCTGGTTTCGACAAACGTCATTCTCAATGAATGCATCTGGAAATAAAAATCAATAAAACTGCCAGATAATAGTTCATACAGTAAAAATTGGAAAAAACGAAACTTAAAAGGTATATAACGGTACGGCTGTTTGATCAACATATAGAGATGGGCGATTTTTAGCTATATAGAGAGATTCTAAAACCCTAACATTACAGTCGGAAGTAGAAGCTGTTAAAATTTCAAAGTGGTCAAGAGAGAACGGATGACTTGTGTTTTCATAGCGAAGTCTAGGAGAAGAGTGAGGCATGACTGTAAGAGTGAGGTCAGTTCTGAAGCACCGTCCCCAATGCTGGAAAAACCTCATTTTACACTGCTTCTGAGTACTGCCAATGTAAGAGCTATGGCAAGTTCCATAAGTGTATTTATAAATAATATTCGACAGTAACTTAGATGGCAGTCGGTCTTTGCACTTACAAAATTTTCAGATTTGGTAGTCGTTTCTGAGCGTAAAAACGAAATCGATATGTGGGCAAAACTTAGCTAACATTGTCTTAAAGTATTTTGTCACTTCGGTTTCCGCTGGTCCGATGTATGTGATGGTGCTGTGATGGTGCTAACAGCTACTCAATGCTGTAGGTCTTGGTGTTCGAGTGAGGAAGTCTCTGAGAAGGCAATTAACTAACTCACTTATGGCCTTGATGTGTGGGACTTGATGTGTGATATATTAAGTCCATCCTCTTGGTTGATAATATCCATAATTCCCTGCAGTGGAGTAGCCAGGGGAGGATCGTGGGGAGACACACTCCCTCCCTAAAAAGTTCCACGCGCCCTTCACTGGAAATGAGGCCTTGCAAAAAATGTACTGCTTAGGGCCT
>LQNS02278174.1:921121-935021 GCA_001587735.2 Parhyale hawaiensis
AAACTACCATTTAGACGCCCCAGAGTTGGGCGCTGTCGCGGGTCTGGTGCTACCGACAGAAGGTGTTCTGTCTTCGCGAGCCACTGAGAAAAATTCGTTGCAACACTCTATCCATTCTTTACTCATTATCAGTCATGGACAGGCGTCTTGAGACGCTGTGTGCACACTAGTCAAAAACTAGCATCTTTTCCTCATCCAGACGCTTTCATGTGTCCATTTAAATAGCAGGCACTTGCAAAGAATTGTCTTGTTTCAATTCCCTCCCAAGTTTAAAGATACCTAGGTCGAAAATGTGACTAACCTCACTTGCTGAGCAAACTGAACTGACGGCTAACTTTTTTGCAACATTTCTGGTAAACTCAAAGTTGTGTTTACGAGGATGCAGCCAGACGTTCTGGCTGAAAAAACTCGTTCATTTGAGTAGCGTGTTTACCAGAATTGAGAGAGAACTTGCTGGTGTCAACCCATTTTCTTTTGGAAACATGGACACAGGGCTGGATTAAACATTGGGAAAGGAAAGCTTGTGCTTAGGGCATCAAGAGAATGGGGGCACCAGAAATATTACTCATGCAAATTCATAATTGTAGCTACATTTTTAACTTTCCTGGATACATTTTGTTCAGCTGAATACTCATTTTATCAGTTGGCACATATTAAAATCCTGTCAGAAGAATCCTACTACCAAGTACAGAGGCAGTTGTGTTTAATGTGATCAGTTTTGAGGATATGATCAAAGGCTTAGCATTTTACAAAGCAAGAGGAAATATTTCAAACGTGAGTGAAATTGCAAAAGTAAACATTTGTGTAGTTTCTTATGCTTTTATTCTAAATTACTCATTTAGGGCTGCATCAAAGTCGTCAGTGCCCATGGCCCTGCTTTGGATATCCCATCTAACATAAACAGCCCATTTAGGTCACTGCCAATTCTTATTTAAGCTCTAACTGAAATATGGGTGAGCTGGCCCCTCCTGTTTGAAGAGTCACGTGCCTCCACTGGGCATAGGTACCTAGTTATGGGTATGCCTACTGACCGAGGGATGGATTATATAATGTAGTTTTGTCAGTGGCTGGGTTTTGTGAGCAATACAGCCAGCATCACTGATATGTTCTGTTGGCTTCTCAATTCGCCAGATGAACATGTGTTCTGTTTGCTTACAGGGTTGCTGAGTTCCTGTTGAAGGTTATGAGTATGAGGAGTCTAAGCTTTGGCCATTCAACTTTGTAACCCTTTTTAATTGGGGGCGAGTTTATTTGGTGCAAAGGTGTGAGCATAGCCTACCAGCTAAAGATATTTGGTTGAAATTATCAAGGCGTTAAAAAAAACTGCTGGACAGGAGCTGATCACTTAAGCTGGCATGGCGGTGGTAATACTAATCACAGAGTTCATGTAAGTTTCTGCTGCCTGAGTTAGTGACTGCTTACAGTTCATCGCAGCAGCTGTATGGTAGCTACCTCAGTATGGGGCTGTTGTGTTACTTCCAACTGTGGTGTACGCCTTGAGGTTAACTCTTGTTTCTTTTACCTTTTGTTCTCATTGTTATATTCTATCTTTCATGTAGTTTTTATTGTTGTTTGTTACTACTAACATTGATGGCTGTCATTTTCTTTCCAGTTTTATATATTGTGCAGTTTGTGCTTGCTCTAATTGTAGTTTGTCATTGATATGCTGCCATCTTGGATGCAGCTTTTAAAACAAGATTATTTTCAAAAATAAAGCCATTTTAAACAGTTAAGTGACATTTCTCAAGCTGTACGTGACGCCCCAGTCTGATGGTGCCAGTGCTTCAGTGTCTGCTGTTGCAGCTGCTCTGATATGAGCCACAAACCTCCAGTATGGCTGCAGTTGTCAGGAAGGTAAGTTCTACATTGATACATTACAGCCTACAGCCAACACCAGCAGCAGAAGGTAGATACCTACCTAGGTAAGTCCTGCACATGTTCATTGCATTCAGTGGCATGGTTACAGAGTTCTGTCTGAACTCCACTCTAACTGTGTAACTATGATCGTGATTGCGTGCATTCACGTTCGTTGCTTTGCCTAAGATTCTTCTTCCCACTCTTTTTTTTTATCACCCGCGAACAAAGTGAGAGAGGTGATAATGTTTTTGTTGAAGATTTAAGTATATAGGCTTATATTTGTAGATATATATATTTGTCTGTCCACCCAATAAGTTGTCGAAGGAGTTGAGCAATCTTCATAATTTTTTTGTCGGGAGTTTGTTGGGTTGACCTAGATGTGACCCATGTCAAGAAACCAGACCTAGCTGTTGATAAAAAATGACGGCGTTGAATTTTCCACCACCGCGGTTATTTGCCTCCAGCGCGGCAGATCGTATGGAGCACGGGGCGTTCTATTTTTTTTCCTATATTATTATTGAAGAGCTACCAATCAATGGAATGAATGCGGCTGTGCCCTAGCCCCGTCCATCGAAAATGACTTCGTTGAATTAGCCCCCTTCCGCGGTTGATGGTTTTACGTCACCGAGGCGTTCTAGTTTTTCCTTCTCTTTTCCCCAGTCCTCTATATCCTAACATAATGGCGATAGCTCATAGAGGGCCGGGCCGTAAGTTCCGATGTCTCCTTGGGAATGGGCTTCGGCCTATTGCTTCGTCTACTGCCCCCTAGTTATCTAATTATAACCCATGAGGCCATTGTGCCGTGGGAGAAGCTAACAAAATTAATGCTGCTATTGCTATCGCTGGAGTTGATACATTTGTTGTAAACGCAAGTCACAGCCCAGTTGGGCTACCACGAACTGAAAAATAGGAACTGTGACCCAAGATACTTTTACCCCATCAAAATTTAAGGCCTCCGCGGGGCCGTACAAAGGCCAACTTGCGGTTTTAGCTCTGCAGCAGCCTGATTTTAGGTGCGGTATGAGAATGCCTTGCACTTACGAGCGGCGTCAGCGTAACAGTGCTGAAATTTTTGCCCGCGGAAGCTCGAGGTAAGTCTAATATGTCTACTCTGGACTATATATATATAACATAGAGAGTGGACTTCCTTTTCACTTAGCTTTCTAATTTCTTTCCCCATCTTTACGAATGTTTCTCAGCGCTTACCTGCGTAACCGTAACTCTGGTCGCTACCGCTGCTTGTTTGGATTGTGGTTACCACACAATTTACGAGCGGCGGCGTCACCGGTGTAGCACAGGTAACCCAGACACTGTGATTGTAACACGCCTCAGTTGTGTGTCTGCTGGCCCTTAGTAAGCGCTGCTGAAGGAGGGCTCTCCAGCAGTAGCTCGGATCTCGTAGTGAGCCGTAGAAGAGGGATCAAGGCGTCTACATCGGTATCTGTCCTTTCAAACTGCTGTGGTGTAACTGCCACTGTGCTGTGGTTGTGTGTTGTGAGGTTATAGCCGTGGTAGAAATTTTACTTGGTTGTACTTGTTATCTAAAGGAATGTGTAAGATGCTTATGAGCATAGACTACGATTATGTGGTCCATGTCACGAGTATCCGAGGAACTAACTATGCCTATTTTGCGATACACGCAAATTAAGAAAAGATGCGTGCTGAGCTAAATAAAGCATAACTAGAGCACCCTGAGAGCGCATGTCTCTGCCAAGCAAGGCACGGCAATGAATCATTAAAAGTGATTCTGAAACTATGATTTTTTTTCCTTTGTATCAACACCAAACTCTAATTATTTGTGCCTTTTAACCATAGTGACAACTTTTGAAATTTTCACTGGAAGCCAGCTTATAACTTTTTGAGTTATGCTGCTAACAAACATTAGTCATACATACAAACAGACCAACCAATCATTGCCCGAATTTCAACATTATGTCTGTCAACATTACTAACAATTCATATAATTTCATAAAGATCCGTTCTTAATTTTTTTGAGTTATTTTGCTAATAAGCATAAAATCAAACGCAGTAACAGGCGAACGAACAAGCAGAGCATCAAAAAGCTTGGTCATTTATTTTGCGTGATATACGGTACCTAACCTCTCATGAAAATTTAATAAAAATCCGTCCATAATTTTTCGAGTTATGGTACTAAAAAAAAAAAAAAAAAAATAGACAAACAGATGAACGGATCTTCTCCAAAAGTAAATCACCTGTTCCTTCTAACGTACTTAACATTCCCAGTGAATTTTGCAAAAATCCGTCCATAATTTTTCGAGTTATAGTACTAAAAAAATAAAAAAAAATAGACAAACAGATGAACGGATCTTCTCCAAAAGTAAATCACCTGTTCCTTCTAACGTACTTAACATTCCCAGTGAATTTTGCAAAGATCCGTCCGTAAGTTTTTGAGTTATCTTGGTGCTAGACAGACAAACAAANCACACACTGTTCCTTTACGTTAGGAGACGCACCAGACCAGCAAGCAAGGCAACCTATGTATAATCTGTAAGGGTCTGGGTTTATAGTCTGCACAGCGTCTTACTGACTGCGTCTCACGCCAGTAAACGCAGTAACCGGTTGGTAAAGGTTACATTGCCCGAATTTCATCATTATGTCTTTCAATATTACTAACAATTCCTATAATTTCATGATGATCCGTTCTTAATTTTTTGTGTTATTTTGCTAATAAGCATAAAATCAAACGCAGTGACAGTCGAACGAACAAGCAGAGCACCAAAAAGCTTGGTCATTTATTTTGCGTGATATACGGTACCTAACCTCTCATGCAAATTTAATAAAAATCCGTCCATAATTTTTCGAGTTATGATACTAAAAAAATAGACAAACAGATGAACGGATCTTCTCCAAAAGTGAATCACCTGTTCCTTCTAACGTACTTAACATTCTCAGTGAATTTCGCAAAGATCCGTCCGTAACTTTTTGAGTTATCTTGGTGCCAGACAGACAAACAAACTCGACGAAAACATAACCTCCTTGGCGGAAGCAATAAACTCACGACAAGGTAATATTTGCTGTTATATGAAGCTGAAGATGACCCTATGTCAGCTGTTGTTTTTTCTGACCTTCCTTCGGGGCCTCAGGCTCATCGGCCGTCATTAGACCAAAAAATCCTGTTGCGACTTATAAAATCCCTTTTTCTGCTAAAAAAACCTCATAGCTAATTAACGACAGGGATGGCAACTTACGGCCCTAGTAGAAAAGTTGTATAGCGATTTCAGTAGTTGGAAGGGCCGCGGACCGTAAAACCTGCAACACATGCGTCGGAGCCACTGCCTCCCCCTCGTTGTCGTAAAGGACTCCTGGGAGGGGAAGTTGAAATAATCGATTACAACCAATGGACTGCCACCAGCGCGGTACCTATCGCATTTGTACGTAGTATTCGTTTTTATGAAAGATCTGAAATATTTAGTTAACGCTCATCCCTCACATGCAGAACACGCGCACGCATAGAGCCACCAAATGTTCTGCTTTAAAGTTTTAAAGTGAAGGCAGCGACTTGCACCGACCGTCGTGGTGTTAGCTGCTTGTGAATAATATTGTCACGGAACGACCACCTCATCGTGTTCTGGCAAAATGCAAGTTCCTCACATTCGCGCCCTCCGATCGTCGTCCAGTGTTGCTGGAGCTGCTGTGGAGAGAGGCAGTATGGGCGTGCTGTAGTGCTGCGTCCCTGTGTGTCTGACAGTGCTGCGGCTGTGGTTAACTTCTAACCGCTCCTGTATTGGTGTCCTTATTGTGGACGTGCTTACCTGCTGTTTTCTTTGCTGCTGTTCTGTAGCGATTTATAATGCGTGTTTAGCGCACAGTAGGTATCACTGGTAATCGTATTGAGCAGGATATGTTCTTCGTCCCTTCCGTCTATTTCATACTTTGTGAGCGACTGTCGACACGATATATTTGCCTCACGGGGCTGTGCTGTATCTAACAAAGTTGCTGTTAGTACATTGACACGCTGGTACAGTCGTAACACGCTTATACAGTCGTAACACGCTTATACAGTCGTAACACGCTTATACAGTCGTAACATGCTTATACAGTCGTAACACAATTTTAACTGTATTGTGGACTCCAAACCACCTCTACATCATCCATATGTTGACCTAGCGGAGGTTTCGAGAAAACACCCGTAGCCTAGGCAGGCCATCATATAACAGTACTACAATTAACTTTGATCATTTGTTATACAGTGGGATGTGTGACCTCGACATAACTTACTGTACAATAGCGAGTTCCACAATCACATAAAACGAAAAAACTTGTGCAGTTACACGAAAACGTAAAAACATGTGGTAATAGTTGTGAAACTTCACCGGTTGGGCAAACCAGTGTGATAATTGGAATTAGCGCATCGAATACCATCGATAGCACTTGAGTAAATTGAAAATGCTGAAACTTTGTCCGTCTTGACTAGCGATTTTATCGATTTTGTCACACGATCGGATTTTTTGTTATAATCGGCGTAGTACAAATATCTGAGCTGATACAGAGAAACGGGTGTCCTTTCATATTCAGGACATTAAAATTATCTTAGACCAGTTAAAAAAATGATTTCTTTATTATTGAGCTGTGTGATAGCTCAATTTGACTAAAGAATCGGCATTGGCAATGATATAGGTACCGATGGTGATATCAGTTCTGTAAAGAGTTTGGATTCTCACCGATGCCGATATATACCCCCAAAAGTGCCGATTCCCACAGACGCCAATTAATGAGCACACCCGTATTGGTAATACATCGACAATCCCGTCTATTCCTGAGTGTGCGGCAGCTGGAGATGCTGGTGTACTGGCTATGCTTCTGCCGTCTACTATCAAAGTTGTAACCAAACTTATGTTAGCTACGGCAGTGATGACGTCATCCTTCAGCGGGATATTCTGGCGGATCTATCCCTGTCAGAGTATCTTAGGTCTCACGCCCCCAAGGAATCCTGAGTGACTTTTCCCTAAGGGATGTTGCAACTGGGCGCAGTTCTTGCTGAGAAGGTTAGTTTGTAATGTTTGGTACTCGCAGAAAAATGGTTGTTTGCCATTAAGTAATATTAATTAACTGTTAAGTAGGTAGGTACCTTGTCGTTTGAATTTGCGTCAATGCACATTTTCGTTTGTGATGAACAACAGCGTTAGTTTACTGTTAAACGAACGTGTATTTTGTGACTAATCATCTTTATGTAGTCATAAACTATCGAACCTTTAGTCACAAATACGCTAGCGTTTCATCCCAAACACTTGAGTGTTTTATGGCAAACACGGTTGGGTTTAATCGCAAACATGCTAGTCTTTTATTGCAAACACTGTTGTATTCCATTGCAAACATATTAGCGGTTTGTTCTAAACATTCTAGTGTTTCATCCCAAACACGCTGGTGCTTCATCCCAAACACGCTAGTGTTTCATTTCAAACTCGGTTAGGTTTTATCACAAACATACTTTTGTTTTGTTCCTAACAAGCTGGTGCTTCATCCACGGAGCCCGTGGAATATGTCATTCCACGGGCTCCTACCTATTCCGGTGCGGAGGGCCATGCATGGAAGGGGCCGTCTACACGAGTGTCTTTCTTCTATCCTTTTCTCCTTTTTTGTCTCTGAGAGATGCTTTGCGTCTTGTTTCCTTACCCGTAGTAGCGTGCTTTGCCGACTCAAGAGAATAAATAGGCGTAACGTGTCAGTGCACACTTACGGTAGCTATGCTATGGGCCCGGCAACCCCAGGGGCCCGTGTAGGTTACCTCAGCCATTAGCTAGGCCTTCGGGACGTCTGTCTTTCGTGCCCACTTTGCTTCGTTTCCTATTTCATACTCCTACTTGCTCTTCCTTTATTCTGTTCTTCCTCTTCTTTTCCGACTTGCTATTCCCATGCGCGTTAATTAATCCTGTGTGGGAACACCTTCGTGCATGGGTTCCCCGCTTTTCTTGGCATACTATATGTCCCTTGCTCTTTCCTCTGTAATATCGTTCTGCTCGGAAACGGAGACGCACTCTTCCTAACTAAACAATAACTAACACGGTAAGTAGTCGTTTGTGGTCTGTGCCCCACGACGGCCGTATACGGTATAGGTACCTAGCCTCATTCCTGACCTCATTCCTAGCTTGGATCACACTTAGTCGACAATAGACCGACCAACAGGCCCATTCCCATAGACCATCCGGGACTTACGTTCCAGCCCTCTATGAGCTGGTGCCGTTGCATCAGAATCATGGAGATATCTGGGGGAAAAATTAAGAATATTAGCTCTGCCAAAGAGTTGCTGGAGTGAGCACAATCAATTGCTGCAGATACTACGCGGACCTCCTGGATGTTCACTTAGTGGGGGCATGAAAGAAAGTGAATTACGGTGGCGTAGAATCTTTGGCCTGTACAAGTTTTGGATTCTTGGAGGAGTCCGTAAGTGTGGAGGATGTTGCTCCCATTGTTGGTCAAGACTATTCTTGAACGCATTTACTGACTCCGTGGCGACAATTTCCAGGAGAATCTATTCCAAATGTTCGCTATGAAGTACGGGAAGAACTGTTGGCGAGAGCAGTTCTTCGATCTTTCTTCTTGAGTTTCTGGCCGTTGCTTCGCTGGCGAGCATTACGTCTCTGATAAAAACTTGAAAAGTCCCGTTGTCGGCACGTCGTTAAAGCCATTTAGGTATTTGAATGTTGCCCCCTGAGTCGTCTTTGTTCGAGAGAGATGAGTCCCACTGGCCGTGGCGACAATTTTATACGTACGGCTTGTTTCGCAGCTAATGCATCAACTTTGTTGCTCTGCATTGCATTCTTTCCATTTTATCAATATCTTTGCACTTGCATGGCGACTAGAATTGAACAGCATATTCTAAGTGCGGGTGCATCAGCGCTTTGTATTAAGGAATGATTATGTCTTTGAATTTGTACTCAAAATTCCTGGTAGGTACCTATGTGGGTGCGGTGGTACTCCTTGTAAAATTATCTACTGCTATTACTGTAGTGACGTATATAGTCTTTGTAACTGCAACTTGAACTACGCTAGTGATGACTGGAATTGCTCGAGCTGCTAACCGTACTTAGTAATGATAACTGACTCATGGTAACCGTGGCATTTAGCACAACTGACGCAGTATTGTCAGGAAGCGACCTTGTCTGTCATAGGCTGTGCCGCCAGCGATCTCTGTGTCCTTGCGACCGACCCGCCGCCTGCTGCAGTTGTTTAGAAAGAGACGCGCTGCCGTGCGTAACGTGTTACAAAAACTCACACAAACGAGACTCACTCCTAGTGAAACTGTATGCGTCTCTTACGTCGCTAATGTTTTTTTTTAAAGGCAGTTGACCTCATTTAGACTTAGTTTGGTGTGGTGCTGCACTCGGAAACTTATGTGTATAGGTCGCCTCAAGTTTATTATTTTTTATTTCACCAAAAGTGAGCCAAGTATCAGCTAGAAAATAGCCTTAAAAAGAAAAGGAAGACGTGTATGCCAATAAGCAAGTGAAGTAACGAGATTATGTCATCACTGTGTGCGCGCTGTAAGGTGGGGACAGTGTGGTGCTGCGAGCGCCTAGCACTTAGCCCAGCGCTCAGGCTCTTTTGCAAGTAGCCGTGGGAGATGTGCGAGTCTGTGTTGTAATTATGCTTGTGTATGTACCGTCACTGTCTGTGTGTCCTTGTGACTGTGTACGTGACTGGAGGTGACCGCGCCAGGTAGCTATCTACTCACGTACAGAATGGATCAGTCCGCCTCTCCGTCTACAGCGGACACTGCCGTGGACGTGCATATGCCTGCAATGAATGACATGCTGTACTAATAAGGCATATCTTTGCTGTAGGCATAGGTTGGACCGTACAGTAGTAACGGTTAGGGTCTCTTTCCGTATGTTACGGGTAGCTGTGCCCTCAGGGAACCATAATAGTGAGCAGCAACCAATACTAGCTAGTAACAGCTATGCGTCACGTTCTACCAAGAGCTTACTGCAGGTCTCTGAGACATGCAGTCCCGAACCTTGGTAACTCTATCTAGGTACTGCAGTTATTTATTATTACGTCCTTCCTCTCTGTCCTGTTCGAGACGCCACCTCATGGACTTACCAAGCTACCACTCGTTGTATCACCTCTACATGAGTCCGTTACTCGTAATTGCGTTGGTTGATTGTACTGCTGCTCTACATTCAGTCTTCAGTTGCAACCTCTTCCATGTAGACCACACCCTCATTTCTCCTGTCTGCTGTAGTGTTGATGTCTTTAATTACCTACCAGCCAATGGGCAGCTGTTGTCTGGCGAACCTCGATACTACACTGTGGGCGTGCAGACAGACAAATGTAGTTACTGCAAGCCACTATGTAACTCAGAGTTTGTCGTATCATGCCCTTACGTGCTTCCCCAGGGAACGGTTAGCTATCGTAGGACGAGACGTCTGTCTTTCGTGCCCACTGTGCTTCCTTCTCATTTACATACTCCTGCATTTGATGCTTTGTTCTCCTTTTTTTTATCGATTTCCTGTCCCAACGGGCGTTGATCCTTTATGGGAACACCTTCATGCATCGATGCCACGTTTCTCTTCGCAGTGTATGCTGTGGGAAGGCCGAGCTTCAACTAGGAACATCATCTATATTATGATTCTACTTGTCCCTCCGTTAGTTAGGGTACTACGACCATAAGTATTGGGAAACTTGAAGCATCCGTGATACAACCTGGAAAGGGATCAGCAGGATTGAGAATAAGCGGGACCGAATTGTCAGCGTCGCCCAACAGCGTGACTAGGGAATAGGCTAACTATTACCACCAAACCCCAACACAGTCAGCCAGTTGACACGAGTGGGAAGATGGTAAGCAGAGCACTGGGATTCATTACCAGGAATATCGAATACAAATACAAGGACACCATTATTCCCTTGTACAAGGCGCTAGTGCGCCCACACTTTGAATATACTGCTCAATTCTGGTCACCACATCTGTGCAACGATATCGATAACGCGGAGAGAATCCAACGCTGAGTAACGAAATTGGTACCTCGGCTACGAAACAAGCCATAAGAGTGTCGCCTACAAGAAGTGGGTAACTAGAAGAAACATTCAAGTATTTGAATGGCTTCAACGACATACCTACAACGGAACTTTTTGAAAGAGACGTTAGTGATCGCCTGCGAAACAACAAGGGTCAAAACTCAAACATAAAGCTCGAAGAAAAACCTTAAGGCAGCAGTTCTTTCCGTATTTCATAATGAATATTTGAAATAGACTTCCTTCCGACGTTGTCGGTGCGGAGACAGTCAACGCGTTTAAAAATCGTCTTGACAAACATTGGGAGAGACACACTCCACAGTTGAGAACACCTTCTCCAAGAGTCTCAAACTCTCGACGGCGAAAGTTTCAGAGGCCACCTTAAGCCATAATCTTCTCTCTTACGCCCCAACTAATTTAAGGTCTCTGAGCTCCGCAGGTCTGCGGTTATAGGTACTAAGCCACGCTTGTGTGCGTGTGCATGAGCGTCACTTTGGATGCAACTTCCCCATTTTTGTTCATTTTTCCTTAGTCATGTGTATATATATGATAGTGACATTATAGCAATAGCTCATAGAGGGCCGGAGCGTAAGTCCCGGTGGCTTTCTAGAAATGAGCTTGTTGGTGCGCCTATCTAATCTAAGTGCAAATTTAAGCTGCTATTGCTGCAGGTTTAAGGTGGAAGATTTACTGCTTGACTTGGAACATTGTTCACCCTTCGTGTATGCATTATTTGAGTCCGAGGGTATCATAATTGAGGAATGATGCTTTCTTCTGTAGAACTTCCACAGCTTCCTTGTGTATTAGAGAGGTGAAAATTAGGATGAACCGGGTTTGCGATATCACTGAAGTACATTGCTTTTGTTCTGGGGAATTTCCTCAGGTCCCAGCTAGTAATACTGATAAATGGAACGTTCGTGAGAATTTCACTACATCCCACTTTGTCAGTTGTCTTCCGTGGGTACTAAGTACTAACTAGCCTTTTCGTGTGGGAATTAACCATCCCGTTCAGCTGCATGCGTGACGACGGTTGACACAGTGTTACAAATAATTGACCCTGGCCAGTTGTGTCGTGTGCATGTGGACGGCTGGTTAACAGCAGCTCGTCTTGCATCACCTGGCTATAATTGCATGTCGTATCCGTCGGTTCCTGTTGTTCGTAGCTACCCCTCATGGGGCATAGGATGGGCCATAAGGTTAGGTTAGTTTAGGTTCGCCCTCCTATGTTATGGGGAGCAGCGCCCCCAGGGGGGACCCTGTAGGTTACCTTTCGGGACGTCTGTCTTTTGTGCCCACTGTGCTTCCTTCCGATTTCATGCTCCTACTGGTCTTACTTTCGTATATTTTTCCTCTTCTTTCCCGACTTGTTGTTCCCATGCACGTTGATCATGTGTGGGAACACCTTCGTGCATGGGTTCCACGTGACTATCGACATACTATACGTCCCTTCCTTTTCCTGTCTGAGAAAAGCTTAGTATTTATTTCGGTAGGCTTAAGCTATCTTAGACTACTACTACTACTACTCTTCGTAGCTATGCTCAGTGTCGTTCATGTAGGAATGGAATTCGTTGTAGTAGGAGCGGAGGTTGCTTGTTTTGTCCACACATAGCCGCCTCGTCTCTTAGCGCTGAAATATCAAGTTCAAAAAACCCATCGAAGATACAAACTTCACTTATCTGAGAATTTGACCACTCGTGCAATTGGCTCTCCCAACACTCGCAGTCACCGTATTGGACGTGTTATCCAGCACAAGAGATGTCGCTCTATCGTCCATGTACCAAGAAGCGTCGCGTTGCCATTGCACGAGGTGGTCCGTGTGCCCGCCGGTAGCTGGCTGCAGCATGTGCCGGGATCACTTCTGCTGTGGCGTTGAAGTTACCTCGTGCCTACTGTAGTATGTGCCCACGAGGGTAGAAAACCACGTTCTTCTATTCTGAAATGCATAGACGGATGGCTCCTTTATTGCTGACTTTTTAGTGTCGGGGGAAACTTGAGCCGGGAGACCTAAGGATGTGCCATGGTGCATTCAGTAACACACTCCCCATTCTCGGGCTATGCGACTATCACTTTACTATAGGCTTATGCTTATTACGTTCGGTAGTTATAAAGTGTATGCCTTTACTTCATACTCGAAGAGTTTGCGTTTGTTTCATTGCAAGTGTCGCGCTGCAGGGAAAGAGACAAGTGAACTAGCAGCATGACACTGCAGATATTGGCTCAGGAAGTCATTGTGAGGACGAGCTAAGTGTCTGTCTTATTGCAGTTGGTGTCTTACCAAGTGTAATGCCCCCACTGTGCCGGCCATATGTGTACTCGGTGTATGTGGTGGCTACGGTGTTACGTACATGGCTGTTATACGGACCTAACTTGCGTTATCTACAGAAGGAATGTATAGTAGTGATGTCCCTCGGGGTGCTATTTATGTTGTGTCCCATATAGGGGTGAACTCGTTACTTCTAGTGTGTCCAACCAAGGAAGCTGTAGGTATTTCCTAGCTTTACGCTGTTGTATGGGCTTGGTAGCCATGCACCTGTAGTGTGAATGTTTTTTTTTGTGTTAGCAAAAATAAAGCTAGTGCTGTGTGTGCAAGCCGCAGCCCTGGGCTGTACGTACGTATATGTGCTGCCGGACTGCAGTGGTGTTGTATCGTAGAATTTACGTTAGAACCGTGACTGGTGATGAGCTACAACGTTAATCAGTTGGTACATTGTTGCAAATTAGTGTGTGCTCACCGTGCAGTGTGTCATTGCAATGGTGTGCAGGTCATTGCCTGGGATGCTTTAAGAAACAATTATGGTACTCGTGTGTTGTACTCCATTAGTGTTGTTTTCAGATAATACATTTCAAATTAAGGAGAGAAAATTCCACTGAGAACACACCATGTGTCCTCATCGCTCTGCAGTGCCATAGTGCGTGCAATGTTTACAGTGAGACACGACCTGCGACAGAGCAGTGTTGTCTGACGGACACACACCGCCACCATAGGCAACTCACATCGCAAGCTCAAAGTTCTGGAAGCCCGCTTCCAGTTCCGCTATGTTGCGGTAAGTTCAACACTCTTCATATCCTC
>LQNS02278174.1:939259-971384 GCA_001587735.2 Parhyale hawaiensis
GCCATTAGCTAGGCCTTCGGGACGTCTGTCTTTCGTGCCCACTTTGCTTCCTTCCACTTTCATACTCCTACTGATCTTACTGTTGTCTGTTCTTCCTCTTCTTTCCTGATTTGCTGTTCCCATGCGCGTTGATCCTGTGTGAGAACACCTTCGTGCATGGGTTCCCCGCTTTTCTATCGACACACTATATGTCCCTTCCTTTTCCTCTCATAGAAAAGCTTAGTTCTTATTTAGGGAGGCTTAAATCTTCTCATAATACCTAGTACATCCATCAATCAATCGTACGTTTGACTAGAGAAATACACGGCAATTTCCAGCGTTACATTGCTGGCTACGTGTGTACTAGCTTCAGTTTACGGCTCGCTCAGGTTGTGCGTTGTCTAATTACGTAGTGATTTTAATTGTACAAAGTAATTGGCTCCAATGGTGTCAATATTCTCATCGTCTTGCATTTAGACTTTAACAAATGGCTGTGTAGAAAAGTCAGTTGGCAATGCACCTTTGACATATTTGGTTTTACTGTAGCGGTAAACGAGTGTTTTCTACTCTGTCATCTAAGGCTATTGCATAGTTCGCTCTGCGCCCGCAGTGCTGCTGACATCTTCCTCTATTACGTCCAAGCTAATTTGGTCTATAATAGCTTAGTTCGCTGTGCAGGCGTTGCTGCGCGCGTCTGCAGCAGATTGCAGCATGAGAGAGCTGCTGTAGGTAGCTATGTCTGCACGGAGATTCTGCAGGCGACATGTGTGCTGTACGAACGGCGCGCTATCTGCACTCAGAAGCTCCCGCCGTTCCGATGCGTTTGGGGACATTGTAAATAGTGTTGTTTTTACTATCAATGCGTGAGTCGGACATAGCTAATTGGTTAATGCCAGCAAACTTTACTGTAGACATAACTGCTATCTGCTCAAGAGTTTTGAGTCGTTGCCGCTTGAGCACGCGTCGTTGTAGTTACGCTGGTGCTCAACTGTTGACCCTCTTGCACCGCTCATGTGCTGAAACTACCACCGACTGTCCCGGGCAGCTTCGTGTTGCCGTCATTCGCTTTTTGTTTGGCGAGTTGTGGTTGTGGCGCCTTGTAGCTGCCGCCACCACCGCGCTTCGCGGGCTCGTGCTGCGTCGTACTGCAAAATTTTTAGATAGTTATTAAAACTGAGAAGCGGTGGGAAGGAAGTGCGGCCAGCAACTGACGCTCCAGCACATTTTCTCTGTCGTAGTTGCGTGCCGTGATTTGTTGTGCTTTTTTGGACATCGCAGTCGCAGTGGAGGTCCAGCCAAACTGCAGAATTGCCAAGGCTCCTGCTTGTTTCGTCAAGTCAAGTTGTGGATCGTTCGGTGCGGCTGCTTATAGCAGTTCTGTCAGCTTTGCTCGTCAGGTTCAGTTAATGTTATGGCTGCCAAGTAATGATACTCCCCGAGTAATCGAAGTATGGGGGAATACAGCCGAAGTACCGACAGGTAGCTTAATGGCTCAGTATTCATGTTTCCTTCATTAGCGTTACGAAGAGCTTGAAGACGAACAGAGCAGGAAGGCATAAGTGACTCCAAAGTCTTCGCGTTGAAATTTTCTGGAGGAACGTCATCGATATGTTCGTCTGTCCTGGCATCCCTAAATTCTCCATATTCCCTAAATCGGACCCGATGGAGGAGCAGCGCATCGATGCTGCCCTGCCTGCGAAGACTGGAGTTCCGCTCAGAGTTTTTTGAGTAGCTCGTCTTTAAACTTTCATGACGCCGATGGAGAGAATACTGATAATTGAGCTTGTAAATGTAAACCTACCATAAACTGTACCAGCTATTGGCACTTCCGTTTCTCTATCATGCTGCGATTACTCGAGATAGGGGCTACAATGCTTGTCATCCAGTACAATGAGAATTTCTTGTCCTCAAGCAGCTGAGTGTTTTCAAGTCAATGGTGTTTAGACGAAAAGCACTGAGGTCTTCTGTATTTGTCTTAGCTTAAGAAAAGATTATACTGTAAGCTCAGTATCAGTGTATAAGTGCTTCCAGTATTTGCCCCGGTATTCCATTTAAAGTGTGGGAGAGCTACTGTTCTCAGTATGATGCTGTTGCTCACGAAGATCTCGCAGAAAGCCCGCAGCAGAGCATGTCCGTCGGTCGTGTGGCGAGGTTTTGTGGCTGTGGCCGCCTGTGGTGAGGAGGACCCTGTGGCCAGGAGGCGCAGCAGCCGTGGAGCTGTGTCCGCTATACCGTGACGGACGACCAAACGATGGCCACCGTCCGTTACGTGCAGCACTTGCGTGCATACCATTACGTGCGGCCGCCCCCCTCCCCCCACCGCTCTGCAGTACCTGAACCCTCCCTGCCGGAACATACTCCACTTATCCTCGACTCCTCGTTCTTACACGTGCTATCTCACCGCGTTTTATGCATAGTATTCGCATTTGTGTTTTTTTTTCTTTATCTTAAAGGATATAACCACAGAAACACTACGCTGTAGATTAATAAGTGAGTATCAGTGCTAGTATCGTGAGGACTTATTATCTCGTTACATCCGTAAGGTTTTCTCTGTAAACTAGACAGTATGTGCGGCTGTATAACCGCTCACAAAAGTTTGCAGACGCGCACAATATTCGTGTGGTCGTCTCGCTGCGGGTGCGGGCGGTTGCCTGTACGGCGGTGTCTGCTGCTGGCGGCCCCAAGCATCTCAATCGTGTCGTAGCGCAAATGCTGCGGACCTTCAGCGATAATGATCGCTAGGGTTTACCATGAGGGCAAGCTGCGACATATAGATATATGCAGTTCATTTTCATTAGCAGACAGAGAGTTTATAGTCGAAGGAGTTCTCCAATATAGAGCTATGCAGTTACTGTTGCCTTTATAGCGATGCCGTGTGGGATCAGCGCATGGAAATAAAAGCTGTGCTGAGCAGCAGGGAAGAGTTAGATACACCACGGGGATATGAGGAGTTGCTGCCTTATAGAGCCGCAACAGCGAAGAGGCTGCACAGCGTGACATCTGCGAGCACAGGTCGTGTGCGGCGGCAGTTCGCTGCACAACAAGTGGTGCAGGAGAGAGCGCGCGAGCGTATATCGGTGTTGCCATCGTCGTGTCGGCGCTCTTGTATGATATACTTGCGTGTGTTGTGTGGCCTCTGTACGCTTGAGTGACCGCCTGCCTGTCTTGCGCCACGTGCTGTGTCTGTGTAGCTACTGTGTATCTCAATTATTGTCTCGTGCTCTTTGGTAGCTAGCTACCGTGTACATATTCCACGGTAGCACTTATTGAATGGTGTACCGTGGTTACAGATGTTAACTACACGGGTGTGGCGCGTTGGCTTGTTGTACAGCGAGCTGTATGTGCAGTGCTTAGTCACATGTCCCGTGTGCAGTAGCGCGCAGTGTGCTGTGCATAGCTGTCGTATACTGTACCGGACCTAATGGTAGTCGACTTGTAGCCGGCTGGTAGGCATGCTATGTGCGTCGCTACACTACAACTCCCTGACTTTTGCCGTGTATTACGCGGCATATTCCTGCACACCTGCTGGGTACGCTGTAGTGCCTACCCCAGGGCTGGCCCAACTGCCGACTTATTAGCTAACCCGCGCCGGTGTAATGGCTGCCATTTTGTAGGTGATTTTTGGCTGCTGTAGCAGCCATTATGCAGGCGCGGGTTAAGCAGTGTTCTGTCGGATGCCTGCAGATTCTTCAGTGTCAGTTTCCCCTCGCTAGCGCCCGGCGTCCCTCCCTTGTGTCGGAAGTGCCCAGCAGACGTAGCTACGCGTTCTAGGCTCCGTAGACACGAGCTAGTGCTGCTGCGTAATTCGAAACATTTTCTTGCCGCATATGTGGCAGT
Organism: Parhyale hawaiensis; assembly: GCA_001587735.2. Classification (NCBI taxonomy): domain Eukaryota; kingdom Metazoa; phylum Arthropoda; class Malacostraca; order Amphipoda; family Hyalidae; genus Parhyale; species Parhyale hawaiensis. The sequence goes on from LQNS02278174.1 coordinate 943,076, forward strand.
GTGACGTAGGGTATGTCCTCAGTTTCACTCCGTCTCAACAAGTAGCTACTGGCTGCGGCCGCGGTGCTCTTACAACGTTTAGGTTTTCTCTCTAAATGCGCTTCTTCCTTCCATCCTCCTGATCACTTACGGATCAGACAGCGGCGACTGTGTTGCGCTGGACCGTTACTTCCATCAGCCTCTCCATTGTTCCTCACAGTCTCCTTCTCTATTATGGTTGTTATAACAATGAGCGGCATTAGAAAGGTCTCGCTTCCTACTACGTTGTTATCATTTCTCTACGACTGTTTAGTTTATTAATTCATGCAAAGGAGCTGTGTGTTGTTTACTTGAAGCATTGCCTTTACGCCCCCTAGCATCCGGCTCTGCGGTGTGTCTATACTCCTCTCCGGCACACACACACCACTTTCATCACACCTGCGCCTGTTGACCGTGTTATATGTGTAGCTCTCAGTGCTGCTGCACGCTCCCGTGTCGATGGTCCTCCCTCTGCTGGACTGACCGCTGGTCTGCACGTTGGCCTGCACGTCATGAGGCTGCCGTGCTGGGTTCCAGCGCCTTTATTTCCTCTCAGCGCTCTGCCTTCCCACTCGTGCGTACGATGGGCACCGCACAGTATTCTCAACATTAGAACTCCTTTTGTGATAGTTTAGAGATTTGTGAGTCCACTTGCATGTTCACATAACAGCTTTTCACCGTACATCTGCGATATAATTGCTTTATAGCGAGAAATGTATATAGGGCGTCCCAGAATTCTTTCAACATATTTTAACCTACGGTTCCTTAAGATGAAATGAGCATATTTCACCCTATCGAAACGTGTCCGGAAGTGTTTCGTTTTTAAGTAACGAAGAGTTGAAATTTAAGAAATACGATTCACTGCACTGGTAGACTACTTCACTTTACGCCAAAGAAAATCTTTCTCTCCGGGCGCTTGTTTACACTAAGCAGTCGGTCTTCAGCATATCTACGTACAGACGACAATGAACGAACTATCGAATAGTGAACTCCCAGATGTGCACTCAATTTACGGTATGGCAAACTGTAGTTCTAGGAGAGCAGCCAGAATGTGCAGAGAATGACGTCCCATGACGGTTTCATGACCTGGCGCCTCTTGATTTATACTTTTGGGGCCATCTTTAAAGTTCATTTTACGAAACAGTAGCTAACTCTTCACGACGTTTAAACCATACACTTTCGGGCTGCGATTTGATCAAAGGATTAAGGAACACCCTGTACATGTATATGTTGGTAAGTGTTCTGCTTTGCCTAGTACCTACGGTACTGATGGCGCATATGAACTAGGTACTACCCGTGGCCGTATTGCTAATGTGGTACCAATTGTTACTTTGTATCTGCCAGTAAGTACATATATTTCAGCGCTGATCAGACATCGTTTTTTCTATTAATAAATTATAAATAAAATATTACTGTATCATGCAACGGATATTCTAAATTGGCTCGCATCCATGCTGCTCGGCCGCTGTGTGCTGTAATACCTATGCTGCGCCATCTGACGTACTGCGTTACTTGCTCTGGTGCTGTGCAGTGGTTCGGAATAAGTAGTGTTATTGCTGCACGCTAGCATGTGTTGGTTTCGTGTAGCAGCAACCTACTGATCTTGTCAAGTCACCGTATATGTTGCGATGGTCGTGGCAAGCGTTCCTTGTATTATTGCAGACTACAGCGCATCCTTTTCATTTATAGTATTAAAACATAGCTTCCAGAGAAATTTTGCCATAAAATGTTCTCATTGGGTAGGTAAGTAATACCGTAATTAGGCGATAGCTAAGCTAGAGTACGGTCGTCCTTAGCAACGGTAACAAAAGGACATTGTCGCACGAACATCACGGGGTCACCACAGCTATTGCTCGTGTATACACACACAAAACATTAACTTGACTCTGCAGCACTTCCATACCACCAGCTCCTGAGGAGAATGAGTTGATGTATGCGCGGCAGCAGAGCGCAGCTAACGAGCGTTTGGCGGCCGCATTACCGGCGGCCGTCGCTGCGGCAACTGTCGTTTCTGCTGCGCCGGAAATGAACTTCTTTGTTGCGCTAACGTAGCGCGTCTGTCAGTAATTGCTTTCCTTAGGATCATCAGAATAATAAGTGTTTGGTGATCGCATGGTGCGGGGCCGTGCGCCCACTCCACAGTCTCTTGTTAGTTTCTTTTTTCTATAGCTCGGGTTTGACGCTCTGGCTCTTCTGTCACGTGGATTGAATATAAGGCGGCTGCAGAGAGGTCTTAGCTGTTATAATGTGTTGCAAGAAAACGACAAATGTTCGTTTCGAGCTGTGCAGCCACAAACGTAGGTACATAATTAGTCAGGCTATGGGGCGTCGCTAGTTCCCTCTATGCCTGCATAGCTGAAGCGATAGAACAGCTGATCAGATGTTGTCCATCTGTTCCTCCTTGCGCTGGAAGGTCCACCAATCAGCCGTTTGCCGTAAGGTTCTCGTTTTATATGTAAATATTTTACTGGACGCGAGGTGCAGTGTGCCGGAAATAAGCCAATGGCTTGGTTACTTAGATGTGGGACGCTATATCCTACAGCGCGAGGGTCGACTGCTTCAAGCCTACATTAGTGTGTTACACATTCCAACCTACGGCTAGTGCTTCATCTGAACTCACTGACGCTGCCGTATGCATGAAGCACTTCACTACAAAGATCTGTCTGTCCTTTTCCTGGCACTCGACAGTTTCTCGCTCTTCTGGATGTGCCGTGGTACAAACAAAGAAAACGGAAGGGCGACGGCTCGATCGAGGGCCATGACATTGTGTGCTATAAGGTGTTGGAGCGACCGCCGACTCACAACTGTAAATTACTCTGGTGCGTGAAATAAGAACGTATCAATGGCAAAGCGAATTATTCAGTATATCTGTCTTTAGCTGATATGCAAGCCGATCGCGCGGCAGAAAGTGGACTAGGACGTCGGAAGCAATAGTTATGTTGCTTGGTGTTCCTTGAGGTATCCGCAGGTGTTGTCTTGACCATTCTGTTGCGTGTCACCCACCCCTTCATCCGCTTGCGAACCTGGCGAACTAATATGTCCCTTAGAAGTTATTCCCTACGAATACTTTGCTAGATATGACAACCCCTGTAAATTTTCCTCGCTATTTTAAAGCTCGAGCAATAGTCTAGAAAACGAAAAAACGAAAAGGGAGGCGTTGTGTCAGTGAGGTCATTAGAGGGTGGACTAGAGGCGCTGTATGGCATGGCGTTTACCATTTGTCTCCGTTCTAGTACCGGTACTGTGAAGTAGAGGCATCATTAAGCCGCCGCTACTGTAGAACTCCTCAAACAGGCGTTCCAAAACAGAATACTCCTGAAAGTTCGACCCCACGACAGAGAACCCCTGAAAGCGAGACTGTCTACAGCGCCATCTGCCGTGAAGTCGTGAATTGTAGCGATGGCCAACACCATATATATCAGTATTGAGTGTATTGTATGATCGAAAAAAATTGCAGTAAAACTCAATTGGTAGTATAGTGAGCTGTACAACTTGATAATTTCGTATGGTGTTAGTCAAAAGGAAAGGTTTTACGGATGTAAGGAAAACACGCATAGTACTGAATTGGTCATCTTCGAACTGGGACTCCTCCTCCTCAAAGAAACCATCCGACAGTGGCACTCGTCAAATAGCGACGACCGCCGGATGGACGCCTACGTATTGGGCACACGAGACTCACTCACGACTATGTGCCGACGAGGCGCCCGCAACCCTATTGCGACGACTGCCTCGTTCTTCTCACTGTCTTGCATTTGATGGTAGAGTGTCCCAACTTCTATGACGAGCGCAGGGACTGTTATCCGGACCTGTATGGTCGGGATGCTGACTCCATCTTACTACAAAGATGAGACAAATTCGGCGCCCTAGCGGCGCATGAGCCTGTGGTTATAGGCAGTGTGCCACTGGAGCGTTAGTAAAATTTCTACTACTAGCTACTACTACTACTACTGGGACTCTTCCCAAAACTGAGAATAGGTCTGTCGATATTTTAAGAGTGCCTACCACTAGACTACCGCTGCCTCTGTTCTGCAGTGACTCCTAGTAGCTACATCTGCCTTTGTTAGCTTTTCGTTCATTTGTGATAACGTCGCGAGAGCTTTTCTTATTCCCTTGCCCTGTCAGTTTTCGGTTTTCTTCTTTTTTTGTTTAGTACGTTTATTTTTAGTTGTGCCCATCTACAGACGTATTACGTCAATCCAGTCAAGGGACATCTTTTTGCAGTAGCTAGGTATATATGTGTTTTTTTTTTTGTCTTGGTGTACTACGTGTGCGTTTTTTCTCATCGGGTATTAGAGTCCCTCGTGTCAAGAGGAGCGAGCTCGAACCAAGGCTAGACAACAAGGTTGCCACAGAAAAGCAAAATTTTAATATCAAAGTAGTCGATGGAGAAGAGGTGACTGACAGGTATGCTGCGTGTCACCTGAGGCCGGTAATGTTGGCACGGCGTGTGTGGTGGTGTGGCCGGGAGCTCCTCCCATACACCCCAGCAGTTCATGGGTCACAGTGCGCGCCTATCTTTAGCTGTGTTGCAGTTCACCCTAACCGCTGCCGGGGCGTGTATGCGCGTGCCGCTGCTGTTCCGGGCACCGTGTTACCTACCACACCTGTCTCTCTCTCTCTGCCCTGTGGCAACTCTTAATTATATAGCTTCTAGCCTGTAGAAGTCGAAAGTGTGATTGTTGCAATGTTATCGTTTTGTTGGATGTCGTGAAGAGCTTGACAGCAATATTCTTTCTGGATATTCACTACGGAACCGTCGCGTTGCCTGTCATAGCGCAACCAGCTCAACTCGAGACATCGTTTGCACCAACAGTGCATTGAATTACGACCTACTACCACTTCCTTCTCAATATGACATCTGCACTAAAGTGTAGAATGGTTTGGGAACCATGTCCGCCCATAGATTTATCCGAAGTATGCGATGCTGTTGTCCATCACTTACAACTGCCCCCATGTGCTACAGTGTAAGCATTAACGGTTGTACCTGCTAACTCCTAGCACCTGCATAACAACATAATAACTAGCTAGCGCCTAGGTACCCGCTTGCGCGTATCCACGGGCTGCTGTACACGCCTAAAGCTGCATAAGGAGCTGAGGGCATTTGGATGCGACACACGATCGTGGCCATCGCTGCCTATCGGCTCCTGAGGAACATCATCCTGGCTCTTGTGCGTCTGGCCAAGTTATCCGTGGGCTGCTGGTGCTGGGGGTGTGAGGCCCACGCCCAACTGGACCTGGTCCAGGTGAGGTTTTGAGGTCCGTGTGAGGTGAGGCCACAGTTCAGGTTGTCAAGTGCCTCGTCTGCAATACGGTACCAACTCTTCAGCATGAGCTTTAAGTTCTACCCCGAAGAAGGGGGTGACGGGCGGTGTGGACAGACGTTCTGCCACCAAGGGGCTACCGTCTGAGTAGGAAACCCTATAAGGCCAAACTAAAGCGTCGGTTTATCTTAGGAACAGCATTGTTGGGAACCGTACTGACGAGCACCGCTGGTCTACAGAAGGTTGATGCAACTATGCCACTGTTGTGACGCCCGAGGGCACGGCTGTTTTTGCACGACTAGTATACCGGTAAGCGTATAGCATGGAGTGCTTGCCATGGGTGCATGCGAGCATTTCATGCCAGTAACGTGTGGCCGCAGTGAACGTAGAGTTCCTTTCAGCTGCACACTCGAGCGCGTGTAAGTTATAAGTGACGTGCGGCGTCGTAACTGCAGCGCAGGCAGGTGCAGGCGCAGTTCGCCTGTTACCTCCTACAGCCGTACAGGCGACTTCACGGCACTTAAGCCACGGCTGCAGGTCCTGTGGCTCGTTCTTTTGCTTTCTTTTGACACCTCAGCCTGCTGCTTGGTGCGCCCTGAGTGCGTATGGCTCGTGGTGCTTTCTTGGCTGCAGACAAGTAGGCTAGCTACCGTGTCGCTAGGAGGCATGAGGTGGACTACAGACCACAGCAGTCTCTTCACTGTACCTATGCGCAGAGCTGCTGTTATTACCCCTCGTATACCTCACGCAAGAAAACTTCCTGCCGTTATTTAACCCATTAACTGTGGATGACGGAAATATCAGTTCCTGAAACTATATAAAGGATGCGCATGCGGAAGTTAATGGGTTAAGTAGCTACTGTCTTAGACTTCACACTTATGTTGTGCGTTTCACTTAAAAATTTCAGAAAAGTGAATAAAATTATTTATTATAGGATTTACCTGCACTGATATTGCCGTCATAGAGCTGCGGTTGGAGTGTCAGTTGACGGCTCATCCTAAAGGGTGTCAAAATTGCCGTGCTTATATACAAGGCGGCTGTGTACCTTGCGATCACACCTGAGCTGAGGCAATAGCGCTCTGTTTCCTGTAAGTTTGGGCCCTAATTTGATCATATTTTACCTATGGCTGTGTACTGTTTACTAGTTAGCTATTGCTGTGTTGTAGCTATAGACATTGCTGGTGCTGTGCTAATGGTGGTGTCTCGTGACAGCTGAGCGAGACGGGCGGGCTGGATGGCAGCAACAGCAGCGGAGGCCACAGCAAAGCGCCCCCCGAGGGGGGCACCATCAGCCGCAACAGCTCCACACGGGGCAGTCTGCGTAAGGTGCGTCTCTTCCGCTTTTGTCTCTGTTACTAAGAGTCCCGTGCAAATAATATCTTCAGCCTGGTCAGTTCGGTACGTCTGCTTGTTTCATTACCAGCAGTGTGGGGAGCCTGTGGCTCCGAGGCGTACAGTGTTAGCCAGCAGTGCAGCGACCGCGACAGTTCTGCGGAGGATGTATTTAATGTTACGGCCCGGGATTCTCTGTGACTGGCACGGAGCGTCACCCAGTAACTAGAGTTGTGAGCGTCAGATGGGTCAAGTCTGACTCAGACTTTTTGTGTGCAGTTGTGTCCGACTCAGACTCTTTTCACCACCAAAAGGTCCACCTTCTTCCGACTCTGACTCCATTTCTTAACAAAATATGCCCATTTTACCCACGGCTTTCGTGACCATGTACCATGCACTTTATTGTCTGCTGTCCCCCCACAGGTGCTGCCGCCAGTACCGGACTTCGACCAGCAGCTCTCCATGGCCAGCAAGATGATCGACCAGCGCACCTCCACACCTAAGGGCAACCATGCCTACAGCTCCCACTTCTTTGAGAACCTCCTCCTTGCTGAGTAGTGAGTGCTTATGTTCTTATTAATAGGCCTGGTACTTATGATGTACAATGTAACGAGTAGCCTCTTAGGGGCATAGCGTGGGCCATAGGTCATAGGGTTAGGTTACCTGGGTTTGTCCATCCTACGTTGTGGGTATGGTCGTACCTACTACCCGCAGGCGGACTGCATATTGTAGGTGCTTCAGCATTAGCTCGGCTTTCGTGACGTTTATCTTTCTTACTCCTACCGACGATGTTCTCTTCTGTTCTTCCTCTTCTCTCCAGACTTGCTGCTCCCTTGCGCGGTGTCTCTCGATTTCTATACGCCCCTTCTTCTTCCTCTCTTTGGATCACAGAGTGTGCTGTTGGTTGAGAGGCTCACACTAGGAATATGATAATAATAATAATAATAATAATAATAATGTAGCGAGTAGTGGGTGGTCATGTAGTCAAAAGTAAGTTAGTTCATAATGTTGTATTAAGTAGCTAGTGAGTGATGGTGGAACCCACGTAGTGCGGCCTGAATTGGAGGTTAGGTTAGGTTCGTCCATCCTATGCTATGGGGCCAGGCAACCCCAGGGGTCCGTGTAGGTTACCTCAGCCATTAGCTAGGCCTTCGGGCGTCTCGGACGTCTCTCTTTCGTGCCCACTTTGTTTCCTTTCTAAATTTTATACTCCTACTTGCTCACGCTTTATTCTGTTCTTCCTCTTCTTTCCCGACTTACTGTTGCCATGCGCGTTGATCCTGTGTGGGAACACCTTCGTGCATGGGTTCCCTTAGCATACTATATGTTCCTTGCTCTTTCCTCTGTGATATCGCTCTGCTCAGAAACGGAGGCTTAAACTTCCTAACTATAACTAACCAACTAGGTATTGCCTTAATTGGGAGCTTTATCCTATTTAGGGTAGGTACCTTAATAACCACAATGTCATCCATTTGTGGGTGCAGTGCATTGGAGCCAAGGAAGCCAATGCTGGCGTAGCTTCATCATAGGGAGATATGTCCCCGTTAGCTGGGTCGATATAGAAGAACAATGTTGCCGGCCTTAAGGGGCCCGTACACGATCAAAAAACCGTCAATATTTTGATCGTGTATGGGCCCCTTTAAACCGCTTGTCAACTCCCAACACAGCCTGTTTGTGTGCCCGGTGCGGATATACCTAACGTATATTTATATTGCTATGTAGCCCTCAGCCTGGCTAATGGTGGCCCGCACTCAGTTGGGGGGGGGAGGAGAGGGAAGGCTGAATATCGTGGCAGCCGCGTGTATGTTGCGCATGTGTTTGGTGCTGCTGGGCTCACAACTTCACTAGTCAACTTGTGGCAATGAGCTCTGTCTTCATATAATACCTGGAAACTTTTGTTTACAGTCACCTACTGCAGAAGGAGAGCGTTCATGGTGTCTATGTCATCCCGTCGGCCAAGAGTCCTTTGGGTGAGTGCATCACTTTGCTTGTTCTAACATCAGTAATAGCAATGTTCTGAAGTGAGGTATGGTGTTGTATACTGTCATTACCTGTTGTATTCACATTCACAACGGTGCAGCTCTTTGCTTGACAATAAACATCACGTGCGAGCCATACACTGCAGCGCTAGAGGCGTCTCTGAGAGTTACGAGAAAGTTGCTTATTACCATCAGCAACACATTAAGTTACCTCCTCTTCCTCCTCGAGCAGTGTGGTTCGGTGTGCTGTTCGTTCGTCAGGGCGAGTACCAAGAAGGCATCTTCCGCTTCACTGTACACATCCCTGAGAACTTCCCTGATGGACCTGTGCCGGTAACTGCTTTGTATTATTTCCTAGACACTTTATTCTCTTGCTGTAATGCATCGACTCGCTACACACCATCACAGGCAGTAACTTTTGGGTCCGGGGTTTGTTGTCCCATAGCGCTGAACGCCATTCTTGTAGTAATAGTAACGCTGAGCCAAACGGGGTATGTAGTACCTTAAGTACAGTAAAATTGTTCTTTCCACAGTAGCCTACTGTAGCTAGCGACAGTAAGCCTGGCCCAAAGACTGTTCTTTCCACGTTTATCTTTTAGCAGTGTTGAAAACTGATTGCCTGATGACGTGCCTCTGTAGAGAAGCGTATTCATGGGAATGTAGAGCCCCTCTATGTGTTCACTGCGCCTCAGTTGCCGCAGCAGCAGACAGTTCTCGAGTCGTACGCAGACCGAGATCATTGCTGGCTGCCTACGTTTTCTGTAAGGGCATCAGCGGGTTTATTTGCAGTCGCAGCGCTAAATTAGCTTGGAATGGTACGTGCCCCTTCACAAATGAGAGTACGGCTCTGAGACTTACCTATATTGATATTGTTCCTTCCGTTGATTAACTAATTAATGGCTTAGGTTTACCCCCAGCTCATAGCTATAATAACATTAGCTCTGTGGCCTTACGCTGCTGGCAACGCAGTCACCGTACTTCGAAGTGACGCGAGGAACGAACGGATAGCTGCTAACATTAGTTAGTCCTGGTGTGAGGTCTCCCAAGGTGTGTGCTGCTGGCCACGAGGTAACTTGACTTGCTTGCCCGTAACCCAACCCATCGAGGCTGCACATTATGGTGGTGACAGCCACGCGTCATACCTATGTATTTAAGCTCTTTGCTACAAGTTTGATGCAATCACTCTCACTTGTTGCGGCCGTCCTCACGTAGTGTAGGGTCAGTAGCCGTGCAGCTCCCTCTGGTGTTGACGCGAAGTCGTTGTCTTGTGACTTTTTCCAGCGTTGCCACCAGAGCGATGGTTGCGCTCGTCTTGACTAACGCTGACGACACGAGTCCCTCATGCCAGACCCGCACACTCTCGGGGTCATGCTTGCTTGGGAAGTTTCACTTTAATAAGACTGAGGCTAAGCGACAACTACAGCACGCGCAAGATTGTGATGATTTACTGCGGTGCCCTGCACTTGAGATTGGAAGCAGTTTTTGTAAAATAGGTCTGGCTATTGTAGAGATTTTCTAATCTAGTCCTTAAGGCGTCTTTTTGTGGCCACGCTCGTGATCAAAATCACTGTGATCATGATCATCGTGATCACTGAAAAGCACAAGAACGGTCGACGATTTTGTAAACAAACCAGAGACGCCATATCAATTTTCGAAAAATATATTTTTATTGTATTTTTACGGAAAATAGTACGGAATGGATTTCCTTTATTTATTTTGAAGCCAATGCATAACTGAACTAGCAGTATTCAAAGCATTTTGAACATCCACAGGTATAAAACTAAGGAAACTACAATTCTGGAAGTCAATCATCATAACATTATTCAATTTATCCCTAAATATAAGAAAACATCACGACCCTGCATTTCAAATTTTGAATTTTCACTTGTCCAACGGCTGGAATCACTCTTTGATCGCACATGATTAGCCTGCGGAGGAAATCACGCTGCGATCAATTCTCACAACTAATCACGGTTGATTGCTATCAAAATCACGTCAAAATGCGGTCACAAAAGCGCGTGGATCATCCACAATCAGGCAGAATCATCCGCGCGGTGGTCACAAAAAGACGCCTTTAATGCTGCCATTTTGCAGAGAATACTGTTCGAAACGCCTGTATTTCACCCACTGGTGTCCCCCGACACGGGCGAGATGGACGTGGGGCGTGGCTTCAGTTACAAGTGGCGGCGGTACGCCAACCACCTGCACCACCTGCTGCTGTACATGAAGCGCTGCTTCCATAAGATAGAGACCACCAAGCCCCTCAACCCTGAGGCTGCAGTGCTGTAAGTTGCACCTCTCTGTGGTTGCTCATGCGACTGCTGTACAGTTCTTCTTTGTAAAGTTGGTGAGCAGCGAGTCCGCTGCAGTTGCGTACATCTGTTTACACGACCAGAGGCCTGTCAGCTTTGTAAACATCGGTCTCGTAATACTTTGGCTACGTTGCAGGAAACTTTCTGTACGATATACAAGATATTTTGATGTTAATGTATTCATTTATTGCTCTGTGAGCGCTGTCACATCTTGCATTAACGACAGCTAGGTAAACTGCATTGCCTTTCGTATTCAGTATTTTATTGTGCATTGCTAATTATTGCTCGTATAGTTCTCACCGTGTCTCAAAGTGGCGCTGACTCTTGGCGCACAACTCTGGTCCTCATTGAGCACAACTGATGTGTGTCGTCTCCATACGGCGCTTGACTTACGTGGCCTTACGTGCAGGTACGAGAGTGATCTGGAGCTCTTCCAACGTAGGGTGCGGGCGTGTGTGAGCCAGAGTCTGCAGAACATCTACGAGCCACCAGCCGCTGCAGACTACGACCCTCACGCCATTATCTTCTCTCAGTACGACCCGCTGGTGCACGAGCATATCAGAAAGCAGCTCAAGACGGCACGTGTAAGTTCTCTTACTGCTAGGGTAGTGTTGCGTGGCGCTCCAGGCCGCGTTATTGTGTTGTTCTCTGTTGCTGAGCGAGAAGCATGAAGCCCAGTCCTTGTATTGTGGGCCGCTCCGTAGACTACCAGCAGCAGATGAGGTGCTGAGCAGTCGGGCAGGTGAAGGACTGTGGAGGTCAGCTGGGGTGTTGGTGCTGCTGACACACGAGAGACTTGGCAGTGTTGGGGGATAGTGCCTTGTGTGTGTACACTGTATGTCAAGCGTGACTACTCTCTTGAAATCCCAAATTTGTTGATCATCTGATTGCAGATTTGCATCTTGATCTACGTCAGCCCGTCAGCTTATGTTTTTTCGTAGCCTATTTCTTTGCACAAAGTCTTAATAAGTTACTCGCTCTATATGACATAACTCCGACTGCATAGCATCGAGGATACACAAACTTACCAATTGGGGGCAGAGGTGTACCGTACATCTGTAAATTTGTATACCAAGCCTCGTTGCTGACAGAAGTCACAGAGAACGCTTGTGCCCCCGGACATGTCTTTGCATTCTTCTTATCCCGGTACCTGCCCGGTGAATCGCCGAGTCCTCTTCTACTAGATAACCTTTGTTTCGTTCTTCCTACTTTACACATTTGCCAGGGACGTTTATAGGTTTTAGTGTTGAGCCTATTTTAATTCTTGTAGTCCTTTCGTCGTACCTCGTACCTGTCAGATTTATATGATTTTCTTACATTTGCAGGTTACATTTTCACTGTTGACATCTACTGTATGTGTTTCCTCAGCCTGTGAAGACGACGAATGAGGAGACCATCGGTGTGGGCCTCTCGTGGATCAAGCCCGACTCTCTGCACATCTTCTCTCAACAGCCCGCCACCTCCTGACCCGCCCCTGCTCCGTAGCTGTGTCCTGTGATGAACCTTTGCTTCCAGTCCCTGCGCTCCTGCAGCAACAGCTGTTTGTGTACTCTAGTGCTATTGTTCGTCGCTACTGCCCTCACTTCTCCTGTCACACGCTGTGTCTGTCTTCTGGTGTCAGACTCTGGCAGGAGCGGTTATTCTGTGTAACCTGCCCTACTCTGCGGCTGCAGGGAGCAGCTGTTGGCAGCCGTGGTGCTCGTATATGTGTGTACCTGCTGCGCTTTATGGCTTTTTTGAAACAAAGTTAATGTCTCAGCACCGATTAGGTTGTCAGCCTTTCCGTGGGGGATCAGCGGTAGCCACGCCTTTTCTGGTATGGCAACACTTGAATAGGATTGTCCTATTGAAATATATACTGTGTTGTATTAATTGACGTCGTGGGCGTAGTCTTTTGCGACTGCAGTTGCTTGCTCCTGTATGTGTGGGAAACCATAGCAGCAGTCCTGCATGCTTTCGTGCTGTTCATGGGCCGCATGCATTTAGTAGTGCTGTGTCCTGACGCCGTGCTGCCGGATTCTTCTCATGCCAGGATCGATGCTACAGAACATTACTCACGAGATGTCCTGCATTTATGACGTCACTGTCTCTCCTTTACGGATAATTATTAATAAGGGTCCGGTGACGCTAGCGGGATGGTAATCTTTTCCATCGGTGTGGTTGGGTCTCTTCTACTTTGTGGTGCTAGACTATTTTATCTTCTTGGGCCGTGGCTATAGCCTATTTTACAAGGGAACGAGTATCATTATCGAATGGTTATACCTCGACACGTGCGCCGCTAGTTGCTACCGCGGCCCTTGACCGAGTCCTCCGCAATCCGTTGCACTGTGACCTTCCCAACCTGCGCCGAGCTGCGCGGCTGACAGTGCTCGTTATCTCTAGCGGTCATTAAGCGGCCTACCGTCTAACAGCATCAGCACGCCAAGTTCTTCCTTTACTAAAGGTTTTATCATCTGATCAAATACTCTACAGCTGGCTTGCTTGTTTGCTCTTTCGGTCCTTTAAGTCGTGCTTGGTTCACACTTGTTAATTCCGTAGTAAGAGCAACTCGCTCCTGCCCTATGTTCTCTACCTAGTGTGGCATTTGTTCTCTACAGTTTCTTCTGTGTCACATTTGACTCTTGAAGTAACATTACTGACAGCGCTGTGCTCTAATTAATGGCTATCGTAGTTTTATATCGTGTGAAGAGTTTAATATCTTATTACTGAAAATCCTGAGGCAGCATCTATTTATTTTTTCTGGAGACTACTTTGGTAAACCATAATGTATTCAAGTAAAAAAAAAGAAACGTGTTGGGTTTCTTCCTGGAAAGTTTCAGATGTATGTGGGACTAAGTATCTGAGGCAGCTCTGGTAGTGTTCATTGCGTGAAGACTGTGAGCTGCCACATAGAGCGTGAAGGCCTCGCTGTATGGAGGGGCGCGGCGCTGCAGTACTTTGTGTACTGCAGACATGCCTTTCAGTGAGCTCAGCACTCCCCAATCCTGTATGTGAGTCCTTGGGTTCGAATACCCTCGAGCTCCCAATGTATTTATTGATCGAACGTTATTCCTACCAAGCTTACTTAGTTCTTCCTCACCATTGCTCTCCATTTTCTTGTCGGTTAATCAAGTCGCTTTCTCCAGGCTTACTAACTTTTAGCCATGTTAATCACTGCAGTGTTGGATTTTACCTGTATGTTTTTACCTTACTCGATTTTTATGAAGCAAGGGGTTCTATCAAATAGGAAGTATATACTCGTGGCGGTATAGTGCCGATGGGGGGTACCCTCAGTGCTAGAAGCAGCAGGGTCAACATAGGCCTGTTGCCGAGTGGTGTCGCCCCCTTGGGCTTGTGTGCCACTGTAGCGCTAGTAAAACTTCTTCCCCTTTGGCTTTGTTCCACACGAGGCCCGGGCTTACTTGTGCGATTGCCTGTTACGTTGGGCATCAAGTTTACCGAGTGTGGCTTTTTTATTTAACTTTTTAGCTACGCTGTCTGCCGAAGAATTTTGTTTCGTCGAGCTAACAGCAACCTGTGATTAGTGGTTTGTTTTGTCCTTCTCACTAGAGCTATTTATATATAATCATATTTTCTGAATAATCTAACCATATTATATATTGTAAAGAAAATTAGCCAAGATGCAAAGATCGCTTTAAATGTATATTTTGAGATACTATTTCACTGACGGCACCTAAGATGGTGCGTGGCTTGTGTTGACAAGCGATGGCATGTGACCGTCCGCCTCTGTGGCCTGCACCACACATTGGTGTCCGCTTAAGACGACAGCTTTGGGACTGGGCGTGTTAACCGGACCTGTTGTTAGGCGGAACATTACGTAGCGTAGTTTTCTGTGATGAAGGTCCACAGCAGAAAACATTTGTTTCGCGCGTGACTAATTGAGTCTGCATATTTTCTTAAAGTAGTATAGACTTTTGCATACTGACTCTGTTCTTTCTACCTTTCTTTGGATCACAGTGTACGCCGTGGGTAGGGAAGGCTTATACCATGAATATGATGATAATAAAAGTGCAGGCTCCGGCAGGAGGAAGTAGAGTGTTAATTTTGCCACATAACTTCTCCAACTATAATCCTCTTTAACCGGAGCTAAGAGACCCCACGTGCAGTTGTCGGCACTAGTAACTGATAAGTGAACTTGCTGGATGAAAAAAAAAAAAAACTTTCTACCACGTTGGATCTAAAGCGCTCGGTTGTTGAAATTTCTGTAAAGCTAGAAAATCCTATGTCATGGGGAGCATCGCTTTTAGGGGGTTTGTGTAGGTTACCGTAGCCATCAGCTAGGCCTTCGGGACCTCTGTCTTTCGTGCCCACTTTGCTTCCTGCGTATTTAATACTTTCACTGATACTACATTCTTTTGTTCTTCCTCTTCTTTCCCGAATCGCTACTCCCATGCGCGTTGATCCTGTAAGGGAACATATTCATGCCTGTGTTCCCCGCTCCTATCGACATGCTAGCTCTATGTCCCTTATTTTTTCTCTGTTAGATTACCTTAGTTGTGAAGACGGTGGCTTAAACTATTCATTAATCTAATCATTGTCCTTATGCTGTGACTCGATTATATAAGGATTTAGCCTCGTGTTATAACACATGAAGACATCTGGGCTTATTACCCCATAATTACCAGTGCTACCTAAACCAGTAACGGAGAGCTGCGGTAATTAACGGCTGCTGATACGCGGCGTGAAGCGCTGCTGCGCTGCCGTACGAAGGTCTCTTCTTCCACTTCCTCAGATGTTAGGCAGGCAAGGGCTTATAGCTTCCCTAATTTCCCTGCTATTTGGTGTGTCTATTGACTCGGTGTCCCAGCAATAATGGTACGAGTTGCCCTTAGCGTTCGTAAGAAGTGCCTTATGTAAGTTCAATGGTTCTTAAGATAATTTAGTACCTAGATATGGAGAGAATATGTTGCTGCTGGGAACAGGTTATTGAGAATTTAACTAAGCAAGGGCTCTGGCAGGCTGTGCTGCGTCGCCCCCTGTGCTGCTCAGCTCTGCGTATTGTTGGCACTTGGTACGGGGAGGGGGGAGAGGAAACGAGCACGTCTCTTCTTGGAAATATCGAGCCAAGAGCAGCCTTGTATCTTCCATATTGCTTGCTTTGTCAGCTTCAGTTACTTACCTATCCCTCGTCTCCTAGTGACCGTTAAGTTTTTATATCCTCGTTTATCCTTAGCTGTTCATTACGCAGATTTTTGGAAAATAATTCGCTGAGTGACGCGTGTACGGTTTATACTTGCAGCTCAGTGTTTACACGTCGTGCTGTTCTTACTTGAATCGCTAACTTCATGTATGGAAGAACTCCGATTAACGTATGACCTCATTGCTTGCTGCGTGCATATTAACTTAGTTCTATTAATATTTAATGTTGTGTCAAGCATTTCGCATACACAGAGAAGAACTTTCGAACTGACGTATGCTGAAGCTGTCGTCTGTCTTCACCCCGCTCAGCGGCTGCTGCAGGCCCCGCCCAATGTAGGTATCGTCATGTCAGTGGGTCCCAAGCTTTAGAAACTTCAAGTCACAAACGTTGATAGGTCATCAATGCGGCAACTCCTGAAAAACTGCTCCAATTTGTCTGCCGTATTGTCAATATTGCTTATAAATTATTTCTTGCTAACCTTGTAGCTTTATTGCTGCGTGGGTTTGTGTCAGCGGTTGTAGTCCGTACATTCGTTGCTGTCTGCTCCCTGCTGACCACATGACCGGTCTGCACAGCGGGACGATCTTGCCCTGCACCTGCAGCGTCTGTGCGGACCGTCCACCGCCAGTCGCTCTTGCCACATTTGTAAACAAATCGTTCTTTAGGGCAGTTCTGTTGTTTATGCTGTTATCGTACGGTGTCCTTCTTTATTCTTTAGCTACCTTTNAATTTAAAACGCGCCCTAGTTGGCGCACGAGCCTGTGGTTAAACACAGGAATAGTTCGGCGCGATATAGGCAGTGTGCCACTGAAGCGCTAGTAAAAACTTCTACTACTACTACTACTACATTGTCTGCCGTATTGTCAATATTGCTTATAAATTATTTCTTGCTAACCTTGTAGATTTATTGCTGCGTGGGTTTGTGTCAGCGGTTGTAGTCCGTACATTCGTTGCTGTCTGCTCCCTTGCTGACCACACGACCGGTCCGCACAGCGGGACGATATTGCCCTGCACCTGCAGCGTCTGTGCGGACCGTCCACCGCCAGTCGCTCTTGCCACATTTGTAAACAAATCGTTCTTTAGGGCAGTTCTGTTGTTTATGCTGTTATCGTACGGTGTCCTTCTTTATTCTTTAGCTACCTTTTTATCCTAGTGTCTTCTTATTTATTGGTTTCGTTATACAGTATTTCTGTCATTGTATAATTTATGTTACCCGAAATTATTGATTGATAATTGGTATGAAGTGATTTTCTACCTGATAAGAATTGCTGGTTTATATTCTCTTTTGTGTTGCCGTGCTCAGTTGTACTGCCTTGTCTGACATGCTGGATGATTCTTCCTCTACTGATGTGCTGGTGTGCAGAGGTGCTGGATTGTGTGTGCGTATGTTTGTGCTGTGAGGTGCCCCTGTACTATTATTACGAGGGTATGTGCTGCTTTGTGTCGTCGTATGTTCCAGTGAGTCGAATGTGAGCGTTTGCAAGCCTGTAAGGTTTGGAAGCTGCTTGAAGAAACGTCTTAGTCAATGTAAAATGTCCAGAGCTCTGTTGAAATTGACGAGTTTTCTTAACTTGACTGGCTAAATTAGGAAAAAGAAATTATGTGGGAAAGATGCATGCTTTAATTATATGCCTGTTGGTATTGCCTTAACGCCGCTGCCCCAAATGGGTGGACGTAGCATCTTATCGCTGTAGAGCGCGTGGAGCATTACCGATAATTAAACGGCGAATAGAACTTGATACTCACCAAGCCAATCGTAATATTTCATTAATTTTTCCATGCTGCTTCCAAGGAAGAAAATATGCACTGAAATTCAGTACTTGCTTTTGAACCGTCCCGTATATTAGGGTTAAAGCTTGGTTGCCGCATCGGTTCATTGCAGCCACCGATCATGAGGATATTCTGGCTTACCCTCTTCCTCTTAGGCTCTCAATATCTTGGAACTTCTTAACCAAAGTTTATTTCTGTGATCCACGCACGGGCGCTACGAGTGCAGCTTTGTTGTGCCTGTGCGTGTCGCGATTGGTCTGTATTGAAGGTGTGTGTGTGTGTGTGTAGAGCTTCCTCACCTAGTTAGCCTGCATGCCAATATCTACACTTTGTGTTGGTGTTCTTGTGTCCGTGGAGATTCTATGGTTAGTGAGTATATGTATGCGTAGAGATATCTGTTAACGTTTCCGTGAGTTTACCAATTCTTCCCGTACATTTGTGTGCATTTAATAACGTTATTTGTAATCAACGACTTTTATACGACTAACTTTCTATCTGTACAGCTGTAAATATATATTACTTCCTAATATATCTGTGGTATTTTGATTTCTCCTGTAGCTGCTTCCTGAGGTACTCAGCATCTGTGGTTTAGTTATCAGTAACAGTAACCAGTTAGGTACTGTTTGTACTGTAGTTGCTTCTAGTATTTGATGCTATGATTGCCGTATCAATGTCCTGTGATCCTGCTGCGGTCTGGCCGGTCTCTGACGGGGACCGTCACTTAAGTTGCTCAGCGTACCGACGTGTCCTCGCTGCACGCACGGGACGCTGTGCAGGTTTCTGTTCCCTGCCGCACTTGCGAGCAGTGACCCCTGCAGCTACGCCTGCGCCTGCTTCGGGTACGCCTGCGCGCCCCTTCCGTGCAGCATATCTTGCTGTCGGTGCCCTTCATGTGCTTACAAACCGACAGTTACCTCCATGGTTGCGGAGTCGGAAAATCTGGAGGGCCAGGAGTCGGACTTTCAACCAGGGTTGCGGAGTCTGCTTGTTCAAGGTCCGACTCCGACTCCTGGCCCTCAAGATGTCTCGATTCCGACTCCTTGGTCCAACAAGTAGATATTTGATGTGAACATTAAACATGTCCAAATCATTTTTGCTGGTATATACACATATCAAGTTAACGATGTTAGGTCTATTGTACATATACAATATTTTGCATCATATGGGACATTAAATTGAGGACATTAAAAAAATTGGGTAAAACTTCCGCACCTGGTACCTACATTTTGAGAGGGGGCTGCAAAATTATTGACTGTGAACCGATTGTTCTAAAATTTGCTCAGTGTGTGTATTTTTGAAAAAGAAACTCATTTTGCTCGAACAAATTAATTTTTTGATTTAGGCCTTAGTTTTTGAGATACAGTAGTGGGAAATATATATATATATAAACATGTGTACTTTTTAAATCAAAAGCATAGAACTCAATGAGTTTTCATGCTATTATGAAAACAATGACAGTTTGAGAATCCTTGAAACATTCTTAACAAAACTACAGAGCTGGACTCTCCATTTTCTATTCCGTCCGATCACTAACCAAAATATGGGAAGAAAATTCGGTTTTGAGCTGTGTAAAAAAAAAAAAAAACTTATGAGGGCAAAAATGGAAAATCCTACTCTACAGTTTTGTTAGGAATATTTCAAGGATTCCAAAACTGTCATTGTTTTTATTCTAGCATAAAAACTCATTGAGTTCTATTCCTTGGAAACTTGGAAAAAATGCATATACTGTATATATTTATATATATTTCCCATTATTTTAAAAACTAAGGCCTAAATAAAAAAAATTTGTAGAAGCAAAATGTGTTTCTTTTTTAAAAATACATATACTATGCAAATTGCAGAACAATCGGTCCAAAATTGATCATTTTGCCACGCCCCCCTCCATGCCCCCCTCACACAATGTACCAGGTGCAAAAGTTCTACAAAAAATTTGCTCAATGTTCTCATCATATGGAATGGGAAAATATATGGTAGCTATAGCTGTAAAAGAGAAATCTACAGAAAAATACTGTGTCCACATCTACAGTTTTTTTTTTTTTTTAAACTTGAGACTGAAAATTCAGAATTGATTGGTATTTGTTTATAAACGAGATTCCGGAGTCGGGCTAATAATGCTGATTCCGACTCCCCCCCCCCCCCCTCAAAACCTCCGACTCCGCTACCCTGCTTGCAGCATCCGGCTCCGCAGCCCTGGTTTCCACAAAGCTATCGTCACGCATTGCGCATTGTCTTATATCCTGCACTCCATTTTCATCCTTCCCGATTTCATACTCCTACTTGCTCATGCTTTATTCTGTTCTTCCTCGTATTTCCCGACTTGCTGTTCCCATGCGCGTTGATCCTGTGTGTTGGGAGCACCTTCGTGCATGGGTTCCCCGTTTCTCTTGGCATACTATATGTCCCTTGCTCTTTCCTCTGTGATATCGTTTTGCTCGTAAACGGAGGCTTAAACTTCCTAGCTATAACTAGCTATGTGCGTTCATCCTGTGTGGGTACACCTTCTTGCATGGGTTCCCCATTTCTATCTACAGATTATATGTCCCTTGCTCTTTCCTCTTTGATATGGTTCCGCTCGGAAACGGAGGCCCAAACTTTTTTACTCTAACTTGAGCCGGTCGGTAACTAACCAACACTCTCTCGTAATGTGTTCAGTTACGTAACTTCCTGAGGTTCTGTGCGCCACCAGTCAGGCTCCCAAGAAAATCTCCCCTGGTAATTCGCTTGTGAGAGTCACGTGCGTTTTGGCTAACTCGTGCCCTAAAATACGCTCTCCACGTGAGCATAGAAGGCAAAACGTGTTTTACCGTCTGGCCGATGACGTTGCTGCAATCTCAGCTTGTGCTTACGCATTGTTTTTTGCCCGAAAAAAAATTGACAATCTTACTCGTCACGGTCATTGTCACAATATTACATGTGTCGGCGTTGAAGTTTTGACTATCTCTTACTTTTGAAAGAGTATAACTTGGCAAAGACCTATATTTCATCGCGGTGTTCAAACAGGTTGAATTGTAATCACGTTCACCAGAAGTTTTGTTGCATGAACGGGGAACGTTTCACTGATGTGTGCTTTGATGGGCATCAGCCTTCGCTCTGAGTTAGTGGCTACATAATTAACTAGAGCGCGTACCTCCGCCAGGCACTAAGCAAGGCATTCTTAAAAAAGTCAACTTTGTCCTGAAACTGGGTTTCATTTTTTTATTACCACCAAAAACTTGATCATTTGTGCCTCTTGACAGTTATGACAGCTTTTGAAATTTTCTTCAAAATTCGTCCGTAACTTTTTGAGTTATATTTTGAGACATTTTTACAAACCTAAGTCAAACACACACACGGACGAACCGATCGATCACCAAAAATTTGGTCATACATATGTGTCTTTTAATATTTCTAACAATGCCTACAAATTTAAGATCCGTTCATAACTTAATGAGTTATGATGCTGACAAACGTAAAACAAACGGGTAAATAAGGATTAAGGACACACCAACAACTTCAAATTTCATAAAGATCCGTCCATAACTAGTTGAGTTTTGCTACCGAGCAAAACAGGCAGCCAAGCAAACGGTTGAACGAATCTTCGTTAAAAGGCTTTTACTTAATCCTCTGTTCCTCCTAACACACCTGACAATTTCTGTAGATTCTAAGCCACCATGACTTTTTAAGTTATCTTGGTGACAGACAGGCAAATTGCACAGCCACATAAGACATAACCTTGGCTTGGCGGAGGTTAACCCGCTGCCAGCAACATGGAGAAAGCTCAGTTAATACGGTGGCGCTGCCGTAACTACCACTTCATTTGATAATCCTGTCGAAAATTCTGAACTATATGTTGGGTAGCTATGTCCCACAAAATTAGGCGAGACAGTCCAAATATCAGCAATGGTATGTGCTGAAGTCTACAAATTGCAGTAGCAGTAGAAGTTTTCAACAATTTCTGGGACTGTTCAGTAATGTACAAGCCGGAGCAATTTCCTCGGCAACAAGAATTAGTTGAATGGGCGCCCTACAGCTAGCGACGACAAGTCGTACGTGGGCAGCGGGCTTCACTACTACAGCGCAGTCAGGTTTGGATCTTGAGAGGCATGGTGCTGGTATACTTGAGCTACGTGCAGCAGGTGAGTGTTTCAGCAGGTTGTATGAATTTATGTTAGTGATAGAGTGACTTTTTTAGCGAAGGTACCATAGTACTGCAGTACACAGTGAAGGAGCTGTCATCCTAAACACCGAAATCGGCCGAAATTGACCAAAATCGGCCGAAATCTACTGAATTCCACCTAAGATTTATTTATTTTTTCACATTCCCTTTCCCACACTAAACGAGGATTATTGTTGACAGAGTTGGTAATTTTTTATTTGATAAAATAAAAAATTATGATTTTAATTTTATTGCTTTGTTTGATTTATTTTTTTTACTTTTTTCATGTTTTCCTATTGTAAAATTATGCAATAATTTCTCGTTGTTCTTCTCTAGTGTGCTAAAGATAATACTTATAAAACAAGTGTTTTCCTGCTTTCCTCATGCTTAAAACAGTGCGAAATCACAAACTAAGGCATTTGCAAAAAATCAAGTAGCTACGAAGCCTAGTGTAGTAAATGGTGGAGTAATAATTAGCTATCAGCCATGCAATTTATGAGAAAATAATGATAATGTAGCTTTGAGCTTGGAGATGATAACTCAGTAAAAATATAGATTTTTATACATGCAGGTAAGTATATGATTCGTTCAGTTGTACAACCAATTTTTTCCAAAAGTTGTGAACGAGTTCAACTTGCTTGATTGGGTGAAAATGCAGAGGTAAAGCAAACGTAACTAGAGCGCTCTGAGAGCGCATACCTCTGTCAAGTAAGGCAACGGTAACAAAAATTCAAATTGATGCTGATTCCATTATTTTCTTTACATCAACAGTAGTGTATAATGATGCGAATTACCCGTTTTTGCGGGTAACCTACCCTCGCGGCTCCCCTCGCGCGTGAGCTTCCGGTTTGTAACGGCCAATACACTACCGATTTTGCGAGGGTCAGGGGGGGCGGGGGTGGGCGGGGTCTGGGAAACCGGAAGGGGCGGCGCGATGACCCGACGGCGCGAGGTGAACCTACCCTCAAAAACGGGTAATTCGCATCATTATACACTACTATCAACGCCAAAGTCGAATCAGTTGTGCTTTTAATAGTCTAAACACTTTCTGTGATTTTCTTGAAGATCCATTCATAAATTTTTGAGTTATACTGCTAACAAACATGAGGAATATAAATCAAACATATAGACGAACCAACTAATCTGCACCAAAATTTATTCATTTATGTCTTCTAACATTACTACCAACTCCTGTAAATTTCATTAAGATCCATTCAGCAGTTTTGAGTTATTTTGATAACAATCACAAAATGAAACACAGTGACAAACACGTGAACGAACAAACAGATCATCACGAAATTTGGTCATTTACTCTTCGTAATAAACCTAGCAACTCATATTAATTTCATGAAACTCCGTCCATAACTTCTCGAGTTATGGCACAGACAAAAATGAGGCAGACAAACAAACAAACGGATGGACGGATCTTCACCAAAAGTTAATCATCTGTTCCTCCTAACTTAACAATCCCTATGAATTTCATATAAATTCGTTCATGACTTTTGGAGTTATTTTGATGACAGACAGAGAGAATAACAGACACATGACAGACAGACAACCCCGACGAAAACAAAACCTCCTTGGCGGAGGTAATTAACATGAGATCCACAGCATCTCACTTTACAGCTTGAAGACTACACTGAAAGGTAATTACTAACGACACATAAATAAAGCTTATAGCCCCATCTAACTATTTTCTAAACTTAAACTATTAGTAAGATACTCTGCAGATGGCAGAGGCATCAGTAAAGGGCTGGTGCGCACATTTGTTCCTGAAATTGGCACAAAATTTGCTGCGCATTACTTACTTGCTACAGAGTTGGGTAACTAGTAGCTATCTATCATGTTACCTTGTCTTATAATATAACCGAGCTGGATGATATTTTTATTCACACCTAACTTTTTTTTACATATAGTCACTCAATAGGCCTTCCCCCAATGAAAAACTACTCGATATAGATGAAAAACACCATTTATTGTCTTTTCAGTTCAAGATTATTTCAGTTATGACTAATTTCACGATCTACGATACAAGAAACATATCTCAAAACATAATTTGATAGATTTGTGGCAAGTATAATTGAGATTCAAATTACAAGGTAAATGTATTACAAAACAGACTATTCCTTTAGTAGTTTTATATTGCATACATTTACTATTGCCAGCATCAATCTGCCTGGTAAAACTGCAATTAAAACTTTAACACGTCACTTTCAACTTATAAGTGTGAGCACACGTCGTAGAGGTGTGAATGTATTGGGGCGGCGGTTATTATTTATTTGGATTATAACTCAGGCTCTACCGCTGCTAAGCAGTTCCCTTCCGTATCCAAGTCGGTAGATTTCGGCTCAATTCGGTAAATTTCGGCCGATTTCAGTAGATTTCGGCCGATTTCGGTATCTAGGGTGACCCATGAAGGACTCTGAAGGCCGTAACTTATAGACGCCCATACTCATAACTTTCTTCTGATTTCGTGTAATTACGACTTGGTAGGCTTACTTACCTATGTACGCATCTTCCAGTTCCTTTCCACTTCATGTGGCTGCGATAATTTCTTACACGAGAACATTTCCTGCCTTATTACTGCGGTTATGGGTGTGTAGGACACGAGTGGCCGCGACCTCGTTTTGGTTCGTCTCTTTCATACGATGCCGGACTTGCTGCAGGTTGTTTTTTGAAAGATTTGCGCTGATGGCCTTCGATGGTCTGCTGTGCGTGTTTTGAACCTCATCGTGTCTCATCTTGCCTTACAATAATTGCTGTAGAGGAGCAATTGAAACTTGCGACCGGCCTGAAAAAGCTAAATTATATTTCTGTGTTACAGAAAGGGTCACTGACCTCTGTCTGAAATAAACGGGTCAGGACACCTGGCAATAACGCCTCCAAAAGTTGAGCTGGGGAGGGAAATAAGCTTAAAAAAAAGTAAATAACTGCCTTAGGTCCGCGCCCTACGGTTGGGTTGGATACCCGACGAAAAAATCATAAGTGCCAGGCAGAAACCGAACAGTTAACAGAAGGAATAAATTTAAAATAGAGTTTGTCTTACATTGACAGTCTGTCGCTTGCAGACGGAGGTAAACAAGAGGAGGCGTAGCGTGCAGCCGAGGGCGTGGCACTTTGCTCACTGGAGTGTCCCTTTGTCCTGCGTAATTGAATCTCGTGACTCCGTGCCACAGGGAGCCGTTCACACGGTCCCGTTACTTGATTGGCAGCTGACGCCTGTAGCATGGCGAGGTTACCTGAAGACTGTACATGTGTTTTGCTGACTGCGTAACTTCATTGGAATATTTTTTTAATATGGTGACCACATTCCACTGTAGCTTGCTACAGAACTTTCAAACATGCTCGTTACTAAGAGTAGGACCCGAAGCTTATCGTACAGTTACATAAACTCCTGTTACATTATTTACTGCAACGGTCTGGGCAAAGAGATGTTGTAAGCCGTTTCTGAAATAGCTGGTTGGTAAAAATATAATAAGGACTTTATAGTTGGTCAACAATAGCGATTGTGCCGCGTAATAAATGACTTTTGAGACCTTCAAAGCTGATCAGGTCCAGTCACATTCTAATCCATGACAGCGTGCTGTACACATTTTAGAAATTATCAAAAGTGCCATTGTAACGAGGAGTGAATGTTTATTTCAGGGTAACTGGGCTAACGAATGGGCTACGAATGGCTACCAGCGGGTGCAGGTGTCACACCTGCCCTCGGTCTGACCAGCTGGTGATATACTTACAAACTGCATTTGCTAATCAAAAATCGAATGTTTTTATGTAGCGATGGCCAGCGAGTAGTTTCATCTGGAATTTTTTCAATTGTATTTACTTCACTTCCTTATTGTGACTCCAAATCTACAGGCAGATTACTTATTGTCTGTCTGGGTAAAATTATTCAATAATCACGTGGCTTTTCTTCCATTTCATCCGTGCATTTCCTGCCCAACGCCCTCTGGTAGCATTCAATGTCGTTTAATGTAATGCTGTTCCTAAGAACCCGACGTGCTTGCCAAGTGTAACTCATTTAAGAGCAGCAGCTCTCAGCAGAGACCTCACAGCAGTTATTAGGTTAGCAGAAGCAGCGATATGTTTTGTGTACGGTTGCATTCGAGGAACCAGTTTCTACTTGCATGAAGTGGCCGTGATGCAGAAGATAAATAAACTACATGTTTGCAAGACACGTACAAACGCACCTGTGTGTTGCAGAAATATTTGATTCACTGCTTCTGTCTATGCATAGCCGAGCGATGTCGACTTGTGATTTAATGTTGTGCTAAACTCTCTTCTCAAGAGTAGTGTATAAAGCCGACAGATCCCGGCTCGTGACCTTTCACCTCTGACCCCTAGGCCTCGCTTGCTTCCGGTTTCCCAGGCCCCGCCCAATTTCGGTTCGCGTTCCCCCTGACCCCCTGCTACACCGGAAGTGCATTGGCCGTCCTAAACCGGGAGGTCACGCGCAAGGGAAGGGTGCGTGGGTGAAAGGTCACGAGGTAGCATCTGGTCGCATTACCCACTACTCTCAAGTGCCAGATTTTCCAAGTTGTGCGTGAATGCCGCAAGAGGGATGGTATGACAAGTCGGCAGCTGCTTCTGGCAGTCTACGAACACCTGTGGAATTTTTTTTCTTTGCACGGAGCTTCAGTCTCTCAGAACGAAACTTTAAAGTTATAGAGCCATGAGACGAAAGAATTTGTCGTCATGATCAGTCAGGTGATGAAGAGGGATGTCAACTATTTAAATGATATGCATCAATCTGAATCTTATTCTACGCATAGTAAAAATTTGATAAATTTCAGTGCTACAATGAACGCTTGATAAAAATATAAGATTTGGATAATGCAGGAGCAGAGCGTCCTGCATTCATTTTGCGTTTTTCCGCGTTATGCGTGAGCGATATAAAAAACATACTTTTATTTAATTATATACTCCAAGTGATTCACTGAACCAGTACGCGGCATGGGAACAACTGCACCGCAGCACATGAATTAAACTAACACTTTGGGACAGAGAAATGGCTCATCCATGCATATTACTCGCTTTTACCTGGCGGTGGGTAAGTCCTCGTGATGCACACGAGGCCCCCGTAGCTCCATTCCTGGAAATTTCGTGCTGCATATTAGGTCCAAAGCAGCGCAACAAACAGCTGTGAGGAGCTACCAAGAACTCCAGTGGTGGCCAGCGGAACCAGCAGCAAATATCCACAAAAGAGGCCAGCGTGTGGGGGCTGCAGCCAAACGAGGGCGCAGCTAAAGTAGCCTGAGTGGCTTTTGTCATGCGAGGGCCGCACCCTCTGCACCTGTTGCATTGTGCTGTCTTCACTCTGACCAGCTGGTGCAGGTGTCGCACCTGCCCTCGCTCTGACCAGCTGGTGCAGGTGTCGCACCTGCCCTCGCTCTGACCAGCTGGTGCAGGTGTCGCACCTGCCCTCGCTCTGACCAGCTGGTGCAGGTGTAACACCTACCCTCGCTCTGACCAGCTGGTGCAGGTGTAACACCTGCCCTCGCTCTGACCAGCTGGTGCAGGTGTCACACCTGCCCTCGCTCTGACCAGCTGGTGCAGGTGTCACACCTGCCCTTGCTCTGACCAGCTGGTGCAGGTGTAACACCTGCTCTCGCTCTGACCAGCTGGTGCAGGTGTCACACCTGCCCTCGCTCTTACCAGCTGGTGCAAGTAGGTTCCAGAAGCACAACTTACAATGCGGCGGGCTATGTTTGACTTTCTGCCGCATGTACTGCTGTTTCTTCGGTTAATTGAGGTGTTCGATCGCCAAGGGCTCCCACATTGTTCGCTCCTCTTCGCAGAATTAATTTTTCTTCTAATTTCTTTTAGAATTTTCTTTTATCAAAAATAGGCTCTGACATGGTCTGCCAGCTATTCGATTTATATCCGTCTCTGACGCATCATAGCGGCAGAAGCTATATATATCACAATCGATCGCAGTTTTTGCACTGACCATCTAAAATTTATCGTAAGTAAAAATTGATCCAGTTTTTCATGGTTCATAGATGGCAATGATCAGAAACAAGTTTTATGTATGCGTTTACCGAAATGGAATCTTTTATTATTTTAAGGGTTTCAAAAGGAGATGAGGTTATAGCTATGATAGCTGTAATGCATTTTCCTCTTTGTAGCATCATAACCCTATGCATAAACACTGACGAGATGCCGATGCAAATTCTTTTCTATTATTTATGACGGTCAAGTCTCCCATTTATAAATAAAAAACCAAATTTTTTAAAGAAAAATATACGTGCTGTCGACATTTGATAAATATGTTGTGTATATTATCTAATGTCAAACTATTTATAGTATTCCATGTTAAAAAAGTAGTCTGGGAGCTGCTGTGGCAGGAGAAAAGGGGGGGG
>LQNS02278174.1:978786-1005628 GCA_001587735.2 Parhyale hawaiensis
CATCTCGGTGATCCTGCAGCGCTCCGACACCAAGAGGAAGTCCAAGAAGCGGCGGGGATCTTCCTTGCGGCGGCGCCTCACCCGAACCTCCACCCACACCAGCAGCTCGGGGGAGTGGTGAGTGGGGGAACTGCTCCCAGTGGGTTAATTTATGGGGAATGGTAGGTGTGAAGCTGTCCCATGTGGGTTATTTCTAGGGGTGGTGGGTGTAAGGCGGTCTCAAGATGGTTCAGATGGGAGTCACATTGCCTATTCAGAGTATTTGTGCGAGGAGGGTGAAACAATGAAAAGTGTTAATTACTAATACTTCTACTCATTAACTTAACAAACCTATGGTACAGTTTGGGTGGAGTTGAAGCCGCTGTACAAATGAGCGTAAAAAGCTTTATTATTTATTCCTTTCCGAAAGACGTGCTTGGCAATCCAGGAATGAGTAGTTAGACTGATTCATGCTAAAAATACCCCTAACACGCTCGAAAATTTTTAATGACGGGCAGCATGAACTGTGCGGGATCAAACATCAATAACTAACCGTTTGCAATACAGCAAGTGCAGTAAAAGGCAAAAATGAAAACTTTAAGCAACAGAAAGTCTTGCAAGAAAGTTTTGTATAACTGCTATTAGACACTTCGACCTAATCGGTGCACTAATACGAGACGATTTGTTAATGCCAACAATTGACAACTGTGCTAGACCAATTAATTCGTGCAAAATCGTCCTAAGGCCTGGGTTGCAGAATTAATGTGAAATCCACTCGTGTGCAGCACAGTGGTGGACATGGAGTCAGAGGGCGAGTCGACACGGGAGAAGCTGCGGGTGTACAGGGAGGTCATTGCTGGTGTGAGGGAGCAGCCCTGGTCCATCGGCAGGTGGGTTTCGTCCATCGGCAGGTGCATTTGGTCCATCAGCACCTTTGTATGGTCCATCAGCAGGTGTGCTAAGCACAACTTACTGTTTTAACAACCTTCAGTCGGTAAATTGAACGCGGTACTTCACTGCCCCGCACATATTGAGCACCACCCATATGTTTACATATTCGCTGTTACGGCAGGGAACCTGTGAAAATCCTTGCCAAACGAGAAAGGCCGAGTTTCCTGGCAGAAGATACAGCGCCATGGGCCAATTCTTCTACTTATCGTTGTTGTTGTTGTTGTTATAGAAGCCTTTGTTCATGGCACATGAGTGTATCGTGAGCCGCAGTCTCAGCCTACCATGCGACTCCGGTCCTGCCGTAGTCCTGATTAGCATCGGGCTGACTGGGGATAAGATTTTCTTAGTACGCAAAAAAAAAAGAATTAGCTAACGAACAATTCATTCCCATCTCTTGCCTCGCTGGTGAATCTAGTGTTTTACTAATTGTATTTGTTGGCAGTGTTTACTTGACCATATTGCCTCCTTCTTATTGGTCTGTATTACAATGCTTGCACTGCAGGTATGAAAAGAAATATACTGAATTTTTCATTCAATAGTGATGAATTCTTTAAGCTCGACAACTACATTACGCACGGAGATATTCAATTATTGCTCTGAAGCGAGTGCTAATGTTAATTCATAAAATAAAGGCCGTGCATGATGCACAGAAAAGGGATGGCTGACATGATACGGACTGTCGCCCTCTCGGTGGTAAAGTGACAACGGTTCGGCATCGCATCAACGGAGGCCCGGGTTCGCTTCCACGGACGGCACGCTACGGATTTACACTGCGTGGAGCACTCCAGCATCGAGAGGCCAGGTGATGCACGATGAGGGATCCTAAATTGACTCTCAGCACGGACTGCTTCTCCTGCTTTTCACACTACTGGATCTTTAAAATTCTAGAATTAAGGCAAAAAGAAAACCTCGATAGGTGTATCCATTGTACCCTGTATACGAGATAATAAATGATATTTGTTTTGTTTGTATGTCAGTGTGTTCTATCGATTTACATTATTTATTTCATTAAGTTGCTTGACAACTGATGTATTTGTTCAGAAAGCTGAAGCTGGCTCGGTCGGCCCGTGCATATTTGGCAGAGAATGAAGGGGCAGAAGAAGAGCGCCTGGCGCAGAGCACGAGCACGCGCGATATCTGCTACAGGCACTTCAGGAATATCAAAAAGGTGCGTCTGCACAAGTAAGATGGCTTAGGAACTGTGTTATAGTTGACACTTGGTCCACACAGTACGCCATAACCTGCGTAATGTTAAATATATATGTTATATAGTAACATTTTACTATAAATATTAAATAAGATAGGCGAAGGTTACTTAACTAATTAGCTGTGTCATAGGCCATAGTGTTAGGTTGGTTAGGTTTTCCCAGCCTATGTTATGGTGAGCATTTTGTGTAGGTTACTTTAGCCGTTAGCTAGGCCCTCGGGACGTCTGTCTTTCGTTCCCACTTTGCTTCTTTCCTGATTTCGTACTCCTACTGATCTTACTTTCATCTGTTCTTCCTCTTCTTTCCCTACTTGCTATTCCCATGCGCGTTAGCCCACCTTCGTTCAAGGGTTCCACATATCTGTTGACATACAACATGTCCCTTCTTTTTCCCCTCTTGAATCACCATAGTTGTGTCTAGGGAGGCTTAGACATCTAATATAGTATTAATTAATTAGCTGTGGCTCCGGCTGCCCTCAGGGGCATATTGTGGCGGGCTCTTTCCCTGCCACAATATGTTTGGGCATCACGCACCCAGGGTTCCCGAGTGCCTTATCCGCAGGAGATGTTGCAGATTGCTGCAGTTCCTGCTGACGAGGTTAGTATTGTAAAGTTAGGTAGGTTCTCTACTTTCCTCTTTCTGTCCCGTGAGGTAGGCTGTCGATCGAGATAGCCGACCTGATATGCGGGACATCTCTAATCTCTCTCGGGTGGAAGGCCACAAAAGGGGCCGACCACTCGAGTGTCTCCTACTATACTTTGCGCCTTTTTTTTTCTTGCCAGTAATAGCGCACTGAGCCAACCGAGTTTTTCCGGCAGTAATGCCGAGATAAAATATTCCTACTGAGCTATGCAGAAAGACCGAGTCTACACTATAGGGATCACTCATCGAGTGGATACGGTGGTAAAACTATGACTATAATAATAATAATAATAATAATAATAATAATAATAATAATAATAATAATGTGGCTCCGGCTGTTAATATGTACAATATGGCAGTTACTGCTCCCTAATTGTGAAATTTTTGCAGAGAATTTGATCAGAGCAAGGAACTGCTACAGCTTAAGAGGTCGACATTGTCTTTACTGTGTTGTTTCAATAAATATTTATATATCTCTATATACTATATATTTATGTAATACATACCATGTTGACAATCGGTTTACAACAGCTGTGCACAGTGAACTGATATCGATTATATCAGACACCGGCCTAATCCTTATATAATAAAACGTTTCGTGTATTTATTTATTAATATATTTCGTGTCAGCATCTGCAAGAAATAAGTAAGAAATAGGCCAGGTGGTAGATGTTGTAATTACGTAGAAATCGATGATCAGGTTGCACAAGATGGCGAAGGCTGTTCCTTATCCCTTTATCTGAAGACATTTCTTGCTTGAAGCCCTTCTTGAAATCGGAACAATATGTATGCAGCTTCTGGAGTCCGATTTTATAACTTTTTTTCTTTCAGGTCACGACGTATAGATTTGGCAGATGGTCAACGAAGTGATCTGGAGGTGATGATATTCACGGGCAGTAGATATTTATTTCTTCTAGCTTACTGTCTTTCTTATTTTACGAATCAATTTATTTCTTCACAGGCCAAAATTCCTGCGCTTCAAATGAAGCAGATATTTGAGTTGAAAAGACGGTATCAATGGTATCATTGCCACGGAGAGGTCACATTATATATAAGCTGACATGACTCGCGTTGCATTCAAGTTTATTGAAGTGTCTTACTCAAGATTTTACTTGTGCCTATCGATATAGAAGACCTAAGGATGTGAGCACGACAAAGGATCAATGAAGAAGCAAGTCAGAGAAGATTCCGCACCGGCCTATAGGTATTAGGCAAACATATCAATTATTGCGTGAATATTTTCATCCGTTACATTAGCTAGTCCTGCTTGTCACCCAAGAAAGATGGGTTTAGCTCTTAGCGTGCTCTCGGATCAGTATATTGCAGCACGTTTCACGAGACCATTGATGTGCAAAAAGTGCATCTACAAACCCATCGTCCGGTACTTAGGCTATCAACGCAAAATACTCTAGGTCGCTTATTTTTCCAGCCAGTACTCCTTTTAAATGAGGAGGCAACGAAATCCTTTTTTTTTGGGGGGGGGGGAATTAGGCATTACGGAATTCTTGTGCAAAAGATCCTGTACCGTTGTAACCCTTGCAGTCGGTGGGCAGCGGCCTGCGCTATTGCTACAACCGCCTGTCGGCCCTGGAAATTTGGCACGGCCGTTTCAAGCGGATTGAATCTCATTTCGGTAGCGCCGTGGCCTCTTACTTCTACTTCCTACGGTGGGTGATGGGCCTCAACGCGGTGTTGGTGGCAGTGACGGCTGCCTTCGTCATCGTGCCAGAGGTAAACAGCTTATAGTCTGCGGTCCAGTCAACGCTACACTACCGGAGTGCTTTAAACTGATCCATATGTCCTTGTATGGTGTTCTTACACATACATTCGGCATCAGTAATTCATGTAGTAAGCTAACAAGTATTTTGCTGATCTAAAGGTATGTAATCTGCTCGCAAATCAATAATTATGATCGAAAACTGCTTTTACGGTGAACTTTGTCAAGAAAATTGTCTGGATAAGGTAGGTTACATATATTATAGGTAACATATATAAGCCGGACATTGTTCACAGTTCTTTCTACTTACTGTATGAATGTAATACATTTTATCTCCAAAATTTTCTTTTACGCTAATGTATTCGAGTTTCTCATTGTTCTTATATTTGGTGGGCTTCTGCTAGTTTCTAGCGGCTTCTCGAAGTAGCGCTGGTGAGCGCAAGAGGATGTTGGCTGAGGAGAGAGAAAAAGGCTACGACTTCAAGGTACTTTGGAACTTCGAAGGGATGCTGAGATACTCCCCCTTCTTCTACGGGTACTACAGCCGAGTACACAGCACGGCGGCGGGGTACCGCATACCAGATGCGTACTTTCTCACCTTCGTCATGGTCTTTGCCTTTAGTTTCATCGTCATCATACGCAAGTGAGGACCACCAGGTGGTAATAAGGCAAATGTTATAACTGAGTTACATGCATGTTGTTCGAACGCAGCCAGCGCAGTTACAATGCGTTGTTGTTATTCTAGCCTGGCATAGTCAAGAGGCGCACATTGTTCTGCTGCCGCCTGTAAACATCGCTTCGTTCCCGTCTTAGTGAATATTTAACTTTGGCAGCCAGCCTACGCGTACTAACACATGTAAAAGTACGGTGTAAGTTCCATTGTTGGTAATAAAATCTTCGT
The DNA here is from genome assembly GCA_001587735.2 of Parhyale hawaiensis. Lineage (NCBI taxonomy): Eukaryota > Metazoa > Arthropoda > Malacostraca > Amphipoda > Hyalidae > Parhyale > Parhyale hawaiensis. The sequence continues at coordinate 984,185 of LQNS02278174.1, forward strand.
CTAAAAAGAAAAAAAGAAAGCAAAAACTGGATGTGGCCCCATGCGAGCGGCTGGCATAAAGTCGTTATGTCCGTTCGTTGGGATCTGCACGACTTCACATCTTCTTTAGCTGCTTAGTTCTTTCAATACACAGTCATATTACTATGCACAGAAGAGCTAAATAGATGCTTTGGTGTGGACAGAATGGCTGCCAACCAGCGCCTGGCAAAGCTGTCGTACGACAAGACGGAGTTCACCTGGTCGCTGTTGGGAGGCTGGGACTACGCCATCGGCAACGTTGAGGCGGCGCAGAACAAAGTGGCGGCCATCAACATGGGCTTCAGGGAGCTGCTGCAGGGAGACAAAGAAAAGGAAAAAAAGCTGACAGGGTAAGTTTTCACTTATAGTTTACAAACTTCATCTCTTTCCATTAATTCGGCTCTGTAGATATACGATATAAAAAACGTGCAGTCTCACAATTTTTATTTTGCAGCCCATAATATTTTACATCATGCAATTGTTTTCCTAAAGCTTGGAAGTGACGGCTAATATGCTTCCAGGAACGTGTCACTGTTCTCGCAGCCGCCACTTACTGAATTTCATTTGCGCACGAATAGCTCTGATTCTTACGTGAAGCCTCCGTTGAAGTTACAGATAGAGCCTGGTCATTCCGGCTCGCATTCCCTCTAGTGTGAGACAGTACCCGACGTAAGCGATGTTTCAGAGGCTATGCTGCGCTGTGGCGCGTAATATGTTCAGATATTCAAGAAAATTACCTTGACCTGTTTTTTAGTGGACTATCGAAGGTCTGCGCATGCGTGCCTAGTGCATACAGAATTATACGGCACATGTGTCTAATGGCGTGCAAGCTATTGGAGATTCTTGCAGGAAACCATATCAAAGACTGCAATCACGAGCCCGCTAGCATTAAATCGTCACACTCAGCCAAAACCATTATAGATTAGATTAGATTAGATTAGATAGGCGGTAGTAGACGAACCAAAAGGCCCATTCCTTTTGGTTCGTCTAGGTAGGGTAACATGTCTAGTACCCGTCTACTATACTAGTAGAAGTCCACTTGGCCTTAAAAACCTTCCTATGTGAAACTAGCAGTGCTAGAAAGCCGTACATAGGCTTAAACGGTAGGCTAAGTGGTGCCACACCATCCCTGAAAATGACGGGCAAAAAAATAAAACAAAGAAAACATGGTGGAGGTTTTCACATTTTTTTAATAAAAAGATGAAAAAATGTGAAAACCACCACCATTCTTTATTGTTTCATTTTTTTCGCCTGTCACTTTCAGGGATGGTGCAGCACTACTTAGCCTACAGTTTAAGCCTACGTACGGCTTTCTAGCGCTGATAGTCTTCACACAGGAAGTTTTTTTTAGTGCCAAGTGGACGGCTACTAGCATAGTGGACGGCTACTAGACATGTTACCCTATGCTTTTTTATGCCCTCGGTAGCAACAGCTTTAACTGCTGAACTGGTAGCACGCTGGGTGCCGGGATCGAGTACCGAGCCAGGTGAGCGGTCTTTGTGGTGCACGGTCCGCGATGTCAGCAAAGTTACTTGGTATGCACATCTACCGTGGGGGCGCTTACCTTGCCCAGAAATGGGAGGGTGGAGGAGAAGCTTGTTGTTGAATCTTCCGTCGATGGTGCTATATCAGCAGCACGAACCAGTGCGTGTGTGTTTCCCAGTGGAGGGTGCGGGCACGTTGACATTACCGTTACCTTATGATATCAGTTATTGGCATCAGAACTGTTCACACCAACAGCTGGCGGCTGATAGTGTGCCGCTGCATCGCTCACTTCCTCGTGCTGTGCCTGCTGGTGGCGAGCGCCTATGCTGTGGTGCTGCTCGTCATGCGCTCCATGGAGGTGGACGAGAGCTACTCCTGGTGGCGGCAGAACGAGCTCTCCGTGGTGCTCACGCTCATATCTCAGCTCTTTCCTAATTTATTTAAAGTAAGAGTAAAGTAATAGTAGTAATGAGGTGGGTAACTAGCGCCTCGCACCGGAGCTTAAAGTAAGAGATACTGACAAAGATCTTACATCAAATTGTAAACAACGTATGCACGCCAAATCAGCCTACAATAAAAAGTTTATTCAAATGAACTTTTGCTAAAAGTATTGCTTTAGTTTAAATTTGCTGCTCTAGAATGTAATGTAAGGATTGTACATGTAGGTACTAAAAATACTAACACCATAAAAATGATAAAAAGATAAAAAACATGTTTTGGTAGGAAAACTATTTATATTTTTAATTTAGGATATTTGTAACGCGTACTTGAATCGGAATTGTAGATTTAACACTTTTGATGACATATGGCGGGTGCATTTGTATGTCCCTCGGTCTCACTGAGGCACTTGCTGCTCTCCTGCAGGTGGTGACAAGACTGGAGTACCTGCTGCCGCGTCAGGAGGTGCAGATGCAGCTGGGCCGCATCATGGCGCTCAACCTTCTCAATCTCACGACTTTTGTCTTCACTCTCTACAAGAACGTCAGAGTCATGGTGAGAAGGAGGGAAAGAGGGCCAGACCAAAGATGAGAGTACAAAATTACAGTACTTCGAGGGTACTTCAGAACAAAACACTTGTTAAGCTCAGCTAGTATCGTTCGATATCAATTTCCATTACCTATTCAAAGAGGTCATCCATCAACCCTATGTGTGCCAGGTTGGGCTACATCGCTATAAAGGCGTTTTCCCCGTAAGATACAATAGGACAAAGAATACTCGTAGCAAAATCAAAAGTCCCGTATGAATAAGGTTAGGAGGGGAAATGCACAGCAGTTGCGCCTTGTTTAGTATCGAGACTGATGCCTAACGCAGTAATAGAAGCGCATGCCCAAGATTTTTATTTCTAAATCGGTTAGCTTGTATCAATCCCCGAGCTCACAACCTTACGATCAACAGAATCGATGGTTGAAATATTGGAAACTACCAACGCCTTTTTAAACGCCTTACCGATCTTTCATTTATTGGTATTAATCGCTGTTATTTTCTTACGCCAGTACTCGGACAGCGAGAAGATCAAAGTTAGCCTGGTGGCAGAACTGCAAAATTTCTCGACGGGCCCTCCTGCTGCTACGGCGGCCTATTTCGCTTCTGCGGACGTGACTGATCCTCACTTGCTGGACGGGGGTGTTGGGGCCAACGACACAGCGCTGGACCCTCTGGGTCTGGCTGGCGACGGGGAACTGGACGCGCTGGCGAACCTCACACTGGGGGAAATTGCTGGTCCAGTAACGTCGACAATTGTTGCCATGGCTGTGGCAGTGGGCCAGAATGCTACAAAGTGAGTCCAGTATTCGTGCATTATCTCCACAGCAATGTAGTCATATCAGTAGCTCCCTACTTTACAAGTAAGATCTATAGTATTAAGTTACATGTTCACTAGCAGTGTTAACTACGCATACTGCAAAGAATTAGAGATGTTTGAGTTAAGCAGTGATGCATATTACGCTATTAAGTACAAAGCTGGTGTGGATTTGGCAATTGTAATATATAATTTATATTACAACCATAGACCGCAACAGTACTTGACTCTTAGGTCCAAGTGGCCTCTGACGCTTGCGGCGAAACTGGGAAAAATGGGATTTTTTCAAGAGCTACTATGAATGTCCAGACACGGTCATGCAGGCGAGCGCCCAAATGCATCCACGCCGTATCCAAGATACCTTCTCCGCAAGAAAAATGTTGGATGCTGCGGAATTTTTTTTTTTTCAGTATTAGATAGGGGGAAAAAATAGCTCTTGAGAAAACCCCATTTTTCCGTTGCCGACTTTTGGCCGCCAGCGTCAGACCTAAGGGTCACGTACTGTTGTGATCTATATTACAACAAAAAGCAGCGACTCTGGAGAAAAGATCAACTTGAGGCAGAGGGAGTAGATCATGCGTAGGCAGCTCAAGTGTTGGCGGTTTTGGCCCCAATTTTCTTAAACAGGTTTAGCTGCTCCGACAGAGTGCCCAGCTGCACAAATCGTAATCATTCCCAGAACTTGAGCGCTGTGCGGGTCACAACCGGCCTATCCTTTGCTCGTCTCGTGCCGCTTGTGTGGAGTAGACGCATCAGATTCTGTGTCACCATTAGGCTCATCATTAAAGATTTTAGAAGCAAACTAGCCTATTACTTACGTCAGATACATGAAGTTTTGGTCTTTCATGGATCCGCTGTGTTTTTATATTATGGACCTAAACAAATATTCGGGCTATTAACCCAGACATTAATCGGTATTACCTTGACTCGTGTAATATTCCACTCATTAATTTTAGCACATCATACTTATGAATTGTTCTAACGCACTGCAAGATGGTGCGTACAGTAATACTCGTATACGGTCCTGGCGACTGGATAAGCGAAGTTTACCATTGTTTGTGTTGCAGGAGCAGCGGCGACAGGGCAGAGCGAAACTGCGTCAAGGTGCCCATCCCATGCGCCACGCCCTCCACCGAATACATCGACGATTATCTCATTTTCCCAAACGATACGATAGAAAAATTCAACGAAGTAGCTGATGACAAAACTGAAACAATTGCTCCCTTCCCTGCAGAAACTCGCGCTTTTCGTCTCGACGCAACCACGGAAGCGAGTACAGACGGTGGAGTTTACGAGACAACGGAAGATCTGACTTGGATACCCACGACGGAGCACCAGACTACTTCTCCATCAAAAATTTCTAAGCTTAACTTTTCAGAATTTGAATTGGCTAGCAACGAGCCATTCAACGTCACTGATATGTTCTGGGACTCGATGGAGCCAGCTAACGTTTCTGTTCCAGAACATTTCGATCAACTAGAATTTCTTGCGAATGATGAGATTTTCTCTAATAAAACCATTCCAGAGAACGATACTAATATAGCTACTGACTTCAAGTCCCCATACAACTATTCCCAGCCTGAAGAAGACATTACGGTGGCGAATGATATTCCGTCCAGTACAGTTTGGGAGGAAGAGCCGTCATATATAGACACTGACGACGTTTTGAGTCGGTCTAAAAGACAACACGATTATGATCATCATTTCTCTGCAAATCTTTACGAGACCCGATTACTCAATTTTGTTACGGAAGCTACTACATCCACCATATCTTCCACCGCAGTGCAGCCGCCATCGCCACATTCTCCGAACTTGACGTATTTGCCCCTCAGCACCGCAGGCTTTTTGGAGCGCACGACAGAGCCGAACTCTAAAATCACTGCGTCATCACCACCGAAAAGTCATTCGAGTTCCACAACAGCCGTAAATTTAGATGTGGCTCCAGACTATCAGCCGACTGACTCTCCATTCCAGTGTTTTGCTTTCATTTGTGAGGACGGTAAGCTGTGGCACGACGCTCTGCAATTGCACAAATGCTAGACCCACACAATGCAATCATACGCGCAAGTGATGAGCAGACGTTCAGCTCGCATGTTGTTCATGGTGCCGTATCCATGCTACCGACTTACGGTGTGTATCGGGACGACCAGCGAGTAGAACGTTCGCTCATAAGTTGAGCGTGCACTTACATAGTGTGGCCCCGGCAAAAGAATAGCATGCACGTCAGTACTTTTTCTTGGCAAATAAATGATGAGCTGTGTACTGTTAAACACAGAATGTTGCCATGAGCTTGTCGCCATGTGCTGTTGTAAGTCGAGCATTCGATCCTCGGTGTACGACGGTTCACACGATACTCAAATGACCGTGTTTCCTCATCTCCGCCTCAGAATGCGTTGCTGTGTCCGTTTGAGCAGCACACGTGCGCAACATTTTCTAAGTTCTCCTTCACTCCAAGTTTTAAAAGACATCCGAAATTTTACTTTAGACACTAGTTGAGCAAACTAACTTGACGGTTATGCATTTCAGCAACTATTGGCGGGACTCATGGTTGTGTTTACGAGGGCCTAACAACACATCCGGACGATTAGTTGAGGAAACTCGTTCATTTGACCATCGTGTGAACCTGCCGTAAATTTGTGCACTTTTTGTATGGCTGCTGCGTTTACGCCTCTCGTTGGCGAGGTGACTGAGTCTCTGCATCAGGAACTGGGGAGTAGGGTTCGAGTCTCGGACGCTGGCAACGGATTATTATTATTAAAACTCCACGTTCGAGCTCCCACGGACAGGTAATACAACCCAAATGGAGCACCTTGCAACACCGGGAAGCCCAAAACGCTGCTAAAGGATATCCAACAAAAAGCCATTTACAGCTGACTTAAACGCCTGCAGGCCAACACGTTCGAAAGCCGACGCCGGCAATAAATTCCAAACCCCAACCGACCAGGGCACGAAGCACCGACCGAATTGATTAGTTCGACAGCCAACATCCTCCAACGTGAAAGAGTGCGCGCCGCATGCAGTACATGTCTCTCCTAAAGACCTTGAGGGCAGGGACAGAAGAATATATCCAATGTACACCTTTTAAAACATACAGAGCTCGGCTACCCTTCTCCTGTGGGACAGGCTCACCAGATCATTATCAGTGCATAGCCTGTTGGCTGAAGTAACAAGTCAGTCCAACAGACGCAGGTGAGTGTCAGCAGCTGAAGCTCAGACCAGTGAGCAATACTCCAACACAGGCAGCAAAAAAGCATAAATACATCTGCGAACAACCCCACTGTCACCAAACACAGAATTCACCTTACGCAGGAGCCCAATCTTACTGAAGCACGTGACACCAACCTCCTAATATGCGGCTCAAAAGTAAGCTTCTCATCAAAGACAACACTAGAATCTCCAAGGAGCTAGATACCTGAAGCAAAGTGTCATCAATCTCCAGTTGGGGATGCTGCGCCACAAGTGTCCGAGAACGACTGATAATCATCGACTTGGTTTCACCGGCATTCAGCTTCATACTCGAGGCCGAGCACCATGCACTAATGCGTGACAAATCCTTATTCAGAGACTGGGTGACAGCATTACGCATGCGAGGAGCAGGTATCGCTGCTATCAGAGGGGAATTGAGGCATAGTTGATCATCGTGTTATCAAGTGAAGAGAACATGTCACTAGTATACAGAACGAACAACAGCGGGCCAAGCACACTACCCTGAGGGACGCCAGACACCACCACGACTAAGGCACTCAAAATGTCGTCGACAGACACACTCTCCGTTCGCTCAGATCAGTATCGCGAATGATTGACAGAACCCTGCCCCCCTCACCAAAAGACTGCAGCTTGTAGAATAGATCCCTGTGGTTAACCCTGTCAAACACCGTACTAAAGTCCAACTAACTGTACAAGGCGTGCCTCCCACCTACAATCCAGCGCAGACTGTAAATGGTGGGACACCGACAACAGAGCGTCACAACAACTGACGCAAACTGACCAGCAGGCAGCAACCCCGTAACCTCAGCGAAACGACCAAGCTTACCAGCGATCAATTTCTCGAACACCTTCGACAAAATGGACGTCAGTGTGATGGGTCGATAGTTGGCAACATAGGGCGACACTGGATTCTTGGGAATGGGAGTAATATTCCCAGTACGCCAACAACGAGGAAAATTTCCTTACCGTATCAGGCGCCAGAAGGTCACTGCAAGCTTGGGGGCAAGAACTTCAGCAAGCTGCTGATAAAACAATGGGAACATGCACACCGGGTCCACACCTCTATACGGATCAAGGCCCTCAAGCAGCACCTTGATTGCACCAGATCTGAACTCCAAAGAGGTCAAGCGAGGTTCAGGGTGGCATCCACGAGGCAATGAGAACACATCTCTGCTATGCCTCTAATCGAAGTGAGCCGACAAAAGCTCTGCCCTAGCCGAGGAATCAGTAATGATACCTCCACCGGCACCAACAAGGAGCGGCAACGAAGGTTCAGCACTGAATACTGAACCTTTTAGTTCACTCCACCAACGATGTGGATGCTCAATACTCAGCAGAGACTCCCTTGAACGCTGCCTCAGACGATGCTGTGCCTCCTCTTGCACACGCTTAGCCTCGGCCATACGATCAACACAGGTCGGCCACAACGTGCGGTCACGCGAACGCCGCTATGCCCGATTAGCCGTCGTTTAGCTTCGAAAGCTAATCGACCCTGGTCGTCAAACAACGGTTTATCCCGAGACCTGAAAAGAATAGTCCTCTTAGGAACAAACCTCTCCAAAATGGACACAATCACGTTGTTAAGCTCAGAGACAGGATCCTCACTATTAATAATCTGGCGCCAAGGTAACGCCTTTACTGCCCGAGTAATAGCCTCCCAATTAGCCCTGCTCTTAACGAACGTCTACCACAGGAACAACCTGGTTCAGGTCCGAAGACGCAACAAGATGTGAGTGGTCTGTAGAGCCAAGACGGGATCTAACTGACACCGTCATCAAGTCCGGGTCATCAGTCATGACGAGATCGAGACCGTTACCAGCAGTATGCGTGGGCCAACGAACTAGCTGCACACAAATAGACATGGTGCAAAAGTCCAACAACGCAGCCTCACCATGACGATCAGTCGGTGATGCAGATCCCAACCAGTCCCTGTGGTGTGCATTAACATCTCCCACAAAAACAAATGCTGACTTAGGATCCGTACTCTGGATCGAGGCAATCGCCGTCAGCATACAGTCACAAAGAGAATCATCAGTTGCAGGGCTCCTATATAAAGAGAATAAATAAAAATTATTCAGACGGCCATACATCTTCACAACAATGATCTCAGGACTGGCGCATTCGTGCAGTGCCTGCCGGTAAGCGCAGAAGCCACTCCTGACATAGACGGCCAGCCGGTCCCGGGTTACTTTTAACATCCCTACAGAGAAGTAAAAGAAAGAAGAAAAGAACATAAATACACAGTAATATACATATACAATGGAGAAGAAAGAAAAAAATCCCATATACAAGTGACAAGCAGAGGCAGAAATACGGTCCACTCGGCTGAGCTGCTTCCCGCGTAAAGCTTACATAACCATCAGGTTCGCCAGGTTATGGGGGACGACAGTCACGGTGGACATGCGGGTGCCTCCAACAACCTCCTATGGCCCTGCCGCTCACAGCACGGGATTAGCACAGAGGAAAAACAAGAAAATGGAAGAAAGAAGAGAAAGAAAAAAAAGAAAAGAAAGAAGATACTCGATTACGCCATCGAGAGGTAGGGAGAGGAGCTGACTGTGGAATGCCGGGTACACGGCTATGGCAACAGCCATTTACGCTGGATGGAGCACTCTAGCACCGAAAGGCGAAGAAAGTACGGCGAGGGATTTTCAATTGACTCTCACCACAAACTGGTTTTCCTGCTGTTAACTCAACGATATCTTCATAATTTTAGAATTAGGGCAAGAGATAACCTCGTTAGGTGTATCCACTGTATGCAGGATAAAAATGATTCTTATTATTGTTAGGTCGCCTGTACGTGGAGATTCTGTGTCAGTCATGATTACCTTTTCCTTCGTGTCTACTGTCTCCTCATATAGGCCCTTAGGGGCATATTGTGGCGGGCCCTTTCCCTACCACAATATGTTTGGGTATCACGCACCAAAGGGTCCCGAGTGCCTGATCCGCAGGGAATGTAGCATCTGGCCGCAGTTCCTGCTGACGAGGTTGGTTTTGTAAAGTTAGGTAGGCTCTCAATACTTCCCCTTCTGTTTCGGGAGGTGGGCTGCCGATCGAAGTTGTTGACCTATTCCCGCTAGACTTCTACTTTCTTGTATTTCGTTTCCTTCCCCTGTGCGGCGTAACTGAGCGACAGCGTTCAGCCACTCCCGGGGGTTGGAGATGCTCAACTTGCGTCTTTATCCTGTCAGTAGCGCACTGACCACTCTGAGACCTACCGCAGAAAAGCGGAGACAAAAATCATTGACTATTTAAAACGCGCCCTAGTCGGCGCACGAGCCTGTGTTAAACCCAGGAATAGTTCGGCGCGATATAGGCAGTGGGTCACTGAAGCGGTAGTAAAAACTTCTACTACTACTACTACACATAAAATTAGACGATATACTGTGATAATACCCTATTAAGGTGAATCATTCAACGTAATTTGTAAACCACGCACCCAAGGTTTCCGAGTGCCTTATCCGAAGCAGATGTTGCAGCATGCCGTAGTTCCTGCTCACGAGGTTTGTTTTGTAAAGTTAGGTAGGTTCTCTACTTTCCTCTTTCTGTCCCGTGAGGTGAGCTGTCGATCGAGATATCCGCCCCGGTACGCGGGACATCTCTAGTCTCTCTCGCGTGGAAGGACACAAAAAGGGGCCGACCGCTTGAGAGTTTCCTACTATGCTTTCCGCCTTGTTTCTCTGCCCGTAGTAGCGCACGTGGCCACCATGCCTACCCAATATGCGGTATATGAATACTGCACTAGTAGTTTCTCTGTTGAAACGCCTGAGTTGCTGCTACGGAGGTTAAACAAAATATATAATAATAATAATTTGTAAAAACTATCTTATCCGAGAAGTTTTACTGACTCGTAGCTGGTAACTAATTTGCCAGAACCGAAGCGCAGTGACGACAGTGATGCCACCGAGGATCCTTTTGAATTCACCATCAACATGACTTCCACGCCTGACAATTCTAGTTCTCTGAACGCGACATCACCAAAGTTCCCAACCAACTCTTCTGACAGCACCTCTACTGACTTCGACATGGAGGACCCCGCGGCAGAACTGGGGGCGCTCTTCGACTGGGGGGCCACCGAGACCAGTGACGCTGCGGAGGAGCTCAACGATCTCGAGGGGCTGCTGAAGTGGCTGCCGGACACCAGGAGACGCAAGCTCCGGAGACTGTGCTGGGAGACCGCCATTGGACAGGAGATCGTCAAAATAACAGTCATGGATTTGGTGAGTGCCTCGGTTTCTCAGAGATGAAGTAGTGGTGACTGTCTTGCTTTCTTGGAGAGGCCGACGGTGATAATTATTTTGCTCACCTGGAGATGACGATAGTGATGTATGTCTTACTATGACTGACTTTTCATTAGCGTAAGCTTAGAAGCCAACTGTGAATCTTTTGCCTATGTCAGACCTAGGAATGAGTGCACCTCAGGAAAGCTGAGCCTATAATATTTTAAACACTGCATTCCAGATGAGAGTTTTCTATCATACTTGCTTTCTGGAGACGACAATAGTGGCGACTGTCATTCATTTTGGAGATAAAATTGGTGGTGAATGCCTTGGCTTCTTAGAGATGACGATAGTGCCGTAGTCTACCGTGGTTCTGAGACCAGTTATTTAGTAGTATATCAATTTGGGCCCAAAAACCGGGTGGGTTTTGCATATAACAACAAAATCCGATTTTATAGTTACCTCCGCAAATAGGTTATGTTTTTCTCGAGTTTCTTTGTTTGTCTGTCTGTCACCGAGATAGCTCAAAAGTTCTGGACGGATCCTTAGAAATTTGCAGGAATTGTTTGATATGATAGGAGGAAAAAATGATTAACTTTTGATGAAGATCCGTTCAACCGTTTGTTTGCCTCATTTTTCTCAGTAACAACTAAAAAATTTATGGGCGGATCTTTATGAAATTTCAAGAAGTTATTGGGGTTGTTACTAGAAACAAATGACCAAAATTTTGTGTGGATCTGTTTATCCGTTTGTTTGTCTCTATTGATGTTAAAGTTTGTCTCTAACTTATCTCAAAACATTACTAACGAATTTTTCATGAAATTTGTAGGAATTGTTAGAAATGTTAAATGAGATAAATGACTGAAGTTTGGTGATGATCGGTTTATCCGTTTGTGTGCTTATGTTTGACAAATGTTTGTCAAAATATTTGCCAGTAATATAATACAAAAAGTTATCAACGGATCTGCATGAAACATGTAGGAATTATCAGAATTATTGAAAATCAGAAATGATCAAATTTTGTCAACGATCGGTTGGTCCGTTTGTGGGTGACTAATGTTTGTCAAAACATAACTTCAAGAAATTAAAAAAAGCTGTTATTACTATCAAAAGGCACAAATGACCAAATGTCGGTGATAAAGAGGAAATCTAGTTTCAGAACCAGTGTGAATTTTTCGTTAACATTGCCATGCTTGGGGGAGGTATGCGCTTTCAATGTTCTAATTGCTGATGTGATTGTTTCATACCGTATATTTGTCTTCGTCTCGCTGGGATGATACATCGCTTTCAAGCGCTCAACATAAGATGAGACTCAGTACGGATCCTCGTAGAGTTGAAGGACACAGTTTTTAGAACCTGGCAGGGTGGTACAGGGTGTTTACAAGGTAGTAAAGTAGTAAAAAGTAGTGAAATTTGAAAAGGTAGTAAAAAGTAGTAAAATTTGATGAGAGATAGCAAAATATCGTCAAATTCACATAGGATGCGGGAAATTTTATTTTGAGATATCAGATAAGTCTGGGAATCTGTATAAAATAATGGGTGGGATGAAATATATTACATAGCGATGTTCGTGGCTTTGCAAAGTAAAGAAACCATACGAACAATATTCTTTTGCTGATCTGTTTCACAGCACGTCTTAATGCAAGAAAATGAGAATTGGGTGGTTGAAAATGGTAGTAAAAAATTCATTGTGAAGGATAGTAAAAAGCAGTAAAAAGGTAGTAAAATTTCACAATCCAAAATTTATAGACACCCTATAACTATAAGGCGGCTTTTAGTGACCACCTCGCGCATGATTCCCCCTGATCGCGCAAGATTCGCGTGTTTTTGTGACCGCATTTCGACGTGATTCTGATAGCAATCAACCGTGATCAGTGATGAAAATTGATCGCAGCGTGATTTCCTCCGCAGGATAATCATGCTTGATCAAAGAGTGATCCCAGCCGTTGCACAAGTAAAAATTCAAAATTTGAAATACGAGGTCGTGATGTTTTCTTATATTTAGGGATAAATTGAATAATGTTATGATGATTGTTTGTAATATTGACTTCCAAAATTGTAGTTTCCTTAGTTTTATGCCTGTGTATGTTCAAAATGCTTTTAATACTGCTAGTTCAGTTCTGCTTTGGCTTCAAAATAAATAAAGGCTCATAAGAAATCCATTTCCTACTAGTTTCTGTAAAAATACGATAAAAATATATTTTTCGAAAATTGACACGGCGTCTCTGGTTTGTTTACAAAATCGTTGGCCGTTCTTGTGCTATTCAGTGATCACGATGATCATGATCATGAGCGTGGCCACAAAAAGACGCCTATTGAACCAACCAGGGCAAAGGTTTAGGGTTGTTGTTTGACCCAGTCAGAATTTGACAACAATCGCCGCCAAAAGTTTAAATAGAACCAAGAACGGTGGGACATTTCCTGCTGTGCATTATTGAGCAGATTTCACGATACTGCGAGATTCATTTGAGTATTACGAATCTTATTGATTTTTGTGTAGAATACGGGACACATCAGGATATTCAGCAAGCTACTCTGCTTCTGTTATTCCGAAAGTTTGCAGAGAACACTTACTGATCCATACGCATCATGGATACAATCTCAAGAGCTGTAAGATGGCAGTCTATGACAACAAACTCCTTCATTTGGTAGCTGTGAAACTCCTATGGCAGTAGAGAACGAAATGCATTTCTAGTTAAGGAAATAAACCGTTCAAAATATCGTAAAGCATTCTCACAAACGCTTACTGAAACGGCGTCTTCTCTTCACACAGTGCGTATCTTTAAGTATCAATCGTTTTCGTATACTTCTATAATAAAGAGAGAATGCTATTCGACAATATTATAAGTTTTTTTTTTTACAGTCGAGACTAGGACATTTCGGTTGTCGGAACGCTGGTCGATGTTAGGTCGCTCATATTCTCAACATCGAACACTGTGAACAAATGTAATACAGGGAAAGAGTTGCTCAATTTATCTACCAAGCATTCCTTTACTGCGTATTTGACTTTGCAACATACAAAACAATTTTGTTCAAGCAGCTGGTGACGGTGGTAATGATATTACTGACGGAATACATTCGGGCGCTGGTCGTGCGCTTCATGAACTTCCGGAACTGTTGTTTTGATTTGGAGAAGCAGTTCCCCGGATACGCAGACTTCGACATAGCTGAGAACATCTTCCATCTAATCAACAACCAAGGACTGGTGTGGTAGGTGTATATAAGCCTGCAATATACGAATACGAAATGCAAGTCGACTGTTCGTAAAATTTAACGTTTCGGGATATTGTGTCCCATCTTCAGAAAAAAAAATTAGAATTTCAAGCTACACCTTTGAGGTAAAAAGGGCTTTATTACTAAAATTAAGGGAGCATGTGTGTTCTCAAGGGAGAGTCTAATAAGCGAATGAACCAAGGTAGGTGGAGGGCCTGGACGTAAGCTCCTGTACTGTCAACGGGCGTGAGCTAAGTAGGGAGCGTGTGTAGCTGTACAGCCGAGGTCATAAGGTATAGGTTGGGTCTCGTTCTGTGTATGTAGAGGGACTCTAACGTTGTGAGTTCGATTGGATTAGAGTAGTCTATAATGGAAAAGTCGCTAAATTTTACGAACAGTTGACTTTATATTTAGTATTTGTATAAATCTACAATATATCTAAGCCATGACATTGTTTTGTTCTCAGTACAACTTGGGCATATACTGTTGCAGTGGAAACAGTTGCAGTTTGTAGTTCTGTTAAAAATTACTTCTATGTTAATACGTATCTATGTCCAGGATGGGGATGTTCTTCTCACCATGTTTACCAGCCCTGAACCTGGTGAAGCTTGTGCTGCTGCTGTACGTCAGGTCCTGGGCGGTTCTCACCTCCAATGTTCCTCCTGAAGTTGTCTACAAAGCTTCTGATAACAACAACTTCTATCTTCTTCTTTTCTTGGCCATGCTTTTCCTGTGCATGTTGCCTGTGTGGTGAGTGCTGTATGTACGCTGTACGCGTGTTTTAAGTACGCAGCTTGTGCGCTGAGTGCTTTATGTACTTTGCCTGTGTGGTGCGAGCTCTATGAACGTTGCCTGTGAGGTGGAGTCTGATGGACCTAACTCGCCGCGCGCTATTTTCGTTCGCGACAATTCTGTTGACGTGCATCGCCGTGCGTGCGTTCAAGGTACGTGTGCTATTGACACAAGTCTGTATCGTAGATTAGGTTAGATAGTGTTCCTGGTGGTTGTGACGCTGCAAAAAAGTTTACCTGAACGCACGCACAGCGATGTACGTACACAGCGCGGCGAGTTTGGTGCCTGTGCAGCCGGGTTAGCACTACAGCCTTCAGTTCTCCGCACGTGGTGCAAACTGTTCGAACGCTTTGCTACGCCCTTGTAAGCCCTACAGCATGTTGACCAAAACATGTGTTAAATGTTACACGACGTTTTAACTTGAGTCACTAGTAAAATCTTGCAAGTCTCTTTAATTATGGAGTCAATTAGAGCTCAAAATGCCGTGCACTTTTCTATTCTTTACGGGCTGTGGCGGCGTCAGTAGCCTAGTGTGTGAACCCTCCTTCGAGCTTTACACTCCCCTTGCCTTTTGAATTCTGCCGTAGCAGGCGACTCACTGCAGATATTGAGCAGGGTTCCCAGCATTGAAGAAACTAAAATTCCATGATTTTTCCATGATGGATATACAAAATTCCAGGATAAAAGCGGACTACATATTGTCAACCCAGACAAAAGACCAGAGTTAATTGCAGTACTGAACTTAATTCCCTGAAAGGTGCACTGATGACGCTTGTTTAATATGAATATAGGCAAGTATCGCAAAAGAATAAAGTGGCCTGGAACATTACTGAATGTTTTTCACGATGTTAATCGTATCGCAACCTACAAATTTTTATCACCTGCGAGCGAAGCAAAGAACGGTGATGTTTTCGTAGAAGATTTAAGTAGCTACATATATTTGTATTTGTTTGTCCACCCAACGAGAGGGAGAAAGGCATTGAGCATAATTTTTTGTAGGGAGTCAGGTGGGTTGACCTAGATATGACCAACACAAAAAAACTAGAATTCGCTGGCCATCAAAAATAACGGCAATGAATTTTGTTATCTGTCCACCCAAAAAGAGGCAGGAGTTCAGTCCTAATATTTTTTTTTTAGGTAGTCATGTGGGTTGACTGAGATGTAAAAAATAGCAAAAATCTTGAGTAAGCCCATCTGGCCATCAAAAATGATGGCGTTGAATTTGGAACCCCAACCGATAAGAGGCACAAGTAGAATCATCATCACAATCTTCTTCGGAGAGTCCGATGGGTTGACTGAGATGTGAAAAATGCCAAAACTCTGGAGAAAGCTGGCTATAACAAATGACGGCGTTGAATTTGCCCCACCACGGGTGATGGTTTTACGCCACGAGGCGTTCTAGTCTCCACTGTAATTAATCCATGCAAACTTGTTAATAGCCTGTAGGGCAAACATACAATCAGGAAGTTATATCTCATTACAAAAGAAATCACTCTGAAGGCAAGATGTGCGTAAGTACTTCAGCTTTTACACAATACTGTCAACTTAGGCTACATTATGGCATGAAAGGAGAACAAGCTCTAGAGGCAAAGGGAACTATTCTCTTTTATCTATTCAGTGTACCACAATCACATGAATACACTAAAAAGACATCATAGCCAAGGACCTTTTCTGCGTCATAACATGAAACAAAAGTTTGCATGTTTTGATTATCAAATTCCATTATTTTTCCAGGATTTTACAAGGTTTAACAAATTTTGTCTGAAATTCCATGACTTTTCCATGATTTAAAGCACTTTTTCGTTTTCCCTGATTTTTTCCAGGATTTACAGCATTTCCAGCTATGGCTGGGAACCCTGTTGATGGGGTCCCGGACAGCTCATGATTTACCACTAGTATTTTTTTTTAGTCATAGGCCTATCATATACGAGTTAGTTGCAGCCAGTTAAGTCGAAAAATATAACGGGACGTTCATGCTCTACTAATTCCATATTAAAGTGATTACTGTAGAATGAGGTCATCGCAAAGTTAAGCCCCGTCCTCACTGCCGCAAGTGCGAGTCAAATTCGTCCGTGCCGTTAGCAAAACGTGCCGAAAACCGCAGGCAGCGTCTCCACTGCAGCGCGGCGCCCGGAGCGTTCGATCAGTACATTTGTCAATTTCGTTGTTAAGTGCTTTTAACTGCGTACGTCATACCTCTCTAACATAGCTATAGTAACTTGTTTTGTTAATCTTCACAATTTTAAGAACTCACTGTGAATGCGAATAACCTTTACTTACATTCTCTATTAAAGCGATGTCTAAATCGGTCGAGAATATCAAGGACGTTTAGAACGCAACAGCGTGAACACATTTTTGCAGTAGTCTGGGCAGAATTTAAGAATCTCAAATGTGACTGCGTTCATAACTCTTACTGCATCTCCAGCGCTGCATTTTTCATCTGCCCGTCCCAGCAACTGGTTTACAGGTCTTTGTTTTCTTCTCGCGGTGCCAGGTTCACGATGATATGGGTGCCTCCCTCGTGGCACTGCGGTCCCTTCAGCGAATACGAAAAGATTTACAATCTGTTCCCCTTCATCGACTTCATATCCATACCGTTCTTTGTGATTCCTGCGGTGCTGCTGCTGCTGCTCGCCATCTTCTACTACGTGTCGCTCACGCGAGCTCTCAGGGAGGCTAATGAAGATCTCTATGTGAGTAGCTATGTCTAATGAACCTTATACGTAGTAGGCGGCTTAACCGCGGCTAAAAACGGTTTAGAAGGAATAGTACTATAGAAATGGCTACAAAGACTCACTTAACTGGAGAAGGGTTGAGCATAGAGGCTACATTGTGTGGAAGTTTGTGTGTGCACTGTAGCTGCCAGAGACCCCTACTGCAACACTACCTTCGGTGACATGACGTCCCCTCGAGCCGAGTTTTTCCGCTGATGAAATTTCACCAATTCTACGACCTTTTTATTCATATTTTGATCAGGTTGGAAAAAATCGTGGCTATCTTGTCACTGAACTTATGGTCCTCGACCGGTGCAGCCAATACAAGCAGGATGTGGAGTCGGATGGTCGAAGTCCAACTTTTACTCCTTGGATCCAAAAAATGTCCGACTTCGACTTTTTTCTAACAAAACAGGCCCACTTTCACAGACTTCTGGTTCTAACGAGCTTTCGATTCAGAGTCCGCAACCCTAGATACGACGGACTAGATTCTTCACGGGGCTCGCTGCATCACTGCAGTCGTTACCGCACCGGAAGTGCCAGTGTCGAGCTGTTTATTGGTGTCATAGGGAGCCACAGGGCGGCCACTAGCGACATATTGCATCTCTAGCTTCGTGCAGCCTACTCTTCACTTTATTAACGGCACTGGAAGCTTATTAGGGCGCTCATGATTGGCCTGCAAAATCAAGCTTTCAAGGCTTGACTTGTACGAACCTTCAGCCAGGAGCGTTGGCTTTGCCACTTTGAGTCGGGCTACCAGTGCTAGTAGGAACCCGATAACGTTGAGCCAGTTAATAGCTCATTATTTTCGGGGGCAATATAAGTGTTTGGAAGCCTCAGGGTAACCGATGAAGGGGTCAACGTCTGACGTTTCATTTATCGAGACGAAGCCATCGCACTTTAAAGAATTACCGGATGCCATAACAATAAAATATGTATTTCTTCCCGGGGGGAAATTGTCAAGTGTCGAAGTTTCTATTTCGTCGGCTGATGAAACGCAGGCTAACTGAAACGCTGGTTCCGCAGGAGCAACTGTGCCATGAGCGCAACGAGGAGCGCAGGAAGGCGCAGGAGGCCCAGACCGGTGCCGCACCCGCAGACACACCAGCATCCAGGTAATGAACAGACTTGTCAGAGACATACGGTAATGCTGCTGTATGCAATAATATCTACAGTACTATAATTATTGGGTCAAACCGGTACCGTGCCCACTGGAAATGACAGCAAATTGTACGATGGCAGTGACACAGTTGAAGGTAGTTTTGGCAGTGGCCTGGATCCATACTTAGGCTTGGTTTACTCTCTGTGAACGAACCCATTGTCCAGTAGTAGTAGTAGAAGTTTTACTAGCGCTTCAGTGGCACACTGCCTATATCGCGCCGAACTACATATTCCTGTGTTTAACCACAGGCTCGTGCGCCAACTAGGGCGCGTTTTAAATTGTCAATGATTTTTGTCTCGGCTTCTCTGTCGGTAGGTCTCAGAGTGGTCAGTGCGCTACAGACAGGAACAAGGCGCAAGTTGAGAACCCATTGTCCAGTAGGCAAGGTAATCTAATATAGTCAAAAGCTCCCAACGCAAATGTACCGTTGGTTACACCCAACAGATGGGGCAAGCTGCTGAACTTGACACCACTACCCGGGAGGTCCAGGATGGCTTCTCTCACCGCTAAACTGAAGGCTGCAGCAGCAACATCAGCAGGTAATGGTGACATGCTGTAGTACTTTCCCGTCTGGGTACTTCCCAGCGACCTCCATTGGTACAGTGTGAGAGGGATGATCGACTCAGTATGAGCTCCACTTGTCCGGAACTTTGGTGGCTAGCTTTGGATGAATTTAGAAGCGGTACCTGCAGAGTATGAGGCCGTCTCAAGCGCTACCAGTTTGCAACATCACATAAAACTCGAGCCAAAGGGGCAAGCCTCAAGTCCACAACTGCAGTTCAGGGCAAGTTAAAGACGCTACGGACAAGGTCTCTACTTGCATTGTGCCCATGAAAGACGCGTACACTGTATTACGAATAGCACCTAGCTGCTTAACCAACAGCTTTTGTGAAATTTCAGAGTAATGTTCTGAATCAAGTCATTTTCATTTCCGCCAAGGAGGTTATGTTTTAGTCAAGTTATTGTTTATCAGTCACAAACATAACTCAAAAAGTTAAGGGCGGATCTTTACTTTACGAAATTTGCAGCGAATGTTAAGCATGTTGATTAACGTTTGATGAAGACCCGTCCAACAGTTTGTTTGTCTGGCTCTTTTATTTTTTCTTAGTACAATAACTTGAAAATTTCGAACGGATTTTAATGAAATTTACAAGTTGTTAGATTTATTACCCCCTCAGGGGGCATAGGGTTAGGTTCGCCAATCCCATGTTATGGGGCTCGGCAACCCCAGGGGCCCGTGTAGGTTACCTCAGCCATTAGCTAGGCCTTAAGGGTGTCTCTCTTTCGTGCCCACTTTGCTTCCCTCTCGATTTCATACTCGTACTTGCTCATGCTTTATTTTGTTCTTGCTCTTCTTTCTCGACTTGCTGGTCCAATGCGCGTTGATCCTGTAAGTGAACACCTTCGTGCATGGGTTCTTCGTTTCTATCGGCATACTATATGTCCCTTGTTCTTTCCTCTGTGACATCGTTCTGGTCGGAAACTGAGGCTTAAATTTTCTGACTGTATAACGAACTAGATTTATTACGAAGAGTAACCGACCAAATTTTTGTGATCTGTTTGTCCCAAAGTTTGATCTTATGTGTTAAAAACAAATTCATAGTTGTTAAAATGTGTGAGACTGTCAGAACGTTTGTAAGCAACATAACTCTAAAACTTATGAACGGATTTTTTTTATGAAATTTGTAGAAATTATATATTAAAAATGTTGAAAAACACAAATGACAACATTTTGGTCATGGTCTGTCCGTTTGAGTATTAGACTAATGTTCGTCAAAACATAACTCAAAAAGTTACGGACGGATCTTCAAGAAAATTACAGAAGCTATTATTGTCATCAAAATGCACAAATGTCTACAGATTTTGGTGCTGATAGGAAATCGTAGTAACAGAACCAAATATGAATTTTTCGTTAACTATGCCTCGCTTAGCGGAGGTATACACTCTCAAGAGTGCTATAGTTATACGGCATGTTAAGAAAACGTGCTGTAGAAGAAACAGAGATTGAGCTCGTACCTGTTAGTTTACATGAAGGCTGTAAATGTGGATAAACAGTCAGTTTACAAGAAGCTAACAGTTTGCAGAGACCTGATTATTCTATTTTGCTCAATTCAACTCAGTGTAATGTAACATCGATTAAGACTGCAAAAGGTCGACACTCCAAGTGCTACAGCAAATTTATGAACTGTGTCTTGAAGGTACTTCAAAAAGAGCAATAGATTAAGTTTAGTTTTACACTAAAAGAAACAAGTTTCGTTTCAGCCACCACTGTACCCTGTTCGGCAACGATACCGAAGTGGAAACTCTCGTAATTACTCTCTTTAGGTTAAAAATATCCATCACCTGAAGTAATCATGCATGGTAGGATATTTTCCATTGAACACAGAGTGTTTGAATTTCGGGCATCACTGGTAGATAAAAATTGTGAAACATGCGCCAAAATATACTAGTGTAAAATATAATAAAATATGCATTTCATAAAACATAACTAAACTTTCTGAAGAGGATGACATGTTCCTCAACTCTCGGCAAAGGGTGAAACGTATGCGGCTTCACAATTAAAGTCTTCTACATCAGTGGGTTTTGCTTTAATATTTCCAATTAATTACGCAGCTTCATTTCATTAACCTTCTATGTAATTTTTTCTTGCGCAGCAGATGAAGGCGACCCTCTACGAACACCGCTCATTCCTGAAGGCAGTGTAGCCCAAAGTCCACCAGGCGACGACCTGACCGACCTCGGGCCCTCGGAAGTCTTTGACGACTCGCTTTCTGAGCAGCGCAAGGCTTCGCTAAAGAGCACACAACACAGAGAGAGGCGGACTAATGAGGCAAA
>LQNS02278174.1:1022498-1044303 GCA_001587735.2 Parhyale hawaiensis
GTTGACCCAGCTGTTGGAATTTTGGGCTTTGTCTCAAAAATGAAAGCTGATAAAGTAGTAGTGAACGCTGGACGAGGTTTCAGCTGTTGTGATGCTCAACTGTAGTGAACCGATGATGGAAAGTTCACTACAATCCGTTCAACAGTTTGTTAGCCTCATTTTTCTCAGTAACATAACTAAAAAATCTATGGGCGGATCTTTATGAAATTTCAAGAAGTTATTGGGGTTGTTACTAGAAACAATTGACCAAATTTTTGTGTGGATCTGTTTATCCGTTTGTTTGTCTCTATTGATGTTAAAGTTTGTCTCTAACTTAACTCAAAACACTACTAACGAATTTTCACGAAATTTGTAGGAATTGTTCGAAATGTTATATGAGATAAATGGCTGAAGTTTGGTGATGATCGGTTTATCCGTTTGTGTGCTTTTGTTTGACAAATGTTGGTCAAAATATTTGCCAGTAACATAATACAAAAAGTTATCAACGGATCTGCATGAAACTTGTAGGAATTATCAGAAATACTGAAAATCAGAAATGATCAAATTTTGTCAATGATCGGTTTGTTCGTTAGTGGGTGACTAATGTTTGTCAAAATTTAACTTGAAGAAAATTACAAAAAGCTGTTATTACTATCAAAAGGCACAAATGACCAAATTTCGGTGATAAAGAGGAAATCTAGTTTCAGAACCAGTGTGAATTTTTCATTAACATTGCCTTGCTTGGGAGAGGTATGCGCTTTCAGTGTTCTAATTGCTGATGTGATTGTTTCATACCGTATATTTGTCTTCGTCTGGCTGGGATGATACATCGCTTTCAAGCGCTCAACATAATATGGGGCTCAGTACGGATCCTTGTAGAGTTGAAAGAGGACACGGTTTTTAGAGCCTGGCAGGGTAGTACAGGGTGTCTGCAAGGTAGTAAAGTAGTAATAAGTAGTGAAATTTGAAAAGGTATTAAAAAAGTAGTAAAATTTGATGAGAGGTAGTATAAATCGTCAAATTCACATAGGCTGCGGGGAATTTTATTTTGAGATATTAAATAAGTCTGGGAATCTGAATAAATAAATGGGTGGGATGAAATATGTTACATAGCAATACTCGTGGCTTTGCATAGTAAAGAAACCATAAGAACAATATTCTTTTGCTGATCTGTTTTACAGCAAGTCTTAATGCAAGAAAATGAAAATTGGGTGGTTGAAAAAGGTAGTAAAAAATTCATTGTGGAGGATAGTAAAATGTAGTAAAAAGGTAGAAAATTTTCATAATCCAAAATTTGTAGACACCCTGTAGATACTATGAGGCGTCTTTTTGTGACCACCGTGCGGATGATTCCCCCTGATCGCGTATGATTCGCGCGTTTTTGTGACCGCATTTTGACGTGATTCTGATAGCAATCAACCGTGATCAGTGGTGAGAATTGATCACAGCGTGATTTCCTCCGCAGGCTAATCATCCGTGATCAAAGGTGATCCCAGCCGTTGGACAAGTAAAAATTCCAAATTTGAAATGCAAGGTCGTGATGTTTTCTTATATTTAAGGATAAATTGAATAATGTTATGATGATTTTTTGTAATACTGACTTCCAAAATTGTAGTTTCCTTAGTTTTATGCCTGTTTATGTTCAAACTGGTCTAAATACTGCTAATTCAGTTACGCATTGGCTTCAAAATAAATAAAGGCTCATAAGAAATTCATTCCCTACCATTTCCCGTACAAACAAAATAAAAATATATTATTCGGAAATTGACGTGGCGTCTCTGCTTTGTTTACAAAATCGTTGGCCGTTCTTGTGCTTTTCAGTGCTCACGATGATCATGATCACGGTGGTCTGATCACGAGCGTGGCCACAAAAAGACGCCTATAGAACCAACCAGGGCAAAGGTTTAGAGCTGTTGTTTGACTCAATCAGAATTTCACAATAAACGCTGCCAAAAGTTTTAAATAGAACCAAGAAAGGTGGAACATTTCTTGCTATGCAATATTGAGATTTCACAATACTGCGAGATTCCTTTGGGTATTACGAATCTTATTGATTTTTGTGTAGAATACGGGATAATATTTAGCAAGCCACTGTGCTTCTGTTATTCCGAAAGATTGCAGAGAACCCTTACTGATCCATACACATCATGGAGACAATCCCAAGAGTTGTAAGATGGCAGTTTAGGACAGCAAACTCCTTCATTTGGTCGCTGGGAAACTCCTATGGCAGTGGAGAACGAAGTGCATTTCTAATTAAGGAAATCAACCGTTCAAAATATCGTAACACATGCTGACAAACACTCGCTGAAGCGGCGTCTTCTCTTCACACTGTGCGTATCTTTAAATACCAATCGCTTTCGTATACTTCTATAATAAAAAGAGAATGATATCCGACAATATTAGGAGTTTTCCTACAGTCGAGACTAGGACATTTCGGTTGTCGGACCGCTGGCCGATGTTAGGTCGATCATCTTCTCAACAACGAACGCTGTGAACAAATGTAATACAGGGAAAGAGTTGCTCAATTTATCCACCAAATATTCTTTTACTGCGTGTTTGACTTTGCAACATACAAAAAACTTTTGTTCCAACAGCTGGTGACGGTGGTAATGATATTGCTCACGGAATACATTCGGGCGCTGGTCGTGCGTTTCATGAATTTCCGGAACTGTTGTTTTGATTTGGAGAAACAGTTCCCCGGATACGCAGACTTTGACATAGCTGAGAACATCTTCCATCTAATCAACAACCAAGGACTGGTGTGGTAGGTGTATATAAGCCTACAATATACAAATACTAAATATAAAGCCGACTGTTCGTAAAATTTAACGCTTCGGGATAGTGTGTTCCATCTGGAGAAAAAATTAAAATTTCAAGCTACACCTTTGAGGTATAAAGGGTTTTCTTTATTACTAAAATTAAGGGAGCATGTGTGTTGTCAGTGGAGAGTCTAATAAGCGAATGAACCAAGGTAGGTGGAGGGCCTGGTCGTCAGTTCCTGTACAGTCAGCAGGTGTGAGCTAAGTAGGGACCGTGTGCAGCGGGACAGCCGAGGTCATAAGGTATAGGTTGGGTCTCGTTCTGTGTATGTAGAGGAACTCTAATCCAATTAGAGTCGTCTATACTGGAAAAGTCGGTAAATTTTACGAACAGTCGACTTGATATTTAGTATTTGTACAAGTTTACAATATATCTAAGCCATGACATTGTTTTGTTCTTAGTACAACTTGGGCATATACTGCTACAGTGGAAAAAAACAGTTGCAGTTCTATTAAAACATTACTTCTACCTATCTATGCCCAGGATGGGGATGTTCTTCTCACCATGTTTACCAGCCCTGAACCTGGTGAAGCTTGTGCTGCTGCTGTACGTCAGATCCTGGGCGGTTCTCACCTCCAATGTGCCTCCTGAAGTTGTCTACAAAGCTTCTGATAACAACAACTTCTACCTTCTTCTTTTCTTGGCCATGCTCTTCCTGTGCATGTTGCCTGTGTGGTGAGTGCTGTATGTACGCTGTACGCGTGTTTTATGTACGCTGAGTGCTTTATGTACTTTGCCTGTGTGGTGCGAGCTCTATGTACGTTGCCTGTGGGGTGGAGTCTGATGGACCAAACTCGCCGCGCGCTATTTCCGTTCGCGACTATTCTGTTGACGTGCATCGCCGTGCGTGCTGTGTTCAAAGTACGTGTGCAGTGCCATTGATAGAAGTCTGTATCGTAGATAAGGTTAGGCTAGGTAGTGTTTCTGGTGGTTGTGACGCGGCAATAGGTTTTGCTGAACGCACGCACAGCGATGCACGTGCACATCGCGGCGAGTTTGGTGCCTGTGCAGCTGGGTTAGCACTACAGCCTTCAGTTCTCCGCACGTGTTGCAAACTATTCGGACGCTTTGCTACGCCCTTGTAAGCATTACAGTATGTTGACCAAAACATGTGTTAAATGTTACACGACATGTTTTAACTTCAGTCATTAGTAAAATCTTGCATGTCTCTTTAATTATGGAGTCAATTAGAGCTCAAAATGCAGTGCACTTTTCTATTCTTTACGGGCTGTGGCGGCGTCAGCAGCCTAGTGTGTGAACCCTCCTTTCGAGCTTTACACTCCCCTTGCCTGTGAACTCTGCCATACCAGGCGACTCAATACAGATATTGATCTGGGTTCCCAGCATTGAAGAAACTAAAATTCCATGATTTTTCCATGATGGATATACAAAATTTCAGGATGAAAACGGATTACATATTCCCAAATAGACAAAAGACCAGAGTTAATTACAGTACTGAACTTAATTCCCTGAAAGGTGCAGTGATAACGCTTGTTTAATATGAATAAGGCAAGTATCGCAAAAGAATAAAGTGGCCTGGAACATTGTTGAATGTTTTTCACGATGCCAATCATATCGCAACCTACAATTTCATCACCTGCGAGCGAAGCAAAGAACGGTGATGTTTTCGTAGAAGATTTAAGTAGCTACATATATTTGTATTTGTTTGTCCACCAACGAGAGGGAGAAAGGCATTGAGCATTGATCATAATTTTTTGTAGGGAGTCAGGTGTGTTGACCTAGATATGACCAACACAAAAAACTAGAGTTCGCTGGCCATAAAAAATAACGGCAATGAATTTTGTTATCTGTCCACCCAAAAAGAGGCAGGAGTTCAGTCATAATAATTTTTTTAGGTAATCATGTGGTTTGACTGACATGTGAAAACTTGCAAAAATCTTGAGTTAGCCTACCTGGCCATCAAAAATGATTGCGTTGAATATGGAACATAAACCGAAAAGAGGCATGAGTAGAGCCATCATCACAATCTTCTTCAGAGAGTCCGATGGGTTGACTGAGATGTGAAAAATGCCAAAAACTCTGGAAAAAGCTGGCTATAAAAGATGACGGCATTGAAGTTGCCCCCACCACGGGTGGGTTTTTATGCCACGAGACGTTCTAGTCTCCATTGTAGTGTAATTAATTCATGCAAACCTGTTAATAGCCTGTAGGGCAAACATACAGTCAGGTAGTTATATCTCATTACAAAAGAAATAACTCTGGCGGCAAGATGTGCGTGAGTACTTCAGCTTTTACACAATACTGTCAACTTAGGCTACATTATAGCATGAAAGGAGAACAAGCTCTAGAGGCAAAGGGCGCTACCCTCTTTTAGCTATTCAGTGTACCACAATCACATGAATACACTAAAAAGACATCATAGCCAAACACCTTTTCTGTGTCATAGCATGAAACGAAAGTCTGCATTTTTGGATTATCCAATTCCATGATTTTTCCAGGATTTCACAAGATATAACAAATTTTGTCTGAAATTCCATGACTTTTCCATGATTTAAAGCACTTTTTCGTTTTCCCTGATTTTTCCAGCTATGACTGGGAACCCTGTTGATGGGGTCCCGGACAGCTCATGATTTTCCACTAGTATTTTTTTTAGTTAGCCTATAGGCCTATCATATACGAGTTCGTTACAGCCAGTTAAGTAGAAAAATATAACGGGACATTCATGCTCTAATAATTTCATATTAAAGTGATTACTGTGGAATGAGGTCATCACAAAGTTAAGCCCAGTTCTCACTGCCGCAAGTGCGAGTGAAACTCGTTCGTGCCGTTAGCAAAACGTGCCGAAAACCGCAGGCAGCGTCTCCACTGCAGCCCAGCGCCCGGAACGTTCGATCAGTACAACTGTCAATTTGGTTGTTAAGCGCTTTTAACTGCGTACGTCATACCTTTCTAACATAGCTATAGTAACTTGTTTCGTTAATCTTCACAATTTCAAGAACTCACTGTGAATGCGGATAACCTTCACTTACATTCTTTATTAAAGCGATGCCTAAATCGGGCGAGAATATCAAGGACGTTTAGAACGCAACAGCGTGAACACATTTTTGCGGTAGTCTGGGCAGAATTTAAGAATCCGAAATGTGACTGCGTTCATAACTCTTACTACACCTCCAGCGCTGCATTCTTCATCTGCCCGTCCCAGCAACCGGTTTATTGGTCTTTGTTTTCTTCTCGCGCTGCCAGGTTCACGATGATATGGGTGCCTCCCTCGTGGCACTGCGGTCCCTTCAGCGAATACGAAAAGATTTACAATCTGTTCCCCTTCATCGACTTCATATCCATACCATTCTTTGTGATTCCTGCGGTGCTGCTGCTGCTGCTCGCCATCTTCTACTACGTGTCGCTCACGCGAGCTCTCAGGGAGGCTAATGAAGATCTCTATGTAAGTAGCTATGTCTAATGAACCTTATACGTAGTAGGCGGCTTAACCGCGGCTAAAAACGGTTTAGTAGGATAGTACTACAGAAATGGCTACAGACGCTCACTTAACTGGTGAAGGGTTGAGCATAGAGGCAGCATTGTGTGTAAGTTTGTGTGTGCACTGTTGCTGCCAGAGGCCACTACTACAACACTACCATCGGTGACATGACGTCCCCTCGAGCCGTGATTTTCCGCTGATGAAATTTCACCAATCCTACGACACTTTTATTCATATTTTGATCAGGTTGGAAAAAATCGTGGCTATCTTGTCACTGAACTTATGGTGGGAAGGTGGAACGCGTGGTCCTTGACCGGTGCAGCCAATACAAGCAGGGTGTCGAGTCGGATGGTGGAAATCCAACTCCGACTCCTTGGACTAAAAAAATGTCTGACTCCGACTTTTTTCTAACAAAACAGGCCCACTTTCACAGACTTCTGTTTCCAGCTAGCTTTCGATTCAGAGTCCGCAACCCTACATACGACGAACACAGATTCTTCACGGGGCTCGATGCATCACTGCAGCCGTTACCGCACCGGAAGTGCCAGTGTCGAGCTGTTTATTGATGCCATAGGGGGCCACAGGGCGGCCACTAGCGACATTTGGCATCTCTAGCTTCGTGCAGCCTAGTCTTCCCTTTATTAACGGCACTAGAAGCTTACTAGGGCGCGCATGACTGGCCTGCAAAATTAAGCTTTCGAGGCTTGACTTGTCCGAACCTTCAGACAGGAGCGTTGGCTTTGCCACTTCGAATCGGGCTACCAGTGTTAGAAGCAACCCGATAACGTTGAACCAGTTAATAGTTTATTTTTTCGCGGCAATATAACTTTTTGGAAGCCTCGGGGTAACCGATGGAGGGGTCAACGTCTGACGCTTGATTCATCGGGACGGAGCCATCACACTCTCAAGAATTGCCGGATGACACAATAAAAAAATATGTATTTCTAGGCTACCGTAGGCGGAAAAATGGTTACCGTGACTAAAAGTGGTTCGAGAGTACCATCTATCGAAAAGCAGTGTAATCTCAACAATGTTGAAATACCGTTTTACCGAAAATTTTCCAAAAAAAAAAAGCTCGAACTGATCTGATTCACTTATTCTAGCGTACGAAAGTTATTCGTTGCTCATTTGCATAATTTTACTGTTCTGTTCATTTGAAATAGATGGTTGCCAGCGCCTACCAGCGTCACCTAACTCGTGTCGCAATCGTCCTTACCGCTTTTCGGGTTGGCTTCGCGATGCAATCGATGAGAGGGCGGTTCACCGGTGCAGCACCGGTACCTCAGAAATTGTGATTACAGCACGCTGTGTGTGACAGGGGGCGGCACGGAAGGGAACCCTCCCGATATTTCTTTCTTCTGTCATTTTATCTGTTTTCGTCTCTTTACCCTGTTTTTCTGTTTTCATCTGGCTTCTCTTTTCTTCTTTATTATATATCTCTAAAGTTCTATGTTTTTCTAATGTCACCTATTTTTAGCCTCGAAATTAACATGTGTTAGTTGAGTCACAATATACCAATATGTGAACCTATTGCTACCATAGACATAGAGCATTGTACAGAATGTAGATTGTGAAGTAGAATAGTGCTAGAAATTTATTCCCTAATCTCTAAAGCTCATTGCGATAACATTTTACACTAGTTTACTGAACAAGTATCGTAATAGTACGTATTATTGTATGAAAACCTTCCTACTGGGAGAAATATTTGCTTTTTCTTTCTTTCTTCTACTTTCTTCTATCCTGGGGGGGGGGGGAATTGTCAAGTTCCGAAATTTTTATTTCATCGGCTGATGAGACGCACGCTAACTGCCGCTGGTCCCGCAGGAGCAACTGTGCCATGAGCGCAACGAGGAGCGCAGGAAGGCTCAGGAGGCCCAGACCGGTGCCGCACCCGCAGACACACCAGCATCCAGGTAATGAACAGACTTGTCAGAGACATATGGTAATGTTGGTGTATGCTATAACATCTACAGTACTACAATTATTGGGTCAAACCGGTACCGTGCCCACTGGAAATTACAGCATATTGTACGATGGCAGTGACACAGTTAAAGGTAGTTTTGGCAGTGGCCTGGATCCATACCTAGGCTTCGTTTACTCTCTGTGAACGAACCAATTGTCCAGTAGGCAAGGTAATCTAATATAGTTTAAAGCTCCCAACGCAAATGAACCGTTGGTTACACCCAACAGATGGGGCAAGCTGCTGAACTTGACACCACTCCCCGGGAGGTCCAGGATGGCTTCTCTCACCGCTAAACTGAAGGCGGCAGCAGCAACATCGGCAGGTAATGGTGACATGCTGTAGTACTTCCCCGTCTGGGTACTTCCTACGCCTATGTAGCCATAAAGCGACCTCCATGGGTACAGTGTGAGAGGGATGATTGACTCCGCATGAGCTCCACTTGTCCGGAACTTTGGTCGCTAGCTTAGAATGAATTTAGAAGCGGTACCTGCAGAGTATGAGGCCGTCTCAAGCGCTACTAGTTTGCGACATCACATAAAACTCGATCCAAAGTGGTAAGCCGCGGGCCACAACTGCAGTTCTGGGCAAGTTAAAGACGCTACGGACAAGGTTTCTACTTTCATTGTGCGCGGGAAAGACGCGTACACTGTATTACGAATAGCACCTAGCTGCTTTACCGACAGCTTTTGTTCTCCATGGACGACAATTTCAGAGTAATGTTCTGAATCAAGTCATTTTTACTTCCGCCAAGGACGTTATGTTTTTGTCAAGTTTGGGTTTATCAGTCACAAGCATAACTCAAAAAGTTAAGGGCGGATCTTTATTTTACGAAATTTACGGGGAATGTTAAGCATGTTAGGGGGAACAGACGATTAACGTTTGGTGAAGATTCGTCCAACAGTTTGTGTGTTTTTTTTTTTCTTAGCACCGTAACTTGAAAGTTTTGAACGGATTTTAATGAAATTTACATGTGGTTAGATTCATTACCCCCTCAGGGGGCATAGGATAGACCATAGGGTTAGGTTAGTTAGGTTCGCCAATCCCATGTTATGGGGCTTGGCAACTCCAGGGGGCTCGTTTAGGTTACCTCAGCCGTTAGCTAGGCCTTCGGGATGTCTGTCTTTCGCGTCTAATTTGCTTCCTTCCCGATTTTATGCTGCTACTTCCTCATGCTTCATTTTGTTCTTCCTCATCTTTCTCGACTTGCTGTTCCGATGCGCGTTGATCCTGTGTGGGAACATCTTCGTGCATGGGTTCCTCGACAGTCAACTCTTAACCTAGCGTGTCAGACTCATTGTAATAGAACTATTGCATGAAAACCTTCCTACGGGGTGAAATACATGTTTTTGAATTGAATTTGAAATTGACATGTGTTAGTCGAGTCACGATATACCAATGTATGAACTTCTTGCTACAATAGACATAGAGCGTTGCACAGAATGTAGAGTGTGAAGTAGGATAGTGCTATAAATTTGCTCCCTAATCTGCAAGGCTCATTGCGATAACGTTTTACACTAGTTTACTGAACAAGTATTATAATAGTATTATTGTATGAAAACCTTCCTCGGGGAGAAATATATGCTTTTTCTTCCTTCTTTCCTAGTTTCTATCGGCATACTATATGTCCCTTGCTCTTTCCTCTGTGATATCGTTCTACTCGGAAAAGGAGGCTCAAAATTTCTGACTATATAACGAACTAGATTTATTACGAAGTGTAAACGACCAAATTTTTGTGATCTGTTTGTCCCTAAGTTTAATTTAATGTGTTACAAACATCACTTGAAAAAGAAAAAGGATCTTTATAAAATTCATAGTTGTTAAAATGTGGGAGACTGTCAGAACGTTAGTAAGCAACATGACTCTAAGACTATGAACGAATTTTTTCATGAACTTTGTAGAAATTATACACTAAAACTGTGGAAAAACACAAATGACAACATTCCAGTGATGGTCTGTCTCTGGACGGATCTTCAAGAAAATTACAGAAGCTATTATTGTCATCAAAAGCCACCAATGTCCACAGATTTTGGTGCTGATAGAGAGGAAATCATAGTTATAGAACCAAATATGAATTTTTCGTTAACTTTGCCTTGCTTAGCGGTGGTACGCGCTCGCAAGAATGCTACAGTTATAGGGCATGTTTAAGAAAACGTGTTGTAAATGTAGATAAATAGTCAGTTTACAAGAAGCTAACAGTTTGCAGAGACCTGATTATTCTGTATTGCTCAATTCAACTCAGTGTAATGTAACCTTGATTACGACTGCAAAAGGTCGACACTCCAAGTGCTACAGCAAATTTATGAACTGTGTCTTGTAGGTACTTCAAAAAGAGCAATAGCAGAAGTTTAGTTTTACACTAAAAGAAACAAGTTTCGTTTAAACCACCACTGTACCATGTTTGGCAACGATACCGAAGTGGAAACTCTCGTAATTACTCTCTTTAGGATAAAAATATAAGTCGCTTGAAGTAATCATGCATGGGAGGATATTTTCCATTGAACACAAGAGTGTTTGAATTTCGGGCATCGCTGGTAGATAAAAATGTGAATCATGCGCCAAAATATACTAGTGTAAAATAAACTCTGAATTTCATAAAATATAACTAAACTTTCTGGAGAGGATGACGACATGTTCCTCAACTCTCGGCAAAGGGTGGAACGTATGCGGCTTTAAAATTAAAGGCTTTTACATCTGTGGGTTTTGCTTTATTATTTACGATTAATTACGCAGCTTCATTTCATTAACCTTTTTGTGTAATTTTTTCTTGAGCAGCAGATGAAGGCGACCCTCTACGAACACCGCTTATTCCTGAAGGCAGTGTAGCCCAAAGTCCACCAGGCGACGACCTGACCGACCTCGGGCCCTCGGAAGTCTTTGACGACTCGCTTTCTGAGCAGCGCAAGGCTTCGCTAAAGAGCACACAACACAGAGAGAGACGGACTAATGAGGCAAAACCTGCCAACGAAAAGGGAAAGCAACACAATTCGTCGCAGTCCAAAGACAATACCTCGAGGAAATACAAAGATGAGGCTAAACAGGATCGTAGAACACGAGAGCGGATCGAGTCCCAAGGATCAGCAGGCAGTCCTCTTCCCAGGAGCCCAAAGTATCCAAAGAAAAATAAACGTTTCTCATATCCGGAGGCAACGCACCAAGAGACTGCACCACAGGAGCCGAAAGTCAGCACTAGAGATTCCGTGAAGCACAAGAAGTCAGCAGACGCCGGCGAGTCTGCAAACAAAGAGTTTACGTACAAAGATTACCGAGACTCGAGGAAGAAAGAGCCACCATCTACGCCCTCTGCACGACACAAGCGCAGGAAGTCGCAGGACGGGCGCGACGTTGAAGAGTCACGTCGGAAACAGTCGCCAGGTAAGCCAACTTCGACACCTAAAGAG
Organism: Parhyale hawaiensis; assembly: GCA_001587735.2. Lineage (NCBI taxonomy): Eukaryota > Metazoa > Arthropoda > Malacostraca > Amphipoda > Hyalidae > Parhyale > Parhyale hawaiensis. The sequence continues at coordinate 1,034,098 of LQNS02278174.1, forward strand.
TCTCATTATAGAAAAGAATCTTCGAGCAGCCAGGAGAGGAAGAAAAAAGAAAAGCCCAGGTCGTCGGCGGAGAAGTCGGCCCAGCACAGCGACAGTCCCAAGAGAAAGTCGGTGAAGCAGAGAGAGCGCAGTGCGGTGCCTACGGTTGTGGTGGTAGAGGCCGTCCATAGGCCAGACAAGGAGAGGGAGACCAACGGTGCTGAGCAGCAGTGCGTGCAAGAAAAAGCAAACGATATGCAAACCATTCCAGTCATAAAGGTAAGGTAGTTTTGATAGAAGAGTTCTCACTGTACCATCATCAGGCGATAATGTATGTATGATAAATTTATAATAAAAGTTGTCATATCTATATACGATCAAATAAAAGTCTCACACCATGAAATGCACAACCTCATGATGGTACAAGTGTACGTAGTGATGACTGACGCAATTTGTCCAAATCCCGTGTTGATAGTAATTCAACTTTACAGATTAGCAAGGAAGACAGCGTTGAGCGGTCCATCGAGCAAGCAAAACTGGACCGCCAGAAGGCCGTGGAGGAAGACGATTTGAACAACGATGGCGAGGCATTCCCTATGGCAGATGATTCGGACGCTCCTACGGTGCACGACAGGCCGCCCACAGCAGAGGGCGATAAAGTGCGCTTTACGGACCTTGACACGGGGCCTCCTACACACCAGCAAGCCCGCACAACTGACAGCCAAGATCACACGGCCCTACCAACACAACCAATAGACAGCTGCCCAAGTACATCAGCTCCAGACTCGTCTGAGTTCCCCAGAACCACTGACAGCCCTGACCTCACTTACCCTCTATCTCTTAGCTCATCAGGCTCTTACCCTCATCGAGCAACGGACAGTCCTGACGTAACTCACCCAATGTCTCCATCTTCGATAGCGTCTCACTATCAGCGGGCGGTAGACAGCCCCGACTTGACACTTTCCCACTCTACATCCACTCCAAGTTCCAGTTCTCGCAAGACCTACGTAGTGCCAGCACATGGTGAGAGCGACGTGGATGCTACATCGACCACTTACACTCTGGAGGATGTAGCAGCTAAAGATTCTGCCAAGGCGCATGCTTGTTCCTCCGCTAGACGTGGCACAAGTCCGTCACAACCTGAAGTAGCGGACGGACGTAAGGACGAGAGCACAACAGATCTGGGAGCAATCGAACCAAAGGTGCGGTCAAGCAAAAGCAAACTGTCACGGCAGCAAACGGTGCCGATAGCAGGGAGTCAGTACGGTGGTAACGTTAACAGAAGTAAAGATATGAGAGCTCGCGCTACAACCTGGACAGGTGAGGCACCAAAGGCAGAGTTTGACGACGATTTCTTACCCAACGATAATGGAACAAAATGATCGCACTGAACCCCAGGTGGAACACTACGTTGTTCTATCACCGGTAATATATTTGCACTTCCATTCTTGTCTAATATTGACGTAAAAATTTGGGTTGTATATTTTCTTGTGGACACTCTGTAAAGCAGAGCATTGCTTCTATTGTACTGTCATCGGGCTGACAGCTGCACAACTTGCGAGACTCCGTACGCAGCTGCATTCATTGTCCAGGGCTGGTGAGTCAGAGTCCAAAGTTTTTGGGTAGAGTCGGAGATCTGATGACTTCAGAGTATGAATAAAATTTCGTCTCGGACTCGTAAGTCCAACGAATTTTTTTCACATTTTATAAATTTCATTAAAAATTCAGGTCCCAACGGTGAAAAAGATGCAAGATGTCACGTGGAAGTTAAAAAAAAAACTTTAATTTCGATCAGTGTGAATATTTTTAAAATTACTTGACTGGAACGACAGTCTTGCTAATGCTAAATATGTCAACGAGTTGAACACAGAGGAATGCCAGAAGTCTTAGTCAGAGTCTGGTAAATATTCCAGGAGTCGGAGTCGCGCATCGGAACCTCAGACTCACCAACCCTTTCAAATGCGGCAGCTTCTACCGAGTCAGAAATTCTTCGGGATCAGACTTCTCTCTCGAAACGTACTAATTTGTACACAACAAAGAAAGCAACTACAGTGAGATTGCAGTAGCTACAATAAATAGTTAGGACGAGGCCTTCTATTAATAGCGGTCACTGTCCCTATTTAGGGACACAATTGACAGTGCTACACCTCAGAGAAAATAATGCGTACATACTTTGCATCTTCGTGGGCCAATGCATATATTTTAGTAACTGGTAATGGTACTGGCAGCGTTGTACCATCTGTTTAATTCTTTCAAAGGTGAAGCTCAACATAACATCTTGAGGAAGGAATACGTCGGAACGCAATAAATTGTGTGAATTAGAAAAATATATAATATAGTAACAGCATACAAGATTGTTAATTAAATCAGAGTCTCCTGGCGCCGACGTCCACAGCAGTAGCCGCCGGCCACTCCAGCTTAGCAGCTCCCTCCTGTAAATTTGGGTGCACAGCGTAACCCAGCGCAAGGTTAGCGCTGTACCAGTCACCTGCAAAGCGAAGGTTGTGCTTCTACCCAGAAGTGTTGCTAAAAAGTTGTTCCAGGCATTTTTTACGTACCTCATTTACAAATTGCGAGCCACCGTATGCATAGTAGTTATTACCAGCTTCAGCTACAGATTATTCAGATGTAGACTAGCAGCTTATTTGCACTAAGTATATGCATAATACTCTCCCCATTGTCTTGCCATCTGCACACCTCAATGTCTGTCAACTTATTTCATTGCACGAAATAAAGCACCTATATTTACCTACTGTAAGTGTTTCGTGCCTTTTACAAGTGCAGTCTAACAATCTTTATTAGCTACCGCTTCTATCCTTCGAGACGATGCAGGATAAACTAGTGCTGCCGACGCATCGGGGACACGCACAAGAAGAACGGGAAGCAGCATTACGAGGAGTCGTGTTTGGTGAGTGGCTCACACGTACGATTTGAACTAATGCAGTAAATTTTGACGCCCTTTTGGCGAACACTTCACAGTGGAAATTCCTCCGATCAGTCTCATGAAATACTCTACCCAGTAGACATCGGTGTTCCATTTCGCAACGTTCAGAGGCGCCGCAGCTTGGGAGAGGAAGGGGACCCACCAAAAAAGAGGACGTTACCGGTGGGGGGAATGTCTAAGATTTCCTACGGCGAGCCCCTGGAACACGTCCTCCACGCCAGTGAGGACGTGCCGGGCGTGCAGCACCGTGGCAGAGCAGCTCGAGCTCAGCACCAATTGCTGGACAGCGGGGCGGGTGCAGTCCAGAACTACAACCGGCAGCTCAGAGGTCACCGCTCGAGTTCTTTGCACGTTCAAACTCTGCTCTTGCTCCACCCACTAGGGAAATACTGATCAAACCTCATACAAAATCACCAAGCGTTAGAAGTTAAATTGAGAGAGTGTCAAGAATGTAGATAGAAGGTCAACAGATACAACGGCATAGGGTAGCAGTCTGTTAAGCAATCAAAAAAACAAGTGGAATACGCCGCACTCCAAAACGAAAGTTACTGTAAATGTAATGCTAAAGAGATTAATATTCTTTAAAAGATAATAGTTATATATTTCACATCAGCATAGTGCCTCATCAATACTAAGAAAGTACAAATGAGACTCTTAGAGAAATATATTTCTCTGGAAGCCTACTCCCAATGGTGAAGCCAGATCTAACCAAAAACCAATCTACAGTATGTAATAAATCTGAGAGAAAATGTCACACGAGACCCATATAATGATACTGTACCAAATACTATAGTTAATGTTATTACATTACATATTACCTTCACACACGTATAGCTCAGCAAATTAGTAGTAGTAGTAGTAGTGGTAGTAGTAGTAGCAGCAAGATAGGGCTGCTGGCACTTCCCTTGCTAGCGCCACACCGCGCAGGGGGTCTCAAAAATATTTTCTTTCAGCAGTCATGCAGAAAACCTCGACGAGGCGGGAGAGAACTTACGTAAGTTCTCTAAATCTAAAGCTTGACCACTGCGCTAATACCGGCAGGAAAACAGTCCAGAGAAAAAAAAAGAAAAACCTAGTAGTAGTAGAGGTTTTACTAGCACTTCAGTGGCACAATGCCTATTTCGCGCCGAACTATTCCTGTGTTTCTCAACAGGCTCGTGCGCCGCTAGGGCGCGAACTATGTCTCATTTTGCATTAATAGGAAGTGTTAAGGAGGGGACTGTTATTAATTTTACATAAAGTATATGTATTTAGCACACAAGGAGATAATGTCATAGTTGGTGGTGGTATCTATCGTGATGGATTCATCACAGTGTATTATAGAGGTCACATCTAATAAGGAAGGTCTTAAGGCCGTCTCTGTTGAATTGGCCACGAGGCCCCTCAGTCGCATTCTCCAGAGTATGGAGTCAGCATCTGTCCATAAAGATCCGAATAACAGTCTCTCCGCTCGTTGGAGAAGGTAGGGCACTCTGCCATCAGAGAAAAAACTACCTACCTAACCTTATCAGCGAGAACTGCGACCAGACGTAATATCTCCTGCAGTAGGTCACTTGGGTTAGCCCTTGGGGGAGTGAGGCCCATAGACGTCCAAACATGGAGAGGGTCCCCCAGAATATCCCCTCCGAGGGGTCTCAGGAGCTAAGAGAAGTATATTTTTGGACCACTATACAGCACCTAAGCTATCACGTCCCGTCACATTCATGTCTATAATAATGAAACTATAGCTAACAATGGCTCCAGGTACAGTACTATTCCAAGGACCTCATTTGTGCAGGAGAAACAAAGCAACAAGTTGTATTTAACGGACTGAATGCAGCAGAATGACAATCCCAGAGAAAAACAAGGAATAAAGAGCATGTCATTACCTATCGTAAACAATAAACAATCAAATGAAGCAGCTAGGTAGGTTCTACTTACACCTATGTAGATGCCAAAAAGAAAACTGCACCCAAAATGTTTGCGTAAACTTCTGAAACAGAAAGATCTGTGGTTCTCATACATGTTAAAATGTTTCAGAAGTTCCACTATTACAAATTTACAATTAATATAATTAGCTCTACAAATTCATGAGGGCACTACAAAAGGTAATTAGCAATAAATCCTTGCTAGGCCAAATGAGACGAGCAATCTGAACGAGTGAAGTTAGTATGCATTAGAAATATGCCTATGGATATATTTTTAATCCGGGTTTGCACGTGTCGTCTCTGGCTTCTAAACATGTACGGTAATAATGAATAACTGATCAACTGTGCAAACAAACACTCTGATTATAACAAGGAGTAGTGGTAGTATATTGGTATTGTCCGCTATTTCTGAAACTAAGACAAACAATGGCGATCTAAGATGAAGTACTCGGCTTACAGCCGGAAACATAACGTTGTGCTCAGGTGGCAAGAGATGAAGGAAAAGAGCAGAAGAAAGAAGCGCCCGTGTGGACGGTCCCTTCTGTGGCCCTCCGCACGGGCGAAGGTAAGAGCCCCGCAGAAAAAGTCTCGTCACCTCGATCGGTGACCCACCTCGCGGGACAGAAAGGAAATGTAGAAAACCTACCTAATTTAGAATAAGGAATAGTTGATGGAAGGGTAGTACACTGCTTATATGATGGTACGTACAAAATAACTTTAAGGAGCGAATCATATGAACAACAAGAAACACTGACGCATGTGTTCATCTTTTATAATTTAGGGAGGCCACAGACGGAACTACGAAAGTCGCTGCTTTAAATTTTCAGAGTAGCCATGAAATTGCCAAGCAGCCATGACATAGCGACCGTCATCCTTCCAACTAACAAAATGTAGGTACGAGTATTCGTAACGACGACACCACGTTCTAATGAATCAGACGATGGAGGTTTCTAGTTCGAAAATGGAACAAAATGCCATTGCGATTGAGCAAACCGATGCAAAGTTTATTTTGAATCACCTGCCAACCTGCAGACTAAGATAATTGATATAACGCCATGATAGGGCACACATACCTCGGTACGTTGAAAATTTTCCAATGTCTCTCTCATAATTAATGAGCTCTACTTTAAGTATCCCTTTATTCTCATTCAAAAATTGAAAAAACTAATGGAAAACTATACTATCAAAGAACTATAAAAGTAAGCTAAAAATACTGGTAAAAAAAAATTTCAGGGCGTAACTGAATGGAAGAAGAAACACGTCAATACAGTCATTTGACCCAAAGCCTGTAAACAGTCGCAGTTACACATGAGCGCCCAAACCTCCGCTTCGCCTAACACGGTCAGAGCGATGAGAACATGCTTCGCAAAACCAAGAAAGCAACAGCCACCGTATCAAAACTACACACCTCAACTGAGCTACAAAAAAAAATCAACCACGTACGACAACGACTCCAAACTCGCTGAAGCGGAACAGCCAACCACAACTGGATGCGAGGTACACTGCATGCACTCCACTGCACCCGGAAATAAAATGATACCAATGAAGCATCGTGAGAAATTGCCATAGCACATTCCCTGTACATGTGAGTTATGGCAGTGAGAAGTGCATAGGCATACATGGCGAGTACAAGCAACAATCACATTGGTGACGAGACCGACATACGATTCTCCAACACGCGATTACATTATGAATTTACCAAATTTATCATAATACTAACTATTCACCAAATTGAATGCTTATTTAGCGTATATGAAGCATCGCACAGCAATATGTTTTAGGCAGTATTTAGTGATTACGGTAGTATTAATCGTCCTTTGATAATGTAACATCCTTTAAAGGCCCAGATTTCTAATCTTTCGTCTCTTAGATGGGCCGACTCTAGCTTTAATAGGCCAATGGCCTGGCGTCTCTCCCCGAGCACTCCCCAAGTTCACAGCCCCACTGAGTCACACTAGTCACTCCATTAATCCCTCCCTCTGTTCTCCCTCTACCTCTGGACGCCCCACTGGCGTATGAATAGATCATTGTTATATTTTGCTCCTATTGAACATTGAATTCGGTGGGAAAATTTTCTAAATAATAATTCGTATTAATTACACGAAATCTACGCTATGAAAACCAATAGAAAAAGGTGCTTCGAGGGACAAACTTGCATACAGTTTATAACCTTGTCAGTTATCTACGAAACACTCCCACGAACACAAAACACTAAATAGCTACGAGCCTACGTGTCAATATTAAAACTATGACGTATCTGGAGCACTGTTTGAGAGGTCGCACGCAACAGTAATGGGGCTGTTTAGCAGCATGTGCTGTGTGCAGGCTGTGCTGCGACAACTGCAGCACAAGGAGCTAAAAGATTACGCACGGTGTAGTACGGGGCAGCAAAAGCAGCTCTAGCTACGTCACTCCCTCACACTATAAAATTACCGAGACTGGTGTGTCAGGTACGACTGTAATACGAGCACTTAATTCTTAATTTAAGTCAAATTATCGCAATTTTACACCGTCTGTCTAGCTTCCTTTTTGATGCTTTCATAATTTGAATTGGACTTTACACCTGAACGAATGGTGGCGGGGGCAACTAAGCAACAAACGCTGACCAAAGAAGCTCCACGAACCCATACAGAATATCATGACGACGGTGCAGGAAAGGGAACTGGAGCCTTCCAGCTCAAGGGAGGAACAAAAGCAGGAAGCAGAGCGTTAAATCAAGTGATGCTTACTTGGATAAATGTTAAAACGAGGCCGTTGAGAAAACTAAAGAACTCAGAAATCATCTGTAATGTACAAAGTACATTCATTTAGATAATATTTCCTGCGCGGAAATGCAGGACATACACAAGAAGTTTTACCACCAAGCAGACTGGCACAAGGCTAGTAATTTTAGGGCCTAATGAAAAAAATTACTACTGCAGCAATTCACAGTCGCATTGCGCCGAACGTCCCGTGAGAAAGTAGAAATGGAAAAGGCCTATTAAAAATCTGAGGGTTTGAAGCCGTATTCACGATATTAGTTCTTACCAGATTGTGTTGCAACGCTTGTTCCTCAAATTGTCTGTTAGGCGGTTTTGATAGGATTTCCGCCATTGACGCATCAGAGTCTATTCCTTGCAGTCCAGGTAAGCATAGTTGCCTCACGACACCTAAATCACGACACTCGACCACCATGCTTCACAGCACGTGACACACGACAGTTACTACAGACCGGTGACGGACGCCGCTTCATTGCGTATCCGTACTTGTGTCGCTTGTGGCCGATGCAAATGCGGCTCGAGTGCCACTGCCACTGGTTAGATAGTCACCCAGGTCAGTTGTCCTGCATGGTGAAGCGCACTGCACCGTTGAGTAAGCTCTGCATTACATTAGCCAAATAATAGCACTGACAGAGGAGATGTGACGACTGCAATGTAAGAAGCAAGGACGCAATGGGACCAAACTGTCATCCAGTATTCACCTATCCCACAGTTATCGTACTGGACCTAGCTCGGGAGACCACTGTGATCCTTCCTAGAAGTCAATGCAGCGCACTTACATGCGGTGCACCGCACACTTCATACTGAAGCCAATAGTCTTCCTATGTGCCCCAACCCAACGAAAACTGAGCACGAGTTACAGTAAGAACAAGTGGTCCATGCAGAGATCGAACCCTTCAGTAGTTCAACACGAGGCAATGCTGTTTCATTCCAGAACAACAACCGCACGTTGAAATGTTGGGGATAAGCGACTCTCTGATTACAGAAATTAACACAACGCAAACATTGTCCCTCAAGGAAATGATCTACCGCACCACTAGCGTATTTCCAAGAGCCGAAGCATCATCGCCGAGAAGCCTCTCAGTTTTGCAAATAATTTTACAAACAGAAATTCTATCATTTTTGCAAATAATTTTACTAGCTAACAGAAATTCTTTCATGTACCTATAACAATGCATAATAAGGGAATAATTCTTAAGGTAGTTTTCCTGCTCATAAATGAAAAATAGCACCACAGCAGAACAATCTCGTGTGGTGAAATGGTTACATTGCAAATATTATTGAGAACATGCTTAGTCATGCTAGCTATGACTGCAAATATTGGGGTTTGGCAATGCTACAGCTTACCTAGATAGTCACCAAACAGCAGGTCTCACTACCACACTGCGGGAGCAGAACTGCCATCTACCTAACACACGACAACGTTCACTGCAACTTCAGATAACTCGACTTCAATGATGACTGAATACAGAATAAGAAATGAGACTGAAGATTTTCGAAGCAGGCTTCATTAATACTACTTATGTTTTAGTAGAAACAGCACATCGGAACATTTTCAATAACCGCGAAATATCAATGTGCACCACCTCCCTCCCCATAAAACCGAGAAAGTGGGTAGCACTTCAGCGGAACAATAACATAGAAGGCTCGGAGAGAGCGGTAACAACTTGCCACAGCTACAAATGATAATTAACAAGACATATTAGCAATGCTGAACACACCTACAAATCAAACCAGAACAAACCAGCTGACACAATAAGTTCACCGTGAAGAGAGGCAAAGGCAGGAGCAGGCGCAGCCACTCTTCACTTGCCCTTCCCTCTGGGAGCTAGCGGAGTTCCTTTGTCCTTGCCCCGCAATCGCATACCTGTGAGGTAACACAGCAGTTGGCAATGCAGATGCAATTTGTGGTAAGGTCTATTATTCTATGAAACAGTTCGATGGTAAATTATCTAAGACAAAATGGACAAGTCTAGGGGAGCTGGGGAGCTCATGCAAAGAAATATTACCTAGAAAGGATGCCTAAAACGAATGTTTTTATTTTGCATGAACTAAATTTGGACATGTGTTAACAGGGAGGGGGACCTAAAAGGCAAATGACTATAGTGCGCCATGAGGGTCCTTATAGCTATAGGCTAAGCGTCGGACGGCATGGGAAGCGGAGGGAAACGAGCAAGTACAGTCGGAGGCAAAAGCGTCAGTCATGGATCGTGACTGACGAGTGGTACGGCTGAAGTCATTATGTTGAGGCAAGGTTTCGTTTTTTGGATATATAGTGGTATATACATATACAGTGGAACCCCGTTTTTCCGGACTTTTTTCACTTTTCCGGGGTATTCCCGGAACGTTCCGGGAAACTGAAACCAAGCCGGAATACCGGAAAACTTCGGCATATCCCGGAAAAAGTCCGGCAGAAGTTCCGGACCTTCAGAAGAATTCCCGAAAGTGACGCTGCGCAGATACTGAAATTCGCCTATTGCGCAGCGTCTCTTCCAAGAATCGGAAGGCAACCACCGCCATTTTCGTTCAGTATGCGTCTGCACACAGTAGTTTCATTTTCGTTCATTAACGTGCGGCAAACGGGGGTTTTTCTGGCATAAAATATCCCGGAAATAGT
>LQNS02278174.1:1059903-1069982 GCA_001587735.2 Parhyale hawaiensis
CATTGTTTGCTCATTTTGCAATAAATTTTTGACCTTGTTTTAAGGTCTCCGACTCCTAGACACCGGTTGGTTGACCCCAGACAGGCTGAAGTGGGTGAGAGCCACCCGCCCTCAGGGGGCAAGAGGCTAGTGGAAGTTGAACTTCCATCCGGCGTCTAAACAAAGCACTTTCGCCTCAACTAACGTTTCGTTAGCTCAAGGCGAATTATTTATAATTGAGATTCCGGAGTCGGGCTAAAAATGCTGATTCCACCTTTGCTGTGGAGACGGAGACTTAAACTACTCAATATAATAATAATAATAATGCTGATTCCGACTCCCCCTCAAAACCTCCGACTCCGCAACCCTGCTTACAGCATCTGGCTCCGCAGCCCTGGTTTCCACAAAGCTATCGTCATGCATTGCGCGTTGTCTCTTATATCCTGCACTCCACTTTGCATCCTTCCCGATTTCATACTCCTACTTGTACATGCTTTATCGGTTCTTCCTCTTCTTTCCCGACTTGCTGTTCTAATGTGCGTTGATCCTGTGTGGGAACACCTTCTTGCATGGGTTCCCCATTTCTATCTACAGATTATATGTCCCTTGCTCTTTCCTCTTTGATATGTTTCCGCTCGGAAACGGAGGCCCAAACTTTTTTACCCTAACTTGAGCCGCTCGGTAACTAACCAACACTCTCTCGTAATGTGTTCAGTTACGTAACTTCCTGAGGTTCTGTGCGCTACCAGTCCGGCTCCCAAGAAAATCTCCCCCTGGTAATTCGCTTCTGCGCTTGTGAGAGTCACGTGCTCTCTGGCGAACTCGAGCCCTAAAGGACGCTCTCCACGTGAGCACAGAAGGCAAAACGCGCTTTACCGTCTGGCCGATGACGTTGCTGCAGCCTCAGCTTGTGCTTACGCATTGTTTTTTGCCCGAAAAAAATTGACAATCTTACTCGTCACGGTCATTGTCACAATATTAAATGTGTCGGCGTTGAAGTTTTGACAATCTCTTACTTTTGAAAGAGTATAACTTGGCAAAGACCTATATTTTATCGCGGTGTTCAAACGGGTTGAACTGTAATCACGTTCACCAGAAGTGTTGTTGCATGAACCGGGAACGTTTCACTGATGTGTGCTTTCTTGGGCATCAGCCTTCGCTCTGAGTTGTGGCTGCATAATTAACTAGAGCACCCTGAGAGCGCCTACCTCCGCCAGGCACCAAGCAAGGCATTCTTAAAAAATTCATCTTTGTCCTGAAACTGGGATTTATTTTTTATTACCACCAAAACTTGATCATTTGTGCCTTTTGACAGTTATGACAGCTTTTGAAATTTTCTTCAAGATTCGTCCGTAACTTTTTGAGTTATATTTTGAGACATTTTTACAAACCTAAGTCAAACACACACACACGGACGAACCGATCATCACCAATCATTTGGTCATTTGTTTCTTTTAATATTTCAAACAATTCCTACAAATTTTAGTTCCGTTCATAACTTAATGAGTTATGTTGTTGACAAACATAAAACAAACGGATAAATAAGGACACACCAACAATTTCAGATTTCATAAAGATCCGTCCAAAACTTGTTGAGTTTTACTACCGAGCAAAACAGGCAGCCAAGCAAACGGTCGAACGAATCTTCATTAAAAGGCTTTTACTTAATCCTCTGTTCCTCCTAACATACCTGACCATTTCTGTAGATTCTAAGCCACCATGGCTTTTTGAGTTATCTTGGTGACAGACAAATTCCACAGCCACGTAAGACATAACCTGGGCTTGGCGGAGGTTAACCAGCTGCCAGCAACACGGAGAGAGCTCAGTTAATACGATGGCGCTGCCGTAACCGTAACTATCACTTCTTTTGATAATCCTGTCGAAATTCTGAACTATATGTTGGGTAGTTATGTCCCACAAAATTAGGCGAGACAGTCCAAATATCAGCAATGGTATGTGCTGAAGTGTACAAATTGCAGTAGCAATAGAAGTTTTCAGCAATTTCTGGGACCGTTCAGTAATGTGCAAGCCGAAGCAATTTCCTCGGCAATAAGAATGTTGAATTGGCGCCCTGCAGCTAGCGACGACAAGTCGTACGTCGGCAGCGGGCTTCACTACTACAGCGCAGTCAGGTTTGGATACGGAGAGGCATGATGCTGGTATACTTGAGCTACGTGCAGCAGGTGAGTGCTTCAGCAGGTTGTATGAATATATGTTAGTGATAGGATGACTTATTTAGCGAAGGTACGATAGTACTGCAGTACACAGTGAAGGAGCTGTCATCCTAAACACCGAAATTGACCAAAATCGACCGTAATCTTCTGAATGCCACCTAAAATATATGCATTTTTTCATATTCACATTCCCACACTAAATGAGTACTATTGCTGACAGGGTTGGTGATTTTTTATTAAGAAAAAAATCAAATTTTTAATTTTATTGATTTATTTGATTTATTTTTTTTTATTCTTTCATATTTTCCCAATGGAAAATTATGCAATAATTTCTCGTTACTCTTCTCTAGTGTGCTAAGGATAATGCTTTAAAACATGCGTTATCCTGCTTTCTTCATGCTTAAAACAGCGTGAAATCACAAACTAAGGCAATTACATAAAAATCAAGTAGCTACGAAGCCTAGTGTAGTAAATGTTGGAGTAATAATTAGCTATCAGCCATGCAATTTCTGAGGAAATAATGATAAAATAGCTTTAAGTTTGGAGATGATAACTCAGTAAAAATATGCATTTTTATACATGCAGGTAAGTAAATGATTTGTTCAGTTGTCTAACCAATTTTTCCCAAAAGTTGCGAACGAGTTCAACTTGCTTGATTGGATGAGAATGCCAAGGTAAAGCAAACCTAACTAGAGTACTCTGAGAGCTCATACCTCCGCCAAGCGAGGCAACTGTGCGAATATTTCAAACTGGTGCTGAGGCCATTATTTTCTTTATATCATCACCAAAGTTAAATCATTTGTGCCTTTTAATATTATAAACACTTTTGTGATTTTCTTGAAGATCCATTCATAAATTTTTGAGTTATGCTGTTAACAAACATTATGACAAGTATAAATCAAACATAAAAACGAACCATCCAATCTGCACCAAAATTTAATCATTTATGTCTTCTAACATTACTAACAACTCATGTAAATTTCATAAAGATCCATTCAGCAGTTTAAAGTTATTGTGCTAACAATAATAAAATCAAACACAGTAACAAACACGCGAACGAATAAACAGATCATCACGAAATTTGGTCATTTACTCTTCGTAATAAACCAAGCAACTCGTGTAAATTTATTGAAAATCCGTCCATAACTTCTTGAGTTATGGCGCTGACAAAAATGAGGCAGACAAACAAACGAATGGACGGATCTTCGCCAAAAGTTGATCATCTGTTCCTCTTAACACACTTAACAATTTCTGTGATTTCATCCAAATTCGTTCATGACTTTTGAGTTGTCTTGATGACAGACAGACGGATAGAATAACAGACAAAAGACAGACAGACAACCCCGACGAAAACATAACCTCCTTGGCGGAGGTAATTTAACATGAGATCCACAGCATCTCACTGTACAGCTGTGAAGACTACATTGAAAGGTAATTACTAATAACACATAAATAAAACTTACAGCTACGTCTATTTTCTTAACTCAACCTATTAGTAAGATACTCTGCAGATGGCAGAGGCATCAGTAAAGGGCTGGTGCGCACATGTGTTCGTGAAATATGCGCAAAATTTGGTGCGCATTACTTACCAGCTACAGAGTTGAGTAACGAGTAGCTATCTTTTGTGTTGCCTATTCTTATGATGTAACTGAGCTTATAACCTAGTTTTAGATGTTTTGATAAGGTCTCTGTTGATGATATTTTTATCCACACTTGATTTTTTACATATAGTCATCAATAGGCCTTCCCCCAATGAAAAACTACTCAATATAGATGAAAAACACCATTTATTATCTTTTCAGTTCAAGATTATTTCAGTTATGACTAATTTAACGATCTAGTTTAATAGATTTATTGCAGGTATAATTGAGATTCAAATTATAATATTTATTTATTATTATATTTATTATTATATTATTGTATTATTACAATAATATAATTACAATATTATTACAATACAATACAATATTACAATATTATAATAATTATTATTACAATTATTACAATACAGACTATTCCTTTAGTAGTTTTGTATTACATGCATTTAATATTGCTAGCATTAATCTGTCTGGTAAAATTGCAATTAAAACCTTAGCACGTCTCTCTCAACTTATATGTGTCAGCACACCTGTTAGAGGTGTGAATGTATTGGGGTGGGGGTTATTATTTATTTGGATTATAATTCAAGCTCTACCGTTGCTAAGCAGTTCCCTTTCGTATCCAAGTCTGTAGATTTCGGCTCATTTCGGTAAATTTCGCCCGATTTCTGTAGATTTCGGCCGATTTCGGTATTTAGGGTAACCCATGAAGGACTCTGAAAGCCATAACTTGTAGACGCACATACTCATAACTTTCTTCTGATTTCATGTAATTACGACGTGACCGGCTTACTTACCTATGAACGCATCTTCCAGTTCTTTTCCACTTCATGTGGCTGCGATAATTTCATACACGAGAACATTTCCTGCCTTATTACTGCGGTTATGCGTGTGTAGGACACGAGTGGCCGCGACCCCGTTTTGGTTCGTCTATTTCATACGATCCCGTACTTGCTGCAGCTTGTTTTTTGAAAGATTTGCGCTGATGGCCTTCGATGGTCTGCTGTGCGTGTTTTGAGCCTCATCATGTCTCATCTTGCCTTACAATAATTGCTACAGAGGAGCAATGGAAACTTGCGACCGGCCTGAAAAAGCCAAATTATATTTCTGTGTTACAGAAAGGGTCATTGACCTCTGTCTGAAATAATCGGGTCAGGACACCTGGCAATAACGCCTCCAAAAGTTGAGCTGGGGAGGGAAATAAGCTTAAATAAAGTAAATAACTGCCATAGGTCCGGGCCCTACGGTTGTGTTGGATGCCCGACGAAAAAATCATAAGTGCCAGACCGAAACCAACAGTTTACAGAAGGAATAAATTTAAATAGAGTTTGTCTTACATTGACAGTCTGTCGCCTGCAGACGGTGGTAAACAAGAGGAGGCGTAGCGTGCAGCCGAGGGCGTGGCACTTTGCTCACTGGAGTGTCTCTTTGTCCTGCGTAATTGAATCTCGTGACTCCGTGCCACAGCGAGCCGTTCAAACGGTCCCGTTACTTGATTGGCAGCTGAAGCCTGTAGCATGGCGAGGTTACCTGAAGACTGTACATGTGTTTCGGTGACTGCGTAACCTCATTGGAGTATTTTCTTAATATGGTGACCACATTCCACAGTAGCTTGCTACAGGACTTTCAAACATTCTCGTTACTAAGAGTAGGACCCGAAGCTATCGTACAGTAACATAAGTTCCTGTTGCATTATTTACTGCAACGGTCTGGGCAAAGAGATGTTGTAAGCCGTTTCTGAAATAGCTGGTTGGTAAAAATATAATAAGGACTTTATTGTTGGTCAACAATAGCGACTGTGCCGCGTAATAAATGACTTTTAAGACCTCCAAAGCTGATCAGGACGAGTCACATTCTAATTCATGACAGCGTGCTGTGCACATTATGGAAATTATCAACAGTGCCATTGTAACGAGGAGTGGACGTTTATTTCAGGGTAACTGTGCTAACGAATGGGCTACGAAGAATAATGTTGCTGTGAAATGTAAAGGTTTGATGAAATTATAGTTATGGTATACTTACAAACTGCATTTGCTAATTTAAAATTGAATGTTTCTATGTAGCGATGGCCAGCGAGTAGTTTCATCTGAAAAGTTTTCAAGTGTATTTACTTCATTTCCTTACTGTGATTCCAAATCTACAGGCAGATTACTTTTGTCTCTCTGGGTAAAATTATTCAGTAATCACGTGGCTTTTCTTCCATTTCATCCGTGCATTTCCTGCTCAACGGCCACTGGTAGCATTCAATACCGTTTAATGTAACGCTGTTCCTAAGAACTCGACACGCTAACCAAGTATAGCTCATATAATAGCAGCAGCTTTCAGCAGAGACCTCACCGCAGTTATTAGGTTAGCAGAAGCAGCGATACTGTTTGTATACGGTCGCATTCGAGGAACCAGTTTGTACTTGCATGAAGTGGCCGTGATGCAGAAGAGAAATAAACTACATGTTTGCCAGACGCATACAAACGCACCTGTGTGTTGCAGAAATATTTGATTCACTGCTTCTGTCTATGCATAGCCGAGCGATGTCGACTTGTGATCTAATGTTGGGCTAAACTCTCATCTCAAGAGTAGTGTATAAAGCCGCCAGATCACGGCTCGCGACCTTTGACCCCTCAGCCCCGCCTGCTTCCGGTATCCCAGGCCCCGCCCACTTTCGGTTCGCGTCCCCCTGACACCCGCTACACCGGAAGTGCATTGGCCGTCCTAAACCGGAAGGTCACGCGCAAGGGAAGGGCGCGTGGGTGAAAGGTCACGAGGTAGCATCTGGTCGCATTACCCACTACTCTCAAGTGTCAGATTTTCCGAGTTGTGCGTGAATGCCGCAAGAGGGATTGTTTGGCAAGTCGGCAGCTGTTTCTGGCAGTCTACGAAAAGCTGTTGGAGTATTTTTTTTTTTTTTTTTGCGAGGAGCTTCAGTCTTTAAGAACGAAACTTTAAAGTTATAGAGCCCGAGAACCACGTCACTGATCACGAAAGAATTTGTCGTCATGATCAGTCATGTGATGAAGAGGGATGTCAACTATTTAAATGTTATGCATCAATCTGAATCCTATTCTACGCTGAGTAAAAATTTGACGAATTTCAGTGCTACAAAGAACGCTTTATAAAAATATAAGATTTGGTTAATGCAGGAGCAGAGCGTCCTACATTCATTTTGTATTTTTCCGCGTTATGAGTGAGCGATATAAAAAATATACTTTTTTAAATTATATATTCCAAGTGATTCATTGAAGCAGTACGCGGCAAGGGAACAACTGCACCGCAGCACATGAATTGAACAAACACTTTGGGATAAAGAATTGGCTTCACCATGCATATTACTCGCTTTTACCTGGCGGTCGGTAAGTCCTCGTGATGCACACAAAGCCCCCGTAGCTCCATTCCTGGAATTTCCGTGCTGCATATTAGGTCCAAAGCAGCGCAACAAACAGCTGTGAGGAGCTACCACGAACTCCAGTGGTGCCCAGCGGAACCAGCAGCAAATATCCACAAAAGAGGCCAGCGTGTGGGGGCTGCAGCCAAACGAGGGCGCAGCTAAAGTAGCCTGAGTGGCTCTTGTCATGCGAGGGCCGCACCCTCTGCACCTGTTGCATTGTGCTGTCTTCACTCTGACCAGCTGGTGCAGGTGTAACATCTGCACTCGACCTGACCAGCTGGTGCAGGTGTAACATCTGCACTCGACCTGACCAGCTGGTGCAGGTGTAACATCTGCACTTGACCTGACCAGCTGGTGCAGGTGTAACACCTGACCAGCTGGTACAAGTAGGTTCCAGAAGCACAACTTGCAATGCAGCGGGCTATGTTTGATGTTCTGTCGCAAGGACCGCTCTTTCTTTGGTCAACTGAGCTGTTCCACCGCCAAGGGCTCCCATATTGTTCGCTCTTCTCCGCAGAATTAATTTTTTCATCTAATTTCTTTTAGAATTTCTTTTATCAAAAATTGGCTCTAACACGGTCTGCCAGCAATTCCATTTATATCCGACTGTGACGCATCATAGCGGCATGAGCTATGTATATCGCGATCGATTGCAGTTTTTTGCACTGACCCTATAAAATTTGTCTCGAGCAAAAATTGATCCAGTTTTTCACGGTACATGACAATGATCAGAAACAAGCTTTATGTGTGTGTTTAATGAAATGGAATCTTTCATTATTGTAAGGGTTTCAAAAGAAGATGAGGTTATAGCTATGATAGTTGTAATGCATATTCCTCTTTGTAGCATCATAACCGTATGTATGAACACTGACGAGGTGCCGATGCAATTTATCTTCTAGTATTTATGACGGTCAAGTCTCCCATTTATAAATAAAAAAAAATATTTTAAAGAAAAATAAGAGCTTTCGACATTTGATAAATATGTTGTGTTTATTTTCTAATGTTAAACTTTTTATATTATTTCATGTTTGAAAAGGTAGTCTGGGAGCTGCTGTGCCTGGAGGGGGGGAGGGGTGGGGTGGAGAAGAGGGCTAACATTGGGCAAATTGTGCTCTTTGCCTCCTAAATAATCTAGACCCTGCACCACACTCTGGCTGAAACGGACTCGGCCATCTAGGCAGAGTAAAAAAAAAAGAATACTGGTGAGAATGTTGCAAAAATTGTTCTGGAACAAATTTTAATAATCGAATGTACGACGTCGCTGTGGACAATTAGTTCTAGTCAAGTCCCTAAAGCTCTTTGTAGCCTACCTTCCAGTACCGTATTGTTCATCTGCCCGAGTGTGCAGAGACTACCAAGACACCGCACAGGTCCCATGGTGCAGCAATATGTGACAACACCACAGTAAAAACCTCCTGCTGCTGTCGGCTGGCAAGTGGCTTGGCAGCGCCATTCTGCAGCAGCGTCGGTCAGTCGACGGTCACGTCAAATGGAACTTAATTCTCCCTGCTCAGTCTGCGAGCAGACGGCGTTGTGAGAGCGGCTCGCGCCTCGGTGCCTGAACACATTCGTTGCTGGAGCGGTTGCTAAGAAATAGCGTCTTACGCCGATGACACACGCTAGTCAAAAGAACAAGTATCGTCATCTTTTCCTCCGAATGTGGCTATTCAAATAACCCAGACGTGCAAAGAATTTTGAGTTATAAATCCCTCCAGGTATACAGTTATGAGATATCTGATAGTTAACTAACTGCACTTGCGCAGTAAACTGAACAATTGGGTAACATGTTTAAACCTTTTCTCCACAATCTCAAAGTTATGTTAGCGAGAGCTCAGCATAACGTTTGGACGAAAAGATGACGATACTCGTTCTTTTGACTGGCGTGTGTCATCGCCATTAAATAATTTTCTTCTGCGTCTCCATTTCACAAAAAAAACTCAAAATACAGAAGCATGTTAAGCTCTCGATGCATCAGCTAATCGTCTTGAAGCGCTGCTTGCGTGTCTAAGCACGTTATCACTCACGAGCAAAGCGAAAAGTGTGATACTGCTTTCGTTCACGGTTGTATGTTTGTTTGTCCTTCCACCCAAAAAGAGGCAGAAGGAGTTGAGCCATCATCACAATCTTTTTCAGGCAGTCACGTGGGTTGACTGAGATGTGAAAAATGCTAAAACTCTAGAGTAAGCTGGCCATCAAAAATGACGGCGTTATATGCTGACTCTTGAATCAGTACCTTCAGTTCCCTCCCCTCCCCTTACCGCGGGTGATGGTCTTACGCCTCGAGGTGTTTTGGTTAAATTTCTATTTCTTGATATACGGAACTTCTTAGTCATTGGAACTTGTTTAGTAAGCTCCACCGAAGACAATGCAACACATAAGCTTTTGGTTTTGTCGACCACGACAATTCATCATTTTTCAAGTTGGATGAAGTGAAAGCGCAGAAACTTTGGTGAAGGGCAGTGAAACTGCATTTGCACATTTATATGATTTGGAATAAAAATAAGTTTCCATTTAGACATGTTCTGTATTTCGTACTGTTCTCTCCTGAGCCAGTATGATGCAAATAAGCTAACATATGCTGTATTTTACCCAATAAAAAGCTATCAAGACTTCAATTTCGGGTAATAATAAGTTAGTTTGAAACATTTATGAAGTACAGTGGTCCGTATAAAGTTGATTGACTGTTCGGATCGAATAATAATAATAAAAACTAGAGCACTCTGAGAGTGCATACCTCCGCCAAGTGAGCCAATGGTAGCAAAAATTCAAATTGGCTCTGAAACCATAATTTCCTTTGCATAAACTCCAAAATCTGATCATTTGTGAATTTTTATATCAATAACAGCTTGTTCAATTTTTTTGAAGATCCGTTCATAACTTTTTGAGTTATACTGTTAACAAACGTTATGACAAATATGAGTCAAACATACAAACGAACCAACCGAT
>LQNS02278174.1:1105371-1116161 GCA_001587735.2 Parhyale hawaiensis
AGTACCCTCATAACCGATGAGTGATATGCAGATAGATGTGACCAATGCAATTCCGGCTATGGCCGATGAGCAGCAACGGGAGCCTTGCTCTTGTTTTGACTGCGCTATTCCGGCACAATCGAGCAATCCCGGCATGACTGGAGGAATACCGACGTGTCCAATGAATTTCGGTCTAGTCCGATGAGCAGCAACTAGTATTGCTTGCGCTATACCGGCACGATAGGCGAGTACCATCATGCCCGAGGAGTGATATACAGACCGAGGTGATCGATGAAGTTCCGGTGGTGCCCAATGAGCAGCAAATAGAGCCTTACTTCCACTTTTACTGCTATCCCGACACTAGCAAGCAATTCTGGCATGACCTGGGAATACCAACGTAACCGAAGAGTTCCGGCTTGGTCCGAAAAGCAGCAACTAGCATTGCTTGCACTATACCTGCACACTCGATGAGTACCATCATGGCCGATGAGTGATATGCAGACCGAGGTAACCGATGCAATTCTGGCTATGTCTGTTGAGCAGCAACATGAGTGTTTGGACTGCTCTATTCCGGCACAATCGATTTATTTCGATTTATTCTTGCATGACCCGGGAATACCAACGTGTTCTGACTCGATGGATGACGTCCAACATGTCAGGTGATCTCCGGCTTAGACCTAAAAGCAGCAAAGAGCTTTGCTTGCGCTATGACAGCACGTTTGATAAGTACCGTCAGGTCTGATAAGTGATAGGCAGACCTTTGGGGACGAAGAGATTAGGGCTAAGTCCGATAAGCAAACAACATGAGGCTTGCTCGTGTGTCTGACTGCCCCTTTTTGGCACAATCAAACAACTCTGGCTCGGTTGACTGGCGCGATCTACGATCCAGCAGGCTGGATCAGGGATTGCTGAGTTAGTACGAGCTTCTGATATCGGGAATACCCATGTGTCCGGTGAATTCTGGTTTAGTCTGATGAACAGCTACAGGAACGGGGAGACCCTGTGAGTCCTGGCTTTGAAAGTGCCTGAGCTTTCACCACTATCGATGAGTACCGTCAGGCTAGATCAGGGATATGCTGACCATGCGCTATGTTCTGATCCTAGGCATCGGGAATACCGATTGGTATAAGGGGCTCCGTTACAGTAGACGGTTACCGGCATGGCAGATGAGTGATAGGCTGAACAACACTAGTAGCTGATTCGCAGGGCACCAACAGGAATGTTGAGTCTGGGGTGTTATTTCTCCTGCTTTGACTGGGCTGAGTTATTCCGGCAAGATTGATGAGTTCCTGCAGATCTTTTTGGTGATGGCCGGAGAAACGCTGCTTTCCAATCTCCGCCTTTGGGAATACCGATGTGGACAGGGCTGTTCTGGCTTTAGCCGATACACGGCGACTAGAACAGATGGAGGCTTGGGGTCTCCAGGTTTAATAAGCTCCTGTTCTTGCTGGGATTACGATATACTGTACAGCCCGTGCCGTGGTACAACACGAGCTGTGAACGGATCCCCAAGTGGGACCTAGGCGCTGGTGGGCACGCAAGTCTCACTCGGTAAGGAGACTGTTAGGCCGGCACTGCTGGCCTATTGGGTTAAGACCGTCATGAGATCCTCGTTCTAGGTCTCAATTAGAAGTCTGCCCACACTGTTGAGCCTCAACGTGGGACTGGGAGAGAGATTCTCGGTTCCCACCTAAGTCAGATTCAGTACAGGTTGGTTGAAGTGCCACAATAGGGGGAGCAATAAGAAGACTGAGGCTTCCCTCTCTTTGATTGCTTATGCATAGTCTAGTAAACTAGAGCTACAGAGCGGCCTATGATTTTCGGGCCTATGGGATTCTGTGAGCATTAGAGAATGACCCAGGTTGCCGGGAGGAGAGCTCTCCAGGGGTACACGGCAGCATTCTCTGGCTACTTGCCTGTGTCCACCGAGGGAGGCTATGACCAAAGTCACCAACTTTTCGTGGGGCGGCTAAACTACCTGCCACAGTACTGAAGTATCCTTGGAAGACGGGTGCAACCTGGTAGTTGTGGAAGTCCCATTCCGTAGAGATGAGCATTCCTGTTCGAACAAAAACCAGGGAGGTGTTTAAAAGTCTAGAAAGTACGAAACCTCAAGAGTCTGACTTTGATGGACAGATCAGGCAGCACGTGGGACTAGATAGACCAGGGTAGAGTGAGCACTAAGTGAGCTCTGCCAGAGCGGTAAGTTTTATGACTAAGGCTTCACAGTATGGCCCTGTGCTGGTGTGTACATTTTCGAATAACTACGATTAAGAAAGAGGTTTCCGCTCAGAGACTGGCTGCGTGCAGGCCGTCCGGCGTCCTGAAAACTAGACATCTTGAGATCTAAAAGAACAACTCCCTCGGAAATTTTACGGGATTCTAGTTAAAATTTCCTGCAGTTAACACGCTAATTGCAGCATGATTTAATGGGGCTGGAGCAATTTGCTAAGAGCTAACGGCTTAGAAAGTACCCGAATCAGATGGATTCATTTAAGACTGAAAGTTCTTTTTGAACCTGGTTGGGAAAGCCTGAGTGCTAACTCGAAAGGATAGAGGTAAGGATCCTTCCGTGGCAAACCTCTGGGTCTGGTAGGCTGGTAGCTACCTATAGTTGATCCAAGAGTAGTGCACGAGCTTTTCTCAACGGGACAACTCCGAACTTCGCACCAACAGAAACTAGTTCTTTTTGTCAACTATATGCTAGTGTACTCAGGCCAAGGGATAACCTGTTTTTGTATACTAGAAACCAGCCTACTAACGAGTAATCTAGACTCCCCACTGGGTATAATAAGGGCATTGGCCCTTAGCGAGCTGTCACATTATACACAACCAGGGTTCCTATCGGACCCGAGTAGAGAGCCGAAGTGAGGCAAGGGTTGGGTCTACGGATCTGTTAACCCATTAAGACTGTCCAGATTTGGAACCTGTTGGTAACCCACTAACAGCAAACAAACTAGCAGCCCATTGGTTCCATAACTGCTCCTAGATCAGTGTACTAATCTAGTTTGTTGCCTAGCCGTGCTTCTTCGAAGAAGGTAGCAGAAGGATAGCCAGAATCAGGGAGAAGACGCGTCTCCAAGGGTAGGAGTCACGTATGTACCGGCCTTGGTTTTTACTTCGAGGGGCGAAAACCCTCTCCCGCAGGTTAGACCGGCTATCCAGTCGGAGCTCCCTAAGGGCGATCCCAGCAAGGAATTGATCATGGAACCCCTATAGATTAGTTTTTCCAGATAGAAGCCCTGTTAAGCCATTTGCTTTTCCAAATTGGGCCAGTTTGTTTCCCGGCGGGGTGTGAAGACGAATAGACTATGCTTTGGCAATAGAAGAGAATAGTGTTTGCGACAGAGGAGCTAATACCCAGGAATGGTCTCTAGTCTCTCATAGCTCGGAAGGTTCAAACAAGAACAAGGCTGTAAAAGCTAGCGATTAGCGGGTCTGGAAT
This sequence comes from Parhyale hawaiensis, assembly GCA_001587735.2. Classification (NCBI taxonomy): domain Eukaryota; kingdom Metazoa; phylum Arthropoda; class Malacostraca; order Amphipoda; family Hyalidae; genus Parhyale; species Parhyale hawaiensis. The sequence continues at coordinate 1,108,796 of LQNS02278174.1, forward strand.
CACGCTCCGACAATAAACCTTTTCCCTGCAAACGGCCGGAGTAAAAAGTACGTACCAAGAAGGAACTTGAGCTAAAGATGATCACTGCCCCATGTGTGAAGTAAACCTTACAGGAAAAGTTGATACTTCACAGGTGAAGTGGGGCTCTAAGGGCTCTCTGAAGTATGAAACCGGAGGAACAGCTATTCAGGGCCTTTAGGCGAACACTTAAATGTAGTAAACGGGCATCAGAAGCTTAGAACGACGCAGAATTCGAAGATAATGGAGGAAACTCCTACCTTTTCCACTAAGACAAAGGTTCGAAAGTCAATGATCTAGGAATATCGCATCGACAAAGCCCGATTGGGAAGTAACAAACCCAGACTAAGCAAAGAGAATTGGAGCCGTAACGTTGGCTCAGACGCTAACTGAAATCGCGGGCTTTCAAGACCCTTAGGAAGGTTCAGTCGCTCCTAGGAGGAGAATTAGAACTATAAGAGAGACTGTCCATAATTGTAATTTTTACGAAATTTTGGGTAGTCCGCTTCTGTTCTTCTATGCAGGACTAACCCTCGCGGATTGAGACCCAGGGCCCCAGGATATTGAGCAGATACTAGTAGACAGTCTGGGTGCACGAATAGTTAAGAGCTGTTTTTCAGGCACAGAACCAAGGGTTGCACTGATAACAGGACCTCAGATGATAAAATCCTTTTCGATAGTAAGGCAATTTCCCGGAGATCTGCCCTTGGGGCAGACGGGCAAAACAAGTCTTATGTAGGTACGCATCCCTCGGAAGTCGAGGGAAGCAGCAACGAGGTGTTCACAGTAGCCTGGCAGGATTAAGACTCCCATTCGATTCCTTTGGTTCTAGAGACATGTGTAAGAAGGCCAACAGGCCCGAACGTAGTTGCAAAGCTGCATGCTAACGAATTTAAACTAGGGAAATCCACCCTTGATTTTAAACCGTAGCCAAATCGAATGACCACTCTAGCTGCATACAGAGACAAGTAGCTACTGGACTAGAGCTTCCTTACTCAGGTCTGTCCTTAACTGTAGACAGGAGCAGAGTTCCGGATTCTGCTAGGTCCCGTCCTATTCCTATACGAAAAAGAAACAGCAATTGAGCAGATTCCTAGTTCCTGGATCAACTAAAAACTTAACCTATAGTTACTATACCCGGTAGTATAATTCTCCTCCGGCAGTAGCAGTATTCTTATGAGAGCCTGATCTACAGAATTTCTAAAATTGAGCATGCAGTAGCAAAGGTGCTTTTGGGCTCTGAGACCCAGAGGAGAGTCCAGATAGGGTAGGCAGGCTTGGTCTTAAAAGTGTGTTAAGCCCTCTTGGCTAAACGCAACAGAGGCTCCAATCAGACAATTGCTCCAAAAGGTATTGTGTAAGAACACTTGAGTACTCGGGCATGACCTGGGATAATACCAAGGAGTCTTCAAAGAACATAAGAAGATCCTACGGGACTTGCTACCTCAGCCACCAGAGGGGAACAAGTCAGACAGTGCTTGGCCACAAAGGCTAGCCGAAGCTCTGAATAGAACAAATCGGGTACAAATAAAGCGAAATGAAGGTCGAACATTTTAAGACTTTGCATAAACACAAGACCGCTTAAGAAGGATGGACTAAAGAACCTTCTCAAGGGCAGTACCCGGGGTTGATTACGATGAACCAGCCAGGTTAAAGATGACTGACGGCCTTGGCGGAGTTATCCGTCTAGGCGAATAGCCGAAACCGCACAATAAGGTAGGAGTGCCTGTTCAAGGCAAGCTGCTCCAGTAGAAAGGCAGCTCAAGAGTTCAGGAAAAGGGAAAACAGGCTCAACAAATACAAATATTTACCCTGATCCAAAAGAAAGGATTTAGGTTCCTTCAGGAGAGACCGAAAGAGGGCTGCAAGTGATACAGCACCTGGGTACAAGGACTCCAGGGATTATTTTCTGCAGCTCTCAAAGAACATCGGCCGATAGCCCGATCCAGAGGGTCCTTGACACCAGTGATCCTGGTCTTTTCTCTTTGTAGAATGAAACTAAAGTCCCTAATAAGCAGTTCGGAGACACGCGCCTGTTGTACGTCAGCCCAAATTTCAGGACAGACTGGGCTTACCTACGGGAAAGAATACGTTCTGACTAACTAGGATGAAACAAGCAAGAGTCCATTCTCGTGTCTACTCTGGCAATTTAGTCCACCACAGGCGAGTGCACAAGAGCCGAACAGATCAAGGTAAGATCTGCTAGATTGAGAGGCGCCCTCCACATCAAGGCGCTACAGAACCCTTCCCTGCTCCGTAAGCTACGCTGTTGGCATGTCGGTACTATCCAACAGAGGTACTCTGCCGGAAGCGAGCCACTGCAAATAGGCTGAATGTTCCAATGAACTATTTTGCAGTGATAAGCGAATGGCAGAGTACCTCTGGAGGCTAAGTCTATCCCAAAGCCCGTATGTTCAGGTGTCATTTTAAAGTGAGATGTTCGCTCGTCGTCCAGAATGAGGCTCAGGGGGTCGGGTGCCTACCTATATACCAGTGGGTCTGAGAGGGGCCTCAAATGGAAAAAAAAAAATTTTTGAGATGAAATAACTCTAGTACTTGCACAGGGAACGAGAACAGAGTTATCAGATTTTTACAGAAGTTCATAAACTAGCATGCACAAGTAATATATTGGTATAAAGTGTCTTAAGAGTATACTACAGTCTACACAGATATACTAAGACGGTTTATAAAGTACTACTGGGGAGCCTGCTCTTTTACTTACACTAGAGCAATACGTCACAAATTTGGCTGAGTAAAAAAAAAGGCAAGAGTACTTACCTGTTGATAACAAAGTGTAAGGATTCACCTGTTCTCCTGATCTGGAGTACCGTAACCTAAATAAACGCGGGTCGTTGTGCTATCCGACAGAGGTACTCTGCCGTTTGCTTACCACTGCAAAATAGTTCATTGGAACACTCAACCTAATCTGTTCCAAGTGGTGCAAATAATAAAGGATTTCATATGGAATACAAATAAAATATTTTCTCGAACTTAATTGAGCTGGTGTATGTAATTGGCATTTAGTACTATGTATTGTACTAAATGCAGTACGGCAGTATTTAATTACTTGATGCAGCAGTATTTAATTACTTATACAATTTGATCAGCTTAATTCTTGCTCCATGCTATGCAACAATCCTGTTGGAAGACTTCTGAAAACAAATGAGTTAGGCATGACGAAAATACATAGCTTTATACCTTTACACCTTTATTCATTCTCAATCGTATACAAAGCACATTAATTAAAACTGTTTACTAAAATTGCGAATGCGCCCAAATAAATGTATATTTTACGCATGGGACGCTGAAGCCAATAGATGTCATTGAGTAAAATCATTGCAAGTCACACTGAAAGTACTTAAGTACTCAATAGAACAAGACGTAATGTAAGATTTCGTCTATCACCCACTCTGGCGGAGCAAAATGTTTAAAAACATTTAGCTACGTCTAAAATCATTTGACAAAATCACATCAAATTTACCTTGGTTTAGTTTGGCATTATGCACACTGCGAACCTATATTATGGTGAGAATGATCAACAAAATATTTCAGCCATGGCTGTTACTGGCTATTACTTTAAAATCGCATTAGGCAACCATAATGTGTAGCACCTTACACAAAGTACATTGCGTCATACTGGTCAACCTGAACTCAAACTGCCGCAAATAAATCTGAAGAAAGGAATGAGCAGAGCCCAGGTTTTCAGCTCGCACCCTTCAGCGACCGAGCGCTAGTTTACCCTAGTCGGTAAACATATCATGGAGCGCTCAGTCACTCCACTCGCTGAACATATGTAGGACACGGCAGCCAATATATCACAATGGCAACTACGACCTCTTTAATTATAAACGTGAGAGGAGGTGGGTACAATAGACATTACATTTCACAGCAGAGTGTACATTTCAACAGTTAGCTATCTCATCGCTTTGCAGGGCATTACAAAGTGTACACAACCTATCGATCAATAGACACCGTTTTTCGCAGTAGTGACAAATTACAACTGCCAACTCCTGACTTTGCAGCGCATTACAAAAGCATAATTATGTAGCACATCAAATCGGAATAATCAATGCCAATCGAGTTTACATCTGAACTTTTCTTCGACAGTCTGCCTTGAGTTGAATAGACATTATACAACACAGAAACCTAAGTTACACAGTAGTAATCTATGGTACATTTTCTGTTTAGTTTAAGACAGCAGTTACACTCATCACAGCAATTGTTTAACAGTGCATCCGCAATCAACAACCAAATTGCTGCTAAGCTAATTTCATGCCATAAAAAATAGAATTATTATTTTGATCTAGTTTTACAAGATCTCAGAGAAGGATTAAAGATGGGTAATATATCATCTCATAAATCACTTAGCCTACGGGAAAAGACAGCACAATGTTGAACCTGGTATGCATGCGGTATTTCAGATCAACAGAACACAACCATGTTATTCAAAAAGGGTAAGAGATGAGCTTCAATTTTGCACAGTACATGAACGAGTAGGGTGCATTTATGTCAAGTACCTATGAAGTACAGAGCACAGTACCGTAGGATGGGGTAATTCAGATCATGCGGGGCAATTGAGATATAGTGGGGGTAATTGAGATCAATGATTATTGTGGCCTTGTTAGAGTAGGCCTACTTACACAATCTATAGGCTTGTGGTAGGTATCTGCCAGGATTTGACATTTAAAAAATATGTTCTGATTTGTGTAAGTACTCTAACAAGGCCACAATAATCATTAATCTCAATTACCCCCACTATATCTCAATTGCCCCACTTGATCTCAATTGCCCCATCATACGGTACATGAATCAGTTTTGGCTTATGCTGAGCAGGTAATCACTTGATTGAGAGGTAATACTTACTAAAAAATTATAAATAGCCATGGTATCCAATAGAACCTAAGGATCATTTGTTTCTAGGCATTCACATTCTGCCAAAATAAATTCCCTATATCTATACCTACTTAAATGTGAGCTATATATAGGTGTATCCACAGTTAACTCTAGCCCACCCTATCAATACGTTTCCTGAATGATTATTATTAATGGATTGTAAATATTCTGAAATTTGATCCCCCAAATGGTGCAAATGATGCCAAATAATGTTAATGTAACAAAACTATAATATATATCTGTAGCTTAATATGTGTCTATGGATAAAAAGTAGTTGGGCATATTTAATGGTTATGGTACCTATATTAAATACCAATTCTATTAAGGAGTTGAAAAATCATGACGATTAGTTGGGGTTGGAAAATCGTGACCAGGAGTTGGAAAATCTAGACCAAAAGTCGGAATCGAAAAATCGGGAGGAGTCAAACCTGGACTTCGAACTATCATACTCCACAACCCGGATAACAAGAATGGAAATTTTGAGTCATAAGTTGGGGAGGAGGCGGAATTGAAAAGTGTGCTGCTGTGACAGAACTCTTGGGATTGGCTAACATTTAAAGTAAGAAATTTATATGTTCTTTAGGAGGTACCTAAGTTGTAATAGCTTTAATGAGGAGGTTAAAGAACTTGGAAATTATCCACGTGCAAAAGGAGGGATCTAGTCTGGTATCACTGAGTAGTCACAGGCTAGGTATGAGTAGGCACCTAACAGTTTTAACTGATGAGAGATGTAACTGGGGAACTAATCTGAAGAGCAATTTTGATCAGGCTTTAGGTCTCGGCTGGGAGGTAGTATTATGTGGAACCAATTACAATGGCTGAATTAATTTCTAATTCAGGTGTCATCTCCTAGCCAACAGAACGAGTGTTTGTGTTTTGACCACCAAATTGATGTGTAAAAACCTGCACACTCCCCCTTAAGTGCAAAGTTTTAAGATGAGCATGCTTACTGCTAGTCAAATGTGCAAAATTTTGTAAACAAGCCGCCAGTTTCGCCGTCTGTGTTGCTTGGTTGACTAGTGTAGCTCTGGCAACTGATTTTTTTTTTTAAACATTATGTTATAAACTTCGACTTGATATTAATTTTGTGGATAATAGGTAGCATCTATTGCATTATTCTCAGATTTTTTTTTTTGTCACTCGATTCAGTAGATCTGACAACGTTGCGTATTTGGCAAGAGCTTCAAGTTTGTTCACCATGGGACCATACCCAGGTGTGCATAGGGAGATGCAGTTTTGTACTAATTATTTCGTAAATTTGCATGAGTTTCCTCTGCTTTAGGCTAGCATATGTACCAGCCTTACTGCTTGCAAGAGGTGACATGCATTTCATTGCGATGTAAGTGAACTCGCGCGAGGCTATAGATGTTGGAAGAGGAAGGCTTAGCTAACTATCTCTTTACTCGCCAGAAGTTTATCAAGAGCCTGTCCATTTGGTATGGATATAGGGATGGGTAAAACTTGCAATGAATAGCATGGAAAATTCTCTGCCTGGCAGTAAAAATAAACAAGTCATTAGCTACCGTATGGTAAGCATAGAGATCAACCTTCTGTATGTCTCTTCATTCTGCATTTCTTTGGATTTCAGAACACTGTTGGTAGTGGATTGGTTTAAAGTTATCAAAGAAAATAAAATTAACAGATTTCTGTCAAATCTAGGAATCCTTAGTCTTCCGAAAGTCATAAACAAAACTTTCCATTAGGGCCAATGCTATCATTTATTGGAATTTGCAGATATAAAATTGCCAAGTTTTTGGTTCCATTTATTGCTCCCATCACAACCAATTAATTCTCTGTCAGTGACTCTTTTTCTTTTGCAAATGAAATTTCCAATATGCAGGGCTTCGATGGCTGCACCATGGCGAAGTTTGATATCAAATCTTTATTTACTAACATCCTTCTGCAAGAAACAATCAGCATAACCGCAGATGAACTCTATAGCAATCAAAATTCAGTCCTCTCCATCTCACAATCTCACTTCATCAAGTTACTTGATTTCGCTGTTAAAAATGTATTATTTTGCTCAGGTCAATTGTTCTCTCAAAATGTAGTAGGTTTTATGTCGTGCTCTAGTGTAAGATAAGTTATTACAGAGTGGCTCAGGTTTGTTTCATTTTAGAATGGAGAAACGTTTGATATCTGTGAAATACCTAGTGTTCTTACTAGGAAAAATCTATCTTCTAAGAATCTAATTTTCTCATTGTCTCCAAACACTTCTCCTGCATCTAAGTGGAGCAGCAGTTCATGTTTTTTCTATTGCTATATCCAGGTATATATCACAGCCTGCTTATGTTGCTTTACCTGTAGATTGCAACAAATGACTGGAACAGGTAAAATTGTAACACTGTGTGGGTGGGTAATGAGTTACATTCTATAGCTGTGATAACTAGGCTATAGTACGTGTCATGCTTTATTGTAAGTTCAATTTTTAAAAATAATTTTAGTTTTAAACAAT
>LQNS02278174.1:1124800-1135009 GCA_001587735.2 Parhyale hawaiensis
GGAGAACACGATGATCAACTATGCCGACGATTCCACCTTGATGGCAGTGATACCTGCTCCCAGCATGCGTAATGATGTCGGCGAGTCTCTGAATAGGGATCTGTCGCACATTAGTGCATGATGCTCGGCCTGGAGTATGAAGCTGAATGCCAGTAAGACCAAGTCTATGATTGTCAGTCGTCTGAGGATAGATGACGCTTTACTTTAGGAGTCTAGCTCCTTGGAGATTCTCGGTGTTGTCTTTGATAAGAAGCTTATTTTTGAACCGCATATTAGGTGACTGGTGTCACATGCTTCCAGTAAGAGTGGGCTCCTGCGTAAGGTAAATTCTGTGTTTGGTGACAGGGAGGTTAACCGCAGATGCTTTTATGCTTTTATGCTTTTTTTCTGCCTGTGTTGGAGTATTGCTCAGCGGTCTGGGCTTCAGCTACTGACAGTCACTTGCGTCTGCTGGACCGACTTGTTAGTTCAGGCAGCGGGCTCCGTGCCGAAAATGATTTGGTAAACCTGTCTCATAGGAGAGAGGTTGCTGGAGTCTGTATGTTTTATAAGGTTTACAACAATGAAAGGTATTGGTTGTATTCATCTGTCCCAGCCCTCAAGGTCTCAAGTAGGATTACACGTGCTGCTGTTGAAGCGCATTCTTTCACTTTAGAGACTGTTACATGCAGAACTCGTCAGTTCAGTCGGTGCTTTGTGCCCTGGTCTGTTGGGGTTTAGAATTCATTGCCGGCGTGGGCTTTCGGTCATGTTGGCCTGCAGGCGTTTGAGTCAGCAGTTTATGGTTTTTTGTTGGATTCTCTTTAGCTGCGTTTCGGGCTTCCCGGTGTTATAAACTGCTTCATTTTTGTTGTACTACCTGTCCGTGGCGGCCCGGCCGTGGAGTTTTAATAATAATAATAATGATAGCTACTTCGCCTAGACAGGCCAGGCGACTCCTTCGAAAGCTTCACCCCATTGATCATGGGTTCCCCCCTTTCACTCCCTCTCAAGTCCGTGAGGCCATAGTTGCCTTAGGGTCCTCCACAGCAGTGGGCCCAGACCAACTATCTATTCTACGTCTCAGGCATCTGGGCCCGCAGGGTCTCATCTATCTTACCAGATTATACAATCTCTCCCTTGCTCACGCCGACACTCCCGCCTTATGGAAATTAGCAGTTATAATTGCCATTTTAAAACCATCTAAACCTGCGGATAAAGGATCCTCTTACCGCCCAATATCGCTTCTATGTCCCTCTGCGAAAGTCCTGGAGCGCCTCCTCCTGCCTTTCATCAATGAGGCTTACCAACCTGCCTCTCACCGACATGGTTTCCGGCCTATGCACTCTACCACATCTGCTCTACTTCCTTTGGCCTTCCCAGCAACCCCCCGACCGTACTGTGGCTTTGTTGATTGACTTCAGCAAAGCGTTCGACACCGTTCCTACTGAGGCCCTCCTCTCCTCAGTTTCCAGCACCACACTCCACCACAATGTTGTTAGATGGCTCGCGGCTTACCTCAGAGGTCGAGCAGCCTGCTGCCTCTATAATGGCTTCCGTTCTCAGTTCCGGGCTGTCAAGGCGGGGGTTCCTCAGGGTTCGGTCGATGAGGCTGCGCTCTCGCGTGCGGCCCGCTGCACCCTATCACAGTTACGCTCAGGTTTTTGCTCTTCCCTGATGTCTTACCGCCATAGGATCGAACTGGTGGTCTCGGACTCCTGCCCTGAATGCCACCGCGCTCCCACACCGTGAACCACCTGTTTGAGTGTCCTGCCCACCCCACTACCCTCCTTCTCACCTCTCTATGGGACAGTCCTCTATCTGTAGCTCAGTTCTTGTGCTCCCTGCCTTCTTTTTCATACCTTCCGCCACATGCTCGACTCCCTCCGGAGCCACCCTCTAAGTAAATAGAACAACAACTATTATTGGTGAGGCGGGGAGGTGGAGGAGATCGTGAGAGCGGTGAAACAGGTGATGGGGAGATGGGAGGAGAGATGTAACGAGGATAAGGAAGACTCTTGATTTTGGGATGGAGGAGGAGAAGGGGATCAGAGTTTTGGGCAGCTGGGTAGGAGCGGAGGCCGATGTGAGGAACAGGATTAGGAGAGCAAGGATGTTGTGCGGAAGGGTGAAGAGATGGCTTAGGTTGTCGACGTTGTCAAAGAGATGGCAGGGGAGAGTGATTGAAGCTTGCGTGGAAAGCAGTTTGTTGTGCGATTGCCAGATAAGATGCTGGTATATTGGTTTCTTGAATAAGCTACAGAAATGGATTGACAGGTGCTATAGCTACGTATGGAGCAACCGGAATGGACAGCCGTTGCGGCAGATGCAGTCGATGCATGTTAACATGTGGAATGAGAGAAGAGGGTTTGGGTGCAGTGGGTAAAATGGAAGGTTTAGAAGAGGGTGCTGGAGAGAATAGGCCATGTGTTGCGCATGGGAAATGAAAGGATGGTCAAAACTCAGTTTTAGGGTGGTACGAAAAACTGGAGGCGTGGGGGAAGGAGCTTGGGAGGAAAAGGAAGACAGTGCTGTGCTGGAAGAGGTTGTTGCGGGAGGCGGGGACCGACTGCACGGACGTGGAGAAACTTGAGTGCGGATAGGGAGAGTTGGAGGGAGCTTGTTGGGGCAAGAATTGATCATTTGGAGAAGTGTGAACACCACAAAGGACATGAGTATCAGTAGGTGGGGGAGGAGATCTTGAAGAGAAATGTGAGAGGAGCGGTAGATCTGGTGTGCAAGTATGAGCGGTGTGGGAAGGTGTGTAGATCGAAGGCGGGTGTGACGGTTTCACCAGAAGAGGACACATAGGGCGGCAGAAAAAAAGGTGTTTGTCCGATGTGGGAAATGGGTGAAAGTGTGTGAGGCGGCGAAGGTAAATGATGAAATAACGTGCACGGGAGGAGCGGAAGGGAGGGGAAATAGGAGAGTGTGGGAGATGGGTGACTAGGCTAAATAATGCGAGACACGTGAGGGGTGGAGGGGTGAGGCTGGGTGTGGAGGTGCTGGGGTGGGGCCGGAATGGTAGCTAGGTGGGTGGTGGCTATCAAAGGCCAATATGGCCCGACACCAGAGGGGCTGTAGGGTGTGGGACCCGGGAGAGGGACCTGACCCCGACGGGGGTGTGTGGTCAAAGGAAGGATTCTCTTCTAGCGTTGGCTGAGGTCTCCGCCCTCCAAGTGCAGCTCGAGTTGAAGAGGTGCACTCCCAAAGCGCAGTTATCCGTCAAGCAAAGCAATTTCAAAAGCTACAATTATAATTTCGCAGACAAACCGACTGACGGATCATCAGGGTAAATTGTTGATTTGTACTTCGTGACGTTCCTTAGAGTTGCAACAAATTTCCTGAATGAAACACTATAACGGGGTTTTTAATTCGATTTGTTTATACGAAAACTTTATCGAATCTTGGAAATTTGCCAGTATCATATTTCTTCATAGGTAGCTACCTATCTTAATAATCCATTTAAAATTCTTATTGGCAATCACGGTTGTGCGACCCGNAAACACTAAAACGGGGTTTTTAATTCGATTTGTTTATACGAAAACTTTATCGAATCTTGGAAATTTGCCAGTATCATATTTCTTCATAGGTAGCTACCTATCTTAATAATCCATTTAAAATTCTTATTGGCAATCACGGCTGTGCGACCCGTAGGTATACTCTGCATGCATGTGCGCTGTCCATATAACTACGAATAGTAAAATATATGTTAAGTATTTGCACAACTCTATTTTTTATGTATTTTAGAAAATTTTGGGACTGCTTTAGGATAATTAATACAGGAAGTTTATATAACATGTGTATAATAGAATATTGAAACAGAAGAATCAAATGTGCACTTAACAAGAAAATTTAATACAAGCAAAAGTAATGAGGGGCAAAAGTATTTGACAAAAAAAAAATTATGACATTAGCACTTGGTGGCGTGACCTTTATTGGCAATTACAGCATGGAGACGATTAGTATAGCTGGAAATTAACTTTTCACATTCACTTGATGGTATTTTTTCCATTCCTCCATGCAGATGACCTTTAATTCAGTAAGGATTTTAGAACACCGTTTGTGGACACCAGATTTTAAACTCTGGGCATTGTAGTGAGAGTGTGCCCGACTTCAACAAGGTCTAGAGAGGTAATAATTGCGCGGGCTGTGCTTTGTTTACATTGCATTTGTTTCGAGACGTTTCGTGAACGTTCTAGTATAATTTTCAAACTAATTTGTTCAAATTAAACTTTTAAATATCAAAGATTCAACATCATATTTATTTTGGTCAAATACTTTTGTCCCTCATTACTTCTACTTGTGTTAAATTTTCTTGTTGTAAGTGCATATTTGACTGTTCTGTTTCAATATTCTATTATATATATATTATATAAACTTCCTGTATTATTATCCTAAAGCAGTCCCCAATTTTTTAAAATACTGTACGTAAAAAATAGAGTTTTGCAAATACTTATGTCTAGGCACTGTTTATAGTATGTAGAATACGTAGTGTGGCAGATATGCCAGATGGGCTGTCTCTCAATACGGCTTAGTTAATTGCACGAGGGGAATCCGTGACTACTAAAGTACCTACTGTACCCGCACTGTGGGTAGTTTTATCACAACGTGTAGTCTTACAATCACGTCCTAAAGTTCGGGATGGGTTCTGTGTTGAGGATAGCAGTGTTCGAGTAGTAATCACAATGCAGTTTTGTTTTCTTTTTATATTGTAATTTAGAGCAGAACATCGGAGTACAAGTCAAGAATACAAGGAAGCTTCTATGTACAAGAGCTCAATGTGAATGCTCAAGACGAGAGCTTATGTAAGATGCTCCTGTCGGTATCGAGTACAGTGACGTAATGCTCAATGCATGACCGTGGGTAAGATATCTTTTGGTGTTGGTTTCAGAGTGGAAATGCTACCAGTGAAGTGGTAAGCCTGGAATTTATAGGAGCCAGAAGGGTGGCCCGCACACTGCAGCCAGTCTTTATCTACGAGCAACAAAATGTTGTGACACATTTACGGTTTTAATGAAAGTATAATAAAACTACAGTGGAACGCCTCGTGGAGTGAGACCTTCACACGAGGTGTTGGGCAAATTCAACGCCATCATTTTTCATGGCCAGCTTACTGTATACCCGGGGTGACCAAACTTCGGCCCGCCATGTCGTTTCATCCGGCCCGCTGACGGTATTCGAGCATGCTTGGAAAAACAAATGAAACACTGACCAAGTGATTCAAGTTATGTACAATGTTTAGAAGTCCAGGAAACTTTTGTTCTCTTCAACTCTCTTGTGCAAAGTGTACTTTAGCTTTACAATTTTCAATAATAAATATTGTATGGTCACTGAAACCAGTCATCTCTGCTGTCAAGTTTATCTGTGGACTTGCACCTAAAAAAGAAATATTCGACGTCAACTCCAAGCTTTTTTTGAGTAAATTCTATCTGAGTTCAATGACTTACTTATTAGATAGCAGTGAGGTGGCTAAGCGGCGGTAAAGTCTTGTTTGGTTTCTATAAGCTTAGAAACGAAATGGACGTGTTTATTACAGAAAAGGGTGAAGCTGACCCTCGTTAGTGTGGCGGCTCGTAGGAAAATCCTGCATTTTATGATACAAGCACCAAGATTAGCACTACTATTTCGTTAACATCGCCTCCTTAGCTAATATACTTTTCAGTAAAAAAGTGTTCCTCTCTTTGCTCTGTTTTTTATGCCTTGCCAGCCACTCACTATGTCTCTATAAATGGATTTTCATGCTTTTTTTTTCTTCAGTCCTTTCATTCTGGGTCGCATTCATCATATTAAGCCCGATGATGGTCCGGCCCGTGCTCGTCATTCTTTTAGTTATCCTGCTCTCGATGTAAAGAGTTTGGTGACCCCTGCTCTAGAGTTTATGAATTTTTCGCATCTCAGTCGACCCACCTGATTCTGAAAGAGCTCAACTTCTTCTGCCTCTCTTTGGGTGGAGTTACAGATTCAACGCCATCATTTTTGATGGCCAGCTAACTCAAGATTTTTGATATTTTTCACATCTTAGTCGCGCTACCTGACTGCCTGAATAACAAAAGATCATTATGACTCAACGCCTGCCTCTCTTTAGGTGGACAGACTACAAAATTCATTGCCGTCATTTTTGTTGGCCAGCTACTTTAATTTTTTTTTTCATTGTTCACATCTAGGGCTACCCACTTGACTCCCTATAAGATAGGAACATAGGTAAACTCTTCCCTCTTTTTGAGTGGACAGACAAATGCGCAAATATTTAAATTTTCTTGAAATGGCATAAATTTATTTTAGAAATCAATGAGAAGCAGTTTAAATTTTGTTACCCACGACACGCGTTTTGCTGTATGACGAGACGAAGGCGCCCTTTTTCTCATCACAAGCGAACTTAACATGTGAATGCCTTCCGCCTCCCCGTCGCGACCAAATGGTTGCGTGGGCATTGGGTGGTAGGCCAGCTCCACCCCCGAACTTCCTTTTATAAAGTTTGTAGAGTTACCAAACTGAAGAAAGTGTGCTTTGAGTAAGAATGCCACTTGTGTAGATGATCAAAATGGAAAGGGCAGTAGGTACTCCCTGGCTAAGTCCTAAAGGGTGTCAAGTTCGCTTATGGTGAGAAAAAGAGCGCGTTCCGGCGACTTCGGCTTGTCACAGGCATGAAATGACGCCCCCAAGTGGAGCGCTGATGCGGATCTGGTGCTAGGTACCGATAGAGGTGCTGTGCCTTCGATCACCACTGAAAAATATTATTGGAGCATTTGATCTATTTTGTATCGCTGCATTTCGAAGTCCGTTTGACCTTAGCAAATTGGTACCTATAGCTACTTATGTTACTATCTGTAACACTATTTGCCTCGCTTTTACTATGATTATCCGAATTGTTTCAATCCTACTATCATCTGTTGTCAAGACTTGTCCACCAAGCTCACTATTGCAAGTGTGCGTAGAAGTACACTTGCGATTGCACTACCTTTACTTTGGTTTCAACACTTGCTAAACCCTTCAACAGTCGTTCGCTGCAGAATAACAATTGGGATTTTGGTTCTAGCAGTCCCTCAAAACTTTTCAACAAACCGTTCGATATCAACAATCTGCAATTGCTGTCAATAATCTGAACAAACCTCAAATACAATTACGATCTGCTTTCAACAGTCTGTGAAACGAATAAATAATCACCTAAATAATTAAATCGAACTTTGATATGGAGGAATCCCTCTAGATCAACATCTGGCAGCATCCAAGTGGCATCATCTGGTATCATTTCATCTCTGAATGCTACCAGCTGCATCTTAAATTGAGAGCTGTCGTGTGAAGCGGAACTTAGCTCAACTACCATAATCTGTTTATTTAAGGTTTTTATATTGTCTGAATTGGTTTATATATACTCGTGCAGTTACATTTAGGTACGTAGTATGCTAACTCGTGTATAATAAAAACATATTTGTACCTTTGGTAAATGTTTTGCCGATTGTTGATTGAATATTTCTGATTGGTTAATGTTTCATTGCTTCGTTGAAAGCAATTGCAGATATGCACATAGTTGTGATTGGTGATATTAGGCTCAACTGTTGAAACCAAAGTGAAGATAGTTCAATCGCACTTGCAAAAAGGTGTAGCTGGTGTCACGGATTTATATGGAGCGCATTGTGTATAATTACGGTCGTAATAGTTCGCTGTTTGTGCACAAGCAGCTTGCTTGGGAAAATGAGCATCTATGCAGCATTTGTGTACAGTTCATCCGCTTTTGATATATGACGCTTGATATGGCACTTATTCCTGCAGGTATTACCGCACTGGAAATGGCCGAGTCCCAACCTCCTCTATGTGACCTCCACCCCATGCGGGCCCTGTTCCTGATCCCTCGTAACCCACCGCCTCGCTTCAAGAATGGCAAGAAATGGTCAAAAAAATTCCATTCATTCATCGATAGCATATTAGTGAAGGATTACCACCAGGTACTGCAGTCGATTATTGGAGCCTCGTTGCACTCGTAGTGCTCATATGCCGCTATAGTTAAAGGCTTCTCTTCCTTTCCTGGTTGGGTGGCAGTTCCATGTAACGGAAGATCGACGCCCTCAGGGGCATATTAAGGCGGGCCCTTTCCCTGTCACAATATTTTTGGGCATCACGCACCCAAGGGTACCGAGTGCCTTCTCCGCAGTGGATATAGCGTCTGGCCACAGTTCCTGCTGACGGGGTTATTTTTGTAAAATTAGGTATTATCTCTACTTTCCTTTTTCTGTCCCGTGAGGTGGGCTGTCGATCGAGATAGCCGACCATGTATGCATGACATCTCTAGTCTCTCACGTGTGGAAGGACACAAAAGGGGCCGACCACTTGAGTGTCTCCTACTATACTTTGCGCCTTGTTTCCCTGCCCGTAGTAGCGCACGTGGCCGCCACGCGTAACCAATATGCGCTATTTGAATACTGCACAAGTAGTTTCTCTGTTGAAACGCCTGAGTTGCGGCTACGGAGGTTAAGCGAAATATATAATAATAATGGAAGATCGATGGGCTGTCTTAGCTTAAGGTGGGATTTGTGTGAGTGCACATACATATATGATTTATATTTGATTGACTTCACAGTTTTCTGTTACCGCCAGGTCCTTTGTTCCTGCCATGTCCACTACTTTAAAATTCGAGTTTGGACTTTGGGTTAATATATCGTGTTGGTGATACAGTCAAGTGACGCTCAGTATTAGACTATTATTGCGGGTGACCAGCATAGCATCAGAACCAGATGTCTTCTTATTAGAAAAGCCTTAATACGGACCTACCATAATATAGTACTATATGTACTTGGAAATCAAACAGTATGGTTAACACCGTCATGTGTTTATTTGCTTATATGTTTGTATATTTGTATGCTTTCATGTCACGTTCTTAACGAAATAGGCGTAAAATAGGCCAGGTTGCAGATTTTGTGATTAGACTGCGTTTTCATGGAGATAGTCGACCAGCTCGCAAAAGATGGTGAAAGTGCGATCCTCACTCCTTTATCTGATCCGCTTCTTGCTTGAAATCGAAACAGTAAAGGTATTTGCATCTTCTCTTGGCGCTGCCATGGATTCTCATTTTTATAACTTTCTCCTTACGTCGAAACATATGTTTGCTCTCAGTTCACGACATGTAAATTTAGTAGATGATCAATGAAGCATAGACGAAGCAATGATTGTTTCTTGTGGGACACTACATAGTTTTTTTTTCTTTCGAGGGAGCAATTTTTTCTTTAAGAGTAAAACCACTAGATGGACTAAAGGCTTATAATTCGGTAGGCAGGATATGAGGTGGTGAATTTAATTCAGTAATGCTTTGCTGCTTGCTGATGTAAAATTTTTCTTTATGCCATTTAGGGTGGGGGACGATTGTGCTGCTTAGATGAATTCAGAGAGAGAGCACTCTTCTCTTATGACAATTTTAGATAACCTTTGTAGCCTCTTCCAGGAGCATATTAGTAGCGTAAGTATGCTCAATAAAGACGGGTCTTCACAAATTCTCCGCTGTCATTTTTGACAGCGTCGTTTCTCTAGTACTATTAAATTCTTTCTTCTCTGTCCTAAAAGTGTTGCCTGTCGGATGGACTCATGCATGGAGTATTAAATGGAAACTAAATGTTAATCAAGCTGCTGGGAGCAATGCCGGTTTCAGGCTTATGGAAAAGTCGCCAGTTTCGAAACATTGGGAACCACAACTGTAGCAATACGAAATATGTATGCTCTGCGAATTAGCTGCATGTGACCATGCTCATTGAATTGTTCACTGCTATCTATGGTCGGCCTTTTAGATAACTGCAGTTGATTAAATTTGGATGGTGGTGAGGAATTGGTTACCACTTTTGTACCTGACTCATGTGCTGTCTTTTTTTCCGCTAGCGCCCTTACACGGATAATTTGCTGAAGCATCCTTTTGTGCGGGACCAGCCGACGGAACGACAGGTTCGCATCCAGCTCAAGGACCACATCGACCGATACAAGAAGCATAAAATGAAAGGTGAGGCGTGTCGCGGAATATGGGCTGACAGCTGTTGTATTCTGTCTGGGTCAGTGATAATTTGAACGCCTACTGTCAGGGTTCTCTTTTTGGACCGTCATGGGGCTTAGGTTTATTCATACCGCGGGTTGCTTGGAAGCCCAAAGGAAGTAGAGCAGATGTGGTGGAGTGCATGGGCCGGAAACCGTGTTGGGGAGGGGCCGGTTGGTAAGCCTCATTGATGAAAGGCAGGAGAAGGCGCTCTAAGA
>LQNS02278174.1:1175710-1198375 GCA_001587735.2 Parhyale hawaiensis
TTGTTTAGGTTTGTTGGAGTGTTTTACTCAAGATGTTACTTCTGCCTGTCTATATAGAAGACCTAAGAATGACAGCACGACAAAGGATCAATGAAGAAAAGAAGAAAATTAAGAAGTAAATAAGAGAAGAGGAGACTCGCACCGCCCTAGAGGCATTAGGCAAACGTAGAGTTTATTGCGTGAAGCAGCATCGACTGTGGGCAAATAATATTGCTAATCGTTAGTAACAATGCAGTTATTCTCTTCCAGCTTCTCTTACCGTTCCCGTGGAGCCTGATATTCATTACGGTACTTTACTCTACATCGATATTATATTTTCTTTTGGTTTATAATGTACACATTTTGTGGCAAATCAGCGAAGCGTAGAGAAACCAATATTTCAGTTACAGTAGACGTAGTAATTATTCATTCCAGCTTATTAGACGCGAAAATTTTGTTACGCTGAAGCTATCTCACTGTGTATTCTGGATACGCAGTGGAAATGAAACTCAGGGATGTTTAGGCGCTTACTAATGAAGTTTTCTTTTTTTTTCATGTAATGTAAGAGGGGGAAGGAGTGTGCTGAAGACGAATTGAAGTGTACTGCTCAGTAGAAAGCACGTATCTCGTACGCTAATTTAAGTTGGCCGTCGTAGCGTTTTCCTCTATATGTATTTTAGTAAGGAAAGTACATTCAATGAAGAAATGTAATCACAAATTTCTTGTGATAAAGAAGAAGCAAGTAAAAAACGAGAAGATTCCGTACCTGCCTATATTAAGCAAATTTTTGTATCTATTGTTGCATGATTTTTTTCACTCACGGGTCCACTAGTATATATAATAGAATATTTAAACAGAACAGTCAAATGTGCACTTATCACAAGAAAATTTAACGCAAGTAAAAGTAATGAGGGACAAAATTATTTGACCTAAATAAATATGATGTTGAAACTTTGGTATTTAATAGTATAATTTGAATAAAATAGTTTCGAAATTATTCTAGAACGTTCACGAAAAGTGTCGAAAGAAATGCAATGTAATCAAACCACAGCTGGCGCAATCATTAGCTACCTCTCTAGGCCTCATTGAAGTCGCGCACACTCTCATTAGATTAGATTAGATAGGCGGCAGTAGACGAACCAATAGGCCCATTCCCAAAGAGACCCCGGAACATCTGCCCCGGCACTCTATGAGCTATTGCCATTATGTTGGTAGGATAAAGAGGACTGGAGAAGAGAGAAAAAAAAAAAGGGGGTGAAGAGTCCATGCCCAAGAGACGATCTTGAATGCACGCAGGCACGATCAAGAGCCGCTGCCATACAGAGCTTAGAGACATCATACTGTGTAGTTGGAGCGAGAGAGAGGAGACGGATTAAGGTGGTCTTGGAGGCTTTTGCCGTTAAGAGTTTGCAACTCCTGGAGGAGGATTTCTTAGCTGCGGAGGATGTCTCTCCCAATATATGTCAAAACGATTTTTAAATGCGTTGACCGACTTCGCACTAACAACATCGGAAAAGAGTCTATTCCAAATGCTGACTATGAAATACGGAAAGAATTGCTGACTTAAGGTCGTTCTTCGAGATTTATGCTTGAGTTTTTGACCGTTTTTTCGCAAGCGATCATTAAGGTCTCTTTCAAAGAGCCCCGTTGTAGGTACGTCGTTGCCCCCTGAGACGTCTTTGCCCTAGAGAGATCAGACCCAGCTTTTTTCGGCGACATTCATAAGACTTATTTCGCAGCTGAGGTATCAATTTCGTTGCTCTGTGTTGGGGTCTTTCCATTTTATCGATATTTCAACACAGATGTGGCGACACTCCAATGCCCAAAGTTAAAGAAATCCCTGAAGCTACTCGTAAACGGATAATTCAATTTCGTAGTGAGGGATTAACTTAGCAGAACGTGGCCAACAGCTGGAGCTGGTCGTCATCGGCGCTACCTGCTACGTAAGGTGACTACTGACCCCATGACAACTCGTGCTGACCTTCAGAGTGAACTGGCGTCTCAAGGACTGCATGTCAGTAAGAAAACTATTGTTAGGGAATTGAACCGTACTGGCATTCCTTCCTACACTCCTCGGAAAACTTCTCTTCTTACAGCAAAACATGTCAAGAGCCGCTTAACATTTGTCAAAGACCCCCTGGACAAAAAAATGAGTTTTGGAAAGGGGTTATATGATCTGACGAAACTAAAATAGAGAACTTTTTGGCCGAAACGAAGCTCGGCTTATATGCAGGAAACGTGGTACTGCCTTTGACTCCAAAAACACCATACCCACCGTGAATCATAGAGAGGCAGCCTCATGGTGTGGGATTGCTCTACTGCTCATGGTGTTGGAGATTTTCATATCCTTGATTGCAAGAAGAATAGTCTCATGTGCAGGGAGATATTAGAGAAGAAGATGCTTCGAAGTGCCATAAAATTCTATGGACGGCACAGGTGGACCTTCCAACAAAACAACGACCCCAAGCATACTGCGAATTTAACGGAAGAATGGTTTCAAAAGAAGAAAATAAATGTTCTTCCATGGCTTATAAGCCAATATCCGGACCTAAATCCAATAGAAAATTTGTGGCGTCTTTTTAAATCTGGTGTCCACAAACGGTGTCCCAAAAAACTTACTGAATTAAAGGTTATCTTCATGGAAGAGTGAAAAAAATACCATCAAGTGAATGTGAAAAGTTAATCGCCTCCATGCTGTTATTGCCAATAAAGGTCACGCCACCAAGTGTGTGTCATAATTTTTTTTTGGTCAAATACTTTTGCTTCTGTTAAATTTTCTTGTTATAAGTGCACCTTTGACTTTTCTGTTTAAATATTCTATTATATATATGTTATATAAACTTCCTGTGTTAATTATCCTAAAGCAGTTCCTAAATTTTTAAAATACATAAAAATAGAGTTGTGCAAATACTTAAGTCTATGCCCTGTACATAAATCCATATGAGTTTATTCTTTCTTTGAATAGCTATATATATTACAGCGCTAATGGAGTTTTTTGGCATGAAAGCTATCGATGATGGCGTGAAAGCCATCTGGATGCTTAACTCAAAAAACGTTCATTAAACACAAGAAATTGGAGCGACGAAATGCATGAAAACATGGTTGCAGCAGCAGTGTCATCAACGCGTAGAACAAAATCCATTGATGGCGCTGGCGTAACGCCTCCGCCATTTTCCAGGAACTTATATGCTTTCAAGCTGCACTTCTCTCAAATATTATTTTATAAGATTTTATTAAACTAGTACCTGAGTCACTATGAGTATAGTCTTTCTTTGAACAGCTATGTAGAAGCGTTAATTGAGTTGTCAGTTTCTCAAGCGTAGAGGGTGCTCTCTGGCCTCTGCCATGTCCCGCTAAGAATGGGTTGCCAGATGTCACTAATTTCAGGCAAATTGGCCACTTCTAGCTAATTTATTCTTTGTTATAATATTTTTTAATGAATTACGCTAGCATTATGTCTAATCCTAAATTCACCATATTTCTTCGCTGTAGTGGCTTGAAATTTTTCCTAAAGAGGCAAATTTTCTTGAACTGGCGTCAGTCTGGGAGCTCAGCCGTTCTCGTCTCCCATCGAGTCTAGAATACACCCCCGTAAAAGCCTTTGACCAAATGTTGAGTGTTCGCCTCACGGACACCTGCTCCCCCCAATCATATTTACTCCCAAGTCGTAGCAGTCTAGTAATAAAGCTACGCGCTGGGGACATAGGATGGGCCATAGGGTTAGGGTAGGTTCGTCCATCCGATGCTATGGGGCCAAGGAACACGAGGGGCCTGTGTAGGTTACCTCAGCCATTAGCTAGGCCTTCGGGACGTCTCTCTTTTGTGCCCTCTTTGCTTCCTTCCCGATTTCATACTCCTACTTGCTCATGCTTCATTCTGTTCTTCCTCTTCTTTCCCGACTTGCTGTTCCCATGCGTGTTGATCCTGTGGGAACACCTTCGTGCACGGGTTCCCCGTTTCTCCTAGCATACTATATGTCTATTATTTTTTCCTCTGTGATATCGTTCTGCTCGGAAACGGAGGCTTGAGCTTCCCAACTATAACTAATTTGTAATAAAGGTATTTATAAGTTTATTAATACATGAAAATCAGGGTATCCGGCCATCAAAATGACATCACGAATGCGCGTTGACCTCATTCTTTTTTGCTGCAAAGGGATGAGACAAAAGTAATAGTGGCAATCCTAATTAATAAAACGCTTTGTGTTTTTATTTATTTAGTTCGTGTCCGCTCTTGAGAAAATAGGCAAAAAATGGGCCAAGTTGCAGATTTTGTACAGATCAATGCCCAGGTTGCAGAAGATGGCGATGGCTGGATCCTTTTCCCAAATACACTTCTTGCTTGGAACACTTCTTGAAATCTGAACAATATATGTGCAGCTTCTGGAGTCCGATTCTATAACTTTTTCTCTCAGGTCACGACATATAAATACGGCAGATGATCAACGGAGCCCTCACGACGGGCAGTAGACAATTATTTCACGGGTAGTAGAGTTATTTCTTTTAACTTATTGGCTTTCCCTGAAAGAGCAGATTTCGCTTCAGAGGCCAAATTTTCAGTACTTCAGTGAAACGGTTATTTAAGTATGGAAGACGGTATTATGGAAACTGTGCACTCACATTGCATAAATAATAAGCATCACTGGGGTTCCATGCGTGTTTATTGCAGCGTTTTACTTGAGATTTTACTTTGAAAGACGCACGTTTAATTAAGAAAAGATGTGGAACATAAAAGAAGGAGACTACAACAGTCTCGAAGGCGAATACGTGCTACCATGCAATTGACAGCGATGAAGCGCCTATGCGACACAATGACAAGAAAGACTTCGAGCAGAAAGATTACAGAAAGCAATACGAGCTGTTGATAACAGTGAGCGGGAAAATGTGGAAACGGCAAGTCAGAGAAGAGAGCAAACATATCAATTATTGCGTGAATTTTTACCGCACGGATCCACTAATACAATACTAAATGATAAACTTCAAGAAGTGGCCACAACATAATTACTCTGGTATCATAGCTATGGAGATCGTTGTATCAAGCCCAGCTAAGTAAATCAACTAACCGTGAACCCATCATTTACTGTGTATCCACTATATAATAATATATAGTTTGTTGGTTGGTGCTTCCGTCCCGTTCTGAAGGAGAAAATTCATCTTTCGATTGCCTAGCGGATTTATAAGAGGTCTTTCCGTCTTTTGATGCATTTACGGATTTTGTATGTTGGATGCTGGGTTTACTGTGTTTCTAATATGCATGCTGGCTTGAATTCCAAGAGAAATGGACAGAAAATAATTAGGTTTTGACGGCATAAATCTGAAATTTGCCCATTCCTTTTAAAGCAAAGCAAAGACGATGATGACGCTGAGGCTGCTTGCAATAGGCAGCGACGAACACTTCAGCCATGTCGTTTGAATGTTGAGCATCAGCCCCCTCTGGGAGAATAGGATGGACCATAGGGTTAAACTGGCCCATCCTATGTTATGGGGTCTGGCGACTATAGACCGGCCGGGGCGAAGATTTTGGAAAGATCTGGGCGACAAAAATTAGGCAGCCCGGCCAGTGCGACCAAAAATCAAGTAGCCGGCGACCAAAACCAAATAGCTAGGGCCAGGGTGACCAAAAATAAAGTATTCGGGGCCGGGGCGACCAAATCCAAATAGCAGCGGGGCCGGTTTTTTTTTACTGACGGTAGTTTAAGACAGGAGCTATATTGATTTATTGGTCAATCGTTACTCATAATCAGTTTACACGAAAAAAAAACTTGCTTCGCCCGGAAAACTTGATTTATTGCTTATTAAGTGTATTCTCTTCCTATAAGAAATCCCCGGCCAAACCCCGGTTTTTACAGTTTTAAAACCGGGGCAGGGGCCGGTATCGACAAACCGGGGCCAGGGTAAGCCATTTTTGATGAAATGGGGCCAAGCGGCTGAAAAAAGCCGGGGTTTGCCGGGCCCTGGTCTGTCCCTACTGGCGACCCCAAGGGGCTCATGTAGGTTACCCTAGCCTCTAGCTAGACCTTCGGGACGTCTGTCTTTCGTGCCCACTTTACTTCCTTCCCGATTTCTTACTCTTACTTGCTCATGCTCTATTCTGTTCTTCCTCTTCTCTCCCGACTTGCTGTTCCCATGCGCGTTGACTCGCGCATGGGTTCCACGCTTCTCTTGACATTCTTTGTCTCTTCTTTCTTCCTCTCTTTGTATCACAGTGTACTCTGTGGATAGGGAGGCTAACTAGGAATATAATAATATTGAGCATCAGCCCGGCAATGAATGCCAGAAATGTGTCCCAGTGACCGAGAACAACAATGGTGAAAGGACGCTATGAAAATTAGTTGAAACAATTTTTTATATTTTAATGTACATGTCTTGCTTTTGATATCTGTTGCTCGTCCAATGAGGCTTACACTACATTCAAAGTGAAGGCAAGCTGTATCATGACTCGGCGTGTCACAACACTCTCTCTCTCTCTCTTGTCCTCACAGGTCCTGCGCCCAACCGTCCGCTGCCACCTACACCTGACGAAGAGGATGCTAACCGTACTCTGGTGATGAGGAAGGTAAGCACTATTGCACGGCGCTTTCAGTGAGTTTTTCATATGGGGCCTGTAACTTAGGTTCTAATCTCTAGGGCAGGTGCGCGTGCTACACCTGTGTCCAACTCCCTGCTCTCACATATGTTTCTGCAAAACTTTTCCAATCACTTTCACTATAGTCATCCTAGTTAATTCGGTTGCATCAGGGCTATTGCATTTTTTTACATTAGTTTGATTTTAGCTGCTACATGCCCGGTATAATCGATGAGGATTTTTGGCTGCGCTTATGTACCGTAGCGGCGCACCGACATTGCCCTGGCTGGACGACCCTAACGTTACTCAGTAACGTAGTGGGTACCGTGACGTGAAGTTGTGAATATGGTGTTGACTTTTAATGTGCGCATCACTTGGTAGTTCAATTTGCTGCCTGGACTTCGAGCCTTGAATATGACATAGTTGATATCTAAAAAGTAGGTAATTTTTTTCTTCAAATTGTTTTCATAGTTAATCTAAACTATCTGTATGTGTATTGAAAAATAGATACAGTAGGTTCCAGAGCGGCTTCTTTTCTCTGGTCTTAGCAGCACACTGAAAGCCATAAGAAGATGGTTCTAATTATTTATTTTATAGGATGTGATTTAGCTTGACTGTCACTTGAATGTAAAGAGAATTAAACTGTAGCAAGTCAAAGCCCGCTAGGTGTAGCTGTAAACAATACAGGTACCTAGTGGTGGAAAATCTTTGTTTATGTATAACACAACCGTTGCCATCTTAACCTGACTTTTTTTGGCCATTTCAATGTGCAGGTGTAGTGAATGGTTCAGCTTGTACTTTAATTTGCTTCCCACTTGCATTTTTTTGTAACTCCATTTTCATAGGAAAGCAATAGTTGCAGAGTTTTGAAATATATAAAACATACCGATGCGATGTTTTCGTAATTGAAATTTATACCATGGTCATATTCCTAGCTTACATTTGCCAGGAGTCCAACTAACTATAGTATCACATCCTCGTTTATAGAAAATGCTCCGTTGTCATCTATAAGTTTGCAACACGAGTTCATTCAGTGCAGTATTTTTTTTTTGCCCTTTTGTTGCTGCATTTACAGTCACATTGTTTGGGAATGACACTCTATGGAAGTAATATTCACTGTTGTATACAGTATCCTCCAGAACGAACATTCAGTATCGCCTCGAAGTTCACTTTACGACCTTAGGAAAAATGTACAGTGAACATTACTGAGTGGTTTAAAGTTTGAGTAAAGGGCTTTGAGATTGCGAGCACAGAAACATAATTTTTCCTGGGAACTTGCAAATCTTGTCGGCTTTACAATTTTTTAATATAGCATAAAGCTCTTACTAGCTACATGCATAATTGCGCGACTGACGTAGCAGTATTGATAGGCGACCTGAACTTGTTATATGAACGCACTGTTATGTGCACTTCATCACACAATTGTTTGCATTCAATGTAGCTCTTATATACACGTAGTAGGTTCTTGAAGATATACGGTATATTTTGAACCTTGATACCTACCTTATTCTGTTGATTAGCTGACCTAATCTGTTGATTATCATGGACTCTAAGATTGGTTTGCACAGTTTTTATACAACACTAACCAGCTATAGGCCCACTGGTTCCTTATCTATATTATACTTCTATTATTTACGGTGGCTCGCTCCGGCAGAGTACCTCTTTCGGTAGCATCAGTGACTCAGGCGTCCAATCGACCTGAGGCTGCTCTAATTCGGGTGGGCAGTTCCTAAACGCCACACTCTTGAAAACGAAGTAAACAGTCTCACCTTTGCGGCTCCCTGCAGCGAGAGCAACCCCAAGATTGGGAACACCATGGCCAAGGAGGCAAGCACCGCCCCGCGCACCTGCACTAGGAAACACTCCAAACAGCCCACAAAGAATCCAGCTGAAAGGAACGCAGTTGGCCATCAAAAAACAAACAGCAAAACACAAAACTAATAAAACAAATCCAGCTTTGCAGCTTCCTTAGTCCAGGCTGCAGCAAAGGAAGGCAACTGGACCAAGAAGGCAAGCACATATATGCACTACTGAGTAAGCAACGCCACTACTGAGAGTACAAGCATGAATAATACTTCCTCCTCACAGTAGCATCTATAGCACCCAGAACAACTTCACGACTCTGTCACCCACCAACTTTAATACAAACAGACCACTTACACCCATGCAGCAGGTCACCCAATGCCCCAAGCAGAGCCAACCAGCAGGTTGCATCACTTTTTGCACTACAACCCCATGTGGCAACGAACTCGAACATGAACCAAACACTATACACACGCAATTAAGGAGCACTTTAGAACCTTTATAGCGTTTCGAGCATTAAGAGCGCTAGTAGCATTTTACGTATATTGCTCCAATGTCCAAATGTCCGAGTTTTAGTCGACCGACGACTATGAGACGCGGGAGCACTGTAGCAAAGAGAAGCGACTGGTTAGCACATCTAGCGCTCTAGAAGCGATCTCTAGCGGAAGATTCAATTTATTTCTACGAAATAAGTTATTCACTGATTCCTGCTCACTTCGAGAGGTTGTGCTCTTCATATGACCGTAGGTGTCTTGAAACAAAGAAAAGCTAGAAGTAGGGCTTCAAATAAATAATAAGTAAATAATGCTTGAACAGGGAATGAAGAAAGCCTGCATAAGGATTCAATCCCCAACTTTTAGCTAGCATCTTCTATTAATTGTGACTCTCCTTACATTCCAATTAATAAAGGACGATTGGCCAGGCCAGCTGCAAACAGTGGAGAAAAGAAACGTAGTGTCAAGGCAACTAAACCGATGACTCCGGGTGCGCCCGTCCAATACACTGCACTGCGGTAGCTGGACTCCAGTTGGGTAGCAGATAGAAACTTGATAGATTTAGTGCTCGTTAAGTTCACTTTATATTGCACAATAACAGTCTGTAACAATAGTAAGAATCCGGTAGATAAGCGAATCTAAGTTAATTACTGCGGCTGTGGACTGCTAAAGCCATTGAAACCGGTGAAACTTCACAGCTGGCTAAGGTTGAATTAAAGATGACACCGTATTAAGAGAGATGAAGATTGTCAAAAGGTTCAAGAACGGTACCAGTTAAAGACACGCTAGAAGATTGGATTAACATCGTATGAAAGACTGTCTAATGACAGACTATTGAGGCAGGCCCTCGTCCTCGGCTGCACTTGTCTATCGCTGCCAGGCCGTAGAGATTCCCGCTGCAGACCCCTCAGGGGCATAAAATAGGCCATAAAGTTAGGTTTACCTATTCTATATTATTTTTAGCCGTTAGCTATGCCTTCGGGACGTCTGTCTTCCCACTCTGCTTTCTTCCGATTTCGTACTTCTACTGATCTTACTTCGGCTGTTCTTTCCTTACTTGACTTGCTGTTTCCATACGCGTTGATCCTGTGTCGGAACACCCTCATTCATGGGTTCCACCTTTCTATCGTCATACTATATACCCTTCTTTCTGCCTTTGTGGTATCGGCTTTGTTGTGGGAACAGAGTCTTAAACTTCTGAGTATAATGATATTAGTCAACAGCTCGTTCAGGTTCTCCATCAAAATTAAGAGGCTGGCAAATATTGTCCCGGTTGACCCGCCACTACTTGGAATCGCCGTTCAATTAGGGGCAACCAATTTGAATTTCATCAAAGACACTAGCGCTACAGTCTCAAGAACACATAGTAGGTTCATATTTGATAGGCGTCGTTTTCCATTCTGCACCTCTTAGTGTTTCCTCAGCTAGCAGTTGAGCTATCTCTTGTAAATGTGAAGCTTCTGTAGATGTGCAACTTCCATGCTTGCGCCGCAGTTTTTTTATGGACGGTATGTAGTTGCAGAAGCAACTCACCCTTCTGAGAAAGGTATGATAGGTTTACTACACACACACATTGATACAATACAATCATCCTTTTGGTACATGAGTAAGAAACAATTACAATGATGTATCTGCATAGCCACTAGAAGCTAAGCATCACTTTTTGGGAAAACATAAAAACATGAAACAAAGTCTAATACAATTGTAATACATATTCTTTAAAGCGGTTTTTAAATAGATTGTCAGAAATTGGACCTAATAAATACAGAGGAATTTTATTGAGAAGCAATGCAATTTGAAAAACTGTTGAGCGTTTTTCAACGCCTACTCGCACATTAGGGAGATTGAGAACATAACATCTCATTTCGTAATTTTGTTGTGGAATAAATGGACTGAAATGCTTGTGAAATGCTTCGGAATGTTTATTAAACGCGAATCGAAAAAATTTAAGTAGGGAATAGTTGTAGACATCCTGAAATTGCAACATTTTCTGAGTAGAGTACATATCACTGCAATTCAGTAGATCATTAGAGGAATATTGTGAGCGTTACGTTCAACGCAAAGTATTCGCCTAAGTATATTGTTCATTATTACCTCAAGTTTATGAATATGACAACGTGGGGTTCCACCTCAGATGGTGATATCCCGGACCAACACTGAGTGAGCTAATGAGTAATAAACCATTGTTCGTGATTCACAATGATCATTGTTGGATGTTGCATAGATAATTCCAAGAATTCTGCTCAGCTTACGCCCTACTTCGTCGATGTGGACCTTAAAATTCAGCAGCTCATCCAAAATCAATCCAAGATACCTTATCTGAGTCACCCACTCTAGTTGATTATTGTTAAAGAGTAGTAAACTTTAAGCCTTTTTGGTATGGAAGTAGACAGCAAAAATATTGTCTACGTGATTCCACCACTGAATAATATGTTCTAGTGAATGCTGCGTGATGTAATTTGAGTTGAAAGATAAACATGGTGCCACACAGCCATGTGCGGTGACGGAAAGTTTGAAAAAATTTTTCAACGATCACTACGCCAAATTTGGTGAAGACTCCACGGCCAGAGAACACAGTCTTTCACCGAATTGATCGGGAAGACACCCAACAGCTGAGTACAGAGGAGTCTGACGTGGCCTTGAGAGAATTTTTGAGAATGCAACAGGCTGGCATCTTTTCTCCATCTACGTCAGCTTGGTCTTTGCCTTTACGTATGGTATAAATGTGTAATTGTGAATACAGGCCAAGGTCGCATGGAGATTGAAGGGCGTTAAACGAGGTAACTGTACCCAATAGATAGTATCCTATTCCAAATTTACAAATGTTATGGCACGATAAAATCTTTGGAAATTTGATATAATGAGTGTGATATATCTGATGAAATAATTGTAGTATATATATATATATATAAAATGAAGTATTATGCATGATGCCATAATTTTTGGGAAGCGAGCCACCTCCATCAACATCACGACAAATAATCAAAATATATGAAAAACAATAAAAATGCAATTACAACTCTGAAATTGACGAATGAATAAAATTGAATATAAATTACCGATCAATTAAATTCCTTGAGTCGACACGAGATTCTGAATTAAGGGAAGTTAATGAAACACGATATGCAATCAAAAATTTATTTGAAAAAATATCACAGTATTTACTGAAAAGATAAGCAGAAAATCGATGGAACACGTTAATGAATCTCAACGAGAACACATTTAAATTCACTTGACACAATTAAGACAGCAAGCGATGGAAAGAGAGGTCATAGTAAAATTCAAATAGATCTTAATTCTGCATTCCAAAATAAAATATTCTGCGAAATAATGTTATCAACAAGTGAAATATGTTCATAGAGATTGATCATCGTCATTATTTTTTACCGTGAGAAAGTGAAAAAACAGCGCCTCAACCGATCATGGTGCAAAATTAATCATTTTACACCATGACGGCTTTAGGAGGTTCTTGTTAAAAACACATCTCACTTACGTTGTATTACACAAGCTAAGGTTCGGCAATGACACTCAAGTTACGCACCTTGATTGAAATTATAAATGATAATATAGCATTGTACTGGTGATGACATTTATGCCGGGAAATATGCAATGACAAACATATATTTTGACGATAATTTACTAGGAAGACGCAAGCTAACTTCGGGAATTGAATTCAAGTCACACGGTTTGATTGAAATTGTAAATGATAATATAGCAATGCACAGATGACATTTAATTATGCCGGGCAATATGCAAGGGCAAACATGTATTTTGACGATGATTCACGAGACAGACTCTGCTTAATCTATGGGAAGATGTAGCCAGCATTTCTCCGTAAACCAAGCAGGTCCCAAACATTGTTACGTAGTTTACAGTTTGACACAATTAGGTGTGCGTTATGCGGTTTCTTACAAATCTGCGTACAGGCTAAGCACATCTTAGTCCACCCAACTCTTACTCTTTAGCCTTTTTTTTTAGGCAATAATACCTGCTTTTCAATTTTTATTCACAGTAAAACTAAAGTTTCATTTGATTTTCTGTTGCAGTATTCCACACATTCAATCTTTTTCTGACAACGATCATTCCCCATCGCATTTATTCAATGCTTACCGATGACCATTTACCTCAAGTGGTCCACAACTGTCGCGGAATCTCTTCAATGATATCCTAATTGGATGATAGGCTGCAAATGCTGCGGCCCACGTCGCAGCTGAAAAATAATTTAATCGATGAAACCCGTGCTGTCTCGATGCGCGTGACGAAGAATGATGTAAATTCATACTGGCGCTGTCGACTGCAGTTATTCCGTTCCCAAAGGCGGCTACCACCACATCGTCGGAACACATCTGATGCAATTACGTAGTGTAAGAGTGCTACGACATTTGGCTGCCGTTCGTTACAGTCCACAATATATGGTGGAACATTGGGCCCAATTCCATGGCGAGGCCAAATTATGACGATGAAAATTTGATGTTTACGAAGTACCATGGGTCATTGAAGGTCCGCTGAATGCTAAGTGCGCTGGTCGTTACCGATGAACACTTATTCTTTGGATGAATCCCGGGCCCACTAATTCGCTAGAGAGGGCCAAAAGCTCGAAGTAGTCAGATGCAAAGATTCGCAGCACAGTGCCAAATATCGAAGTCACATATGGTATCCAAATAGAAGAAAAATGGCGGATCAAATGGCCCAATGAATTCGCTTCTAATTCTAGTGGCAAAAATTTTTCAAGGCAATGATGCTTGATTTCTGCATATTGTTGTAAACTTACGAGTGAACTCATGTCGATGGTTGAGCAAACGCCTTTGCAAGGCGTAGGAGTAAAGGCAGAATACATCACCCAAAACTGGGAAGCGCTCGTTTCACTTAATTTTCACCCTCATTGTATGTAATACCACTTCAGCCTGGCCAGCAAGGACCGGAGCTGATAAAAGGTGCAAAGGCGAGCACCGGGCCTAAACTGACTTGAGCGCTGTCATCCGGATCCTCCCAATCGTATTTTAATATCCCGAGTTTCGCTCCCTCGGCTCATCCCCTACATATCCAAACTTCAGTTTATATTTGGATAAACCCTAGTGTAGCCCCAGCCAGTGCCATTTTTATGAGGCTGCTCCACTACGTAATCTAGCCCTCATTAGTTACTTCACGATTTCAAAAGCCCCACCTACATTGAGCTTTCTCTTCTAAAACCACGAAGAAAAAACTAAAGATATAGCCTTTTTCCCTAACATCAGTTACCAGCATGTTCGTTGTTCCTTTCATGGACCATTAGTTGTGTGGCCAGTGTAACTTAAGCTAAGTTCACATCTGCATCTTTCTGCTTCAGGAACAATTAATTACGAACCAAAGCTGGCTAAAACCTGACCTGTATTGTAAGAGATAGTTTTTCTTGGCCACTTGTTTCTCTGCTCGAGTTTCGTTAGTCGTAACACCAGCGATACGTCAACTGTCACTGTTTAGTAGAGCGTAGCCTCACATAGTACTTGATACAGTGTCCCTCGAGTTTTGCTACCCTCTGTTGCGGTCACCTCATTTGTTGCCTGTCATTGTTCTACTACAGAGTTGAGTGCTAAATTCGTAAAAGGTTTGTGCTCAGTATGTTTCCCAACTGAGTAATTATTTGTGATAAACATTTTGGCACAAAATAGTATTAGATTATTTTCATTTTTTTGACACGGCAATTAACCAAATAAATTAAACGACCCATCACACACATACATATCACGATATCCTAACAAACCGTCAGTGCAAAACTTTCCAAGAAAAGTTTCATTTTTAACATTAGATTCAACTTCTGCTTATCAAATTCCATTAGTTACATCCAGTTAAGAACTAAAAAATGGCAACTACGCCATTTGTTTTTCCCCATTCTAATTTTAT
This sequence comes from Parhyale hawaiensis, assembly GCA_001587735.2. Taxonomy (NCBI): domain Eukaryota; kingdom Metazoa; phylum Arthropoda; class Malacostraca; order Amphipoda; family Hyalidae; genus Parhyale; species Parhyale hawaiensis. The sequence continues at coordinate 1,190,431 of LQNS02278174.1, forward strand.
GCTCTTCAACTTGAAAATTGCTCAGGGTATGTCGGTCGTACCGTTATATATGCTTATGTATCCCACCCTGGGAACTCCATGGGCTTGTAATTTATATTACGAGCCTCACCTCCCAAGGGCTAGAGCAAACGTTACTTGTCGTTTAATGGTCACTTTCTTTGAGAATTTAACCTCTAATGGTACCTAACGTGCTGCTTTTACCACAATTCCTCCAAATCCAGCTAGGAGTGGCGCAGTGTGGTGCTGGGTCCTCGCGGTGGGGAGCGTCCGCGCTTTCTTTCTCTTTCTCTAGTGCCTTTGGGCGGGGCGTGCCTTACTGTTCCACGTCGGGTCGGAGCGGTGGCTTGTGCCCTGCTTGGTGGATGTATGGTGAGCGTGGGGGAGAGGCACAGGGTTGTTGTTGTTGTAGTTACGTAGGGGGCGGCTCCGGAGGAGGTCGGGCGTGTGGCAGAAGGTATGAGAAGGAGGGGCACTGGGTTGTCCAAGGGCGCATTCCGTCGTTTATATCTGGTGTGGCCCCACTGCACTTCACTCAAACCCTCCCCCTTTTGGTCCGGACCACTTCAGGACTATGGTCCGATTGTGGCGCGGCCCCACTTAGGTGGTAACGTGGACCAGGGCCTTCAATATTTGCCTGCAGGATCAGACGCCATCACTATTTCCTCCATGCGGTCAGAGAGGCTGGTGCTTAAAGTCCGCCCTCTTGGAGTTAACTCAACAACGTCACTTCAGCCATTAGCAAGGCCTTCGGAACGTCTCTCTTTCGTGCCCACTTTGCTTCCATATAGATTTCGTACTCATACTTGTTAATGCTTTATTCTGTTCGTCCTCTTCTTTCCCGACTTGCTGTTCCCATGTGCGTTGATTCTGTGTGGGAACACTTTCGTACATGGGTTCTCCGTTTCTATTGGCATACTATATGTTCCTTTCTCATCCCTCTGTGATATCGTTCCGCTCGGAAACGGAGGCTTAAACTTCCTAACTATAACATAAGTAACAACAACAACCGTTATATATAGGGGGTCTGCACACTTGCGTACAAAAAAGTATTTGAGTTTTACAAGCCATCCCTGGCGTAAAAATGGGCTCTGTTGTAAAGTCATAGTAAAAAAATGGTACTTATCTGTCTTTACGAGTGTTGTGACTCGTAACTACCCGCCTGAACTGACGATGCCTCAGGCCGCCTGGATGCCTGAGTCAATGGAGATACCGACAGGGGTACTCTGCCATGGCTTACCGTACCACTGCAGAATCCTTCATTGGAACGTTCATACTATTTTGAGTAATTTATTTTTTGCTTCAGGCCCTGCATTGTACTTTGTAATGCCTACCATAATGTCGTACCTTTTTATTTGGAGTTGAATCGACGTTCATGAAATAACATTATTGAATATAAGATACAAGTAGTGGCCTTGATTGAACTGCTGCAGTACTTTACGATATCGTAGACGTCATTCAAGCCTGCCTATGAACACTGCTTTGGCTATGCACTGCATAATGTTGCGTGTTTTTATTTTATGCTTCTGAGCAGGTTTTGCCATCACAATTAGGAAAAAACGGCAAGTGCGCCTTTTTTTTATGCCTACATGTAATAAGAGCGACTGAATTTTGTTTCATTTGTTGACTTGTATATTTAAGGTTATTTATTGGCTCAGCTATATTTTATTTTCTCTATTGATTGGTTTGAAGAAGATAATTTAAATGATGCAATGAAGGCATTATTTGGAAGTACATCAGCTTGTAACATCATAGTTTCTCGGCTGCCATACTTTAAGATATAAAATGAGACTTCCATAAATATTGTTTCCGTTGAAGGTTCTAATAAGAATAAAAAGGCACGGGATAAAACACACAGGGAGGTCATTTTTGAAAAAAACCTAAATTGAATGTATAAAAATGAACGTTTCGACTTACAAAGTAATTATCAACATCCGTATAGAACAATAGTGAAGTTTATAAATTGCAGCTGATGTTACTGCACAAAAAGTCCAGGAGTCATGATCTAAATCTTGATTGATGCTAACAACAAAGATAAGAAAAACTAAATATTCACTAATTGCAGAGGATAAGGAGATTGCATGTCGTTGAGTTCTGGTTCCAGCCTATGGAGCAGCACTTTCAAAATATCTGCTCTTGTTGTTTATTCTGTTGGTATCTTCTTCCCATTAAGCTAGTGCAATTTTTGTTGATTAACTTTCTGCTGTTCTCGCAGTACTTGTAAACCAAGCAAGAAGTTTGTGAGGGCAATGCGAATGCTTGAGCCCCCCCGTTTACCATTGTCTAAACTTGGACGCTGTCAACATAATATTTGCTAATATCCCTCCTCAGGGGGCATAGAATGGGCCATATTCCGTAAGTTGGGCTCGCCTATTCTATGTTATGGGGAGCAGCGAACCCAGAGGTAACCTGTAGGTTACCTTAGCCATATCTAGGCCTTTGGGACGTCCGTCTTTTGTTCTCACTTCATCGATTTAGTGAATGCTCCTTCTTCCTCTGTGAGATCGCCATTGTAGTGGAGACGGAGGCTTAAGCTACGAAGCATAATGTTTGTTAATAAGTCGCAGGTTTGTTTTCATGGCTTCATTGCCAGCAGAACTGTTTTCCCACAATACAAGACCCTACTTAGGATTTACTTTACCCTAAGAATGCATGTAATGTATATTTTTTTTTAACCAGAATGCAGTGTAGCTTAAGTAGTGACTCCGGCAGGACTGATTAAAATTAGTGATGGGGTGAATATCCGCATCCGCGGAATATCCGCACCTTTTTTGACATTTGCATTTGCCGATGCTAAGATGGTAACATCCGCAATCGCATCCGCGATGTCAGAACGTTAAAATCCGCTAGAGATCTGCAGCAAAAGAGGCGCGGACATGCAGGTATATCACTGTACTCTAAACTCATCTATATTTCTGAACACTACAAAGTCTCATTCGGATTGAAATGTGTGCAAGTGCTGACCCTGTCAACAAATCATCTAAGTTGCCTTCCCAAGTCTTGAACAAACTGCCGTCGTGAGAAGGGGTGTGTGTTTGTGGTGAGACAAATATTCGCATCTGCGGAACATCCGCACCTTTTTTTGAACATCCGCATCTTGCATTTACATCCGCGGATGTTGAGGTGGTAACATCTGTAATTGCAGCCAAATCCGCGGATGTCAGAACTCTTAAATATCCGCATCCGCGGATGTCCAAAAATGCCATCCGACCTATCACAAAAATGACATCCGACCTATCACTAATAAAAAAAGCTACTTGTGTTGCAGAAACTTCCCTCATTTGCTTGTCTGAAGTCACATCAGAAATGAACAATTTAATTCCGTCAACTAACTTGTCATCGCCCGCAAGATAATGTGCTATTGTCTCTCCTTGGCTCTATTTCCTGCTGATGTATTAGAAGTACTTGGCATGTACTATACTCAGCTGTCCAACAAATAACAAATTAAATCCTACTCTGTCAATACAGAAATAGCTCTCCCTGTAAACCCTGAAAGATATTCTAGCCTATCAAGTCAGAGCGCTGGTGCATGGTGCTCCTGTCGACTACGGTGGAGAACCCTCACTATTGTAATAATGCAAGTATTTTATTATTATTATTGTAAAACTTCTTGCTTAAGCTCCCACGGACGGGTAATACAACCCAAATGAAGCATCTTGCAACACTGGGAAGCCCAAAACGCGACTGAAGGAAATCCAGCAAAAAACCATTAACAGCTGACTGAAACGCTTGCAGGCCAATACACACAACATTCGCAAATTGTGTGAAAAGCTATCTCATTCATCTACAACCTTCCATATTTTAATTTTCTGTAACTTGTAATTGGAAATGAGCTTAGTAGACAGAAATGTAACATGCTATCCAAAGCTGTGCTCTCTATATTTTTTGTTATGTTATTATATCAATGAGCTTGTATTCCCTTCGACTTCTATATGTATAGGCCTATATTTCGTATTACAAAAGGTGCCAGCGGCATAGGTATGTTAATTTTAACTAGTGTTGAAATGTGGAGAATTATAGCAAAGAGTTTCTATTTACTAAAGCTTTTTGCACGATGGTGACATGGTCAATTTGGTGCAGCAGCAGCAGCAGCAAGAGCGTCGTGAGGACGCCCCACTTCAAGTGTCTTCCAGTAGCAGCAGCTCGAGCAGCAGCGCCTCAGGCTCCAATAATGCCTCAAGTACCGGTGAGGATATTGCCAATAAAGGCATAGGGGCTGCTGTTAAGAGAAGAGAAGGCGTGAAGCATACATCCGCGGGTCACAGGCGCTACGAACCTTCAAAGCTTTTGAAAAATGGTATTGTTGATGGCAGAAAGGTTGCTAGATCTAGCCAGGCGATGAAGCGGCCGCTCGAAACTGCAGCAAGTTTTGGTGGAGGTCCCCCTTCCAGTTCAGCTGTTGTGGCTAAGATACGTAGTAACAGTGATAGTAGTTGTGAAGCTTTGCTACTTAATAATACCAGCGCCCAACAAATTATGGGTAGTAATTTATGTCGTCAGAGCAAAATTACTTCTACAGACATGTGGCTGTTGAACAATAGTGGCTCTGGGTGTGCTTCTAACAGTGCTGTGAGCCCTTCCGCGCCACCTCTTGAGAAGGACCCTTCTGAATTAGCCGTTGGTTGTAGCAGCACCAACCAAGTTGCTAGCATAAACTACTCGTCTGAAGAATTGCGTCATGCTGGTCCTGGCTCTCCACCTTCGACTCGCCAATCTCCAGGAGTGGTTCGTAAGACTTCCTTGTCCACCAACAGCTCATCTCAATTTAGCCCCAACTCGACTCAGGCGAGTCCCGTTCCCAATCGGATGAACCGCACTTCGCCACTTTCGAGCCAGATATATCATCAGATGAACCAAGGAACTCCTGTATTGCTACCAACTGCTGATAACTCGTCAAATGCGTCTCACCGCCGCAATGACTCCGATTCGCGCGTTGGACTTCTGCGTCGCCAGCACACAGACATTGCTATGGCCCGTCGCTCCCATTTCTTTAGTAATCGTGGTGGTAAGTGTGGATCTGAAGATGACCAAGTCGTATTGACAAACTTTTCGTCAGTGTTGGACTCTTCCAGAGATGGCTCCCGTAATTCTCTGAGACGACAGAGTTCTCTGGATTGCGACCTTCATCTGTCTACTAGTGAGAGTGCTTCTAGTGACGCTCCGCCCCTGTTCCCAAGGGCTCCCACATCTCCAGCGTCTTCTCAGCAGGTGCTTTCGGTTGTCTGGCATCTTGATTATTAACCTGCGTTGTGTTTTTCCTCAAAACTGCCGTCTTTTCAAGTCGACTATCCTTGTTGATGTGTGTCCCTAAGAAATTAATTTCTGCAGCGAACTCTTTCTCTAGTTTCTCATCCCCAGTATTTTCCTGACTTGCATTCCTGAAGATACAGTGGGGATTTTTTCATTATTACGTCATTAGTGTAGTAGATCAAGTAATGTAAAGTGTTTGATGGTGATTGCGTTCCAAGTGTGAAGGGTAAATGAAGGCACCATTCGCAGTGGTGGGCCACTGTATCTTCTGGAACCATCTCAGCCACAACTCTGATGTCTATATGTAGCTAGATGGTATGCAGTCAGAAATCTCGCTAATTTCTATGGTAAATGTGTCGTGTACTTGCTTCTCAGCTTCTTTGTACTATATTAATATCTTAGCTGCTCGAATGTCTTGGTCTACCTGATACGATGATAGTGCTCCATTTCCCGTACTAGTTGACTGGGTACGTTTTTACTTTTCACCAGCGTATGATCTTACGTAGCTCTGCGTGCTTGCATTACAGCTTATTGTAGCCCTTTCATTGCAGCTCATTGTAGCCCTCTCGCTAGCCGGCTGTATTGAGACCAACGTGGTGTCAGTTGCGTGTGGCTCCTGCTGTCTGTTCAAGTGATGTTTCATGCCTTCCGGACTCTGCGGCTCTTCCCAAAATTCACATTTTGGGATTATAATTTTATCATTCTAAATGTTAATAGTGGTGACACAGAAAATTTCTCCAAATTTGGGATTATGACAGTGAAAACTATTGGGAGAAAATAGTTCTGGTAACGTATGGAAAATTAAAAGGAAATGTCAAAGAATATGCCACTTTCTTTGCCACCTTTAATTTTGGAACTGTGAAGAATTCTGTATCTTGTCTTAGCACTCTTATGGATGCAGGCTCTTACTTTCTCCCATGTCAAAACCTTATTATCACCCGTAAGCGGAGCGAAGAGCGGTGATAATGTTTTTTTTTTTTTGAAAATCCAAGTATATATGTTTGTTTTATGTTTGTCCTCCTAAAAAGAGGAAAGAATTGAGCAATGTTCATAAATTTTTGACGAGAGTCAGGTGGGCTAACATAGATGGGAATAATGCCAAAACTATAGAGTTAGCTCACCATAAAAAATGACTGCATTGAAAATGTTTCTCCTCCCTAAAAGAGGGAAAAGGAGTTGAACAATGCTCATAATTACCTCCGTCAAGGAGGTTATGTTTTCATTGTGTTTGTCTGTCTGCTGTTTGTCTGTCACAAAAATAACTCAGAAAGTTATGAACCGATTTGGACGAAATTTACAGGGACTGTTAGGTATGTTAGGAGGAACAGATGATTAACTTTTGGTGAAGATATGTCCATCAGTTTGTTTGCCTGCCTCATATTTCTCAATGCCATAACTCAAAAAGGTATGGATGGATTTTTATGAAATTAACATGAGTTGCTAGGTATATAACAAAGGGTAGATGACCAAATTTTGGTAATGATCCGTTTGTTCGTTTGTCACTGTTTTTAATTTTATGCTTGTTAGCACAATAACTCAAAATATAATGAATGTATCTTTATGCAATTTATAGGGGTGTTAGTAATATTAAAAGACATTAATGATTAAATTTTGGTGCAGATCGATTGGTTCGTTTGTATGGTGACTCATGTTTGTGTCATAACGTATGTTAGCAGTATAAATGGATCTTCAAGAAAATTGCACAAGCTGTTATTACCATCGAAAGGCACAATTGATTAGATTTTGGAGTTAATACAAAGAAAATTATGGTTTCAGAGCCAATTTGAATTTTTGGCTATCGTTGCCTTGCTTGGCGGAGGTATGCACTCTCAGAGTGCTCTAGTTTTTTGCACGGAGTCAAATAGATTGACATAGATGGTAAAAATGCTAAAACAGTAGAGTTAGCTGGCCATTAAAAATAGCGGCGTAGAAATGTGCCCCCACCGCCGGTGATGGTTTTACGTCACGAGTCGATTGATGCGAGTTCACGGCGGGCACATTGTGTATGGTAGAGCAGATGATAAGCGCAGTATAGAGTAAGAGGGTGCCCTTACAGCAGTTATCTCCCACTGAGTTTCTTCCTTCGACCAAACTGGTGCTCACCAGAGTGAAAAGATTTCAACTGAAGCATTGCCTCTCCATCACTGATCTACAACTGCAATTCATATGAATGAATCTTGATTGCCTCTTTAGGAAGAATTTTTGTTTGACTGCAAGGTTAGGTTATGCTTCTTAGCAGAATTGATACCATAATCGTTCATTTCTTTGATGAATTGAGCTGGTAGCTGCTGTGCACTCTTTGTAAGGCAATCTATACTATAATAAGAGAGCTGTCTGTCAGTCCGTCCGTCCGTCTGTCCAAAGCCTTAGTTTTCCCCTATCTAATACTGAAGAAAAAACTTCCAAGGCACCCAACTTTTTTGATGCGGAGAGGGTATCTTGGATACGGGGAGGCACTTGGGCGCTTGCCTGCATGCCCGTGTTTGGACACGTTCATTTTCAACGGTGCTACGGGTGATGTCTCTTAATTACGTCTCATCTAGACTATCAACCCTTTTGTTAAGCTGAGATGTTTGCAAATATATATTTTTACTAGTGGACCCGTGCGTGAAAAATTCACGCAATAACCTACACGTTTGCCTAATGCCTCTAGGCCGGTGCGGAATCTCCTCTTCTTTTATTTACTTCCTAATTTTCT
>LQNS02278174.1:1206990-1231977 GCA_001587735.2 Parhyale hawaiensis
ACGATCAACATAGGTCTGCCACAACGTGCGGTCCCGCGAACGTCGCCATGCCCGATAAGCCGCTTGTTTAGCTTCGAAAGCTAACCGACACTGGTCGTCAAACCACGGCTCATCTCATAGTCCTCTTCGGGATAAACCCCTCCAAAATGGACACAGTTAAATCGTTAAGCTCAGAGACAGGATCCTCACTGGGAATAATCCGGCGCCAAGGTAACGTTCTTACTGCCCGAGTAATAGCCACCCAGTTAGCCCTGCTCTTAACAAATACCACTCTCCTGGTGTCTACCACCGGAATAACCTGATTGAGATCCAAGGACACATTAAGATGTGAGTGGTCTGAAGAGCCAATAGGGGGCCAGATGTCACCGTCATCAAGTCCGGGACATCTGTCATAACCAGGTCGAGACAGTTACCAGCAATATGCGTGGACCCGCGAACCAGCTGCACACAACTAGACAAGGTGCCAAAGTCCAACGCAGCCGCACCATGACAATCAGTCGGTGATGCCAATCCCAACCAGTCCCTGTGGTGTGCATTAACATCACCCACAAAAACACATGCTGCCTTGGGATCCGTGCTCTGGATCGAGGCCATCGCCGTCAATAAACAGTCATAAAGAGAATCATCAGTTGCAGGGCTCCGATATAAGGAGAATAAAACATAATTATTCAGTCGGCCACACACCCTTACAACGATGATCTCATGACAGGTGCATTCGTGCACTGACTGCCGGTAAGCACAAAATCCGCTCCGGACATAGACGGCCATTCCACGGAATTCAGGCCCCGATCCACACAGCCTTCGAAAAGGGGAATGAAAACCGGCCAAGGCAAGCTCAGCGTCGTGCCTCCTGCCAGACACCAATGTCTCGGAGCAGAACACGACATCCACACCACGGGACACAAAGTCGAGCACGGCAAGGTTCGCATGCAGTCCTCTAATATTACAATAGAGGAGACGACACCCCCGAGCCCGACCAGGTCCCAAGTTGCTTTCCACATCCCCACAAAGTAAGAGAAAGAGAGAAAATATAAATATACAGTAATGTACAGATAAATACAGAAATATACAAAGAATCCCATAAACTGAGAAGATAGTGTAAAGCAAAAACAAATCTACGGTAACGATAGCTACGAAAGCGGCCAGCTATCTACGCGCCCCAGACCCTGCCGTCACCAGTACAGGCTTCGACCGAAAAGAAGAAGAAAGGAAAGGAAAAGAGCATCAGTTGGTACTACCTGATGGAAGAAAGAGAGGAGCAGACTGTGGAAGACTGAGTACCCAGCTATGGCACCAGCCTGTTCATCTCCTCTCAGGGATGCTGTTGGACCAAAAGGTCTCGTCTGCCTTTAGAGTGGCATTTCCTCCAACTCGGGGGCTACCCAGAGCCCCAAACCCAAATCCAGCTCATACAAACAAAAGAGGCGTCCGGTGGCCGTACAATGGGGGCGGCCTGATAATGCGCAGGCCACACGCAAATAGTAGTATTGTTTAAAACGATTATGGTCACGCTCCTTCTTATAGGCTAGCCTTTATGAGTTGAAAGATGCGCAGCAGACGTTCCTACAGAAACAGGCCACCATTTTTTTTTCGTTACACTGGCCCACATTGCATTAAAACATCAAATAGTATTATCTTCCAACTATTACCAGTATGCTTGTTATGAGTCACCGTTTATCTACAACAGATTGTTACCTTTGGTCGACTGTGTGGTAGTTATGTATCCCTGACCTGTGTGTTGATGAGCGTGCTCATGAGTGGTGTGCTATAATTCCAACTTACTGGGTGTCGTGCCGATTCCGCTGAGGTATTCTCCGGCCCTATGTGCAGTACTGAACAGTTGTCTATATTGAAGCTCTCTGCCACGTTCTGCTCCATTCCATGAGTTGGGCCAGGTCTTTTTGGAAGCTCAGTTTTTCCCTGGTAGGGTGATAGATTATTGGTTAAGTAGCATCCACAAATGTACTGTTAATTTATTGTGGATGTTGAGAACAACATCATTGATCTAAATTATAAATGGAAGTGGGCCAATCACACTACCTTGTGAAATCCTAGGTGATACCGGCATCAAGCTGGCTTGTCTCTCTTTGTAGCTTCACTTACTGCTGCTGACCAGTGAGCTGTGCTCGGATCCACAGTGAAGTCTCCCTGGATGCTAGGGGCTTCCAAAATTTTCATTAACTCATGATATGGGAACTTGTGAAAAGTGTTCTAGAAGTTTAGATAAACGTGGTCCACACCCTTTTCCCCATCTGTAATCTCTGTAACTTTCAAAAATATGTTCCATAAGTTGAGCAGCTTCTGTTTTCTTGGAAGCCATTGTGGGTGTTGGAAATGAGCTTGTGCATCTTCAGGTGATCAGTGATGTGCTTCTTCAGGAAGCGTTCAATTGTTTTGCTAACAACTTATGTAAGACTGTTTGATCAATATTTACTGGGGCTTTTCTTATCCCCCTTCTTATGTATCGGGATCGCATTAGCTAGTTTCCAATCTTCGGAACTTCTCCTGTTCTTAAAGACCCGATTGAATATTTCAAGCAGTGGCTTTGAGATAGCTGGAGCCATATCCTATAGCACAGTATAAGCACACAGGAAGAAAGATTATCTGGGCCAGTAGATTCCTACGCATTCAGGAGGGTCAGTTCCTAAAGAATTTCATGTTCAGTGAAAACTTTCGCACAATATGAGCTACAGTCATCGCTATTGGTTTCGGAATATGCATAATATTTTCACGGTAAATGCGGAAGTGAAATATTTGTTTAGGAGAGTAGCTTCTCTCTTGAGTCATTGGTGATTTTACCATCAGGGTTCTAGACTGGATCTAGCTATAGCTGTATTGAGTTATCTTCATCCAAATATTTGTAGAATGCCTTTGGGTTGCATTTTAACATAACAACTACTGAAACTTCTTTTCCCTTTTAGTAGTCCTGACTTGTTTCGGTAAAGTTTGCCATTGCGATTCCAACTTCTCTTTGCTGTGGCATTAGCTTACCCCATCAAATGCGGTATTTGTCCGTGCAGAGTAGTTTCCTTCACTTTTCTGCACAGATGCATCCTCTGGATCCCCTTTGTGCAGTACAACCAAGACGTCGGAAGTGCAAATAGTAACCAGAGAGGACTGATAAAGCTAGTTACTCAATTCTGTGTAACAAAGTGTAAATATTTTTTGCCATTTCAAACAAAGGTGTTCTTATGGCAGATTGAACTTTTGGGTTGATATTCTTTGTGCAAAGATATCGAGTAGATTATGGAATCAATCCTCAATTGACTTATTTGTATAGTTTAATTTTTTTTGCAATTTTTCTCCATTGAAAAAATGAAAGAAACTTCTAATTCTGAAAACGGTTCTTTATGTGTTTTTGATTAGTGATGCAATAAAACCTTTTTTTCTCTGTATTTTAACAGTTTCTAACTCATTTGGGAAGAACAAGTCTTAGGGATTTACCGAGTTCCTCCATTGCAAGAATGGAGGAAGGTTTTTTGGTATGTAATATTTTACTTTCACTTACACATGATTTTCATGACTTTTCTTGTGTTCAGTATGTAAATTGGGTCAATTTAAGACATTTTACATGAATGACGTTTTCGTCGCAAATGCTTAGTTTTCCAGATATATGACTTTGAAGTTCCCATTGTTTTTCTATGAGAGAAAATACCGAGCGATCCCAAACAAGCGAAATTAGGGTTAGGTAAGGTTATGTTAGGTTAGACAAGGTTAGGTTAAGTAAGGTTAGGTTAGGCAAGGCTAGGTTTGGGTTCTTTGAAGCCTGTGATGACATCGGCTATTTCTCCCATAGGAAAACAATGGGAACTCAAAGTCTAATATTTCAAAAATTAAGCATTTGCGACAGAAACGTTATTCATGTAAATTGTCTTAAATTGACCCAATTAACATACTGAAAGCAACAAGAACCCCCAAAAAAACTATGTGTAAGTGAAAGTAAAATTTTACCTGTTTTTTACTTGTAATTAATGAGGAATTCTTTCCTAACAAATAATCCTATATACTTGGCTGATAATTGTATAGTAATGAACATTGAACCCTTTATTACCTAACCATACAGAGGCTACCTTGGCTGATTGCCAGAAGCTTATAGTATTGAACACTTTTTCTATCAGGTAACTATACATACTTGGGCTGCTCGACTAGTATATCGTATCAAAGCTTTTCTCTCATAGGTAGCCATACATTCATGGGCTGATGGTCGCTACAGGTAATTTCGTGATCTACAGTATTGCCATATGCACCTCATAGTTTCTGAAGTAAACCTTTGGCTGCTTTTTGAGCCCTTCCACTGTTTACGTATTCGAACAAGTGATGTATTTTAGTTTTGTATTGTTGGTCTTAACAAGTCTCATATAAATTTGCAGCTTCCACTTGCAACTTGATGCCCTAAACAAATATTAACAAGTCAAGTCATACTTCCCAATAACATGTCAGTTCTTCTTCGAATTTGCTCTTCAAGCAAATTCAGGGAAAATGTAGAAATATTAACCCTTTCTTGGTATAATCGTTGATTATATAATGAATCTCGTCATGAATCACATGCCCTTCTGGAGGCATAGGATAAGTTGTGGACCTTATTCTTAGGTTGGTTAATTTCGCCCATCCTCTGTTATGGGTAAAACTGGGCTACCTTAGCCATTGAGAGGTCATGAAAATGAAATGTTAATTTTGCCCTCACTTTGGTTCCTTCCATTTTTCACTCCTAGTAAAGCTTTCTGTTGTCTTTCCTCTTCTCTATCAATGTGCAGTTCGATACTTGTTGATTCTGTTGGGAACAGTTTCGTCCATGGGTTCCACGATTTTCCTGGCGTCATATCCCTTCTTTCTCCTCTCTGATTCCCAAAGAGCAAAGGTTTAGCTTTGGCCTTAGATTGGTTAGATTCGCCAGTCCTATGGTATGGGAGCTGCATCGTCAAGGAGATCCTATAGGTTGCTATAGCTATGCCTGTGGTACGTCCTTCCTCTGTGCCCACTCTGCTCCTTTCATCATTCGTACTTGTATTGATGGCACTTCATTTTGTTCTTATTCTTCTTTCCCAACTTGCTGTTCTCATGCACATTGATCTTGTGGCAGACCACCCTTGTGAATGGGTTCCACATTTCTTCTGACGTACTATATTTCCCTTATTTCTTCCTCTGTGAGATCACTTTTTTTTAGTGGAAATCGAGGCTTAAACTAGTCAATCTATTTTTCTTTTTGAAGGTTCCATTGAGTTTACTGAGGAGGCTTGGGCTAATCTCTAGTACATTCATCATATGCTGTGTGAATGGATTTATTTAGCAAGCTTTTAACAAGAGGTTCAGTTTTTGGCAGCTTTGAACTGATTCCCCTTTTGTTGTCGCACTGAAAATGCAACTTCTCCTCTGGATCCATGTCATGGGCATTAGAACAAACGTGTGAAAAAAAGCTGTCAGGCGTCTGGTTGTATTTTATTTTTTTGTTTCTTGCCGAACATCTTTTGAATAAAGTAGAAAATAGGAGATAACTGCAAACTTTCCCTGGGTGCCGCTGCTTGTTTTGTGTAAACCATAGTTAACGCGTGAGATAAGCGAGTTTCATGTATGCCAGCAACTGACAGTGTCTCACATGTTATGAGTGTGTCCTGTGAGGTAGCTATTGGGCCAGTGCTGTGAAGCCAGCAATTGACTGCATGTCGCATATTAAATTTGAGTGTGTACTCCTGTACTGTAAAGTCTACTGTGGCGGCGTGTCTATTATCATTGCCCATAACTCGTCTTCCATGTACCTATTTGAGCTTTACTAATATGTCCAGCCTACTAAAACTTGTATTTTGTTGTTAAAGGTCATTGAAGAGATTATGAATAGTTTCTTGGTCATTTATTTCTCTGTAAGTCAATAATTCTTGGTGTATTGTTATTTGTCTAATAACAGAGCATGTTGTGGCGTTCAGTACACTAGTGTATGATCTGCTAAGCCTGTGAGTTAGTGTGTTTGAGTCTAAAGTGCGTATGCGTCGTTCTTTGCTGTAACATACTGCTTCAATTTTCTGCGTGTGATTATAATGTTTCAAGCATCGTCTATGCATATAAGATAATCCCTCGGCATGCTAATATTACTTGCTGTGCAACTTTGCCATTATATATAGTCTGACCATTTTATCAATGTGATATTGAAGTCAAATTTCTCTATGGCGGTGCCATGTCTATTGATATTTTTGAGATTTCTCTATATGCAGGTAGTGAGCAAAGCTACGATACGGGCCGAACAAAATCTCAGAAACACTCATAGAATTGGCAATGCTATTGAGAAATTTGATCAGGACCAAACTCTCTGGATAAAATGGTCACAGACTATAATATCTTGTGTGTCTTAAACTTCATAAAAACTTTGACTTGTGCTTTATTATTGCATTAGCGTTAGTTTAATAGATATATTATAGCAGTTATATGGTGATGTGGGGCTTTGCAATGCTACCCCCTCAATAGTAGCTAAGTCTTATTTTAAGAGTGTCGTGTAGTAGTTTTATTTCTTTGAGACAGAATGCAATGAATCAACAATTGGAAAATTATTTTATAAATCATGACGTATTGTTCATTTGCATTTCTTGTTTTAAAAGGTTTTACTTACTTGCAAGACTTTTTTCAATTGTAACATTGAATTTTACCAATTTGTCGGCGTGATCATTTTTGTCTGGAGAAATTTTATGAAAGAAGTATAATGTGATATTGTCTTGAAAGGAAGTGTAACAAGTCCAATCAAAGAAGTACATACTGTACTGTTGTGTTACAGCGGTCTGTAATTGTTACAAGTTACTACAAACTGTAAAAATATTTATCAAAGAAGTACTGCAGTGTTGTATAACAAGGGACTTGAGTTGCACTAGACAGCCACGGTCGCACGTGTAATGTTGCAGGTGGACACGTGTGTGGTACTCCCAGTAGGAGGCATATGGTGGGCCATAGGGTCAGGCTAGTGAGGTTTGTCTACCTATGTGATGGAGAGCTGCGACCTCTGGATTCTGAAGGTTGCCTCTGCTAGGCCTTCGAGCCATTTCTCTTTCTTGCCCACTTTCCTTACTCCCGTTTTCATATTTCTACTGATGAGGTTGTGTTGTGTTTTTTCTGATACTGTTCTCATGCGTGTGATCCTGTGTGGAAACTCTCTGTTTCTTGGATTCCACATTTGTATCGCCATACTGCATGGACCTTCCATTTCCTCCCTTGGAACACCATAGTTGCGTCTAGAAAAGCTCAAACAATATATATTACTCACTCTCTCTGATGTACTTCCAACTCTTCATTTCTTGAAAAATTCATTTTACTCATAAACTATTTGAAAAGTAATGAGCTCAGCTGCCATCAGAAATATCCCTGAAAAATTTAAAATTATGATACCTCTTACTGTTATTTACATCCATCAAAAAGACTATGTTTTTTCTAGTTTGGGTATGTCTCTCTGTTTGTTTGCCTGTCACCAAAATCATTAAAAAAATTATGGATGGAGCTTAACAAAATATCCAGGAATTGTTAGGTATATATGTTAGGAGGAGCAGATGATTAACTTTGGGTGGAGATTATTCAACCATTTGTTTATTTATTCGTCTGTCTCCTTTTTTCTTAGTATCATAAGTTACGTAAAAATTTATGAGCGGATTTTTATAAAATTTAGAGGAGTTTTTGCGTGTATCAGGATGAGTTAATTATCAATTTTTTGTGATTATCTGTTTGTATGTTTCTTTGTTTTTATGCTTGAATTGTTAGGAATGTTAAAAAGACATTATTGATCAAATCTGGTGATGATTGGTTTGTCTATTTGTGTATTTGACTAATATTTGTCGAAACATAACTCAAAAAGTTACAGATGGATATCAAGAAAATTACAGAAGCTGTTAAAAGTGTCAAAAGGCGTAGTTGACCAGATTTTGATGCTGATGGAGAGGAAATCAAAGGTTCAAAACCAATTAGAATTCTTTGTTGATGTTGCTTTGCTTGGTGGAGGTACCTATGCACTCTCAGAGTGCTCCAACTGTTGTAGTGCTGATTATACTGTAAAAGATCTAGGTATAGCACCTGTCAGTTTCATCTTAATTTTGTTGAACAACAGAGGTGAGTGTAATTAAAGCAACTTGGACAAAGTACCGTAGCATTTCTGTTCTTTACTCAATCGGCTACCCCAAATAGTACTTATGTGTTGGAAGCAACGGCACAAATAAATGAGAGCAGCTTATAAAATTGATTAAAGTAATTTGATGACTGTTCAAAAATGTAAACTGCTGCCAGTTAGATACAGAAATTTTGCGGCAACGAAGTCTTTCAAGAAATTACCTATATTCATGCTTCTAGGTGTAGTTTCATTTGCTATGAAGCAAAGAAGCTGAAGGAAAACTGGCAACATCGATCAGGAAAACCGGTATGGCATCTTAATAACAGAAAAAGTGCCCCGAAAAAAACAGTAATGCAGCAGTGGAGAAGTTAAAACCATAAAAAGTGAATGAAAAGAGCCTCCTCTATCTTAAAAGCGAAGGAGAAGCCAGTGAAGGGGTGGCTTTGTTTAGTATTTGCCTGAAGGTGCCTAGCAGCATTCCCACAACTGGAGAATTTGTCATATTTTAAAAGATAGAATAGTGAATTGAAGAAAGGTAAAAAAATACAGAGCCGTAACGTACTAGTAAATCTGCTCAGTATTTTGATGATGTGTGCGTGTGTGTACCGCATACAAGTACATATAATTGTTGAGGAGACACCCAATGCGCATAATATAAAGTTTTTTTATTGGAAAATAATATTTGACACTCGACGTATTTTCTCCATCTGTTGTTCTGGAGATAACTTCCTCCAGTAGTTTGTAGGCTATGTTAACCTCAGTTAGGAGCTGCTAGGCATCTGTCATTATTTGTACTCTTTTTGATGAACATTCCCCTCAGGAGGCATTGGATGGACCATAGAGTTAGGTTAGTTTAGTTCGCCCAACCTATGTTATGGGGAGCACTGACCCTAGGGGAACGCTGTAGATTGCTTTATCCATGAGCTAGGCCTCCGGAGCGTCTGTCTTTCATGCCCACTTTACTTCCTTCCGATGTCATACTCCTGCTCATCCTAATTCCATCTCTTTTTCCTCTTATTTCCGGACTTTCTGTTCCCATGCGCGTTGATCCAGTGTGGGAATACCTTCGTGCATGAGTTGCCAGTTTCTATCTATATGCTGTATGTCCCTTATTTCTTCCTCTGTTAGATCACCTCAGTTGTGGAGATGGAGGCCTAAACTATTTTGTAAATTTCATCGAATATTCTGATGAACTATTTTCTTGGTATATCTCATTTTTCACGGGCTATGTGTCAAATGCTGTTCCATCACTTATTTAGTTTTTCTGAATACATTACCTGCTCGGTATTACGGCGTTAGTTGTAGCTTTGGGAAAACTTGACTGAGGAAGACTACATCAAACTATTTTAGTGATATTAGGTTTCGTAAGATCACGCGCATTACAGATCGGTGAAGAATGTTTGGTAAGAGGAGAAGCTTACTTTGCTTCGAGGGAGCTGTATAGCTCCCCTCAATTAGTGCGCTGCGTTGTGCCGTCTGTTGCTGTAAAGGTAGCATTAGTGCTGCTGGCTCTACAAATGAAACAATTTAAAGTTGTATTGCGATATAGTGTCAAAGATAATACTTATAGACTTGGGACATTGTGATTCCAGGACCGTCGCAGTGGCGCCGTGGACTCCTCTCCCGTAGGTGGTGGTGCCCTGGGTACTCCTGGAGCCCGGACCAGCTCGGTACTACCTGACCTGCTCCCTCAGGTAATGTACACTGCACATATGTGCGGCTCGTGTGCACTCAATGGTAGCTCCGCTGTACCTACACTGTGTGCCTGCTGTAGCCTAACTTATGCTCGATGTTTAGGCTCTACTCTCTCTGTTCGTGTAATTTGTGTGTCACTTTTGTACCATGTGAGTATCATTCATATTTTCTTATGATCGCAACGCTGACCCCATAGGTGTTAGATGTATTACTGCGCCTTATAGTCTTACAATATACGGAGGTAACTTAGTTCTGGGGAATATGTATGCAAGCCTACCTCTTATTAGGGGTAACTCGTGTGTAAGGTTGCAGACGTGGATCAAGTATGTTTCCCGTATCGAGCAAGGTCTCTTTATCAACAACTCCTCGCATTCATTTTACTTTTTTTATTCTCTAATTACCACGACAGAAAACATATTAATTTAGCCCAGTCAAAGTGTTTGTTTAATTAAAATTTTGCATGTAAGTACATAGGGCAGCCCTATCGTTGTACTTGTGTTACATAGTGGCCCTGCAAGCGGCTGCAGAACCATGTGTCATGTTTACGCTGGCAATAAGTGTCCTTATTTTGGATGTGTCCCTCATTTGTTGCGATATCACCTCAGCTTGTGTTGGTCGGGTAACTTCTGGTGCGCATGCAATTGCTGTGTCAAGTGGTGAAACGATAGCCTTGTGTTAGCAAAGTGCATTTCCTTAGCCCCAAACCATTCAATTATTTATTCTATTCAAGGTAGTCGTGTCTTGAAAGTCTTGTGTTAGGTAGGCAAGAGTGGATATTTTCTGCTGGAACCGCCGCTAGCTGCAAATCGTCCATATATATTTTGTAGCGTCGCTAAAACACAACTGTGTATCTTCCGCAGAAGAAGTATCTAAATGTTAGCCGGGGGCGAGTGCCACAAGTGAAGTAGTTACGGATGTCCCTTCAAAATTGGGGTGGAATATAAGAGCGAGATGTAAGATCCCCCATCCTCCTAGCAGCGCCCCCAGAGGGACCATACGGCTTTACTTGACCTTAGCAAGGCCATCAGCACTTCTTTTCTCCGTTCGCACTTCACTTAATTCCAGTTTCAAATCCCTACTGATTATACTCTCCCTTATTCCTCCTCTTCTCTCTCCCTACTTGGTGAACCCATGATCATGAGTGGGACTACCCTCATGCATGGGTTCCATGTTTCTCTTTGCATACCGTAAGCTATGCTTTTTGTTTTCTTTCTTACTAGGTACAGCAATGATGTTCTGGTGTGAAGGTTTTATGTAACCTAAATATAATATATATGACTCAGAAAGCTGGGCAATTTTCTGATATTTAAAAGGCCCGTAACGCTTTCGTTTTTTTATTGAATTAACGCTTTCACAAGACTTGACGATCAGCTATTTAATTTAAATTTTCAAGTCTCTAGTGGACTCTATAATTGTAGCATTCTCCATGCGATGTATCAATTGCCATTTAGTTTCTGTCCCGCCTTGAACGTTAATTTTTGCTCTCAGGATTTTCAACTGCTTTATAACAATTTTGATGCTCTAAATACGAAAATAACACCAGTTTTATTTTATGAGGTCAGATTTTGTGCCACGCCGATTACTAAAGATAATTCGATCTTCTGACAAAATCGACATTTGATGGTCAAAAACTGATATGAGGGTGAAGTGTGGTTAGGTGATTTAGAGGCATTGCGACGTTCTACTTCCGAATGTCGCATCGATTTCCTTCAATCAAACCAGGATTTTCTCATATCGCCACCTCTTTTAGGTTTTCGTGCCCTTGTTTAAATCTTTTCGAGTTATGCGATTGTGACGATAGCTATTGAAGTGCGCTTATGTTAAGCTCATATCTATCTCACGTTATGACTAATAACATGTCAGTGTTTCTTTTCAGCTAAATGATATGGCTTCGGGAAGAAGATTTGTAAAAATACACCCTTTTACTTTGTTATCTAATTTTTTAGCTTTTCTAAAATTTTGTAGCTCATTGCGAGATGAGGTTAATAAAAATTGGTTTACGTCTACTATTAAAATCTTAGAGTAGAACGTTTCGATGCACAAGCACCTACTAGTATAAGTGTAAATATACCTTTCCTCTAGTGCTTGAATTTTAGGCGTAAACATATAAGCAGATACATAAAGCTGGATACAACGAGCGAGCCGCATGCATACATCAAACTCCTGACTTGCGACTTACCTTGGTGTGTAGTCTACCGTTTTTCATTTTTTCAGCTTGTGCATCGAATCATTGCACTCTTAAGATTTTAAAAATGGACTTAAACTAATTTTTATATGTAATGAAGTAAGTTTTTTTCGTTTTCTTCTGCGCATATAATGTTCATACGGTAATTACTCAACAATCTAGTCAAATTTCATGAAGCTTGCTTCCCTGCTACCGAATAAGACGGCAAAAACTCTTTTTGTAATTAATCTCAGTTTTTCGCTAGATTATAGGTAATTTACATGCGCTGAAAACGAAAATTACGCCAATTTATCTGGATCAGGTCGAGGCTTTCTGATGCGCCGATGATAAAAGCCCAGATTTTCTTAAGAAATTTATAACATTTCTGTATATTTGTGGTTGATGGTAAACATGGTAAGCGCGTTTTGCGAAGTTTATGACTACATTCTCGTCTTGAACAATATTATAGTCGGCGTCGATGTAACATTATAGTCCCCGTCGATGTAACAACATTATAGTCGCCGACGATGTAACAACATTATAGTCGCCGTCGATGTAACAACATTATAGTCACCGTCGATGTAACAACAATATAGTCGCCGTCGATGTAACAACATTATAGTCGCCGTCGATGTAACAACATTATAGTCGCCGTCGATGTAACAACATTATAGTCGCCGTCGATGTAACAACATTATAGTCACCGTCGATGTAACAACATTATAGTCGCCGTCGATGTAACAACAATATAGTCGCCGTCGATGTAACAACATTATAGTCGCCGTCGATGTAACAACAATATAGTCGCCGTCGATGTAACAGAGTACAACCGGCGTATTCTTCTCCCCAAAGCCATGTCATTCAGCGAAAAGAAACATTGACCTGTTACAGTCATGATGCATATAACCTTAAGGTAATGTGCATTACGATATCTATTGCCAAATTTACAGAAAGCGAAAGTACTCGTACTAGTACCTACACAAAAACGAAAAAAACTCGTCATAGCTGAGCTTGAGGGAAGCAAATAAGATATTTGTAATTATTATTACTCTCAGTTCAATTGAAAAAGCTTAGCCCTTTTTTTTGACCGCTGAATTATGGAGTTGGTGAGAAGCTCAGATTTTCTTCTGTTTGGCTTAGCACAAAGTTGTGACCTGATACGCAGCAACGGGTGTCGTTTCGTGTAGAGCGCATCGAAATAGTCCTATGTCCGCTTAATAACCTGGAACTAATGTAAAGGTTTTGGTTGCCTAGGGTTATTCATTGTTGTGGTGGTTCTTGCAGCATATAATGTGCTGCATGCAGTACCACTGCTGAATAATCATCGCTTAGTGCAGTTTATTTCTACGTCGCATCGCTACCGCGTAGGCAACGAGGTCGCAAAGAATATGCTGTGATGCGAATATCTCCAGTGAGCTTAAACATGCGATCTAATGCCAGTACTCAAGTTTCAAAGCATTCCGAAGAAAGCACAAAGTTTCACGGGGCTTCCATTATTAATAATTTAGGACGATTCCTTAAAAAATGCAAAAAAAAATAAAGTGCTACATTGCCGAACGACTATGAAGCAACAAAATAATAGTTCACTATTAATATACTGTATATTGAAAACGGCTTAAAAGTGACCTCGCCCGATGTAGCATCTGGCAGAAGATCCTGCTGAGAAGGTTAGTTTTGTAGAGTTAGGTAGGTTCTCTATATATGTCGACTTCTGTTCCGCGAGGTGGGCCGCCGAATGGTGGTAAGCGACCCATCCCATGGGACTCCTATCTGGTCCCGTGTGGGGGGCCACGGAAGGGACCCCCGCGCTACTGTTCGCTTTCTTCTGTCTTCGTTTCTTTTCGTTTTTCGTCTCCTTCTCTGCGCCGCACGGCTGAGCGATTTCGTTCGACCGAGCCGTGTGGAGTTGGAGATGCTTGCGCCTTATTTTCTGCCAGACGTGGTGCACCTGGCCAGGATTGTTCTAATAGAACTCATTTGAGTTCGACTAAACTTCTAAACTATATCATACAAAGTTGCTTCGCTGTTATATAGTCTTTGTATCTAATACGGCGGGAAAACCCACAATATAATAATAAAGATGACATCAACTAATTTAGAATCTTCACCCAAGGGTCAATAGAAATCGACGTGAACAAATACAAATGGGTTATCGTACACGCCTAGCAGAAACATTGGCTCGATTAAATACACAAGTTAGGAACTCATATGTCACAGTTCGGTAGGTACTGTCACAATACCTGCTGTATTCCCTGCACCAAATTGTTCGAGGGTCACACGGCAACTACGCTGAGGCAGGATAAGTGCAGGACGTCACAGAGATGTAGAGAACTGACATTTAGGTGCCCCTAAATTGTGCGTGTGTGTAGTGTGGTATGTGCGGCCGCTGAGAGCGATTGTATATTGGGAGCTCTGCTCTCTACTTGTTTGTGAGGGAAGCTCAACACAGAGCAACTTTTGTTTCGAACTCTTCAACATTCATCAAAACCCACAAAATCTTCCATTTGTGACCATTGTATCTAGAGTGATCATGTTTTTAAGAACAATATGTAGTTTTTCAATTTTAGCCCACTGCTGACCTCCATTTTAGAATCCTTGTAGCTAGGTATGTATCAGGATTTTGGACATAGTCGTACATTAGGCCAGGGTCATCCTCTTGCTGCTAGGGATGAAGTAATGTACATTTCTCAGGGCTGTTACCACCCTAGCTCTGGCGCAGAAATATTCCATACCATTAGCACCTCTGATGGCAGTAATTATCACTCTACTTCCTACGCGCAAGCATTAGCTTCCTTATTGGCCAAAGACCGCCCATCGAGATGCACTGGCGGGCAGCAGGCTAATAACTGAATCACGGCTCAGTCCTATTAATATACTTGGAAAAATTAATATGGACAATATAAGTTGCTGCACCCTGATGTCAGGGGTGCTTAATTATCTTCAATATAATCGCCGACAAGCACAAACCAAGTTAGCTCTACTGCCGCTCGCTATGAAAATCGCTTGGCAAAAGCTTACGTTACAATGACACACTTGCGACACCGAATTAATCAGCCTACTTCCAACGTACGCTTATTGGAGTGTCACTGGAAATCACTATCACGCTCGCGGTAATGAATTAAACTTAATTCTCAGAGGCGTACATTATCCGAACTAAACTGGCATTCAAGTATGACAATTCTCTAAAGTAACCGCGACTATACGACAAGTGAATTGATAGCAAGGTGATTATAATGTCATGAAATGAGAACTAGAAATCGAACTGGTGATGAAAGGTTGTAGAAAATATAGAGAATGGATAAGACCACAACTCACGATCTTGATTCCGTTGGCTATTGATTCAACTGTCGAAAAAGTCGACACGGCGAAACAGCGAAACTGAAGTGATGAACCGGCCACCCGCTGTGGGGGAGGGGGGCGGGTTGGGTGGAGGACCGGAGGACACGGACACTGTAGGCGCTGTTCTAAGGGAAACTCTGCACCTCTGGCTGATGCCTTCAGGTCGAGCTCACATCGATCGCTTCGCATGCCGAAGTGTGGTGCTGCACAGCGCACGGCACAGGGGGGAGCTTTGCAGTGGCCGCGTCGTCACACAATGAACTACATAATGCTAATGAAAACTGCGTTCCCACAGGCAAGCATGCACAGCTCGCGTGCTACTTTGAACGCTCCAACAGTACTGCACGTGAAAAGAATGCTGCAGCTCACGTCCTAATTTATTTCAATTAATTTATTGCACATAAGTGAAAGTGCCAATAGAAAATAAAGAACGCAACTGCAATTGTAGCTACATCGTACAGGTACATTGCTAAACTTAGGCCGGCGATAAGCGAATGCACAGCAGCTGTGAAGCTCTTTATAATTTCATATGTGCAGTAGTTTATTAGCTACCTTGGATAGATTTGTTGGCTATTCTCAACTGCCGTTTATAATCCGAGTTTTGTCGCTGTGAGGAAAGTGGATTTTTCGCTATCCGAAACGTCTGGCGTTGCAGGCTTCTGGTCACATTTAGAAGTTCTTATCCTAGTTGAGAGTTTGAGTGAGGTGGTTCAATTTATACGCTGCCCATTTCCCGAGCTCAGTTGACAGAATGGACATCACCGAAATGCTGGTAATTACGCGACGATTGTATAACGCAAACCATTAGTGCTTTAGCATGTGTACTGACCCACACTTGCACGCTTCTGTTATACTGCGCTGCTTCAGACATGTTGGCTGCGAGCCACGTATCTTGCATGCCTCGCCCTCATAGTTCTGCTTCAGACATGTTGGCTGCGAGCCACGTCTCTTGCATGCCTCGCCCTCATAGCTCTGCTTCAGACATGTTGGCTGCGAGCCACGTCTCTTGCATGCCTCGCCCTCATAGCTCTGCTGCAGACATGTTGGCTGTGAGCCACGTCTCTTGCATGCCTCGCCCTCATAGCTCTGCTGCAGACATGTTGGCTGTGAGCCACGTCTATTGCATGCCTCGCCCTCATAGCTCTGCTTCAGACATGTTGGCTGCGAGCCACGTCTCTTGCATGCCTCGCCCTCATAGCTCTGCTTCAGACATGTTGGCTGCGAGCCACGTGTCTCACATGGCACATGCCTCGCCCTCATAGCTCTGTTTCAGACATGTTGGCTGCGAGCCACGTGTCTCACATGGCACATGCCTCGTCCTCGTTAGTCTCTAACTAGCCGAGTGTCCTCATACGATTGTCGTCAGCTACGGCACAAGTTTGTCATTGGAACGACTCCAGCCAACTGTTCTCGTTTCCCAATTTCAGTAGAAGTTCACGCTGCCGCAACTGTTGAGAAGAGATTCTGTCTGTTCTCTCAAGCATTTATTTGAAACTCATAACAAACGTTGCAGTCTTGGATTAGAAATGGTCGAGATGCTTCAGAGATATTGCGACTATATGCGGCCGTTGTTGAAACAAGAATGCTGGTTTGACTAACGGAAATTCACGAGTTAATTACACAAAATATAATGGTGCGTTCCTCCCTTGTGCACAGTACGAAATAGTTACCTTCACTACAGCAATGCTAATATCTTCGACGGCGCAATTTGAACTTTTTGGTGACCCTCATGAGATTGTGAGGGGACGCAGTTGTATTGCCACTCGCTCTAGGCTATGCTTGCGTCCTTGGAGCATCTGCAGCTAGGCTGTAGTAGTCATTAGCGTGTGGCAACTTGAGTTCAAGACTAGGAACGGAAAGACGTCAAAGTGATGAATAGTTTGCACTCTAAACCACGCTCTTTGCATTTACTCAATAATGATGCATTTACTTGAATGGTGTAGTGTACAATCCGTAGTCAGTATTAATAGTTGGAGCTTATTTGATAAATAGTGGTGGTGTGTGAGTTGCATGCTATTTGTACCGTGAATTTTGTATGGAGTTATGTCTGCAGTACGTCTGACTCCATTGCTGTTTCAACGATCCGTTCTTGAGCCCTTAGACTCGTGGAAGACTCTGTCTGCGAAGGCATGCTCATTTTGAAAGAAAAGACGCTCGCTCTTCCGTACGAACTGTACATTTGAGTGCTAAGTTGGACTTCTAAGGAGCGTTTCGGGGGCTCGGCTCTCGCCTCGCCTTCTACCGCACAACTTTGGCGCGTTGGGCTTACAGAGCTTAGGCCGCTTATTTTTCCACGTCCATTGGGAGAGTTGGAAAATGCGCTTGTATATATGACACCTTATGAGTAGCGGACTGTGGAGAATCTGTCTCTTATAGTCGTCGTGACGTCGCACCCATTTCTCTATAGCGTCGTAAGTATAGGACACTTGAAATGAACTTTTTAAAGCAGCTTCCAAATTGCCGCATACTTAACCCTCCTCATGCTTTGTGAAGACTTTTATCTAATACAGCGTCTCTTGAGTTTAAGTCTTGTAGCTTTCAATGGTTCACGTTTGAATGGGAACTCTGCATTTTGCGTATTCATTGTTATTCCTTTTTCGCATGCTGTTCTTCATTTATTTACCTGATATTTTTCTTGCGTTTTGCGGTGGCAGTTTTTTTTTTTCATTTTTAGCCATTTCATCTATCTGGTAATGTTCGGTTATGACTTTCTTGGTCAACTTGTTTTACCCTTTCTATTAACAAATACTTTTATGGAGCATGAGCTATAACCTTGCATGTGTTTGCTTTTGCCTGTTTGCACTAACTTTGAGTTGCTATCTGTTCCCGGTGTGTGCACGCTCGCCCATGTAGTCAGCTATTGCTTCCAGACAAGGGCAACGACCTCCACCTCGACTGCCGCCTCCTCCAAGCAGGCGACAGCGACTTGCAGATCCGCAGCCTCACTTAAACACTCCACAAAGCAAGACCCAGTCCCCGCGCCCGAACCCTGGTCCTAGAAGAAGCAGTGAGCCCGACGTGAAGATACTTCCAACGAAGCGAAATCCAACTGCATTCGGTATTTTCGCTTTTAAAGCTGGCCAGAAGAACTATCAAACTCCAAATCAACGAACTGAATCTTCTTTCAGTCACAAAAACCGTACCGATCATCCTTCAGTGACTCAATCTGGACTTCAACGTCAGAATACGAGTCCAGACCTTGCCCCGACGCCCAATTCTGCATTTGGCCGGACGCGTAGTTCTTTCCGAGACGTTCGGGCCGCTCCCATCTCCCGCAATATTTCCTTTAAATATCAACCTGGCGGCTCTCCAACTGCTGCACCAACATCTTGGTCTCCTGCTTCTTCAAATGCATCAACCTCAGTACCTGGAGGTCCGTCACACCTCTCTGCAAGTCCCCGCTCTCCAGCTACCAATATTGATGCTGCAAGGGCTGCCAATTTGTCCCCACCTTCTGTTGCTTCTGTATTTCCTACAGATTCTTCCCCTACGGATGCCGGTTCCTTCAGAGCTGAAGATATATACACGGCCTCTAATTATGCTGTACCTCTTAATACTAATCAAAAGAGTAACTTGGCTCTTGCACCCGAGGTAAGTTGACGCGCTGTTTGTACAGTTGATGCTCATTCCTTAACGAATACGCTATGTTGGCTTCTTTTTTGTTTTGTCCTGATTAAAGAGTTCATGCTGCTAGTTGCGAACCAGCCTCGAGCACTTATCAGTATATGTATAAATAGCTGCACTGGGAGGTTCTGCTCCAAGTATCAATTATGAACATCTTGTACGGTATATTCGATGGCCCTACTGTACTGTGAGTTTATTTTTGCCAGTCCAGTGTCGTTGAAAATATTGGCACTACCTATACTAACCGTAAGTTCAAAGGTTACATTGATGGGAAGCAAACTCCTAAGTTGCATTTACGTTTCGCCATTTCTTTTCATAGTAGCCTTCGTACTTGATGGAGCGGTGATAGCGCTGCAGCCTGATGGATAGCCTACGTATACAGCTCTTGTATGCACTGTGCCAGTCGTCTTTTTGTTTGCAGTGTCAGTGAGCATCGTGATCCTTTGCCCACGAGAGAAACTCTTGTGTTAATCACTGCATGCGACTCTCGCATCTTTATGCTCAGTCCAAGTTGCCCAAAGAGAGTTGAACCTTTCAGTGAAGTTATTCGCCAGAAATGCGTCGTGTTACTGCTGGATGTATAGCTTGCTTCTTCTCAAACCACTGAATGAACTCTGAGATATCTTAGTTATCTTAATTCTTAATTATCTTAATTCTTACTGCGCTTCTCTTGAAATCCTGCACGCCCAATACTATTTCAGGGATGTTGTCAGCCAGTGCCTCCATCTTTACGCGCCTCTTCGCTTCAGACAATTGCTAGAGATTTAACCGCCCATAGTACCAAAGTACAGCCCACCCTCCTTTCTCTCACAATTTGTAGTTAAGCTTGCCATTCTTTTTATTTTTTTTTGCCCTATGTACTTCTATGCTTGGGGGGCCTAAATTGTCGTTCTGCGTTTGGAATCCTTCACAAAGGCCTTGCATGTTGCTCTCCATTCCTTCTTGCTTGTTTTTTCTCTTTTTTTTATATATCGTAAGACTTTTTTGCTCAATGTGTAACTTTCGTGTCTGCATGCTCCGTGTATCAAGGGAGAGACACCACATTTTTTGTTTAGGTTATTATTGAGATGTGAAATCTCACACACTTGAGCGGCACCCATCTCGGCCCTATGAGAAACTTCACTAGATACTTCCGTTCGACTGCAACAAGAGAGTTCATGAGAGAGAAGAGCGTAGTTCTGTGGGTGTTTGTAAACGAGTTTGGTCTGAAGAAAGAGGCATCGTGGCTTGCCTGTGTTTCGCGTGGCATCACATTGGTGGAAGAGAGCGAAGGAACTACGGACAATTTGGGTGGAAATAAAGATAGCACAACTAGAAAGAAATTAAATTTCCGCGTTACTACATCCAGATTAGAGAAGAAGCATATAAAAACAAACCGGCGTCGCCGTATTGGACAGTTGCTCCTCCACATTGTTACCTTTATATTTGGAAATTAACCCATTTCTTAGCATGAGAAGACAGTGTGGGTTATCTGAAAAGGAAAAGGGTCAAGTAAGCGCATTAAATGAAAAAGGATACACTATGTCTGAGATTTCTAGGAAGGTTAGCAGATCTAGAAAGGTGGTAACTAACTTTTTGAAGAACCCAGAAGAATACAAAAAAAATCTCCTGGCTGCCCTTCAAAATTGAGCCCTACAGCCCGCCGCCTTCTCCGTGAGGCGTCTCGGACAGGAGAGGGGTCAAAAAGCCTGCAAACATCCCTGCAATTAAGTGTTACACCGAGAAGAGTGCGACAGATCCTGGGTTCATCTAAGAACTTCATTTAAAAGAAGAGAAAAACTGCACCAGCACTCACGAAAGCACACAAGGCAAACGCCAAGAATGGGTTCGAGAAAAAGTGCAACGGAACCATAAAAATTGGTCTAATGTTATTTTTTTCCGATGTAAAATGTTTAACCTAGAGGCTAGACGGACCTGACGGTTCTCAATACTACTGGCATGATCTAGGAAGGAGGACAAAATTGTTAGCGAACGACCTTATGGTGGCGGATCCCTTATGATCTGGGGAGCATTCTCCATCAAGGGCAAGGCGAATTTGGTGATGATGGAAGGTAGACAGAATGCTCAGAAGTACACAGAGGTCTTAGAAACTAGTCTTCTCTCATTTTAAACTGATAAACATCAGCAAGAAGCGGTGTTCCAGCAAGATAATGCCGCCATTCACACAGCGAGGTTGACCACAAATTGGCCCAATGCCTATAATATCGCCACTTTAGCTTGGCCTGCTAAGTCACCCGATCTAAACCCAATTGAGAATCTTTGGGGAATACTCTCACGGCATGTTTACGCCAATGGGAGACAATTTCAGGATAAACAAAGCTTGTGGCAGACCATAAATGAATGCTGGGATGCTATCCCAGAAGAAATGATCGCTAATTTAATTAATTCTATGAATAACCGATGTGTACAGGTGTTGCAATCCAAAAGCAACGCTTGTAAGTGTTAATAATTATGTTGTTTGCTTTCATTGTTTTTTTAAAATACTATTTTTTCCATATGTGCTATCTTTATTTCCACCCGATTCGCACCCACAAACTGTTATTTTCGTGGTAAAATTTTGAAAAGACAACGAATACAATAATGATTATAAGGAATCGGTAACTAGTTAAAGTAACATTATTCAGTTGAAACTTCAACTGTATGGATGCACTATTTTTGAACTTATTACAAAATTTTAAAATGTGCTATCATTATTACCGCCACTTTACCTTCTCCCGTTTGGGGGCTACGGAAGGGATCCTCCGCACGAGTGTTACTTCTGTCTTCGATTTTCGTCGCTAGGCCCTGTGCGGCATGAGTCAGCGAATTTATTCAGCCGTGCCGCCTGGGGGTTAGAGTAGCGCACCGTAGTTGCGCACCCGGCCCGAGTTGAAACAAGTATAGAACTCGCCTAGTCAGTTCACAATCCCATTGACACTCTGCTGTAGGAATGCTGAGCAAAACTGCGTATCACTGCTAACAAAGCGCCTTCGTGTCAGCAGCTACTGAGGTTAAACTAGGACTTTGATCTATATGGTAATTCTGTTTGTCCCTCCGTTAGTTCGTTCGACCGTGACGCTTTCGTCAGTATTAAATTGGGGAAAGTTAGGGTATCCTCGATACGATCTCAGGAGGGAGCAATACGGAGCAACATTTTTTTAAGCTGCTACTGCTCGCAGGTCATAGATAGACGATTTGCTGTCGGACTTGAACATATTATCACACTTCAAATGCATGATACGAGTCGGAGATATCACCGAAGAATATTGCTTTTATTCTGTGGAAATTTCCCAGGTTTCAGCCAGTAATATTTAGTAATGTTGATGATCTTCTATGATATTATTCTGCTTGTGGTTCCCTATGTCCGTCCATGCGTCTGTACGTTACACTTTCAGTATTGAATGGGAGAATATTGAACTGATACAAGACTCTCTTGAACCATTGCTGTGCTTTTAACGCTTATATTTATGAATGAAACTAGAGCGCCCACACTATTAAAAAAGACAGCGAGTCATTTGTGATGACCCGTGTTCAATTATCATAATTTTCTTATTAACATCTTTTGCTATGTCGCATGCACTGCATTTGTCAACTTGAATATGTAACATAACAGATAAGCATGCTACGCTGAACAACGCAAAGGTCTCTTTCGGTGATACGCTGAAAAGCCATGTTTCTTTTTTTTTTTTGCCCACATTTGACATGGCTCTTAATAAATGCTGAACTCTGTATCCAAATTTTCTCCTCAAGGGAAAAGTTTTTCCGTTAAAAGATAACCTAAATTGGGAAAAATTATTTGCTGCTCAGAAATCCTCGAGTCCTTTACCAGCCTGCTGACTGCTAAAGAATATCTTAACATTGCTTCGATGATTGTGTTGTCAATAACAGCATCAGTGTTAACTCAAGTCAGCTCAAGTTTGGATGAAAGAAACCTCAGAAAAAAGTACAAATCACGATGCAAGAGGTTGCTTAGAGAAGCTGTATCTGCCATCATGTATAATCTGGTCTATTTCCTACCTATCAGTTTTCAATGAAGCTTGATGGGGTGACCACAGCCTCCAACCTGGGCTAATTTTCGCTTATCTGTTTTCTTATAGCGTGATGGAAAATGGATAAATAAACAAACAAACAGACAGATAAATACACATAGGTCTTTATTATATTGAAGATTTTAACCGGTGTCGAAATGAAGATCTGATGCCCGATTAAAGAATATAATAAGCATCGTCGTGTGTTTATTTATATCTTTGTATGTGTCGTGTCCCTCCTCTAAACACAAAAAATAGGCTAGGTTTCAGATTTTTTGGTTCGGTGGCGTTTCCATGGAGATCGACGACCAGATTGTAGAAGGTGGCGAAAGTAGGATCCTTATTCCTTTATCTCAGTGCACTTCTTGGTTAAAACATTCTTGCAATGGAAACAATAACTATGTTACAGCTTCTCTTATCGCAGTCATCCAGTCTTATTTTTATAAGTTTCTACATGCATCAAACCATAAGTTTGTTCATAGTTAACCGCGTACAAATTCGGAAGCTAATCAACGAAGGGCAGACGAAGCGATGATTTTTCACGGGCAGTAGACATTATTTCTCTCAATGCGCTGTCTTCCTTTTGATGCAGCGCATTTCACTTCAACACAAAATCTTCGATGTACTTGAGGCTTGTTCGGCATCATGGATACACAGCGGGTAATTTATTTGAATTCACTGAGGCTCTGCTGTTTGATTATGTAAGATTTTTTCGCATGTGACCTATGGTGGAAGACGATTATGCTTCTCACATTAGTTGAAAGGGAGCTCTTATCTCTTATTACAATTTGAGTCTGCTGTTGAAGCCTATGTTTCCGAAGCATATTAGTGACAAGCATATTAAATGAAGACGGGTCGTCTCAAATTCTTCGCTGTCATTTTTAACTGCGCGGTCACTCTAGTCTGTTTTATAATTCTGCTGGAGGCTCCATCCGTCCGTCCATGTGTCTGTAGGTTACGCTTCTCAGTATAAGATTGCAGAAGCTTCAACTTGCAAGAAGCTCTGATTTTCAAAGGAACTAAGTTCGACCATAGCTGTCTTCTTTCACTCGCTCTTCTATAAATTTTGTCAGTCTCGAAGTATAGACATATAGAGGTTCATTTTGCATGTATCATACATACCGTACCGATTTTCATATCCTGCAATATTCACGTTGCTGTGATCACATAACGATCCAACTAGGCTGACGGGGAAATTCGTAGCCAGAATACTGTACAAAGCGAGCTGTTGTGAACTGCTTCATTCTCAAGCCTGTTTGAAGTGAAAGAAGAAATGTAAACTGACAGAGGAAGCATTTTCCGCAACATGAATCAACTATTAAAAAATTGCCCGAATGTTGAATTTTGTGGGAAAGCTATTGCATATAAAGCTTAAAGCAAGCAACCTCGGGTCCCGCAATAGAATTGAAATCAAGTATACCAATGAGAAATAAAAATGTTGAAAGGCGTTTGTGTGTGAACATACACTAGCGGGCAAAATAAGAGAATGATTTTAATTTTTTGAAAATAATGGTTAACCATGTAGAGTAGGTTAATGAATTTTTTGATGGGGCCCTAAGGAATGTATTTGACATATTTCTACAAACTATCAGGACAAACGTAACTATATTTAATACATTAGAGAAATCTAACACACAATAACAAAAATTGAACTGTGCAGAATAAGAGAACGATCGTCTCTAAATACAATTTTACAAATAAATAACATGGAACAATGGTCAATTTTAGGTTTAGAACAATTAGTATGAAGTATTAAAACCTTTATTTTCAATAACTTTAGCACATCGCCGATTACACGACATCACAAGTTTCTTACAAAACTCTGGCGTTATTTTTTTCCATTCCGCTTGAATTTTAGTACACAGATCCTTTACTGTTGATGGTTGTCGTTCTCTTACATTGCCACCTATAATTTTCCATAAATTTTCAATAGAATGAAGGTCCGGGCTTTGGGCAGGCCACTTCATGACTTCGATATTCTTTCAAGCAAAATATTTCTTCACTTTCTGTGCAGTATGGCACGGGGCATAGTCCGGCATAAAAATTGCTGGCTGGTTTGGTGATGATCGTAGAGATGGGATAACATA
>LQNS02278174.1:1263028-1274415 GCA_001587735.2 Parhyale hawaiensis
ATATTGAACATTCATGCATAAATGTTGAACACTACGTTCTTACTTGATAAACCTATTTTCTAAAGACATTAATTACTTTCTATTTGAATATGTAGTCGTACAAATCCATATTTATGTATGCACATATTTTTCTTTTGAAACCATGTTTTCGTAACAAAAAACCCAAAATTAAACCCATAAATTTGAATTTAAATCACTAAAATAGCACTTTTCAACTGAACACCGCGATGTACAGACGCATACTGAACAAAAATGGCGGTGGTTGCCTTCCGATTCCCGGAAGAGACGCTGCGCAATAGGCGAATTTCAGTATCTGCGCGTCACTTCCGGGAATTGTTCTGAAGGTCGGAACTTCTGCCGGACTTTTTCTGGGAAATGCCAAAGTTTTCCGGTAAATGCCGAAGTTTTCCGGTATTCCGGCTTGGTTTCAGTTTCCCGGACGTTCCGGGAAAACCCCGGAAAAGTGAAAAAAGTCCGGGAAACCGGGTTCCGGGAAAATGGGGTTCCACTGTATATTGAATGTAGACTGACTGAGCAAACAGTTGATATCACTTAGTCGATACTAGGCTTTGAAATTAAATAGCACCAGGTATTATCTAATGTTAATTAATTGTAAGAAAGATCACACACAATTGAGTCACACAGCTGTATGAATCATATGATCACAATTCTGAATTAATAATCACTGGTGTGCCTCATTTTTGAGGTTTGCGGTTTGTCAAGTGTTTCTATGGGGCTTTTGTATTGTGAATTCATAAATGTAAGCAATTTTGCAATACCAGGTCAGGTTTTCATTTTATTTTAATTTCAACTACATAAATTATTGGAAATAATGTGTTTTCTGATGAATTTTCTGTAAACTGAAGAGAAATTTTTTCTAACTAAATTATTGAATGGGATATCAGAGAACGTGCATAAGTATTTTATAGGCATTTTCTCTTAACAAAGTTATGAAATATACGTTGAGTAATGGCCAAAATGGCAACACAGTAGGTAGGGACAATGAGTCAATTGTATCTATTCTAATAAACTTTCTAGCCCACCACCAAAATTGAGAATGTGAACGTGTTATTAATTAGCTCCTAAAAAACTACTGAGCTCTAGGTGCATGCATGTCCATTAAAATCCATCTCCTTGGCTTGCATTTAGGTACACTTTATTCCGGAAACTGTGGTGATTGGAGCGAACAGCTATGAGAGCATTCTTGGAGTTCGCATGAACTCTAGTTGTGTCTTAGTTTAAACATAGATTACACATTTTCCATTATTTATTCTGTATCTGGAATATATAAATATTAACCTTTATCATTTTTCTTAAAACTGAAATACAGTAGTGAAAAAAAATGTATATAACCTGATTGAGCAAAATGAGTTGCATTCCAAACTTAGCATGCAAAATGCATCTAAAATCTGCTCTGCTGACCAACACTGTCTCTTTAAAAAAGTTTTAAAATGCAGCCAAGTACAATATACATTAACCCTATATTTTGGCATGAAATGAACAAAAAAAGGTGCTAACATTTGCTGTTGTATGATAAAAAAAAAATAAATATGGACATGAAGCTGAAAAAAAATGATGAGTGCCAATAAAACATAATAAACAATATTTATGAAGAAAAAAACTTTTTTTTTACAAAAAAAAAATGAACTAAAAAAAAAGTTTTTTTGCTACACTACTCACCCCATATTGTGGAATGTTGCGCCTTCCAAGGCAACCCCTTGGTTATCTTCCCCTGACGTATGTCTTTGTGACATCAGTCTTTCTTGCCTACTTTACTTCCTTCAAGTATTATCTCTATAGATATGCTTCGTTCTCTTCTTCTTTTTTCAGAATTGCTGTTCCCATTTCTATTAATCCTGTATTGCAGCCGCCTCGTGCGTGGGTGCTGCGTTTTGATCCGCGTACCATGTGCTTATATGCCCCTGCCTCTTGTTCTCTTATGCTGTGGCTCGACGGGCTTAAAAACATACATACCGTTAATAATTATATGTTAAAAGACTAGGCAACCCCCCACGTGTATGAGTTCCAAGTCACTCTCGACATTATACATGTCTGTCCCTTCTTTCTTTATCTACTATTAAGTGTAGCCGACTAAATGATGGGCCGTTTTTCTTCAGCTCAGACGAGCACTTACCCCCGCTGCCACCACAATTCGGGACGCATCAAATTTTGTGTCTGCTCATTTGAAGACCATTCTCTGCAGAGCAGTTTTGAGGCATTTGATTCTATTCTTCAGAGTACGTTTTCGAGAGTTTTTTCAACAGTTTTAATTTGTGGTCTAGGCCAACATTGAAATCCAAACTGTCCTTGGGGGCATATTGTGGCGGGCCCTTTCCTTGTCACAATATGTTTGGGCATCACGCACCCACGGGTCCCGAGTGCCTTCTCCGCGGGGGATGGAGCATCTGGCTGCAGTTCCTGCTGACGAGGTTAGTTTTGCAAAGCTAGGTAGGCTCTCAATACTTCCCCTTCTGTGTCGGGAGGTGGACTGCCGACCGAGGTGGCTGGCCTACTCCCGCTAGACTTTAACCTTCTTATATTTCGTTTCCTTCCCCTGTGCGGCGTAGCTGAGCGAAAGCGTTCAGCCGCGCCCGGGGATTGGAGATACTCAACTTGCGCCTTTTTCCTGTCAGTAGTGCACTGACCACTCGCTGAGTCCTACCGGCAGAAAAGCTAAGACAAAAATCATTGACAATTTGAACGCGTTCTAGTTGACGCACGAGCCTGTGGTTGAACACAGGAATAGTTCAGCGCGATATAGGCTGTGTGCCACTGAAGCGCTAGTAAAACTTCTACTACTACAACTACTACTCTACCATCTCATCAGGAAGAAATGACTGCATTTACCCTTTTTGTATATAAAAAGCTGTAATACAGTATTAACAGAAAACCTAATTATTATTATTATGTTGCTCCTCCTGTGAGGATAATTGTTAGTTTGTACTATTGGGGTGTCAGTTTAGTTAACTAGTTTGATCTGTGATGGCACTGAGCCTTGTTGATTAGGTTATAAATTCATAGCTGCAGTATTATTATTTAATGTATGATGTAATAGAATAATCAAAGAACACCTCCCACCCGTAGAGAAATATGTGATCAATAAATAAATAGCAAGGGTATAACTACGTAATGGTAGGTCCATCGCGTCGCCCGTTCACGACTCCTCTGCGCATCTCGCTCTACTAAAATATCACCTGGAAAGCTCCAGCGCTGCTAGTGCCGTTCTTGTGTGTGAGTTTTTGAAAGTAAACAAAAAGCCAATTATCGATTGTTTCTGTGTATTTTGCGCAAACGATAATGATGTATTGGCAATGGGGTCGCTTCAGATATCTTGAAGATATAAAAATCTATGCACGAAGATGATAAATATGAAAGTTTTCATAGTAAATTGGCTGCATTTGTTCTTGACATTTTTTTTGCGTGCAGTATGGGTGGAGATTGGCTATGTCTCTGGCTCTTTAAGTAAAATGCAGCAAAATATGAAAATTTCACCCTTTGGAGCTACAGTATTTCCTAGTATAATCAGACTAATATCTGCATGCCTTAGCATCTTCTCACTATTGCACAGATAATATAACGTTGGTTCAACGTGAAGTACTTGCCAAGTAGTTTAATTTTCTTAAATTCAAGCACCTATGGCTACTATACCATTGTTTGATAAGAACTTATTTATCCGTGAAATGGCGTTATTACTTCCAACTCGAGAACTAACATGTCTACGGTAGCAAGCTTCTCTAACTTTTCATCTGTGAGCTATCGCTATAATGTCACTAGGACCTTCAAGCTCGGACGTGAAGTTTAAGCTGGTATCCCTCATTTATAAAAAATAATAAAGGTGTTTTGGGAGTAACTGCTTTAAATAAGATTGATTTTTTTTATGAGCTTCTATCAAGACGTGTTCAAACATCCCCTTTATAGTTTGTCCTGTAGTTAATATATACAATTATAGGTTATAATTTTCGGCCGTTTGAACATTTATTTAGGAACTACTTCGTCTATTTGTTTCTTGCTTTGCACAGAGTGTGTAATGTTACTTTGTTTTATCAACCGTTCCGCTAAAATATACGGTAAAACAATGTATGTAGTTGACTCCAGAGGAATACTTTACAAAGCTTGCCAGCCATAGAGTGCTATTTAGAATTATTAGAATAAATTGCAACAATTTTATTGAACTAGTTACCCGTTGTGATAAGTAAAGTACATTTAATCGAAGGAGAAAAGGAAAATGGTAAATAGAAACTGACGTGGGCCATCACGGTCCAGGCTCCTGATGACGTCACAGCTGGCCAGGAAGCAAAGGGGGTGGAGTCGGAGATGCGCGTGAGGCTACCATTACATAGTTGTACCATGTCTTCTAAGACCTCCGAGTAGTACCGTAGTTGCTTAAATTTGAACTTGACGCCTCCTATTGTTACCTTAAGTTTCTCCTATCGAGTACTGGTGAAAGCGTCACGGTCATTTTAACTAACGGAGGCACAAGCAGGATTATAATAGTACATTTAAATTTATTTTACTCTCAATTCATGGTTATCAACGAAGCATGGAATAGCAATTTCCAGGGCTTGGTAGGTGCTGCTTTTTTTTTTTTTTGCAACTTGCTGCCTTCTTTTGACTAACCAGTTTTTGCTTTTGGAGGAAAAATAGATTATATGTAGATATTCATTGATGTAGCTATCTTGAAGATTCACCTTTTTTTATAGCAGTTAACGGCTTGATTTTAACGTCTTTCGTTGTGCTGGACACGAAGATGCGTTTTGTTTTTACCTCGAATTGCACATTCAGTGACATCACATCAAGAAATATGATGCATGTTTGTAGACAGCGTATTACACGCCTCATCAACAAACTACTTATTTTTGGCTTTGTTGCCTTCAGAGGCATATTGTGGCGGAAACTTTCCCTGCCACAATATGTTTGGGCATCACGCACCCAAGGGCCCCGAGTGCCTTCTCCGCAGGGGATGCTGCATCTGGTCGCAGTTCCTGCTGACGAGGTTAGTTTTGTTAAGTTAGGTAGGTTCTCTTTTTTTCCTTTTCTGTTCCTCGAAGTTGGCTGTCGATCGAGACAGCCGACATAGTTCGTGGAACTTCTCTACGCTCTCGTGTGGAAGGCCTCAAATGGGGCCGTCCACCCGAGTGTTCTATTCTTTGCACCTTTTTCCCGCCAGTAGTAGCGCACTGAGCTAATCGAGATTTTTCAGTAGGAATGCTGAGACAAAATATTCCTATTGAGCTATGTAAAAAGACCGAGTCTGCACTGTACGGATCACTCATCGAGTGGATATGGTGGTGGAACTAGGACTATAAATAATAATTTTGCACTGTTTGCTTTCACTAGTTTTGCTGAAATTATTTGGTCAACAGCTGCACCTAGGACCATCCAAACGTTGGTTAGTGATTACCATTCAAGGTAGTCTATTTGGGCATACATTTTCTGCAAATCTGACCCAGATACTGGTTTAACATTACTCCTAGCCGGTTGCGTATGATTCATGCATGTTCTAGACGCTGCAGAAGTAGAAGACTTCGTAGATATTGGTGATTCGGGAAGTGGGCGAGGTCCAAGCGCTTTATTAGCAGAAACATTGTTATTATCTGAACTGTTTGTTGAAACATTGCTCGATATCGCTGATGATGAACTAATTTGGGCCTTCGATGCTTCATTTCAGTATGCAGCTGATGAAATTTGGCAGCTAGTATCACCTTGGGTTGCTTCATAAGCTTTGATTGAAGAGTGCGGGGCTTTTAATTTTACGGTTGTTAGACAGTTTTTGTCTAATACACGCTAGTATGTTGTTGATTAAAGAGTACCTGGTGAGTTTTTAGATGTGGTATCTGGTGTCCCTCTGGGTACCGTAGTGTTCTGGGCCCTTCATTGTTCATCGTATGCACAGCGGACGTGTTTGATCTTGCACATAATTTATTTGTTGGTTGCGCTGATGATGTTACTTTAATGGCTCTTTGCAAGAATCCCACTAATAGGTTGGAGGTTTCAGAATCCGTTTAGCGTGATTTGGAGGTCATTGATTCCTGGTGTTCTTGGTGAGGGATGAGATTAAATGTAGGTAAAACTAGAACTAAACCATCCACCGCGATGGGGGCAAGTATCAACGCCGTCATTTTTTATGGCAATGTGTACCCTTACGTTTTGGCATTTCTCACATCTAGGTCCAGCCACCTGACTCCCTACAAAAAATTATGAACATTGCTCAACTCTATCACCCTATTTTGGGGTGGACAGACGAACAAGTATATATATATATAAAGTATAAGCACACATAAATCTTCTACGAAAACATTATCACCGCTCTTTGCTTTGCTCACAGGTGATAACTAAAACACCTCGTGGCGTAAGAACATCTCTTGCAGGGGGGGGGGAGGCAAATTCAACGCTATTTTTGATGGTCAGCTAATCCTAGTTTCTCCTTATTGATGCTCTGTCCAACTAGGTTAGGGCATAGCCCCCGAGGATTAGATTTTTGATAATATCATAAGGAAAATAAAACGCCTCGTAGCATAAGACAGTCTACTGCGGTGGAGGCAAATTCAACGCTGTCATTTTTTATAGCCAGCTAATCGTTTTTTGGCTTGAGGTCACAACTAGGTCAATCCACCAAGCCCCCTACAAAAAATTATGAACATTGTTCAACTGCTCCCACTTTTTGGGTGGACCGACAAATATTAAAAACATATACATGTATATATATATACTAGGATCTTCAACCAAAACGGTATCACCTCTCTCACTTCATTCGCGGATGATAACTGAGACTATCTAGATCACGTACAGTAAGGCCTGCTTTCCACGCACTTATAGTGAATGGTGTTTCACTTCCTGTGTTAAATGCACTGGTAATCTTGGGTATCAAGTTTGATCCTAAGTTGACGTTTGAGGCCCACATCTGTTCAGCTGCCTCAAGAGCTTCGCAGAAAATTGGTCTTATATGACACAGTAGACTACTTGGTAGGTGTTTCGTTCGGTAGAGGTGATACGTCACTGCTTTAGATGCTATGTTCTCCCCTTTTTAGAATACTGCTCCTTAGTCAAGGGTTCTACTGCCGATTGTCATCTAAGCTTGCCAAAGACCATTGTCTTTGCAGGGTTCTTGGACACGGAGTTGAACTTGGTCTCAGGGTTTACCCAGCTGACGGGAAGCTCAGAGATATACGTGTCCTTTTGCCTATTGACCACAGCGTCCCTTGGAATTGGCCAGTTCTTCAAGGCCCTTGTACTCTCTAACCTCTTCTCAGCATTTACCAATACGCGGCAAGTCTCAAATCTTCAAGCTATTTGCTGACAAGTCCTTTACAATTCTTTGACCCATCTGGCGGCTGATCTCGAGGGTCCTGGACACTTACGAGATCGTGGTCTTCGAGTTATTGGTGATCAAGTTTCGGGCCTTATTGATGTTGGCCATCGTCCTCACTGACCTCGACCTTCCATTCTTGATTTAGTATCTAGACTTTGGCCAGCTTTCATCAACTTCGTGACCCTCTTTACAGTCGACTTGGACACCTGGAGGTCCCTCACGATGTATACGACCCTCTTGCCAGCTTGCAATAGCTTAGAGATGGCCATACGATTAGCTTCATAACTTGGGGTGGCGGATATTTTTGAGTGATCGGTTTATTTTGTTTTGTATTGGTAACCAAAAGGAATGCTTCGTGAAAGTTCCAAGTTGGTTTAAAAAATATGAAAATATTCGGGGCAAGTAATTACAAAGTTTCAAAAGTATTGAGCAATAATTTATATGGTATCCTGGCGTGTCCGTTAAACCGAGTCAAAATCAATATTATGAGTGGTAACAGACTGCCTGCAAGAAATGCTTGATATTTTTCCGTGTCATAGAAAGAAGAGAAGCGTTTCACTGCTCACCAGGTTTGAGTCGGTTAGTGTGGGTGGTAGGGTTCTGTCAACCATTCGTGATTTTGTTTCTGAGCGAACTCATAGTGTGTCTGTTGACAATTTTTGAGTACCTCAGTTGTGGTGGAGTCTGGCGTCCTCCAGTGTAGCGTACTTGGCCCGCTGCTGCTCGTTCTGTATACTAGTGACGTGCTCTCTTCATGATGATGATGATCAACTATGCCAACGATTCCACTTTGATAGCTATGATACCTTCCCCCAGCATGTGTAATGATGTCGCCCAATCTCTGAATAGAGATCTGTCCCACAGAAGTGCTTGGTGCCCGCCCGGAGTATGAAGCTGAACGTCAGTAAGACTAAGTGTATGATTGTCAGTCGGTCTCGGACACCTTTACTGCAGCATCCACATCTGAAAATAGATGACACTTTGTCTCGGGAGTCTAGCTCCTTGGAGATTCTCGGTGTTGCCTTTGATAAGATGCCTACCTTTGAACTGCATGTTAGGCGATTGGTGTCACGTGCTTCCAGTAAGATTGAGCTTCTGTATAGGGTGAATTCTGTGCTTGGTGATAGTGAGGTTGTCGGCAGATACTTTTATGCTTTCTTACTGCCTGTGTTGAAGTATTTCTCACCAGTCTGGGCTTCAGCTGCTGAAAGTCACCCACTTATTAGT
Organism: Parhyale hawaiensis; assembly: GCA_001587735.2. Lineage (NCBI taxonomy): Eukaryota > Metazoa > Arthropoda > Malacostraca > Amphipoda > Hyalidae > Parhyale > Parhyale hawaiensis. Next base: position 1,271,565 of record LQNS02278174.1, read on the forward strand.
TCAGCCAGAAGGCTGTGCACTGAAAATGATCTGGTGAATGTTTCCCATAGGATAGAGGTGGCCGGACTTGGTATGTTTTACAAGGTTTACAACGATGGAAGACATTGGTTTTATTCTAATGTCCTGGCCCTCAAGGAGGATTTCACGTGCTGCAGTTGACGAGCACTCCATCACTTTGGAGAGTGTTAGATACAGAACTTGTCAGTTCAGTCGGTCCTTCGTGGCCTGGTCTATTGGAGTTTGGTATTCATTGCTGGCATCGGCTTTCGATCGTGTTGACCAGCAGGCATATAAGTCAGCTGTTAATGGCTTTTTGTTGGATTTTCTTTAGCAGGGTTTTTGGCTTCCCGTCATTGCAAACTGCTTCATTTTATTTGTGCAGTGAAACCCCTCTAATCCGCACCTTAATTATCCGAACCCCTCCCTAATCCGAAAATCTGATTATAGTTTGAAGTGCACTCCAAACAAATGAGCATTTTTCGGATTAATGGGGTTTAGTACGGAGTTCGTACAAATACCTCTCTAGTCTATACAGGGCGCTTCTCATTTTTTGGATTAAGGGGATGATGAGTGAAAAATTTGCGTGAGGTGCTGTGCAGAAGGTACAAAAAATCTCTCTATAATCCGCATTAGTGCGAAATACAGAGGTTTTTTTCGGATTTTTAAGTAACACATTGATCCAAAATCCCCGCTAATCCGTCACACCCTACCCCCGTGCTGTGTGAATTAGAGGGGTTTTTACTGTACTACCTATCCGTGGCCGCACGGGCGTGAAGTTTTAATAATAATAATAATAATAACAACAATAATAATAACAACAACTAGAGCCCTCTGAGAGTGCATACCTCTGCCAAGCAAGGCCAAGGTAATAAAAAATTTGAATTTGTTGTGAAACTATGATTTCCCTTTATATGATTTCCTTTATATCAGAACCAAAATTTAATCATATGTGCAATTGACAGTAATAACAGCTTCTGAAATTTTCTTGAAGATCCATTCATTATTTTTTGAGTTATGCTGCAAACAGTCATTCTGATCAACATTAAACACAAACAGACCAACCAATCAACACCAAAATTTAATCCTTTATGTATATCAACATTACTAACTATTCCTGTAAATTTCATAAAGCTCTATTCATAACTTTTTGAGTTTATTTGCTCACAAGCGGAAAATCAAACACAGCGATTAATGAGCGAATTAACAGATAGTCACGGAAATTTGTTCATTTGCTCTCCGTAATATACCTAACAACTCGTGCGAAATTCATAAAAATCCATCCATTCATTTTTGAGTTATGGCATTAAGAAAAATGAGGCAGACAAACGGATTGATGGATCTTCACCAAAAGTTAAACACTTGTTCCTCCTAACATACCTAACTGTCCCTGTAAATTTCATTGAAATCCGTCTATAACTTTGAGTTATCTTGGTGATAGTCTAACAAACTCAGTGAAAAATGAACCTCCTTGGCGGAGGTTCAAATTGAAACTGTATCAGAGATTGTTGAGATTTGTCTAAATTATTACACTTAATCCTAAAACAGAACTTTGTCTCGCACACTATTAGGATGTGCTTCCTCAATGATATTGTGACATCATTTATATGTAGTTACATAACTGTGTATCTAACGTTTGTTACGTGTTTCCTCCTCACAGTATGGACGAGCTGTATTCCAAATTCCCGACCATTTACAACTGCAGAACAAACAGAAGTCGTTCCTGGCGTACGGCTTCGGTGCGGGCAATGGAGCGGCGGGTCCGGGCATGGCTGCGGGTGGTGGTGGTGGTGGTCCCGGCACACCTGGCAGTGTGCAGCAGCCTGGACGACGCGACTCGCACATCAATATCAACGTGGCTCCAACTTCTCACGATATGAGTGATACTCCTGAGATCAGAAAGTACAAGAAGAGATTCAGCTCAGAAATCCTCTGCGCTTCTTTATGGGGTTAGTGACTGTTGTAGGAGTATCATACTGAATGTTGTGTACCATGGTTAATTAAATTGGCTGTTACAACTTTATTACTGCCTCTGTATTCCGTGATCATGCTACCAGTTCTTTACTATGAAAAAGCATCAAAATTAAGCAAATAAAGGTAAGGCTGTTATGCATTGGTGGCAAAGCGCCTCGTTAATTACCTCCGCCAAGGAGGTTATGTTTTCATCGTGTTTGTCTGTCTGTCACCATGATAACTCGAAGAGTTCTAAACCGATTTGGATGAAATTTACAGGGATTGTCAGGTATGTTAGGAGGAACAGATGATAACTTTTGGTGAAGATATGTCCATCCGTTTGTTTGTTGGTCTGCATCATTTTTCTCACTGCTATAACTCAAAAAGTTAGGTATGTAACAAAGAGTAAACGACTAAATTTTGGTATTGATCCGTTTGTTCGTTCGTTTGTCACTGTTTTTAATTTCATGCTTGTTAGCACAATAACTCAAAAAATAACAAATGGATCTTTATGAAATTTATAGGAGTTGTTAGTAAAGTTGAAAGACATAAATGATTGAGTTTTGGTGCTGATCTTTTTGTTCGTTTGTATGTTTGACTCATGTTTGTGTTAACGTTTTTTAACAGTATAACTCAAAAAGTTATGTGTTACGGGGTATATATACAAGAACGGCTGTTACGGGGTATAGGAATGAAAGATGTCGCATGTTGATAAATTAATGAATAAATGAACGATAAAATGAATGTTGATGTTCCTACTGAAAGGAATATTATAATTGTGAACGAATGAATGATCCAGTTGATCATTCACGGAAAGTAGCACATGATAGAAATTGTACCTATGAAAATAATATAGAAAGAAAACAGAGAGAGTTAGACATGTCCCCAAGGGGCGAGCTAT
>LQNS02278174.1:1276403-1290487 GCA_001587735.2 Parhyale hawaiensis
AGAGACATAAATTACTGTCCCATGTTTAACGAAGTGGTGCAAATTCTATATTTATATATGTACCTATTTTTTCCATTATTATTATTTTTCTTTGTGAATCCATGTTTTCATAACATATGAACAGATCTTCAAGAAAATTGCACAAGCTGTTACTTTGGAATTAATACAAAGAAAATTATGGTTTCGAGCCAATTTGAAGTTTTTGCTGTCGTTACCTAGCTTGGCAGAGGTATTCGCTCTCAGAGTGCTCTACATAGTTATAAGTTGGATTGTACCTAAGCTTTAATAATAGAGATGGTACCTACTTTAAGTGCACTTCAGTGGAGCTTCATGTAGGCTTTAATTCTCTGTAATAATTTTAGGTCATTATATTCAAATATTAGGCTTGAAAACAAACAATGTGCCTGGTGGACCATATAACATGCTATCCCTGTATAAATTAGCAAAGTACTCTGAGAGTACATACCTCCACCAGGAAAAGAAGTGTTGACAAAAAATTTCTATTTTTATAGATCCAGCATTTTTTTATTTTTGTAAAAACTTGATCAACTATTCACTGGGGCATTCCTAGTATGTAGTTCCTGTAAGTTTCTTAAAGATCCACCTTCATCTTTTTCGACTTATGTTCTGACAAAAACAACAAACGGATGAACTGGACATCTCCAAATTTTCATAATTTATTATTCGGATCATTCCTAACAGTTCTTCCAAATTTGAAGAAGATCCATTCCTAACTTTTCAGTTGTGTTACTGAGAAACCAATACAAAAAGTACAAGTTTATGAACAGATTGTCAGAAAATTTTGCCGTTTGCTCTTTGTAGCATCCCAAACATATCCTGCAAATTTTATGAAAAATCTTCTGTAACTTCTTGAGTTATGTTGCCAAGAAAACGAGGTAGACTAGCAGCAGGGTGTCTACGAGGTAATTGAGGTACTCGAGAGTAATTTAAAGTAATTGAACGAGCTAAGTACTCAAAAAGTAATTGAAAAGTGCTTGAATTCAGGGTAAGGTGATTGTAAATAAAAAGTAGACTCGGTTGAAATGTCATTCTGTGCCAAGGCTGCGCATTCCTGGCCGCAGTGCAGTCGACCTCCCAGAGATTGGCCCGTTTTGCTCTTCCACTGAGCTTTTCCAACTTGCTGTTGGATGAACTAAATTACTGTTCAGTGTCTTTCGAAAACACAGCTACACATCGAATAAAATTGTGGTGAGGCCTGGTTATCATAGGACTGTGCTAGTTCACAAATGGAAGGTGCTTAACTTCTTGCTTGATAAGGTAATTGGAGGCAATTGAAGAGTAATTGAATTTATTTTTGGATCTCTTGTAGACACCTTGTAGCAACTAAACGGTTGAACGGATCTTCACCAAATTAATCATGTTTTTTCCTAACATGCTCGTCGATCCCTGTCAATTTCATGAAGATCTGTCAGTAGCTTTTGAGTTATTTTGGTGATAGACTTAAGGACATATGAAGAGATAAACTGCGGTAAAAACCTAAACTTTTTGACAGAGGTAGTAAACAATATCGTGTGTTAGTGTATTTGTAAGTAGGTGGTACTGTCTATAAGCTCACCAGACAAAAAATGAGTCACATGTTACTGATAAGGTGTAAGACCACCTCCGCCGACGTATTTCACGACTTGCTGACCTAAATCGCTTAGCATCAAAGATAGAATTGTTGCAAAACGTTAATGACGTCCTTTTTCCTGTTATTTATGAGCGAACTCTTCGTAGAGAACTCCATGCAATGAACATCTGGAGTTGTGTAGCTCGTAAGCGACTAATGTTAACAGCGGCCCACAACACCGCTCGACTGAAATGGGCCAGAGCACACACACATTGGACTAGAGAAGTGTCATCTGATCACGTGAAATACGATTCAGCCTCTATGTAAACGATGCCCGCCGGCGCGTTCACTGAAGACCTAATGGAGTCTTCAGCGATGCGTGTGTGCAGGGGACGATACAGGCAGGAGGTGGGGCTGTTGTTATTGCTGGGAAGTGGGCCGTTTGGTTGAAATAACCATCAAAGTGAAATGAATCAGGAAGGCCACATTGACTTGTTAAATGACCAAGTTGTGGCATTTGCACAGTATCTACATATAGGTCGATCTGCTACTTTGCCAATCTTCCAGGATGATAACTGCCGTGTACTTCGGGCTAAATCGGTCTTGCATTGGCATAGAAACCATTCTGGCTATATGAGGCACTTTAAATGGTTGGCTAAGTCTTCGGGCATGAACCCCATCGAGAACTTTTGGGACCATCTTGAAGGACAAGTTAGACGCCGAGACGATCCTCCCCGTGCTTTGACTGATTTAAGGAATCGATTGATGCAAGAGTAGTTGAAAATGGATCAAGTGTAAATTGGAAATCTTAAAGACTCAAGCTTTCCAGAATTGCTGCTATTCTATCATTTCCATGTGCTTGTGGAGGCCAGGTTATAGGGTGTGACGGCTTGGTGCCACTAGGTACTCAAGCGTATATCGTACGCTGAGTATTCTCTATTAGTCTGTAAAATCAATAGTTCGTAGTCCCATTGCTTCTATGATGGCACCTGTATGTGTCCGACGGTGTAATCTCTTTAAGGATCTTCTATCCTGTTACGCGGACGGGTCCTCAGCTCACCTTGAGCCCCATTCCCTGATTATACTGTTCAGCAACTCTGTAGGACATTCAGAAGACGTATTTCAACTCTTGGAAGTATATCTGGTATATTCAGATCATACGCGACACTCAGTAGGTACCTAATTAGTGGAAGTATGATCTCGGTGACACAACTATCCCAGGCAATGTCTGTTGTAGGAGAAACGTCCATCTCCGTGGTGTGTGCTATGTTACAGCTGCATATTAGAGTGGACCGAAAAAGGGAGTTTTGCAACTTTTTTTGAAATGTGACTTCCAATAGAGATAATATGTTGCCAAAGTGCCTCAAAACAATCAAGTTAAAATTATAGAAGTGTAGATGAATATTTTGAGGTACCCCATGAATATTAAATTTTATGAAACTTCTAAAATGCAATTATCTATATATCATAATTAAAAACTGTGAAGCTACATCCAATACCAAAATTATTGTAATAACTTATAATACTAATAACATACTCAACTCTGCAATGTCTATTCAAGCATCTTCAGGTGGTATCATGCTAATAACATTTATATGTTTTTTTTAGCAAAGTTCATAGATTTTTAATTACTGTTATGGAGCTTATAGTTCCTTCTTTAGTTTAGTGTAGTTGCGTATAATTGTGTATTCAACTTTAAAACATGTTTAAATGAATGTTTTGACCATCCAGCACTTTATTTAATTCCAAAATATTAATAAAAATGTATAAAATTCAGAATTTTTAACAGTCTTGGGGCACCTCAAGATGCTAGATTTTTGGAAAACCCTTTTGACATAATCAATCCTATACAACATGGCAACAAAATCACACCATTGGAAAAAATATTTCGAAAGTTTGTTTTTTCGCTCCACCCTACTGCACATGGGGGACGACAGTCACGCTGGACATGCGTGTGCCTCCACCGACCTCTCAAAGCCCTGCTGCTCACAGCGCGGCATTTGCGCAATAGAGGAAAAAAAAACAAAAGAGAAAAAAGAATAACAAATTTCGGTTGTGCCATCGAGAAATTGGGAGAGGAGCTGACTGTGGAATGCCGGGCAGACGGCTATGGCAACAGCCAGGTTGCTGTTGGCTCCATGGAGTTCATCCGCCTTTCATACGCAATTCCTTGCATGAGGGCTCCCACAACCCCACCTACTCCAGGCTCATGCGCGTGCCAAACGGCAGCCGGTGGCACCACCCCCCCCCCCCACTTTCATGCTAGATAGTGCTTCCTGTCACACCGCTAGCAAGGTTAAAGCTTTCTTTGAACAGTAAAACTCCTCACGTATGGACTGGCCTCTCCTTAGCCCAGATTTAAATCTAATTTCAGAATATTTGGAAGATGATTAGGGGCAGAGTTCACCGTAGGAACCTCCAAAATATAGATGAATTGTGGAGGATACTTCAGGATGAGTGGGGAGGGGGGGCGTTAACTCCTTTTTTTGCCATGAATTGATTGCATCTTGTAGTCAAAGGTTCGCACCAGTTATAGGTAATGCTCACTTAGTATAAGTTCTTTTCCTCTTCACTGTTTTGACATTTTTGAGGTGTTCCTTAAATTTTGCACAGGGGCAAAATTCCTTTATTTGCTTTAATGTTGAATTATTCTTAGTGCGTGAAATGCTCTAAAGTTTTTAAATAAAAAGCTGAATCATTTGATGACTTATATTGTAATGATCAGCTGTATCCAGAAAAACTGTCCATGTTGTATTTTTTCATATTAAACGATTTTCTTGGACTCCTCTCATTGTTCTTTAAATTTTGTACGCCACTATACTTAGGTTCCCTTGTACTGTACGAATTTTTATGCTCTGTACCATCAGTAACTGCTGTAAATGAGCTGCCTCGGAGTTCAACAGTGTTCAGCTAATGGCTGCAAGTTTTAGTGCAGTAAATATAGTCTCGGTTTTAAAGAGGGCGGGGCATGCCGTTCTTGATAGGTACCTACTTGGTATCTCAAGTGCTTGTAAGCTCGTAGTTGCTGGTGTGCTACGGTATATGCAGATGAGTTATTTGGGCATTTTTAGAGTTTGATTAATTTTCTTTGTGTTAATTACAGGAGTGAATTTGCTCATAGGCACCGAGGCTGGCCTGATGCTGTTAGACAGATCTGGAGTGGGTAAGGTGTACCAGCTCATCTCGCGGCGCCGCTTCCAGCAGATGGAGGTGCTCTCTGATCAGAATATCCTCGTCACCATCAGTGGCAAAAAGAATAGAGTGCGTGTATATTATCTCTCCTGGCTCAAGTCAAAGATTCTTCGTACTGACGCTGTGAGTTTATCTTTCCTTCTTCATTTTGAATTCTTGTTTCAAATTACATTGTGGATATGTCGTGCGCGAACGATGGAGTTGGACAATCGATCGATCGCGCTGGGCAAACGATGGATGTTGTAGGTATTAGGCCGTAATTTCTGGTAAGTTGGACTAAATTCAGGTTTAATGTCGGGTAGGTTAGGGGAGGCAAGGACTGGTTTCTTTTTTTTTTTTTCATTTTAAAATTTGAACGATCCATCGTTTGCGCAGCGCGATCGATCGATCGCGCAAATTCATCGATCGCGCACAACAGATATATTTGACCTAGTTTAATTGCTCTACTTTCATGCTAGCTAGTGTTGCATGTTTTTACTACACCCAGCAATTTTATAAAATTTTTATGTACAGTATATGTATATATTTTTTCTCCTCTGAATCCTTTGAACTTATTTGCTTATCTTGTCTTGTAAGACGATGATGTCTGCACATAAGGGTAACTAGGTACTGTAGCTACTTCTATAATGGACGCGAATTTGTGAAGAAACAACTTGTTGTGCAGAGCTACGTGCTTTTTGTCTCGAGTATTTTCACTAGTTACATAGTTATGTGCCATATCTGCTTATAGAGAATATCACTCGCTCTTACTAACCCATTAGGTGCTGGATTTCGTTTTTATTTTGTACTTTTGCAGTGTCATAGGACCCGCAAAAACGGTATTTAGAGGATTTCAGTTTTTGTGTGGAGATTTTTTTCTATTTCCTTTTGCGTTAGACCATTTACTGAGAGTGCCGTGATTATATGAGCATAAAATATAAAGAATATATTTATCCACACTCCGCTCCTTGACACCACAAGTCAGACCAACGCAAGCGGGTGTTCAACGAGCGAGCCTTCAGGGGTATATTCTGGAGGGCCCTTTCCCTGCCACAATATATATGGGCCTCACGCACCCAAGGATCCCTAGTGCCTTTTCCGCAGATGTTGCAGCTTGCTGCAGTTCCTGCTGAAGAGGTTAGTTTTGTAAAGTTAGGTAGGATTCCAATACTTCCCCTTTTGTTTCGGGAGGTGGGCTGCTGATCGAGGTGGCCGACCTATTCCCGCTAGACTTCTACCTTCTTGTTTTTTTCGATTCCATCCCCTCTGTGGCGTGGCTGAGCGAAAGCGTTCAGCCGTGCCCGGAGATTGGAGACGCGCAACTTGCGCCTTTTTTGCCAGTAGCGCATTGACCTCTTAGAATCTGACACCTCCCTGCAAAAAAGGTGAGATAAAAATCATTGATAATTTAAAACGAGACATACCTCGTGTCCTGGTGGCGCGCGAACCTTTGTTAAACCACAGGAACAGTTCGGTGCGATATAGACATTGTGTCCCTGATGCGCTAGTAAAATTTACTACTACTTCTACTACATCTAAGCTGTTGGCAGTTTTCTGAATTCTATGGTGCCCTCGACGTTTTCTTCTGGCGATCATTAGACCCCGTCAGAATTTCTTGGATATACCAGTCTCTCCGTTCTCGCACCTTAGTGTGCGAGTGCACGCACCGATTTGTTCGGAACAATCTGGTTATTTGTCGAGAGACAAATTTCAGTACGCATGCACCATATTCTCTTGTAGATTTTATCAGCGTTGCCCGGAGAACAGTTTGCTGAGTTCACGAGTTCTAACAGGAACCGCAAGGCAGGTCCGAATTGACCACAGGTCTACACACGGAAGCATACTCGAGTACCTGGGAGGCAAGCTAAGGTTTCTCACTGTTCCGACTTCATAGGCGCAGCACACTCACCTCACAGCCCAAGGAGCTTCTATAGAGAAGGAGGGAGCCCCGCGGCCCAAATACAGATTCGCCAGTGAGTCGACAAGATCTCTTATGGCTGTGAGATCTCATTGGTGGATGTCACGGGGAGCAGTGAGTTTCACGAGGGAACAGCAGACAAACTGAGAAACTGATATGCGATTGGTGCATACGAGACTGGCTGCAGCCATAAGAGACTCTTTACTGATATGCGATTTGTGCATCCGATGACTGGCTGACAGAGCCATAAGAGACTCTTGAGCTTCAACGAGTTAGGCTACTGGCTCCCTCCTTCTCTATACAAGCTCCTTGTCACAGCCTTCCGACGGCTGAACCAAGTAACGCGTGGCATCACACGTCCAGTAGCAGCAGCAGAACACGCGCCCGTATGGATCGGAATCTTTTTGGTTAGTAGGCGCTCTCACGGCTTAGTGCTGCAGCTCAGCAGGAGCCGGCCTTAGGGTCCTTGGTCAATGCCTGTCGTACTCTGAGGCTAGGCTATCGATACAGCTCAACTTTTTCATGAAGCTCCCCTAAGCAAGGGCGCCGTCAGCTAAGCTAGTGGTTACGCGTGCAACCAAAATCTTGATCCCCTTCCTAGGGGGGTGTAGAGTCTGGGTCAATCATGTTCCAAGGGAACAGGTCCATCCATTGTAGGTTCATCGGAGCTGCCCGGCAGTTTGTTCTTATGTCCAGTCAGTAGCGCTTCATAGGAACCTCGCCGTCTTTTTACAAAAGGCCATGGGCAGGTTGCAGCGAAGTGCGACTACCCCTCAATCCTACCAATATGACTAACAGCGAAACGACATATTGGTCTCTTCTACCCTAGATAGTAGCCTTGGGAATTCTCCCCCTTCTTCGGTTGGATTAGTTCAGGGGACGTGCACACCTTGACTTTGAAGCCCTGGAAAGAATGAAACAGTCCCTGGAAAAGCTAAGAGAGCTTCTAAGCTGCTATCCCGAAAAGTTTTTTAAGTCAAGGCATCTTCTACGCTACGCTGAGGTAGCTAAAAACCTAGGTTGCCTTAGCCTCCTGAGCAGAATACATTTGCGCACAACGGAGGCTCTCGATTCACGAGCTTGTACAAATCGTGCTAAGGGGGTCAAGGACAGGTAATACGTCTATTTTCTTGAACTAGGCAGTTTTCTCCTGATTTAACCACTGCATTCATCTAGGAGCATCAACTTGCTCTCGGCAGCCTTATGGTTCCCTTTCACACTGCAGTTGCTGCATTGGGTTGACATTTGGCGCACCCAGCTACCGCTGTCAAATGCATCTCAAGTAAAATCCTTTACCTTGCATTTATAAAAAAAAGCTTTAAAGGGAATTGAAGCCCCTATCGTTCTAAGTTAATTTACAAGCCTCAACTCAGTTCTTTTGAAGTACAGTACATGATATTCAAAGTAAACATATGGTTAGTTTTACTTTAAAATAGATTGGACCCGATCTGCTGTTCTCATGCGCATTGACTCGTGCATGGGTTCCACGTTTCTCTTGACACGCTGTCTCTTCTTTCTTCCTCTGTTTGGATCACAGTGTACTCTGTGGGTAGGGAGGCTTAAACTAGGAATATTATAATGATAATAATTTACGTCGTGTTTTTATTTATTTATTTTATTTATATCTTTCCTGTCACGCTCTATGGGAATAAGATAGGAGAAAATTCAGATTTCAAAATGTAAAAAAAAAGTGGGGTACCTTGCAATCTTTTTCTTCGGCTAAAAAAAAGTTGGGTACCTTGCAATCTTTTTCTTCAGTATTAGATAGGGGAAAAATAGAACTAATAAGATAGAAGAAAGGTAAAAAAAAAGTTGGGTACCTTGGAATCTTTTTCTTCAGTATTAGATAGGGGAAAAATGAGGAAGCCCCAAACACGGCGGGGGTTTTGGTGAAGTGTTAATTTTTTGCCGTCATTTATAATGACTGCACGGGCCACTAGTAATAATAATAAATTAGATTAGACAGGGTATGTTGGCATAGGCTAGGTTTGGGTTCCAATTGATAGGGTTAGGGCATGGTAGGCTAGGTTGGGCTAAGCTATTTTGGAACAGATTAGGGTAGGTAAGAATATAGTCGGTGTTTCTGTATAAGCTAATCCAACTGACATTCTCAGGTAGGCCAACTGGTATTCCAGCCCCCTTTAAGTGCGAGGCAGAGTTGTGTTTTTTTTTCTAAGACCAAGTTTACACACCCGCCTGACTTACCTTCTAATGTTCCTTTGGGCTGCAGCTCATTTATAGGTATCCAATGTACAATCAATTCTATTAGTTTTAAAGAGTTGCAGAACAAGATTTAGAAAAGATCTAAAGCAATGCTGTATCTTGCGGAAAGATTTCATTTTATATTGCAACTCATTGCTTGCTTTTGCCGCAAATATTACGTCGCAATGGCTGGATAAATGTGGGCATTCTCCGTGGTGCTGTACACTTCACTTTATATTGCAACTCTTGCCTTACTTTTGCAGCAAGTAGAACGTCGCAATGGCTGGATAAATGTGGGTGACCTCCATGGTGCTGTACACTTCAAAATCGTCAAGTACGAGCGAATAAAGTTCCTGGTCATCGCCCTCCGGGACTCCATAGAAATATATGCCTGGGCTCCAAAACCTTATCTTAAATTTATGGCCTTCAAGGTAAGCTCATCAGTTCTTCTGTGTTCCTTAATGGATCTTATTCTTCTTCGTATGCTCACGAGAAAATCGGTTTCCCTGTGCTTTCCCTTTACTCTAAATTTCTATTCTTCTATTTATGTTTACTTCAATGATATAATTCAGAAATAATGTAAATGATTTTTCAGTTAGCCAAAATTTTAGACATGTTTGTTATTATCCAGGGGCTACACACTGTATTTGCACCTCCTAAGGGGAGTAGGGGGGAGCCTCATAGGGTGTTTTTATTTAGGTTTGCTTCTCTTCCTCATACTGGTCCTTACCTATGTAATGGGGACCTGCGACTCAGATAGATTGTGTAAGCTACCTTTGTAATCAGATAGGATTTAGGGACATCTGTGCTTTGTGCCCATTTTACTTCCTTTTATTTTGTTGCTCCTGCTGATGATACTTTGTTTTATTGTTCCTTATCTTTCCCTGCATGCGTTTCCTATGAGCGTTCATCTTGTTTAGAAACACCCTTGTGCTTGGGATTTTGGGATTGACGTGTTGATTGGCATAGCTACTACGGTACGTCCCTTTCTTCTTCTCTAAAGTCACCTTTGTTGTAGAAACTGTGGTGCAAACTACTCAATCTATAACAAATAAAGGCCGATGTTTATAGATCTGTTTACTAGAGTACCTGCGCTGTCAAAAATGACAGCGAGGCATTTTTAATGGCTTTGCTGCATTGATCATAATTTTGTTACTAATTTCGTCATGTGAGATGCACTGCAACTGCCAACTTGGATTAAGGAACATAGCAGGTAAGCATGCTAGGCCAAAATTTTGCTGAACAATGCCAGGTTTTTCTTCAGTGATAGGCTGAAAAGCAGAGATACTTTTTTATTCTGCTAAAATGCTCCTAATGAATACTGTGCTCTGTATCCAAAATACGTCCTGAGAGGTATATTCTGGCGGACCCTTTCCCTGCCACAAAATATTTGTGCCTCATGCACCCAAGGTTCCCTAGTACCTTTTCAGCAGGAGGTGTTGCACCTGACCGCAGTTCCTGCTGGCGAGATTAGTTTTGTAAAGCTGAGTAGGTTCTCAATACCGTACTTCCCTTTCTATTTCGGTAGGTGGCCCATCTATTCCCGCTGTTTCCTTCCCCAGTGCGGCGTAGCTGAGCGAAAGCGTTCAGCCGCGCCCTTGAGTTGGAATGCGCAAACTTGGGCCTTTTTCTCGTCAGCTGCGCACTGACCATCTGAGATCTCCCGGCAGAAAAGCCCAGACAAAAATCATTGATAATTTAAAACGAGACATACAGTGCCTAGACATGAGTATTTGCACAACTCTTTTTTTTTACGTACAGTATTTAAAAAAATTTAGGGACTGCTTTAGGATAATTAATACAGGAAGTTAATATAATATATATAATAGAATATTTAAACATAACCCAAGCAAAAGTAATGAGAGACAAAAGTATTTGACCAAAAAAATCATGACATTAGTACTTGGTGGCGTGACCTTTATTGGCAATAACAGCATGGAGACGATTGTTATAGCTGGAAATTAACTTCTCACATTCACTTGATGGTATTTTTTTCCATTTTTCCATGAAGATGACCTTTAATTCTGTAAGGTTTTTGAGACACCCTTTGTGGACACCAGATTTAAAATGACGCCACAAATTTTCTATTGAATTAAGGTCCGGTGATTGGCTAGGCCATGGAAGAACATTTATTTCCTTCTTTTGAAACCATTCTTTCGTTAAATTCGCAGTATGCTTGGGGTCGTTGTCTTGTTGGAAGGTCCACCTGCGCNNNCTCTAATATCTCTCTGTACATGAAACTATTCTTCTTGCTATCAATGATATCAAGATCCCGACACAATGGGCAGTAAAGCAACCCCACACCATGATGCTGCCCCCTCCATGCTTCACGGTGGGGATGGTGTTCTTGGGGTCATAGGCAGTACCACGTTTCCTCCATACATACCGAGCTTCATTTCGGCCAAAAAGTTCAATTTTAGTTTTGTCAGACCATATAACCCTTTCCCAAAACTCATTTTTTCTTGTCCAGGTGGTCTTTGGTATATGTTACGCGGCCCTTGACATGTTTTGCTGTAAGAAGAGGAGAAGAGGAATGTAAGAATGAATGCCAGTACGGTTCAATTTCCTAACAATAGTTTTCTTGCTGACATGCAGTCCGTGAGACGCCAGTTCACTTTGAAGGTCAGCACGAGTTGTCATGGGGTCATTAGTCACCTTACGTAACAGGTTGCGCCGAATACGACCAATGATCTTATGCGAAGCTCCAGCTCTTGGCAGTTTGGAGACCGCCCCAGTCACTTGATGCTTGCGGACTATTGCTCCAATCGTTGAAAAAGGAACATTGACACGTTCTGCTATTGCTCTATAAATTAATCCCTCGCTACGAAGTTCAATTATGCGTTTAGGAGTAGCTTCAGGGATTTCTTTAACTTTGGGCATTGTAGTGAGAGTGTGCGCGACTTCAAAGAGGCCTAGAGAGGTAATGATTGCGCCGGCTGTAGTTGTTTACATTGCATTTGTTTCGAGACGTTTCGTGAACGTTCTAGAATAATTTCCAAACTAATTTATTTAAATTATACTATTAAATATCAAAGGTTTAACATCATATTTATTTTGGTCAAACACTTTTATCCCTCATTGCTTTTACTTGTTTTAAATTTTCTTGTTATAAGTGCACATTTGACTGTTCTGTTTAAATATTCTATTATATATATGTTATATAAACTTCCTGTATTAATTATCCTAAAGCAGGCCCTAAATTTTTTAAAATATATAAAAAATAGAGTTGTGCAAATACATTCGCCAAGCAAGGCAACGGTAATGAAAAATTAAATTTCCCCATGAAACCATGATTTTCTTCTATCAGCATCAAAATCTAATCATTTATACCTTTTGATAGTATTAGCAATTTCTGCATTTTTCTTGAAGATCCATCCATAGCTTTTTTGAGTTATGCTGTCGGACACTCTAACGGATCAACCGATCTGCACAAGAATTTGATCAACTTCAACTTTTGACCTTACCTGCTATCAACTCCTGTCATTTTATTCAGAACTTTTTAAGTTATTGTGTCTATAGTTGCCTCATACATGTTCTGCAGAGTTTCTCGGACTTGACCCAACGGCCACTGCTTGTGGACTTGACTGTGGAGGAAGGATCACGCCTCAAAGTTATTTACGGATCCTGCCAGGGCTTCCATGCTATTGATGTCGACTCAGGCGAGCTCTACGACATCTACGTACCTAAACATGTAAGAGTAGTTACTCCCGTGCATTAGCTGTCGTCCTGTGCGTATTTATAGTAGGTGAGCCTAGATATTGGATCTTATTTTTGTGGAGTGTTGACTAACAGCTCTCTTCTTTCCGCACTTGCACCTTCCTTTATAACGTGTCCATGAGCGTGGCGTCAATAGTACCAATATTGTCCAAGTTCTTAATTGAGCCACTTAGATATTTCCTTTTGGAAGAGTGCGGCATCTCTTTCAATCAATGTTTTTGTTAGACGGGTCTCTCCGTTGTTACAGTTTGATTTTTGGTTATTGTTAGATATTTTATTGCTTGCTGTTAGACCAATTAATGCTGAGCTCTAAATTTATATTTCAGATCCAAGGTGGTATCTGTCCCCACACGATCGTAACGATGCCTAATAGCAACGGCCTTCAACTGCTCATTTGTTACGATAATGAAGGTGTCTACGTGAACACCTATGGCAAAGTAAGTTTCATGTTTATACATTTGCCAGTATCCTTCGGTGAACATAGTGTTTTTATTCTAATAGAAATATTCTGTGTTAGTCCTGACAACATGTAAAGGAATGTATTAAATCAGTGAAAGTAACATTGAACATACAGTGACACGCAAACGTATTTAATACAATACATCGAATTATTGTAGAAATCTCCAATTTTAATCAATAATAGTAACGCAAATAGAAATCAGTTAATCATTTCAACGGAAATAGTAAGTTCTTAAAAGCATACTAAAAACCCTGAAAACATCAAAATTGCTGCCGCAAAAGTATGCAATAGCTACATGCATTTACTCTTCAGTTGCAAATCCTTTGTGTTTTAGAGCATTTAGTCTGTCTGCAGTTGCGAGTGATCTTCTTCCCTGCATGTTGCAGCTATCATACGGCATCATATAATACGGTATCATATGATACAGCATCATATAATACGACATCATATGATACAGCATCATATAATACGACATCATATGACACAGCATCATCTGATACAGCATCATATGATATGACATCATATGACACAGCATCATCTGATACAGCATCATATAATACGACATCATATGATACAGCATCATATAATACATCATATGATACAGCATCATATAATATGGCATCATATAATACGGCATCATATAATATGGCATCACATTATACGGCATCATATATGGCATCATATAATACGGTATCATATAATACGGCATCATATAATATGGCATCACATTATACGGCATCATATATGGCATCATATAATACAACATCATATGATACAGCATCATATAATATAGCATCATATGATACAGCATCATATAATATGGCATCATATAATATGGCATCATATGATACAGCATCATATGATACAGCATCATATTATACGGCATCATATGATACAGTATTATTTAATATGGCATCATATATGTGTACATCAGCGCGTCTTAGGACTGTTTCCTCGTGTGATCGAGGGCTGTCCAGAGTGCCTGCTCCGCGGGTTATGTTGCAGCTGGCTGCAGTTCCTGCTGAAATGGTTAGTTTTGTTCAGTT
>LQNS02278174.1:1291165-1325620 GCA_001587735.2 Parhyale hawaiensis
GGCACTGAGTCATGTAGATTAGGTTGTGAATATATAACTGTAATATTTCCAACAAATTATTGTACACACAATTTTTAATGTAAGCTGTAATGTAATAATCAAAGAATACCTCCCGCCTGTGGAGAAATACATGTTATTATTATATAATACGGCATCATATAATACGACATCATATGACACAGCATCATCTGATACAGCATCATATAATACAGCATCATATAATGCAGCATCATATAATATGGCATCATATAATACGGCATCGTATAATACCGCATCGTATAATACCGCATCGTATAATACCGCATCGTATAAATCGGCATCGTATAATTCGGCATTGTATAATTCGGCATCGTATGATACGGCATCGTATGATACGGCATCGTATGATACGGCATTGTATGATACGGCATCGTATGATACGGCATCGTATGATACGGCATTGTATGATACGGCATCATATGATACGGCATCGTATGATACGGCATCGTATGATACGGCATCGTATGATACGGCATCGTATGATACGGCATCCTATGATACGGCATCCTATGATACGGCATCCTATGATACGGCATCCTATGATACGGCATCCTATGATACGGCATCCTATGATACGGCATCCTATGATATGGCATCCTATGATACGGCATCCTATGATACGGCATCCTATGATACGGCATCATATTAAGAAGAGAATGGCAAAGGTAACAGGGTGTCTACTAGGTCATAAAAGTCATAAAAAGTAATAAAAACTGGTTGGTCATAAAAAGTCATAAAAAAGTAATAAAATTCACTCACAGGTCATAATTTTTTGTCAATCATCTGATGATTGGAATTGATGGATATTTTATCATCGTAACCTACTGCATGCAGTAGGAGAAATGATCCTACTTGATACTTCAATGTATGCCTTTCTGAAATCACTAAACATATTACTAAATGTTATTAATTCCATTCATTGCTTGATTATAAGTAGCTAGGTGCAGCTTAAAACAATTGAAGCATGAAGTATGAAGGACCCTATGAAATATAAAAACAATATATATTGAGTTTTACATTAATAACAGTTATAAGAGAGATTACTCTCACCTAAGAATATGAAATCGTATTTTTGGATATATAAGATAAGGTCATAAATGTTTATCCTGAAAAATCATAGAAAGTCATAAAATTTTCCTAACAATCTTCAGTAGACACCATGGGTAAAAACTCTCAGAGAAAGCATGACTGATATTTAAAAGAAACTGAAGTTCTCAACTATAAAATTGAACGTTCCAGCCTTCAAGGCCATTATCAGCATCTGGAAATAGTAAAATAAAAAATAATTTTCCATTCCGTCCAGTATTTGCTGCCTACCGTACCCCTAGCTTTTAACTAGCTAAGTTCTTGGTTCCGGTGCTTTCTCTTCATACTAGCAGTCAATTTACTGAGCAGAACTCGCTAACGTTTTCAGCTGAAATCAGTAACGTAACAAATCACGACTATTTTATGGCTCCATTTGACATAGAGAATTTATTTACTAATATCCCTCGGAACGAAACAGTCGAAATTTGTTTAAACAATCTTTTCAACAGTACTAACTTAGTTTTAGGCTTGACACGATCCCTTTTTAAAACTCTTTTAGAGCCTTCTGTTCTTAACTGCTTCCTCATTTTCAACGGTAAACTATTTCAACAATTAGACGGACTAGGAATGGGGCTACCTTTGGGTCCTACTTTTGCTAATCTGTTTATGTGCTTTTACGAGAGAATATGGCTTAACGACTGCCCAGCAAAATTCAAACCGGTGTTTTACAGGCGTTATATAGACAATACATTTTACTTTTCCGTGACCCATCTCATTACCCCATGTTTTTAGATTACCTCAATTTTAAACATAAAAATATCAAGTTAACAATGAAAACAGAGAAGGATAATGGTTTGTCATTTTTAGATAGATACTAGACGACCCGTGACCCGTTGGGTCGCTATCACGATCGTCTTCGCTTTTGCAATAAATGCAGGTGTTATATAGCTGGACATATACCACCCGCTATTCGGCCCTTCTCTTCTGCTCATCAAGGAGCGGCCCGTTCGGTTCATTATCAACAGATTCTTTGCTTATCTAACGAATATTCAACACCCAGGTTGTAAGCAAAGTCAAATTGTTGTATGTAACGTATTTCAGTTGTATTGCCCATGGAACCGCTGAATTGATCATGCCTGTTCTTGAGGCCCAGCTCAGTTCAACTTCCGTATCACAGATACAATCTATATATTAATACGCTTGTTCCTACCTACCTACCTGCGGTGTGTGTCACGCTTTTTATCACTAATAGACGGAAGGAAATTAGAGATATCGTGACTTCGGGAAGCTGGGTATCTATGATACGGCGAGCGTCAGTAATCTTTCGGCCACTGGGCAAGGTCTTNAAGGTCTTTTTAATTGTGTTAATGCAGTCGGGAGCACAATGGATAATGGGCATTGAAAATGGATATTGCACCATGTCATGCAATTCGTGACGCAAAAGTTTGCCGATTGCATCATGTCTCGGCAGAAAGGAGGTGGGGGTAAGGCAAAGCAGGGGATGAGGGTGAAGTAGAGGTTAGTGGTAGAACAGAATGAGATTGGTTTGCACCGTTAGAAAGCTCATTGCAAGACCTTTCTTTTCAGGGATCACACTTTGGGTTTGGTCTCAATTCTCAGCGGGGGGCGAGCTCCTCAAAGTTGGTTACTTAGCCAAAAATGTCCCGTTCTCCCATGTTTTTGTTATTTTTTGAATACTATCATACGTAGGAAAATGGTTTTTATTACTTAGAAAAGGAAATTATATTTCTATTCTAACGTTATCAACGATTTTTCTTAGGCGTAACCCTTAACTGACACCAGGAACCCAAAATGGGGAAAGCGTGGTAGACCGTGAAACTTTCTTGCCGGTGCTTTTCAGGTGGAAATTCCGCAGTAATGTATTGATATATATGCAGGGACGCTGGGTCCGGAGAATATGTCTATGCAGAGACTGCTGGGTCAGGAGGATATATATGCAGGGACTATTGGGTCAGGAGGACACGCGGTATAGGTATATAAAAATTATAAGCCAGGTAGACCGTGAAAATTTCACGGGTACAGCTAGTCAAATTAAAGAGCTAATCTATGCCCCATAGGAGAGGCCAGAGGACCATGGAATTTCTTCCTTATCTAAAAGTGAAGAAGATGTGTCAAACAAGATCACAAGCAAGACACAAATAAACAAGCAAGACACAAATAAACAAGCAAGACCGGTTCACAGACTTTTAGTATAATACTAGACGACCCGTGACCCGTTGGGTCATTGTCACGATCGTCTTGTCTGTCATTCGTGCCCATTTTGCTTCCTTCTCACCAGTTACTCATACTGATCTTTCTTCAATCTGTTCTTCTTCTTTCTCAACTTGCTGTTCCCATGCGCGTTGATCCTGTTTGGGAGCACCCTCGTTCATGNCGTGTCTATTATCACACTACGTGTCCCTGCATTCTTCCTCTGTGACGTCGCCTTTGTTGTGGAAACGGAGACGGAGCCTTCAACTTTTTAGTATAATAATAGTCACGATCGTCTGTGCTTATTTATTTAGCTGGTCATAAACCACACGCTATTCGGCCGTCCTCTCCTGCCCGTCAAGGAGCTGCCCCATACGGCTCACTGTCAACAGATTTTATGCTTGTCTAACGAATATTCAACATGCAGTCAGAAAGCAAATTCAATTTATATGTTACTTATTCCAGCTGTATTTTCCAGAGCAACTTTTAAATTATCGTGCCCGTTCTTGCAACCAAGGGGCAGGTTCCACGTGCGTATCACAGATACAATCAAATTAAAGAGCTAATCCATGACAGAGACGATAGACCATACCATACCCCCAGAGGACCATGGAATTCATTTCCTATCTAAAAGTGAAGAAAATGTGCCAAACAAGATCACAAATAAACAAGCAAGACTGGTTCACAGACTTTTAGTATAATATAGATAGATTTGACATGTTACATTGAAAACAAAAGGTTTTTGGAACCCTTTCTAACTCACCTTCCGTTTCAATTTTACCCTCCACTTCGGTATCTTACTTGAAGTTTTAAATTTCTTCGAGTCATCATAACTCTAAAACTAAGCAGTGTGCCCTCAGGGGCATATTGTGGCGAGCCCTTTCCCTGCCACAATATGTCTGAGCATCACGCACCCAAGGGTCCCGAGTGCCTTCTCCGCAGGGGATGTAGCATCTGGCTGCAGTTCCTGCTGAGAAGGTTAGTTTTGTAGAGTTAGGTAGGTCGTCTATAATTCTCCTTGTGTTCCGCGAGGTGGGCCGCCGAATGGTGGTAAGCGACCCATCTCATGGGACTCCTATCTGCTCCCGTGTGGGGGACCACGGAAGGGACTCCCCGCACGAGTGTTCGCTTTCTTCTGTCTTCTTCGTTTTTCGTCTCCTTCTGTGCGCCGCACGGCTGAGCGATTTCGTTCGACCGAGCCGTGTGGAGTTGGAGATGCTCGCGCCTTATTTCCTGCCAGACGTGGTGCACCTGGCCAAGATTATTTTAATAGAACTCATTGAGTTCGACTTTCTGAACTATATCATGCAAAGTTGGATCGCTGTTATATAGTCTTTGTATCTAATACGGCGGAAAACCCACAATATAATAATGAGTTTTAGGCATTTTATCATTCTTGAAAATTGATTTGTTTTTAGTTTTTCTACCTATGATTGAAATTTGTCTGCAGAAAACAATCACCCAGTATATATTGTGGTAATAATGAAGCAAGATTTATGTCAAGAGCGAAGTGTTACGATGAAAGAACAGTGACGATGATGAAAACTTTCAATGTGTTCCTCATTTTGAGGTGTAGCCCAAAGTTTACTCCATCAGATTCATTCCTTCACGGAGGGCATGGGCTGAGCCCATCGACATCGTGTGTTACGGGGAGCAGCGATCCCAGGAGCCTTTGTAGGTTTTTTCAGCCTTAGTTAGGCCTTAAAGGCGTCTTTTCTTCATACTCCCTATCCTTTCCACTTTCTTCTTTTACTAATGGCGCTGCACTTTGTTCTTCCTCTTCTTTCCTCACTTCCTCTTTTCATGCACGTTGATCCTGCGTCGGTTCCATTTGTCTATCGAAATTTTATATGCCCTTCTCTCTCCATCTGTGTAATTGTGTTTCTGGTGAGAACGGAAGCTTAGACTACTCAATGTAATGCTGATGGCGAGAGGAAAAACTTGTACTCTGAGAGCGCATACCTCCGTTAAGCAAGGCAGTGTTAACGAAAGATTCAAATTGATCTTTAAACTATAGTATTTCCTCGGTATCCTCACGAAACTTCGGTCATAGAAGCCTCTTGCCAGTAATAACAGCTTGTGTAATTTTCCCCCTCGGGGCATAGGATGGGCCATAGGGTAACAATTAGGGTTAGGCTAGTTACATTCGTCCATTCTATTTTATGGAGCTTGGCGACCCCAGGGAAATTCTATGTTACCTTAGTCATTAGTTGACCTTCGGGACCTCTGTCTTTCGTGCTCACTTTGCATCCTTCCATTTTCACACTCCTACTTGCTCATCATGCTTTATTCTGATCTTCCCCTTCTTTCCTGACTTGCTGTTCCCATGCGCGTTGATCCTGTGTGGGAACCCCTTCGTGCCTGGGTTCCCCATTTCTATGGTCATATTATATGTGCCTTGCTTTTTCCTCTGTTAGATCGCCTTTGTAGTGGAAACGGAGGATTAAAATATTCAATATAATAATAATTGTGTAAATTTTCCTGATCCGTCTGGAACTTTTTGAGTTATTTTCTGACAAACATTTTTACGAACATTAGTCAAGCCAAAACTACCGTGCTAACTGATCTTCACCGAAATTTGCTAATTTGTGCCTTGTAACATTTCTAACAATTCTTGCAGATTTCATGAAGATCCCTTCATAACTTTTTGAGTTATGTTACTGAAAAACGTTAAAACAAACAGATACAAACGGTCAGCAGATTCCGGCAAAAATTGTTCATTTGCTCCTTGAATAACCCTAACAATTCCTCAAAAATTTCATACAAATCGGACCTTAACTTTTTGAGTGATAGACTACTATAAAAAAGTGACATAAAAAGGATGAACGAAACTGCAACATAAGTTAATCACCTAACGATTCCTGTGAATTTCATGAAGATTCACCCATAACTTATTGAGTTATCTTGGTGACAGGCACACAAATGGACAGTCATAACCTCCTTGGCGGAGGGAGTTATGGCGGAGCAGCCATAACTGCTGCTGGTGCACACCATGTGCACCAGCACATGGCAGTAGCCGGCCTCTTCCAATCATGCATGGCAGTAGCCGGCCTCTTCACAGAGAGGCGCCGCCGCCACTCACGCTCTAGCCCTCTATCAGCTATTGCTCTAAACGGTTGCTGTGGCTGTGTCTTCCCTATTTCTCTATTTCATGAAATATAAGACATATCACATAATACTGGTTGCTAAGCTAAGCTGTTAATCGAAATTTTTTGCAGCTGTAATTTTATTTCTAATGTACCTTTATTTTTTCCGAGGGAGGTAGAGTATGTGAAACAGCCAATATATGTGGAGCAGCAGCGATATGCTCCCTGTCCATTCAGGTGTCGTTCTGTTAGCTATGCTGTTCGTAGGTCATTTTGTTCTGCATTCTACGAAATCCTTGAAATATCTATGTGGAAAGAGGCTTAACGCTATGGCAGATCTGTGTTTCCTAAATTTTTTTACAAATATATTACTCCATCACGCAACTTTGGCTTCCGGTGAATTTTTCAGTTTGTAGATGCGTCAATATTTCGAAAACGAAGTGTCCAATCGAAAAATTACATTATTATTATTATTAAAACTTCACGTTTGAACTCCCACGGACAGGTAATACAACCCAAATGAAACAGCCAATATATGTGGAGCAGCAGCGATATGCTACCTTGAATGAAATGTGTTTAGTGTACATTTCTACATACCTATTCCATGCAAATTTCAGAACGAGGGGAACACTAGAAATGTATATTCACTAATTAAGTATAAGCGTGTGTTGGCCATTTTTCCGACATGACGGCAGCGTCAGCCCCGATAAAACGAACCGAACCTTACCTAACCTAACGTCATCTAACCTAACCTAACTTCACCTTAACCGATTGTTCTGTAATTTGCATGTCAAATGTAAAATGGAATTCTAAACACTGTTTATTGAGGGTAATTTTTCGATTGGAGACTTCGTTTTTGAAATATCGATACGTCCCTAAAGTGCAAAAATGCCTTGCTTCCTTGCCAACTCACCAGGTGCAGAACAAGGCGCTGTATGGCTAAAGCAAATCTACTACTGTGGCGCTTCACTCTTTGCATTTCAGATGACGAAGAATATGATGCTACAGTGGGGTGAGATGCCTACGAGTGTGGCCTTCATAGGCACTGGCCAGATCATGGGCTGGGGCAACAAGGCTATAGAAATCCGATCTGTGGAGACGGGGCATCTCGATGGCGTCTTCATGCACAAAAAGGCTCAAAAATTGAAGTTCCTGTGTGAACGCAATGATAAGGTAAACTTTAGCTCGCGTCTATTCGTTTTATGATCCTGTGTGAACGCAATGATAAAGGTAAACTTTAGCTCGCGTCTATTCGTTTTATGATCCTGTGTGAACGCAATGATAAGGTGAACTTTAGCTCGCGTCTATTCGTTTTATGATCCTGTGTGAACGCAATGATAAGGTAAACTTTAGCTCGCGTCTATTCGTTTTATGATCCTGTGTGAACGCAATGATAAGGTAAACTTTAGCTCGCTTCTATTCGTTTTATGATTATGTGTAAATGCAATCATAAGGTAAACTTTAGCTCGCGTCTATTCGTTTTATGATCCTGTGTCGGAACACCTTCGTGCGTGGATTCCCCATTTCTATCGTCATGCTATACGGTATGTCCCTTGCTTCTTCCTCTATTAAATCGCCATTGTTGTGGAAACGGAGCCTTAAATTGCTCAATATAATAATTACTTACTGCAGCAACACCCAAAAATATAGAAGAAGTGTGGAGGAAACATACTTCAGCAAAAGAGAGGGGGGGGGCGTCAACAGTTTTTTCCTATAAGTTGTTTAGGTCTTGTAGTCAAAGGTGCCTAGCAGTTGAAGATAGTAAGGGAATATTCACTAACTATTACTTTTTTCCTTTCTTCTGACTCTATGGACATTTTTTGAGCTGCTTCTTATGTTTTGCGCTGGTGCAAAATTGTCTTACTTGCCCTAATGTTGAATTATTCTTCAGTAAGTGAGTGAAATGCTCTCAAGTTTAGAATTAAGAATGCTGAATAATTGAATGACTTATGTTGTAGTGCACAGCTGCGTTCGTTTTCTACTTTTTTTATAACTAATAAACGATTATCTTGAACCCTTGCCTCTTCGTTAACTTTTGCAAGCCACTATAGCCGTTCTTTGTCTCCACCCCATGGCGGCTATGCCGAGCCTCATTGCTTGCAACGCACTTTATTGTGGTTGCGGTGGTGAACTGTTCTCTTTCATTAGAGATCGGACTTTTTGGTTGGAAACCTAGTTCTAAGTACGGTATCCAAAAAATAAATAAAAAACTGCAGATTTAAAAAAAATATATGTTCTCCGAAATTTAATAGCAAATGTTCTGTATTGCAGGTGTTCTTCTCATCTGCCAAAGGCGGTTCTTCGTGCCAAATTTATTTCATGACCCTTAACAAACCTGGCATGGCGAACTGGTAGCCGCGTCTTATGATCGCTGCACACACACACCCTCTGTCTGCATTTGTGCTGGTCTCTGTGCTCTGCCCTGTGACACAGAACTTCCAACCCTCGCTGGAGTGTCACGCAACTTTCGTCGCCCAGTTTACTGTGACTTTCTTAAGCATTTTTGTGCATTCACTGCATTTTCTCTATCAGCATTAATCAATTTACAGATGTTTCGTTCCAAACTTAGTCCTTATTCGTATGGTTGACCTCATGCAGTCGACAGTGCTGCAATAAGAATTGTTGAATTACCAACTTAGTCGCGATAGACAACCATCCAGTAATCGGTTATCCTAGTCTTTTGTGTGTGCGCTGTGTCTGGGGCGGTAAAGCACTAAATCTAATAGTAGTTGAGTGTGTTGCGCTGTACTCATCGACGTACGATATGTAGGGATTGCCTGAACGTCAAGAGCTGTCAGATCTGCTGGCTGCCAACCTTTTGCAATAGGCGCTTCATCTCTGCAGTTATATCATTACCGATACGCCTAACTGCTGTAGTAGGTACGCGGAGCTGTGTCTCTCTATTGCATCTTTGCCAAGAAGGAGGTAATTTATTTCCTCCGTGTTGCCAGCACGCTTACCTTTAGGAAATGGTACGCGGAACTTCATCTCTGCTCTCGTTCATTATTTGTAAATTGAATTGCGGAATGTGAGCGTTTCTTGTCATGTGTAGTGGGAACGCGCTCCCTCATTGTTGCCGGCAGGCTTTCCATCAAAAAAGCTATAAACTTTCGATCTCTGGAGATTTGTTAAGTAGCAACTCTAGTAGGTGATACAAGACGAAGGTTGAGCTGCATTTAGCTGGGCGTATTTCACCAAAAGTCTCACTTGTGTCCGGCATTATTCAGGACACTCCCTCTATTTTATTATCTGTTCAAAATTCTTTACTTAAGAAGAACACTTGTCTTTCTCACGGAAGAAATGCAACTGTATTAACTTTATAGTGATCAATATATATCCCTGATTTTAATTTATGATGTTTTAAAAAAGATTTCGTGGTAATATAATGTTAACTGCTCAAGAGAACGTACCCTTGTCTGACACTTCTATAGGTTATTGTAAAACATTTTGTGTTCTTCTACCTCCAGTTGTTGCGTGAATTGTGTATTTCCTTAACAGCAGTTGTAATCTGTGCCCTACCCATGTCACTTCTTCCAGCAAACACGCAAACTCTGAAGGAGAGAGAGCGTAATTTCTTACAGGTAAGACAACCGGTGCTTTTTTTTGTCTGACAAGTGTAGTAAAAACTGCATCTGTCTTTTTGTAATTTATTTAGCTATTTTTTTAGCGTTATGAGAAATTTGGCTTTGCTCTCGCTCTTATAATTGGTGCCCTTTACTTACCTACAGACATGCCATTACGTCGTGCAGTTGCTGCTGTCATTTTATGAAGCGTAGAGCCCTAGTTCTTGTGCAGCATATATCGTGCGATGTCCCTCTCATGCGTTAGCGTTCATATTTCTGTTTGTTGCTTCACCCATTTTTGTTTTGAAGTGCATCGCTGCCAAGGTGAAAAGGGGGAAGGGAGGCTTTCAGACTAAATTGTTTGCTTACTCTGCAACATTCCC
The DNA here is from genome assembly GCA_001587735.2 of Parhyale hawaiensis. Taxonomy (NCBI): domain Eukaryota; kingdom Metazoa; phylum Arthropoda; class Malacostraca; order Amphipoda; family Hyalidae; genus Parhyale; species Parhyale hawaiensis. The sequence goes on from LQNS02278174.1 coordinate 1,301,474, forward strand.
TTGTCATATTCCTTCACTGTTTTCTTGTGTTGTTCCTCGACTTGTTCGCATGTGCGTTCGTATAGTATAGGAACGCCCTCATGCAAGGGTTCCACGTTACTCTAGACATACTGCTTATTCATTTTCTTCTCTCTAACCCCTGGGGGGTATAGGATGGTTCATAGTGCTAGGTTCGCTCATCCTATATTGTGGGAGCAGTGACCATAGAGGGATGATGTAAGTCCCTTGAGCCATGAGCTAAGCCTTTGGAATGCTTGTCTTTCGTGCCCATTTGCCTTCCTTCCGTTTTCAGCCGACCTGGTACGCGGAACATTTCTAGTCTCTCTCGTGTGCAAGGACATAAAAGGGGCCGGCCACTTGAGTGTCTCCTACTATACTTTGCTCCTTGTTTCCCTGCCCGTAGTAGCGCACGTGGCCACCACGCCTACCCAATGTGCGGTGTTTCAATATTGCACCAGTAGTTTCTCTGTTGAAACGCCTGAGTTGCGGCTGCGGAGGTTAAACATATATAATAATGATAATAATGTTTTTCCTCTTCTTTCCTGACTTGCTGTTCTCATGCGCGCGCGTTGATTCACCCTCGTTCATGGGTTCCACATTTCTATCGAGACACTACATGTCCCTTCCTTTTCCTCTCTTGAATAACCCTAGTTGTGTCTTCGCAGACTGGAACAACTATATACTAAAATTATGATTCTTCTCTTGGAACATCTTTGCATGGTCTAAGGTGGCTGTAACTTACTAGTGTAATAATAGCGTTATTAAATGTTGCATGCATTGCTCAGTTTATTATCGCATTTCATGCCGTAGAATGGTGTGTGCACAGATGTGTATGTGTGGTGTGGTAACCAGAAAAAATCCCCGGGAGGAAAAAAAGCTCCACTTTCTCTTGTAGCCATATTTGAGAGCTCTATTCATTTATGTGAATACAGCATATTAGAGTGAACGAAACTATATTGTGCTGAGCTAAATTGACCCAGTGTTTGGCGAACGTGGGTTGCAAGAACCTCAGAAATAGGTTATGTGAGGTTGAATTAGATTTTGCTAGGTGAGCTTAGGTTGGGTAAGGTGAAGTTGGGCTAGGTAAGGTTAAGTAAGATCAGGTTAGGTGAGATCAGCTGAGGTTAGTTTGGGTTAGTGATGACAGCGAGGTTGGGTGACGCTATAGGTACCTTATGCAGTAGAGCCCAAATTTTACTTAATGAACTTGTTCCGAGTCCAAAAATCGGACATCTTGAGGTCATCCCTTTTCAAGAAGCAAAGAGCGTAACGGGAGAACTCACGGGAAACTATAATCAAAAAGTGACGTCTTTAATCGCGTCAATATCGACGGACGCGCCGGCTGAGCAGCCTATGAATATTTTAATCAATTTCGCCTGACTAATTGTTATTGGTTGCAAATTTAAACCTTTGAGAAAATAAATGAAGAGAATATAAACTTAGGGTAACATGTCTAGTACCCGTCCACCATGCTAGTAGCCGTCCATTTGGCACTAAAAAACTGCCTGTGTGAACTAGCAGTGCTAGGAAGCCGTACAAAGTCTCAAACTGTAGGCTAAGTAGTGCCGCACCCTCCCTGAAAATGACGGGCGAAACAAAAAACAATAAAAAACTGTTTGGGTTTTCACATTTTTTTCATATTTTTAGTGTAGTGAAAAAATTTGAAAACCACCACCATTTTTATCGTTTCATTTTTTTTCGCCCGTCACTTTCAAGGCTGGTGCGGCACTACTTAGCCTACAGCTGAAGCCTACGTACGGCTTTCTAGCACTGCTAGTTTTCACACAGGCAGTTTTTAGTGCTAAGTGGACGGCTACTAGCATGGTGGACGGGTACTAGACATGTTACCCTATTGAACAAGAAACAATTATATCTATAAAGCTCGCAATGAAGGCAGGTGGAAACTTGACAGCACTAGAGGTAAAATCTAGGCCGGTATGGCCCTCTGATTCATCTTCTTTGAAGTGAAGCTTCCTTTACACTTTGCATTTACCACAAAACATATTTAAACATATCGCCGGATTTGTTCGACTTAATTCAGTCAATCCCCCGCTCCTCACCGGCCAGCTACTTGAGTTGCACCCATGCACTAAACACAGTAGGACGATTTTCGTCAAGTACAGAAAGTTTGAGCAATAAACATTCATATGGTTTCTCCCGCGTCAAGAATATAACCCTGAATACATTTTTGGTTAAGATTACGAACCCAGCCTATGAATGCGTAAGGTCCGACCCCTCAAATATGTACTTTGCATCGTCGGTGTGACGTAATTTGGTTACATGCGGTTTGGTCTTGGCTGAATTTTGTTTTAGTCCCATTGATTCCCCCTGTTACACTCTTGGCTTTCTGGGCCTATCACGTAAAAATTGCTTGTATACGAAAAGTTAGGTATTTACACAAGGATTCAAACCATTAGGAAATGACGGTAGAAAATTAGCGCCTCAGGAAAACTTACGCTTTCTCTCGTGCTTATTACAGTTTAGAATGCTTCTTTAATGAAAATTCAGCATTCTTAAATGCCTAAAAAAATTGGATACATATATTATGAGGCGTAGATAAGGGATATCTCTCATAGCAACTCGGAACAATGAACATATCCAGACACAATCATGCAGGCATGCTTAGGTCCCTCAGCTGGAGCGCCCAAGTGCGACCGCCGTAACCAAAATACCGTCTTCGACACCTGAATTTTCTCTCCCGTAGCAACTCAGCACAATGAACATATCCAGACACGATCATGCAGGTAGGCTCAGGTCCCTCAGCTGGAACGCCCAAGTGCGACCGCCGTAACCAAGATACCGTCTTCGGCACCAAAATTTTCTCAAATCTTATTACCATAGAGCGTGACAAGAAAGATATAAATATAGTTATAAATAAATAAAACACGACATGAATTGTTATATAGTACCAGAGCTTTTTTTTCCTCCGGGAGCTTTTTTTCCTGTACCCGTGTGGTGTGGCGTGCAGTTGATTGGTGTCTGCACGGTGTTTGGCTTGCATATGATTGGTGCTCCATCTGTGGTGTGAAAAAAACAGCCCAAGATTCCTCTAAGAAATCGCTGTACTCGCTTGCAGACGACTAGTTCTTGTCGCGTTCGACCGGTTTGCACTTATGCTTTTAGGCTTGTTAGCTCTGCAAAGATCGCTATTGATCGTCTTAGATTCGGAAGTAGCGGAACTACCCCAATTCTTATATAACTCATGGAACCGTGCGTGAAAAAAATCGCGTAATAATCGATATGTTTGCCTAATACCAATAACCAGGTGCGGATTCTTCTCTGACTTACTTTTTCACTTCATCATTTTTTCATTGATTCCATGCAACCCCCTTAAGTCTGCCATTAGATCCCATGCCGAGCAGTGCAAAGTTTCCGTGCGCTAAAGACTATTTATTTACAGTCGTAAGCCACCTCTCAATGATATGCAATCCGCTTCTCCATTACAACTCGTGAATGCTTAACTTATCGATAGATTTACTTCTAAAGGCAGTATATTTAGGTTGCTTTTTAGATCTTCTCGATAATAGTACAGAGAAATGATAGATGGAATTTTTTGCTAAATTGTTTTTCATTTTACTATTCCAGATGTTGATTATGGCCTTGAAGGCTGAAACGTTCATTTTTCTCTTAGGTCCCGACTTTTAAATTCGATAGATCATCAATGGAGCACTAACGAAGGGATGATTTTTCATGGGAGTAAACGAATTATTTCTTCTAGGTTGCTGTTTTCCATTGACGGAACAGTTATCTATTCATCGGCCAAAAATTCAGCTCTATGCCAATGTTATGATAATAAATGAAGCAGATATTTGAGTTCGCCGGTATCTTGGCTACGGTGCGCTCGCTGATTAAAGTTGTATTCAAGTTTATTGCTGTATTTTACTCAAGCTTTTACTTCCGCCTGTCAATATGGAAGAGGCACGTGACAGAAAGAGAATGGAGAAGAACGAACCTGAGGATAAGGGTAAGCCATATTATTATTGAAGATAATGAAGAAGAAGCAATCAAGAAAATCGAAGATTCCGTACTGGCCTATCTTGAGCAAACATGTAGATTATTGTGTGAATTTTTTCACGCGCGGGTACCTACACTAGTATAATTAGCTGTGCAAATCATCTCCATATTATACTGCAAGCATCATTTGTATCTACTGCTATATTTGGATAAATGTTCGCCGTCGGATCATTCTGCTTAAACTAGTAGCCATCACTTTAAAAATTTCTGCTATCGCTGCAAATTTCTCTGAATTGCCCGTTGCCGACTTTCGGCGGCTCTAGCAGCCTAGAGCCATTGCCAATTTACGCTGCCGCCGCTCCGCTTAAGCTCCTCGAAAATTTAATTTAACTCTACTAGCTGAAAGCTGTGGAAATTCCCTGACAAAAAATTTTTCCTTGATTATGTGTCCCTCGGACCCGTATCATGCATTTGAAGGTTGAAAAATGTTCAAGGTCAGGCAGTGAGTTATCTAAGTTTTTAAATTTGAATTCGACTCCTTCGCCTAATGATTCCTTCCTAGATCGTATCAAGGATGCCCTAAATTTCCTACATGAAATACTAATGAAAGTGTCCCGGTTTTACTAACAGACATGCAGAATTATTATAACTATAAATAAAATAATTGAAAATCTCTGCCGTTACTGCAATTTTTCAACAGTAGCAAGCAAGATTGCAGAGTCGGACGTTGCAAGTCCGACTATAACTCCTGTCCCTCGATGCTTTCAGACTCTTGGCCCTCAAGTTCTTCCAACTCCGTGGTACAGTTGAAATACCACGTGACTATTTTGTGCAATTGCTTTTTATCAAGACATATGCTCATACAAAGCTAAATTCGCTGTTGCGGAGCGCAGCGCCCTAGGGGAACACTATGGGTTACTTTAGCCTTAGCTAGGCCTTCGAGATATCGGTCTTTCATGCTCACAATACTTCCATCCGTTTTCGTACTCCTATTGATTATTCTTTCTATTCTTCTTTTCCGGCTTGCTGTTCCCATGAGTTTTGATCCTGTATGGGAACACCTTCGGGCATGAGTTCCCCCTTTCTATAGACATACTTAACGTTTCTTGTTCTTTTCTCTGTGACGTCGTCTTCGTGCGGAAGTGGAGACTAAAACCTCGGACTAATACTAACTTATGCTGCCTGGCAACATCGACGCACAGTGCCACGCTTCTGTCCACATACTATACGTCCCATGTATTTCCTCTGTTAGATCACCGTTGTCATGGTAAAGCAGGCGTAACTCTTTCTTTCATGAATTAGTTTGCCCGATCCTACATGAACTGGGGCATAGATGTAACGGAATGGCAAATAATGTTGAACCGTTAAATTTAATAACATAATTGTTTATTAAGGCAAATCTTCATATTAGCCTAGAGGGACAATTGTGTAGCTATGGTTGAAAAAATCTTGGACACCAAATCCCTATGTTTACTCCTAGTGATTTTTCTTCCCGCTGTTCTTCCTCTTCTTTCCCGACTTGCTGTTCCCATGCGCGTTGAACCTGTGTGAAAACACCCTCGTGTATGGGTTCCTCGTGTCTATCGTCATACTATATGTCCTGTCTTTCTTCCTCTGTGATATTGCCTTTGTTGTGGAAACGGAGACTTAAACTCCAGAATATAATAATAATAATCCCTTTATTGACATGAGAATTGCAGTAGCTGTCTGTGGTCGCTCTGGTAGCGGTAGGAGAACTGTGTGTTGGTCGAATGCGCTGAAGGTGGCGGGATGATCGTTTGTGGTGGCAACCCTGATTATGGTAGGAAAATTTGACTGCTGGAAATCTCTAATATTGCCCACAGATCTCCAATATTGCCCACAAAATTGTGTAATCTGGAATGCCATGGTATTGGATGTCGAATTGTATGGAATTTTCTAACTATGGTGTTAACCAATTTTACTAGATAAAAATTATCAATAAAATATTTCTTATAAAATTTAATTTCTGTTCGCCAAAGGTGAAACGAACATGAAACACGGTATGCCCTATGCTCTAGATCTGAGTATGGATTTGTACTTCTACGAAATATTACTGAAAAAGTTGGTACCGAGCCCTGAGAACGTTGGTTAGTCGTCCGTGGTGTTGGAGCACCGCGGCCTCGCTGCAATACGGCGTGCCGTCGAGAACCTAGGAGCATTTAACACCTTTATTGTTTCCAATTGAGACATTAACATTTGAATAATGGATTGCCTAAATAAAAACTTTCTCTCTCAACTAAAAACAAACCTTGAAAAGCGCAACACACTTATTGGGCGCATGTCTAGTGAATATCACTATATTTACTTACACAATGTTTCTAAAAGCGTACTTAAAACAATCATGCGACATTGGCTGTATTAATACTTCCGGTAGATTATTAAGAACATTCACACATTGGAAGATAGCAAATCGTTTTTCTATATCAAGTATCGTAGCTGGTAGGTTGAAGCGAACATTTCTAGTTTCGTATCGATGGTCCGGTAGTAAATGCCTAAAATGGCTGTCGAAATATTGCGTTTCTCCTGCAATTGTTTTCCTTAAAAATTTGAGTAAAAAGTAGTGATAAATATCTTTGAATTGAAGTAACTCTAATTTACAATACATTGCATTAGTCGACATTAAAGGAACATTGTGATCGTTGCGCTTGACTTTAAGAATACATCTCAGTACATCATTCATAATCGTTCTGATGCGCTTTGTAACGCTGTCCGGCGCTCCTCCCCATATTATAATGTCATACGTTAAGTGAGATTATAATAGAGAGTAATAAAGAGTACTTAGGGCTTCTATTGATAAATATCTCGAAACAGAATGCATTGCCCCCTTAGGTTTGCTTAGTTTATTGCACAATGACGTTATATGAGCAGAGAAACGCAAACTTCTGTCTATAATAACACCTAAGTATTTAAAAGACTCTACCCAAGCAAGTTTCATATCATTAAACAATACATCAGGTAAAGTACCAATCCTAGAAGAACTAAAAATCATAAGTTTTGTCTTTTCAGCATTTGGAGTTAATCTGTTAGAAGATAGCCACAATGAAAGATTGTTTATGAACCGCAAAACTTTTGTTAAAATACACTGTAGAGAAGAGTCACTGATATAAAATACAGCATCATCAGCAAATAAAATAGATTTAATGTTTTCAAAATAGACTATGTCATTTATAAAAATATTAAATAGAATTGGTCCAAGGACAGAGCCTTGAGGCACTCCTATATCCACATTTTGAGTCTGCGATTTCACACCATCTATTATGACATTGTAATGATGCTAGAGTGCCCGTGCTGTCAAAAATGATTGCGAGGAATTTGTGATAACTCTTCCTGATTGATCCTAACGGGTATATACTTTCGTTACTAGTGGACTTCTGAAGGATACGCTACAACAGCGACTCATATTGTCAGAAGAGATGCCGATATTATTATATCGGACCACGGATCTGAAGAGCACACTCCTTCCTTCCCTTTGATGACATGCTGAAAAATCAACTTATATTAGAAAGTATGTAGTGAAGCTTTCCTGAATTTAATAGAATTCCCCTCTGCATGTCAATTAGTACATCAAGATTTTAGCGCCCAAGCGAAAACTGTTTAGTTTCGTTAAAGGAATATTGCAAACTAAAACAGTTTCGCGTCTACGACTTGAAGAATTGCCTCTCCTGTGCATGGTTACTCATCTACTCAATTGATACGTCGTGAATTGATAGCAAATGTTTTAGCTTTAATGTATGGAAAAAAGTAATAAAAATCAGACTCTATCACAGCGCTAAGAGAAGCTGGAAGTTTCTTCATTGTTTAGATTTCCGCCATGGCTAAGCAAGAAGTGCCGTCAATTTTAAGGGAAAGGATTCCCCTGGCCTTCTGTTGTAACTTGGTATGATTTTCGCCTATCAATCTCCATTGAAACGCCACATTCGATCTCCATGGAAACGCAACATAATTACACAATCTCCAACCTGGCCTATTTTTCCCCAATTTACTTCTTAAAGAGCGTGGCACGAAAGATACAAATACGTAAACACACGACGTTGTTTAATATATTGTTTTGATTGAAAGCTCACGGAGGTTGGGGCGTGAGTCGGCTCTCTTTGGGATTGGGCCTGTTGGTCCGTTTACTGCCAGCTGTCTAATAGCAATAATAATATCCCCCAATCACCTGTCCTCTTTAGATGTGAAATACTTACTCGTTCTGTGCGATGGACTGTTGCTATTTTATTTTCTCGGCCATATGAAGCATTTGCATTGACAATAATTACAAGTTTATTCTAAGCTTCCATACGGTTGTGCACGGTACTTTTATTCACCTCAGTTGTTTTCCAAATAGACTTTACTTTTGCGACTCCAGTATTATTTTTCATTATTATTGCTTGATTAAGGAAGATCAAAACACTTGTACGTATTTTTCATTATAATCTTGGCTATTACGTGGCAGCTGAGAAAGAGCTGTGTTTTGATGAGCGCAAAAACAACCGGCTAAAAAATCTACTGAACGTGGCACCAAAAAGGTAAAATGATATCAATTGATAAACATGGAACTTATCAGGACTAGATAGTACTGGTTTTTGTTATAACTTACTACATCTTGTTTATGTTTTTGTACCTTGTACATGCATTTAGCTACTTCTTGCCTGTCCTTGTGGAACTGTGGGCTCTCGCTTATTATTTTACTCTTACCTTCACATCTCGTTCACTATGCCTCGTATTAGATGTGTTGTAACCGCGATATTTAATAGTTTCGTTGTTTCTTCCCAAAAAATGGTAACAAATTATATGTAGAACTTATCGATAGTAATTTTTTTTTATTTTTATGGTAGAACTGTGGGCTCTCAATTATTATAATACTGTTAGATATCGCATGTTGATGGTATGGTATTTGTAGTAATGATGGTATGTCTAGTTTCATTGTATATTTCACGATGAGTGGTAACGAAATACGGAATTGATTGGTTTTCCCTGACTTTCAATCGTGTAATCTATTTTCTTCATTCAACTGGTGACTCTGTTATCTATTCGTATTATGATTAGGTTCAGCACTAAATCCTTCAATTATTATGTTATTATATTGGTATTGTCCCGCTATTTCCGAATCTAAGACAATCGACAGTGATCTAAAATGATTTCTTCGGTTTACAGCCGGAGCCACAACATTGTGCTCAGGCAGCAAGAGAGGAAGGACGAAAAGAGAAGAAGATAGAAGCGCCCTTGCGGACGGCTCCTTCGTGGCCCTTCGCACGGGTGAGGGTAATAGCTCCGTAGAAAAGTTCAATGCAATAAGACATATATCTATTAAGGTATGTCCGTTTGCTTTAAACGCTCGTTGTTCTCCATACTAGTTTGACTACGAGCGCCCTCAGATGTTTATTCTGGCGGGTCGCGTCCCAGTCCAAATATTTATAGACTTCGCGAACTTAGAGGCTGTCCTGAGTTCTTTTCCGCATAGGATGTTACCGCTGGATGCAGTTCCTGCCGACAAGGTTATATTGTAGAGTTTCGTAGATCCTCTATAGTTCTCCTGGCGCTCCGTGAGATGGGCCGCCAAACTGTGGTAAGCGACTCATACTTGCTCCAACCACAGGTTCGCACATCCTATGTTACGGAGAGCAGCGCCACCAGGCGGTTTAAGTAAGTTGCCTTAGTCATGAGCTATGCCATCAAAACGTCGGTCTTTCGTGCCGACTTCGCTGCCTTCCGATTTCAAACTCTTACTTATATTACTTTAATTTATTCTGCCCCTTCATTGCCGACTTGCTGTTCCCATGCGCATTGATCCTATGTGGGAGCACCTTCGTGCTTGGGTTCCCCGCATGCTACACGTCCCTTATTTCTTCGTCTGTTAGATCACCTTAGTTGTGAAGACGGAGGCTGAGACTATTCAATAATAATGCTCCTGATACGGAAGGAACCCTACGAACAAGTATTTTTCTCTTTTTCTGTCTCTTCGTCCTGTGCGTCGTGGCTGAGTAAACTTGTGCAGCTGTGCCACATGGTGGTTAAAGATACGTTGCGCTTATGCACCGGCCACTCGGTCAAGATTTAGACTAAGTATACAACATACCTTAGTATCGAAAACGTGGCTGGACGTCTGTCGGGGTTCATCATATCAGGTTATTAATGACTGGGTGCAGACATCAGATTTTATTTACCAAGCTTTCGGCACAAACTTGACCTGTGCCGAAAGCTTGGCCAATAAAATCTGATGTCTGTACTCAGTCATTAATAACCTGGTATGACAACATAGACATACCTTGTGAGTTCACAATACACTGAACCTCGACGGCATAAATACCAAGCACAAACTGAGTATCACTCCCCGCTGCTGCGGGGGTTAAAATAAACTAGGACTTAAATAATAGTAATTTCTTCTCTTTTCGTATTTAGTTTCTATGTGCAGCGTGTCGGAGCGAAGTTGTTAAACCGTATTCTGGAGGTTGGAGATGTTTTATACCCTTGTTTCTTGTGAGTTAGTAGCGCACTAACCACTTGAGACCTTAGAACTCACACGAGTTCGCACATAATCCAAGACCCTCCGGTCGAGGTAAAACTTACTGACAATTGGGCCCGAGGTAAGTGTAGTCTAGAGCTCACAGCGCAAGCAAACCCTCTTCCAATACTACTTCTTGGAAGCGAACAGTCAAGATTTGCTTCATTAACCGTGCATCGGTTTACGTTGTTTTTGTGTTCTACCTGCCTTCTTTCTTCTGTTACGCATTTTTATCCGTTGATTTATTCACATTGGTCGCAGTTATGAAGTTGACAAGTGCGATGAGCTTTTAACTGGTTTGGCCGATATGTTGGCCTCTTTTTCCTCACAAGTGATGTCTTTACCTCTCCCCAAGGAGCATAGAATGGGCTATAGGATTAGGTTTGTACGGTTCGCTCCTCGTATGTAATGGGGAGCCGCAACAGACGTCTCAAACGCCTAGGCATTAGCTACGCCTTTTGGGATGTGTCTTTCGTGTCCTCTTTGCTTCCTTCCATTTTCACAGCCCTACTGCGGATCTGTTGTTGTGGTCTTCCTCTTCTTTCCCGACTTGCTGTTTCCATACGTGTTGATCCTGTGTGGGAACCCCCTCGTTCATGGGCTCTAGTATACCCGGAGAACCCATGAACGAGGGTGTTATCCACATACTATATGTCCCTTCTTTCTTCCTCTGTGATACCTCCTTTGTTGTAAAAACGGAGGCTGTCTTTTTCAGATCTCGTGACACGTTCACTTTATAGCTAGTTTGCTATCTGAAACTTTTTTTTTGCAATTATCTATTGCAGCGTATGGGCCTCTTGAGCTATGGGCGCTTTCTTGCAATAGATTAGATAGGCGGCAGTAGATGAACCAATAGGCCCATTCCCAAAGAGACACCGGATCATACGCCCCGGCACTCTATGAGCTATTGCCAGGACAGGAGAAAGAGAGAGAGAGAAAAAGAGGGGGGGGGAGGGTGAAGAGTCCCTGCCCAAGAAATGATCTTGAATGCACGCAAGCACGTTCAAGAGCCGCTGACCTGCGGAGCTTAGAGATATCAAACTGAGTAGTTGGAGCGGGAGAGAGAATGAGATGGATTAAGGTTGCTTCNATTAAGGTTGCTTCGGAAGCTTTGGCTGTTAAGTGTTTGCAACTCCCGGAGGAGGAGTTCTTAGTTGCGGAGGATGTCTCTCCCAATATACGTCAAGACGATTTTTAAACGCGTTGACTGACTCCGCACCAACAACATCGGAGGGCAGTCTAATAATGCGAGGTTACTACTCGTTGGTGCTCTCATTATTTGTCACTTGTTCCCCATTAGAGCTGTATGAATGTTTTTGTACATCTTACATGCGTTGTAAGTTTACTTTAGGCTTAGTTAATCGTGACGTTATCTGTGGCATTTAATTTATTCGATGCGTTCGTGCTCCGACTCGCTTGGTTACGCTACGTATATACAGATTTTTATATGTTGTTTTCAACTGTTCATTTTGAAGTGGGACTCTTCCTTCTCAAATCCGTCTGCTCAATGATAGGCACGAGCATATTTAAGGTGTCAGCTGCTTTGGAGAGGGACCGTTCTGTCTCTTATACTGGTCACTTATTTTAATTATTCAAATTCCGCAGCCCCATTTTTGTGAAAGCCACAGTCGACTTTTTATCATCGTTACAACTCATAGGTGGCGACTTGCTTGTTCACACACGCGTCAGACCGTCATCACATGTCGAAGGGGTTTCTGTTTAGAAATTGAAAAGTCAATAGCGTTTCCTGCCTTGTGTAGGGACTTGCTATACGATAGCACCTTTAAGCTAGGTACCAATTGTATGTCTAACGTAAGGTCCTGGATATTTGACACTATACTCCTTTAGTTGTTAGTTCATTCACACTGTGATGACGAAGAATCCTTTATTTACTGGAAAGTAAATGCTGCGCGCAAAATTCTTCGTGAACAATATGGAGACGACAGCGGTAGGATAGCATTAGCTTTGCTTTACCAGTTGAGAGCAACACAGCTCAACGTTCAAGGCTGTATTAAGGAACATGTTTGGCTATATGGGTATGCTGAAAGTTCATTAATTTTATTTTTGTCTTTGATTTACGAATACACTTCCGTCGTATAATGCAGAGGTTTGTGTTCAGCAGTCCCGAGTTCCCGTTTTTTTTAAATAGTCCTAAGCCATGTTTATTTAAGGTACTCGGATATCATGAGCCTTCAGGGGTATGTTCCGGCGGGCCATATCCCTGCGAGAATAAATGTTGACACCACTCACCCAGTAGCTCACCCAAGAGCCTCTCCCGCAGATGTTGCAGCTTTTTCAAATATAAAACAAGTATTTGCAACAATAATAGTTTTGTACCATGATGTATAGAAATGATAAACTTAGACTTATTTTGGCTAAAGTAACTTTAAAAAAGGTTAATAGAACTTTGGGGACGCCCTCCTTCTTAGGGTTTTTTCCACAATTATGATTTTACTCGAGAGCTCTTTTAAACGTCGCTTGAATAAGATCTAAAAATTTAGTATTCGGCAGTCAGAAGTTTTCATTACTCGCTAATAGAATGTAGGCTATTGAACTGGCGTGCATACCGTACGTGTTCTTTTTCTTTTATTTTGCACGAATTGCAGTAGCAGAATGAATAATAATTTCCAAAAGTTGCTAGGATAAAACTGGCATTGACGTAATGATGTTCTATAGCTTGATATGCTTCAAATGATTTATTGCTTTTTGTTGCACTGATTATGTTTCGCTGTGGCCAGAGTGTAGTGCATGCCAAGGTGCGACTACTTCCAAATCAATGATTTGTAATTTTTTCACTTACAGCAGCTGGTTAGATTTTATTTTTCAGTGTTAGATAAACATCTATGTTCTGTAGATTCGCATGATCTTGACAAGGGTTTAATCTTTACGTGTTTTTGTCAATGCGCAAGTTTTCTTATTTGTACAGGTATAGCACGTTATATGGTCCAGCTGGCGCATTGCTCGCTTACCTAGCCTGCTTCTCAAATTTGACGTCCTAAAACTATTACGAGCTTACATGAAGCTCAGTTGGGGTGCACCTAACCATATGCCACCCTGAGGGCTCATACCAGACGAGTTCTTGTGTGTTCAGGGTGGATGAAACACTATTTTCACTGTCCGCCCTGAAGTGTTGCACTATGTTATTCTCATTTGTATAATTTCATTCAAACTGCCCACAACGGGGAATGCAAGGGTCAGGATGGAGGGGAAGTTTCGTGCTGTCGCTTCAACACACCAGGATATGTGACCTGTATATCAAGCAACCTGAAAGTGCTAGAGACGTCATTGGTCATTGCCAGAAGGAGGCGATATTATTACCTCCCACTCTCAAACACCAAAGTAAATGACTGATAGGAACACTCGCCGCGGCCTACAGCTTATTATTAATTTCAAGCCTCACCTGCAGAGACTCAATCAAATGTTACTTGTAACGGTCATGTTCTTTGGAATCTAACCCCAGCAACCTGCTTGTCATATTTGGATCACTGGCAACAGCCGCCTCTAAAATGTCAGCGCGGTGTGATGTATAGCGCCGCTCTAGCTTACCTCCACTCATGGTCCCTTCTAGATGAGGTCATACCGAACTGCAACCTTACACGTTTAATCGCAGTGGTTGCTTGGACAGAGTCGTGCGTCACTAAGCAGTAGGAGCCAAAAAAACTTCACTCTACCCCCCATGTGGTCAAAAGTACACCGGATAGCTGCACCGTCTCGCCGTGGCTGGCAGCATGTTAGTTAGTTCTCGAGTCGCTAGCGCCCTGCTATGAGGCTAACCTAATGGAGGGAGGAGCTGCGGGGACCGGAGGGCCTGGCTGGAATCTGTGAGACTTTCGAAATTTACACTACTGAAAGAGCAGATTAGCTGCTAAAAGCCCTCAAGGATAGGGAGGTATATTTTGACCAGTCCTTTCCCTGTCAAAATTTAATATATATAGTATGTATAAATTTATTAGCATCTCTCACCTTGGCCCTTTCCCTGCCACAATATATTTGGGCATCACGCACCCAAGAGTCCCGAGTGCCTCCTCCGCAGGGGATGTAGCATCTGGCCGCTGTTCCTGTTGAGAAGGTTAGTTTTGTAAAGTTAGGTAGGTTCTCTATATTAGCCCTTCTGTTCCGCGAGGTGGGCCGCCGAATGGTGGTAAGCGACCCATCCCATGGGACTATCTGCTCCCGTGTGGGGGGTCACGGAAGGGACCCCCCGCACGAGTGTTTGCTTTCTTCTGTCTTCTTCTTTTTTCGTTTTTCGTCTCCTTCTCAGCGCCGCACGGCTGAGCGATTTCGTTCGACCGAGCCGTGTGGAGTTGGAGATGCTCGCGCCTTATTTCCTGCCCGACGTGGTGCACCTGGCCAAGATTGTTCTAATAGAACTCATTTCAGGTCGACTTAACTTCTTAACTATATCATACAAAATTGCTTCGCTGTTATATAGTCTTTGTATCTAATACGGCGGGAAAACCCACAATATAAAAATAATAATTATCTCTCACCTTGGGCTGTCCCGAGTGCCTTTTCCGTAGGTAATGTTTCAGCTCGTTGCAGTTCCTGCTGAGGATAGTTTGTTCTATTAGGTAGATTCTCTTTACTTCTCCTTCTGTCCGAAGAGGTGGTAAGCAACCGTCCTTGCGTGTGGGGGCCCGCAGAAGAGCCCCCTCCGTGTTTTTTTTTTCTGATTTAGTTTTTCGTTTCTTGAGCGAATGAGTTACGCCATGGCGCATGGGACCCGAAGATGCTTTGTGCCTAATTACCCGTCCATGGTAGCGCACTCTGCTAAGATTGAAACAATGGTGAACTCAATGGAGCTCCATACTTAAGTTGAAACTTGCCGGCAGAAGTGCCAAGCAAAACTTTGGAACACTGCTAACATCGCGCCTTCGTGTCCGCTGCTGCAATACTTGAACTAGGACTTAAATGAAGAACGGTTCGAGGGTTGTTACGGCGCCACATTCGTGGTTGGTAAATACTGCTTCTATACGCTTGTCAGGTCTGTTCCAACGTGCAACGTGACAACCCTTTGGTTAAATACGAGATATCACAAGACGTTCTCCTTATTGAGCTTCACAGTTCCCATCATGCGCTTCTTGAATGAAACTACATACATTCATGATAGCAGTGCAATCGGTAGTGTCCTTTTCTTTCGCGACTGTACTATTCAGCGCCCTTTGGAACATTATTAGTATTGTATCTTTTTTCATATGAATCAATCGAAAGTGATAGAAAATTTCCTTGTCCGCCAGCAGCCGCGATATATGAAAATGCTTAGCTACCTGTACTTGAGGTACATTTTGAGTCCCGGACACCACCAGATAGGATTTCAGTTATCTTGTTTGTTATAAGCATCGGTGTGAATACCTGCCAACCGTAATGTTCATCGTCATTATTATCATTAAATGCTATATATTATTCCACAGTATTACAGGCGTCGCCCAAGACCAGCTCGTGTCTAAAGCTACTCTTGAAATCCCCGACTGTGTCAGGGTTGGGTTTTATATGCAAGAGCGTTGTCCTAGGTCATGGCTGACTGACCGTGCCACACGTTCGTACTTGCAGGAGAGTTGTCCCCCAAGATAAAAGCCGTGGTTCGCCGACCACGATATAACAGCGCGAACTTATTTTTGCCTTTCAGTCGGTCCAGCTTTCGCATTGCGCCACGCATTTACATGTTTACATCCCTGTATTTGATTTGCACATTTCCAGTGTGTGATCGTGAGGTTAGTAATAAATAATTTCTATTGCTCCAAATGATTTTTTGAAAACATAGACGAGCAGTAGTATCGTCTTTCTATCATAGTAGACAAAATATTAGAATTATAAACGTTATAACAGTCATTTGCTTCCATCAGAAAGGTTAGTATTCCCCGAACTTGACATGGTTCCATTGCCCTTAAATGTGCTTTGCAAGTATAAGTATCAAAACTTCTGCTAGTATTAGTAAGCATGATGATTTTTTCATACTCTTGCGTGTGCGAAAGTTTACCGAAAAATGGTTACGTGTAGGCACACATGTCTCATAAATTGGTAAATTTAATCTCGTATGCGTTGATTTAATTCGTGTTTATTTCTCTATTTTTACAAAACTTCTTTTACTCCTTGTATATAACTTGTATAACAATTATAACTCTAGATCAAGTTTTTGGACCTGTTGCTGAACATATTGATCAGTTTCAGCTACGCAGGACTTTTGAATAAAATTTTCAATAGGTATTATTGTGAGTTTTATAATAATTTTATCTAATATTGGTGATAGTGAGCGGATAAATTAGTGAAATTTGAATTGGAAACTTGATCTTTTAACCATCCTGACCACAGTAAACAGAAGAAAAGTAGGTGCAATGCTACGGGAAGGCAAGCGCCGGGGCAGTATCAAACCTTTCACTGTGACGTCCTACAAGCATTGCTGGTGTGCAAAGTCTTTCGTTACCGTCGGTGCCGCTGACCTTCGCTTAACGCATTCAACTTTCCGCAAAGCCGGTAATAACTCAGGAGGAGCTCAAATGAACAGACGTAAACTCAAGAATTTTATTACAGAATGGCATTACAATAAGTAGTATTTATAATACATATAATATACCCTCAATTTTGTTAGCACCCGAATGGAAAGTGGCGCATGTACAGACTAATGTATTTTAACCCTAATTTAACTGAAAAAGCCAAACAGTTGCTTAGTTTCGTTTTACGTACAGCTTTGTCACAAGAATTTCACGAAAACTATTTAATACAGCGATAATAATTAACACACGAGTTTAATGCCAACATACCATCTATAATCATAATAATTCACTGTATTACTATCAAGGCGGGTTCACACGTCACACACACCATCGCTCTCGCTCATCTCCTGTGCCCTAAAAACAGAAAAGTGCACTGTTTCACAGGTTTTATTTCACAGAAAATTTGAAGAAATATCTCTACCTTTCATATATAAACACAAGGACACCTTTTTCGAGTAGATACAAAAATGGAATAGTTACTAGAAAAGCATCCTGAGAGCACATACCTCCGCCAAGCACTGTCCTAAGACCATAATGTCCTTTTAAGAATCACTGTAATTTGTATATTCGTGGCTATTAACATTCAAATATTCATTACAATTCTCTTGGAAATCAGAGCACAAATTTTGAACCTTTGTTTTAAAGTACACTTAAGAAAATATACAGTTAGGCACTCGAACGGACGAGCCGAATTGTTCCGAAAATTTGGTGATATGTGACTTAAGTTATAGACAGAAAGGTTAAACCTCCGTTTCCGAGCAGGACGATATCACAGAGGAAAGAGCAAAGGACATATAGTATATCTATAGAAACAGGGGACCCATGCACGAAAGTGTTCCCACACAAGATCAAGGCGTATGGGAACAGTAAGTCGGGAAAGAAGAGGAAGAACAGAATAAAGCAGGAGCAAATACGAGTATGCAATAGGGAAGGAAGTAAAGTGGACACGAAAGACCGAAGACCTAGCTAATGACTAAAGTAACCTGCAAGAGCCCCCTGGGGTCGCTGCGCCCCATAACATAGAATGAGCGAACCTAACCAAACTCTATGGCCCATCTTTAGCCCCCTGAGGGGTATGTGACTTGAGATTTCTCAATGATAGCATATACGAGAGCTTAAGCACGGCTCACAGGGCTGCCAACACGTGTTCACAACAGTGTTGCGAACAGCCATGGTGTTTTTGAAAACAGTGTTAGCAACACCAACCTGTTCTTGTAAACAGGCTTGGGTGTTCGCTAGCCTGTTACCAACATGAGATGCAATCATTGAGACACGCACAGTCGTAACGAATGGACGTGAAGAATTTTCTCCTTTAGTGTGCTGCTTCAAATGCGGTTGCCACGTGGAAGCGACGTCAAAGACCACGCTGCTGGGGGCGCCCCTCATCTCTCAAGGAGAGAGGGGAATTTAGGAATCTTGTTGAAGATGCCTTTAATGAAGACCCCGAATTATTCAAAACATACATGAGGATGCAACCTGAATTTTTGAGAACCACTCGTTTACCAGCTAAGCGTTCCATTCATTTCCCAGATTTTTTTTGCAATTTGCCGGTATATTACCGGTCTCATTTTGCAACATTTATAGTTTTGCATGACGGAGCATATAGAGCAGGCTGTTTTTCAATCTCTAAACACAATTGTTCATGCCTATTTCATACGGTAACACACCATTTTTTATCACAGGGCAATGAACAAATTAATCAATTTTCCTGTAAAATGTGACAAAATAGAGTAATTATGAATATAGTACAATACTCAACGTTGTTTCTTAAATACACAAATTATTCCAAGTATATGTGATAACAAATCAACGATGGTGGGCAATCACAATATAAAGCACCTTCTTCCGTTGCAAAGTTACGAATTGATCTTCAGCAATTTTCTCTCGAACACCCCAACCATTCTTCCAGCAGACAGTGTGAGTGTAGTCCGACTGGCAGTGTTCAGAACACGTGTTGGCAACAGTGTTACCAACACCTCCTTCACGGATGCCGACAGCAACGGTGTTTTTGACTGTCTCGCCAACAGGTGTTGGCAACACTGTTGCGAACACGTGTTGGCAGCAGTGTGAGCCCTGCCTTAGTCATTCCACTTTCAGTACTAAGTTCTAAGAAAGAAATGAAAGGGACACAACGAAGCATGTTGATAGACACTGGGAACCCATGAACGAAGGTGTTCCCACAGAGGATTATATCGATGGCCGGAGTAACTTGAGTAACGCAGGAAAAAATGTAAAACAGAATAAAATAGATCACTCCAAGAGCGCATACCTACGCCAAGCGAGGCAATGGTAGCAAAAAAAATTCAAATTTGCTCTGAAACCCTAAGTTACTTTGTATAAACTCAAAAATTGAATCATTTGTGTCTTCTGATAGTGACAATAGCTTGTGCAATTTTGGTGAAGATCCGTTCATAAACTTTTTGAGTTATATTGCTAACAAACTTCATAACAAACATGGATCAAACATACAAATGGACAAACCGATCTGCACCACAATTTAATTATTTATGTCTTACAACATTGCTAAAAACCCCTATGAATTTCATGAAGATCAATTGTTTTTTATTGTGCTAAAAAGCACAAAGTTGAAAACTGTGGCAAAAGAACGAACGAACCAACGGATCATTACCAAAATTTGCTTATTTACTCTTTGTTAACTATATACCTAACAACTCGTGATAATTTCATAAAAATCCATCCATAACTGTTTTAGTTATGGCATTGAGAAAAATGAGGCAGACAAACAAACGGATAGACACATCTTCACCAAAAGTTAATCATCTGTCCCTCCTAACATACCTAACAATCCCTATAAATTTGATTCAAATCGGTTCAGAACTTTTTGAGTTATCTTGGTGGCAGACAAAGATACAGACAAACATGACGAAAACATAACCTCCTGGGCGGAGGTAAATATCATCAGTTGAATAAAAGTGGAATCAAGTAAAGGGGGCACGATAGACAGGCTCGCTGGTCATGCGTTCAAATAGCTCCCATAATGATGACTTTGGCTAGCCAAGTAGTAGTTTAAGAAAGTTTAATCCTCCCTAAATAATTTTATAAGCTCTTTTAAAAAAGAAATGCACAACGGATACAAAGTATGTAGAGAGAATTATTATTATTTTGGTATTGTCCCGCTATTTCCGAATCTAAGACGATCTAAAGAAGAAGATGTACTTGGTTTACAGCCCAAACCATAACGGTATGCTCAGTAAAAGAGATGAGAGACGAAAAGAGAAGAAGACAGAAGCGTCCGTGCAGACCGTCCCTCCGCACGGGCGGAGGTGAGAGCCGCGCAGAAAAAGTCGGTCACCTTGATTGGCGGCCTACCTTGTGGGGACAGACGAGGAAATTTGGAGAGCCTACCTAACTGAACAAAACTAAACCCGTCAGAGGCCTGTTGCATTCAGATTGCCTCAGGGTTACTCGGTGTTACGCGGCGTTACTCACTCGGTGTTACGCTACTATAGAGGTGATTGAGACAGGATTTCTCAAAGCGTAACCCCGAAGCAACCAAAACAAACTCAAGGTAAACACAGACGTTTATTCGTAATTATTGCTAATTTTGAGGAAATAGCCTCTAAAAATTTCGTGATAGGTCCCTGCAGATCTTTCTACCATAAGAAATTGATGAATTACACCAATTGAAGGCTTTTCTCCATAAGCTCAATAAACCGACTTCGTGTGAGCTCAGAACGTAAACAAACTAACAAGCGCAAATCGAAATATCTAAATACTCAGCTAAATAAATAAATGTTTGGTTTTATTTGTGACGAATATAACCTAGTAACAAAATAATAACACTTGCAGTAAATATATTGGAAAAATACGTCTTCACTGGTCACAAAACATAATACGTATATTTATTTGATGCATATGTGGCGAGACTTGGCATCAACACGGAGTTACTTCGCTCGTGACCCACCTATTTCGGAGGGTAACGAGTTTGCGTAACACTGGGTAACCCTGGCGTGTCTCATTAACTGCAAACAGCTCAATGAGACACGGATTTTGGAGACGGAGTTACACTTGAGGTAACACTGCGTAACCCGGGGTTATCCAGCACGCCGAATGCAACAGGCCTTAGCAGGAACTGTGTCAAGCAACAACATCCCCTGCGGAGAAGGCACTGGGGACCCTTGGGGTCGTGAGGCCCAAATATATTGTTGGAAGGGCAAGCCAGAATTTACTCTGAAAATGAGAAACCCATGCACGAAGGGTTCCTACACATAATCAACGCGCATGGGAACACTAATTGTATATGAATAAGAAGAATAAAATAAAGCCCGAGCAAGGAGTATAAAATCGGGAAGGAAGTAATAAAGACACGAAAGACAGACATCCCGACGGCCTAGCAAATGGCTGAGGCAACCTACACGAGCCCCTTTAGGTTGCCAGGCCCCATTACAAAGGATGGGCGGACTACATTAAATTTTTTAATATGGGGGTTGATCAGTTGGCCTTGGAAGCGGTAAATATGTCAGCCATTATTATGAATAAAACTTTACTCCCGGGCCGCCACGGACAAGTAGAACAACCCAAATACAGCCGTTTTTAACGCCGGGAAGCCTGAAACGCTGCTAAAGAAAATCCAACAAAACGTCATTACTGTTGACCTGAACGTCTGCAGGCCAATTCGACCTATTCCATTATACCATGCACAGGGCATTGCGTAATAGAAAGCAGCCCCAATGCCAACAGAAGAATGAACAATAACGATCATCATCCAAGATAGTGAAGACTGAAGCGTCTGAAATTTTTGAGTCCGCAGTTTTGACATTTTTCACATCTAGGTGAAGCCACCGAACTACAAAAAGTTTTGGCGATAGCTGAAATCTTTCTGTGAAATTTTGGGTAAAAAGTATGCCTACAAATAGACATAGATACAATTAAGACGGAAACAATATGAGGTCTCTCACATGGTTCGCAGGTAATAATCAAAATAAATCCCTCGACAAGCGCATTTTCCATGGATATCACAAAATTATTTAAAGCTTTAAGAGCAGTGCCTACTTCTTTACGCGTAGGCTACCCGGTGTGTGAAGAAAATATGCTTGCTGAGTCACCACAAGTAAGCAACAATACGTATAGATGGTGAATTGCAATAGCAATACAGTATACATGCATAGCTGCATGGTATTGGCCACTACGGTTGCCAAATCAGTGAGGCAGCCCAAATGACAAAGATGTGATTTGCATTCACAAAGAATATTATACTACAATGTTGCTCATTTGGTACAAAAATGTGGTACATGATCTTGCCACCACATTGTTTCCCTCTGATACTGAACAATACACAAACATAGTGAATAACACAAATGATGAAGCTTTAACTTGAACTTTGTTAGAAAAGATTACTTTTTTGTCAGTCTCACAGAGTGCTCATATTGGCTACATCTACTCGTTCCAAAGGCTTACACTAGCCAATTTTTAGCTAACAGTGAAATATAAAATTCTACATAACAAATGACTTGCATTTTCTGTCTATTTCTTTAGCAAATTTTTAACTAACAGTGAAAAATTCTACATAACAAATGACTTCCATTTTCTGTACATTTCTTGAATTTTTTTTTTTAAGTTTCAGTTCTTGCATCATCTTAGTACACGCTTCATTTGTCTCGTATATGGCTTATGAAATTAAAGTGTAGGAAAATGGTCTATAGCTACGAAAGATACAGTGTACCATACATAGTCATTCACTAGTCAGTCATTAACTATCCACAAATAGAGTTAGCCTATTAATATTTTCTGTCATAAATTGATACCATTATTTCGTCATAAAAATTTTTTGAAGGAATAAACTATTTCAAACCATTTGAAAAGGTGCAGACAAGGGCGTAGACTGGAGGGGGGCGCACAGGGTGTACGGTATGTGAGGACATCGTTCTTAGGCCGGCCCTGCAGCAGAACCAGTCGCCGAACTCGTTATAGGAGTGGACGGCAAACAACAAACAAAATCATTTATTTTTCTCATAAGGTACTGTGGCCAACAAGATTAGGACACAGCACCTGAGGTTTTCATGATTAAAACTAACTTAAGAATAATACTTAACACTAGCATCAGAGAGTTATACATAATTATGGTCTGCTGAGAGTCACTGGCACAATGCCTACACATTGTGAATGAGATGATGAGAGAAACGTAGGCTACACAGAGTTAAAGCAGTATAAGTTTCTTGGGAGTTTGCAGTACCGTTTGTAAAATACACTTGGCCAGAGATAAGAGAATCGAGAGAAGAAGTTTTAGATATTTCTATTGAGAGCATGAATGGTAGCGTACAGAAAACAGTCGGCTAAGGCTGGGTGTAGCGAACTAGTTAACACTAGTTAGCACGGTTACAGGTATTTCAAAAAAGGGAGAAAAGTGGGATGTGAAATTTAGAAGATATAGGCCAGCTAGCCCTTTTCAAGAGTGAAAGAGAAAAGGACATATATTCCAGGAAATAAAAATGAAGTCTAAAGACAATGCAGTTAGATTTACAGTGCACAATATGATATGAGAAGAGAGGAAATGTAGAACTAGACATCTATACAGTGTAACAAAAGAAATCGGAAAAAAGCGACAACAGTCGCCAGGTTTTGTTTAACATTTTCATTCGATCTTCGATTACCCAATTTGATTGCTAGCTATACGTCCGAGCAGATGGTGTCTCCAATGGTTCTTCCCACGGGTGAAGGTAAAAAAACAGTATAATCTGTGTGTAGGGAGGCTTAAACTAGAAAAGCAATAATAATGTGCACCTCTTATTGTATTGTGTGAATATGTATATATATGCGGCAATTAAGTATGTATTTGTACGTAGGTATATGGGTAAATTTTTACTTCAACTTACACATGTTTTTTGGGGTTTTTGTTGCGTTCAGTATGTTAATTGGGTGAATTTAAGACAATTTACATGTATAACGTTTCCGTCGCAAATGCTTAGTTTTTGAGATATGAGACTTTGAAGTTCCCACTGTTTTCCTATGGGAGAAAATAGCCGATGTCATCACAGGCTTGCTAGCGACCTACGTAAAAGGAACCTAACCTAACCTAACCTTGCCTTACCTAACCTAACCTTGCCTTACCTAACCTAACCTTGCCTTACCTAACCTAACCTTGCCTAACCTAACCTAACCTTGCCTAACCTAACCTAACCTTGCCTAACCTAACCTAACCTTGCCTAACCTAACCTAACCTTGCCTAACCTAACCTAA
>LQNS02278174.1:1335514-1354174 GCA_001587735.2 Parhyale hawaiensis
AGTCGGTGATGCCGATCCCAACCAGTCCCGGTGGTGTGCATTAACATCACCCACAAAAAGAAACGCTGCCTTGGGATCCGTGCTCTGTATCGAGGCCATCGCCGTCAATAAACAATCATAAAGAGAATCATCAGTTGCAGGGCTACGATACAAGGAGAATAAATAAAAATTATTCAACCGGCTTGGATCGACAGACATTGTTGAGTTGGAATGAGCGACAGACGTTTACTCAGACGGGGTTGGCTAGTAGTCATAATAGCTACTAAGAACAACCATTGTGGGCTCAATTTGTACCTACTCATCTGAGGTAGCCAGGCAACTAAAGTGGTGGCAATATTGTTAGCACAATTCAGAATTTTTTGATAACTTAAAAAATACGCCGTATCAAATAAGCGCATTAAATGAAGAAGGATACACTATATCTGAGATTTTTAGGAAGGTTAGCAGATCTAGAAAGGTGGTAACTAACTTTTTGAAGAACAAAGTAGAATACGGAAAAAGCAGCCTCCTGGTCGCCCTTCAAAATTGAGCCCTACTGCCCACCGCCGACTTCTCCTTGGAGCGTCTCGGACAGAAGAGGGGTCAAAAAGCCTGCAAACATCCCTGCAATTAAATGTTACACCGAGAAGAGTTCGACAGATCCTGGGGTCATCTAAGAACTTCACTTATAAGAGAAAAACTGCATCAGCACTCACGAAAGCACACAAGGCAAAAAGCGAAGAATGGGTTTGACAAAAAAGAGTAATATAACCATGAAAATTTCTTAAATGTTTTTTTTTTCTTCGATTAAAAAAATTTTTTAACCTAGACGGACCTGACGGTTCTCAATACTACTGGCATGATCTTAGGAAGGAGAAATTTTTAACAAACGACCTTTTGGTGGCGGATCCCTTATGATTTGGGGAGCATTCTCCATCAAGGGCAAGGCGCATTCGGTGATGATGCAAGGTAGACAGAATGCTCAGAAGTACACAGAGGTCTTAGAAACTAGTCTTCTCCCATTTCAAACTGATAAACATCAGCAAGAAGCGGTGTTCCAGCAAGATAATGCCATCATTCACAGAGCGAGGTTGACCACAAATTGGCTTAATGCCCATAATATCGCCACTTTAGCTTGGCTTGCTAAGTCACCCTATGAACGACAAAATGTTCATTTTGGAAAAGTTTTAAACTTCCTCCAATTGTAACGTAGCGGCTGTGTTCGGGCGGCGTAGTCTTGTGTGCGTGTCTGTGTGCGCGCTGACTGCGGCCGGTTGTACGTGACTGGCAGTTAATCCTTTGTGGGCCTGAGACTATAAAAGGAGCTCGTTGAAGCCGGCTCGGTCTCAGTGACCGCCTCACTCGCCACCTGCCCGTCGTGCTGTGCACAGCTCTGCTCCGCTCCTGCCTTGTGTAACCTTGCTGCTGGTTTAGTGCAGCTACTAGTGGTGAAACTTTATTTTTACCGGCGTGATCTCTTTATGTTTGGTGACAACCAGTGTATCACTTCGTAGTCGGTGTGGGCTTTCTCTTGAGAGCTTTTGTCTCCAAATTCTGGTTGTGCTTTCATTTTAGGATTTGTTGAACTTTAACTTGAATTAATAAATTTTGAAACAAACTTTTTAATCAGTACTTTTATTTGAAAGCAGCTAGAAACACGGTGACAACCCGATCTAAACCCAATTGAGAATCTTAGGGGGATACTCTCACGGCATGTTTACGCCAATGGGAGACAATTTCAGGATAAAGAAAGCTTGTGGCAGACCATAAATGAATGCTGGGAGGCTATCCCTGGAGAAATGCTCGCTAGTTTAATTAATTCTATAAATAATCGATGTGTATAGGTGTTGCAATCAAAAGGCAACGCTTGTAAATATTAAAAATGTTTTTTTTTTACTTTCATTGTTTCCTAAACCACAATTTTTTCCATATCTATGTGCTATCTTTATTTCCACCCTATTTGCACCCACAAACTATTATTCACGTGGTAAATTTTGAAAAGACAACGAATACAATAATGATCATAAGGAATCGGTAACTAGTTAAAGTAACATTAGTTATTCATTTAAAATTTCAACTATATTGATGCAGTACCGTATTTTTAAACTTATTACAAAATTTAAAAATGTGCTATCATTATTGCCACCACTTTAGAGCAGTAAAGCCACCCAAAAAGGTAGAAAATAGGTCGGCCTTGCAGCAGAACAGGTACATGGTTGCACCTTATTTACAGTGTGCATAACAACCAGCTAGCTATAAGCTGTCGCCAGGTGATGTAGTAGGAGAGCTGGGACCATTTTCATACACTATGTAGGAGTAATTAATAAAATTAGCATCAACACGGTTGGAAGGGCTACTTCTACAAAAACAAATGTAACCCCGACCAAAATCATGACGAGAAAGTTACAATTTTAGCCAGCTATGACGACATATACAAAGTGATACAAGCTGCTACATTTTTGCATGACATAAAATCAGGAGAAAACAAATCCATGAAAAACATTGTTTCAAGGGTGTAAGCTAGGAAGTCAACAGAGCAAAGCTCTTGTCACTTGCCAAGCATTACCAACAACTTCCACCCTGGAGAAGAAATGACCTCTGAAATGTGTACTAGTGTATCAACAAGTTCTACGGAGGGATAGCAAATTTAATACAGGGTGCTTCTGACTTGTGAATAATGCCTTACCATATTTTCTTCTTAGGCCTATGCCTATTGCAGTAAGGTAGAAATAAAGTCCATTCATTGAGCTCAAGTTGCATCATAAGCCTAGCTATTCAAATTTGGAACAAGAAATTTTTCCCAAAAATAATATCTGTTAATAATGATCACACAAACAATTTCATCATACAGCCTAGGTAGCAGATGGGGTGAGTTGTGAAGGAAATAAGACCAGGAAAAATAAATAGCAGTGCACTTTTTACAGCCACATGATTTAGCCACGAATCCTACATAAGAGTTGACTAATAAAAAATTTAGAGGCCTAAATAAGGGAGGGATGAAAATTTGTGCAGCATTTATTTAAACATTGCCTCATCTCATCCCACTACCAAAAGTGTCTCAACTCGCTCCCACTGACGTTAGTCAACAGAATTTGACATGAATGACATTTTGCTCTCAATTCTTTATTTCTAAGACATTAGACTTTCAAGTTCCCATTTTTATACTATTGAAAAAATATTGTTGCGGGTGCATGCATAACAGGGTGAAAGAGAACGAGTCAAACTACAGGCATGCACCCTATAGAATGACACTCTCCGGTCAATATACTATTGGATTTAAATGATGCTGCTTCTGCCCCTAAGGTGATAAAAATTGAAATGAATACCGTAGGATGCTAAGAAAATGGAAGGGAACAAACTCAACAAAATAAGTATAAAACACTGAACTCAGAACAAAAAACAGGTACATACAAAAGTACAAGGGGCAAAAGGTAAATGGGTCCTGGTGATGGTCGTTGCACAAGTAAGATAGTAGAGTTGATTATAGTAATTGATGGAGGTGTAGTAGTAGTAGTGAACTGGTCTTAGTCGGACGATGTCAAGCCCCCAGAGCAAGCAGACCGTGCAAGCCCAAGATTGACCGCTCCTACAAAGAATAAGGCAATAATGACTAACCTACCCACAACATAAAAAATAAAAGCAAAATAAAAGTGAAATAATAAACTCAATGCAAAACTGAATAGAAGCAAAAATGAATCAAAGAAAATTTAAGCACAAAATAAATTGAAGTATTAAAGCATAAACTGATGTGGAATGGAATAAAAGTAACACAATAACATTATCCAACAAGCAAATCACTGGCAGAATAAAGCACAGGGTGCAACCAAACAAAATCAGACAAGCAAAGAAATTAATCAAAATTGAGAGGGTGGATGATTTGAGGAAGAACGAGAGAGCTATTGAAGCGAATGAGATGTTGAATGAGGTGCCTGAACGAGAAGAGATTGAGTGCGCGACGTAAGAGATGAAAGACTCGACCCCTGGAGAAGATGGAGTGAGAATGAGGTACATATGGTATGCGTGTACTGAGGTGAAAGAGAGAGTGATAGAGATAGTGAGATTTATGTTTGAGAGGAGGGCAAATGAATGGGAAAGGACAGGATGGATGTGAACAACTATAGAGAGGTGTGTCTGTTATCAGTAGGGTGTTGGCGAGAGTGATAGCGAAGAGACTGGCGTGGTGGGCTGAGTACCTATGTGGGGGTGCTGGACGATAATCAGGCGGGATTTAGGAAGGGTAAATCGACGGCGGATGTGGTGCAAGTAATGGTTAGAATGGAAGAGGATTTGGTGGCCTGCAAGAGACGAATGAATTTAGCAAATGAGGATGCTAGTGAGAATGAATGGCCGGTGGCGCGGTTGCTTGATTTACGAAAGGCGTACCCTCGGGTCCTTAAACCTGCTTTGTGGGCGCTGCTCGAGAGGTACGGAATGAAAGGGTAAGTGTCTGGAGAGTGTGTTAGACTTGCATGAATAGACGGAGTACAAGGTGCGTGGAATGAAAGGTATGAGTGAATCGTGGATGCCTGAGAGAGGGTTACGGGAGGGGTGCTCGACGTCTCCGATTCTATCCAATATTTACCATCAAGCGGTGATGCGACAGGGCGAAGAGGAGCGTCGTAGCAGTGGGAGGCAGGTGAGGGTGACGTGGAGGTGGGTGTCTGGGAGGTCGTTTGCGGGAGTTAAGGTGTGGGAGAAGGGAGGTCGGAGGTGAAAAGTGTTACAGTATCCTTGACTCTCTTCGCAGATGATACAACGATAGTGGGAATGAGTGGGGAGATCGAAAGGGGAGTGAATGCGGTGAAAAGAGTGATGAATAAATGGGAAGAGAGGAACAATGATGATAAAGAAGTTTTAGAATTCGGATCGGATGAAGGAGCGAAGGTGAGAAATCTAGGGAGTTGGGTGGATGCGGATGTGAGTAATAGGATTAAGAGAGCAAATGGGTTGTCGTGGAGGGTGAAAGATGGTTGAAAGGTTCAAGGTTGTCTAAGAGGTGGAAGCGTGTGTAGAGAGTAGTTTGTTGAATGATTGTCAAGCGTGGGTGTGGTAAAAAAAGGATGTGCAAAAGTTGCAAAAGTGGATGGACATATGTTATAGGTAGGTATGTGTGGAGCAACAGGAATGGAGAGCCGTTGAGTCAGATGCAGGAGAGACACGTCAATATGCAGGATTAGCTTACATTAGATTACATGTGAAGAGTGTGAGATGGAAGATTGAGAAGAGAGTGCTTGAGCGGGTGGGTCACGTGGCACGGATGGAGAATGACAGCATTACGAAAGCAATGGTCTTGGGATGGTATGAGGGATTGGAACTGAGGGAGAATATGGCCGGACGGAAGAGGAAGACTGTGTTGTACTGGAAGAGGATTTTACGAGAGAGTGGGGTGGATTGGACAGATGTGGAGCGCCTGCGCAGTGATAGAGACGGATGGAAGAAGTTGGAGAGGGAGCGAATGGAACATTTGGATGTATGGGAACGACAGCGAGGTCATGAGTATGAATGGGGTGCGAATAAGAGAGCACTTGAGAGGAATGTGAGCGGAGGGATTTAGGTAGGTATTAAAAGTGTGGTAAGGAATGTAAATCGAAGAGGGGGGCTCGTGCTGCACCAAAAGAGGGCGCACCGAGCTGCTCTAGAGAGAGTGTTGTTCGAATGTGGTAAATCTGATATGAGTGTGGAGACTGAGGGAGCGAGAGTAAATCATGAGCGTACGCGTACGGGGAGTGAAGTGAGGGAGGATAGGAGGGAGTGTGGGAGGTGTGGGGTGTGGATGGCGAAGGGTACCGTAACTATGCAAGACATGTTAGAGCGAATGGTGGAGTGAATGATGGAGTGAATGATGAAGTGAATGGGGAGCGTAATGAAGGGTTACCGGCCAGGGGCGGGGTGGCCGTGTGTCCGACGTGCGGGCGGGAGCTGTCGCGCTCCAATATGGCGAGGCACCAGCGGAGCTGCCGGGTGTGGGACTCCGGAGGTGGGCCAAACCCCTGACGGGGGTCGATTGGCCATGGATGGATGGCAGCAACTCTTAGCGTTTTCCTGGTAGATCTCTTTTGACTAGATGAGATAGGTTGCGGATCAGGATCACTCTTGACAGACGACCCATCTACCAGCAAGGACTTCAGTTTTGCCTCCAGTCCGTCCACACAGTGCCTGGCGGCAGCTTGCAAGGTTTCCTTTTGCTACTGCAAGTTTTCAAATACAGTAGCAATATATTCAGAAGTCTCTTTCAGAGCCTGGACATCATCATGAGCACTATCAGGCGCGAGATTAGCGGCACCATCAGGAGCACCCCAAGCATCTCCAGAAGAGGCCAAACCAGCCGTGGGCTCGGGTGAAGCCTGGTCGACATCCAAGTTCACTATGATAGTCATTGATAGATAGAGGAAAGATGGAAAAGGAGCAGCACGCGATCTAACAATACAGAGGCAGTTGAAAGTTGTCCCGGGTCTGTGCACCAAAAATGTTGCGGGTACATGCACAACAAGGTGAAAGAGAACGAGTCAAACTACAGGCATGCACCCTATAGAATGACACTCACTGGTCCACCAATATATATGATTTAAATGATGCTGCTCCCGCTCCCAGGTGATAAAAATTGAAATGAATACCTACCGTCGGATGCTAAGAAAATGGAAGGGAACTAACTCAAGAAAATAAGTATTTAACACTAATATATACAAAATTACAAGTGCCAAAAGTCAAATGGGTCGTGGTGATTGTCGTTGCACAAGTAAGATAGTAGAGTTGATTATAGTAATTGATGGAGGTGTAGTAGCTAGTAATAGTAGTGAACTGGTCTTCGACGGACGATGTCAAGCCCCCAGAGCAAGCAAACTGTGCAGGCCCAAGATTGACCGCTATTACAAAAAATAAGGCAATAATGACTAACCTACCCACAACATAAGAAATAAATGCAAAATAAAAGTGAAATAATAAGCTCAATGCAAAACTGAATAAAAGCAAAAATTATTCAAAGAGCAAATTAAAGTATTGAAGCATAAACATATATGGAATAGAATAAAAATAAGTACAATGACATAATCCAACAAGTAAATCACTGGCAGAATAAAGCACAGGGTGCAACCAAACAAAATCAGACAAGCAAGGAAATTAATAAAAATAAATAGCAACACAACATAATCTTAGAGACACAACCACCAAGAAGCAAAGATATTGAGAACACTGGAACGCTGGCAAGTAAAGAATTTACCACCAGGAATGTTGAGGGCAGCAGCTAGTTAGGCAGGAAACAAGGGTAACAGTGCTTATGCAAGCAGCAATCAACAGCAGGAAATCATAAAGGCAGGAAACCAAGCCAGAGGGAAAATGCAGGACACCAGTAAAAGCACTATTGCATGGATGACAAGCAAAATAAAACTTGTGGCAAGCAGTGAAACATTAAAAGTGATTTATTTTACCAAGAAAACTGCAAGCTGAAACAAAGCAAACACACAACCAATTAAAACAAATGGAAGGCCTCTCTACAATACTAATAATAATAACCAGCATCACAGAGGAGTTGACTCCATAGGAACCTAACCTAAAAAACCTAAAAGAGGTTTTTTGTTGGATGTTCACTTCAGTGCTCTTAATGATTTCAAAAAGTTTGTCATATATAGAATAACTATAGCTAATAGCTACAACACAAACAGA
This sequence comes from Parhyale hawaiensis, assembly GCA_001587735.2. Taxonomy (NCBI): domain Eukaryota; kingdom Metazoa; phylum Arthropoda; class Malacostraca; order Amphipoda; family Hyalidae; genus Parhyale; species Parhyale hawaiensis. The sequence goes on from LQNS02278174.1 coordinate 1,343,153, forward strand.
ACTTTTTAGATGGATTAAGTTTTGTTCACAAACAATTAGTTTTTGAGATATCTAATTTTGAATTTTCCATTTGATTTCTATGAGAGAAAATAACCACACTCACACAGTGCAATAGAAAATTTTTGGCACTTTTTTCAGGGATGGAGGTTAGGATAGTTAATATGGACTTGCTAGGAAGCCTATAGGTTATGACCCCAGTTATTTTTTATCATAGCCAAACAAGGTCAATTTAGAGTTCAATGCCAACATTTACTGTATATGAATTTTGATGTACACTAGCGGGCAAAATAAGAACGATTTTTATTGTTTGAAATAAAATTCAACCATGTAGAGTAGATCAAGCAATCTTTTGATGGGGCCTTAAGGAATGTATTTAACATATTTCTACAAAATATCAGGACAAACATAACTATATTTAATACATTAGAGAAATCTAACAAACAATAACAAAAATTGAACAGTGCAAAATAAGAAAACGATCGTCTCTAAAACATTCTCACATTTACCCCAGTTATCTGGCAACATTCAATTTCATGTACATGACTTCTAGAACTGCCACTCTTACAATTACACCATTCTAGAAACATGGCACCTCACGTGGACGTTACTCCTGAGCTGTGGAAAGAAATTGTTAAGCTCAGGTCCTCAGGAATGACTCTTTCGGCCATATCAAGAGAGGTTAACCGATCCAAGAGCGTTGGTTCTCGTGCTTTGAAGCTTTATGATGAAAGAAAAGCTGGAGTCACCAGTATCTGCAGGCCGCCCTCGAAAAATCACCGTACGAGTTGATAGGATTATAAAACGCAATGCCCAAAAGGATCCTTTCGAAACTGCAGCGGGAATTTTCAGGAAACTGAAGGTCAACAACAACATAGAAGTATCTCGCTATCCAATTTCTCGTCGCCTCAATGCATGTGGGTTAAAGGCACACAGTCCTGCCACTAAACCACCTATCAGTAATAAGAATAAGAAAACAAGACGAATATGCGGAAAAGCACATCGATTGGAGAAATGAAGATTGGAATAGAGTGCATTTCAGCGACGAAAGTACATTTAATTTGGTTGGATCGGATGGCAGAAGGTATGTTGGACGTGCAACAGGTGACAGGCTGGACCCAAAATGTGTCAAAACATCTGTAAAGCATGGGGGAGGTAGCGTAATGGTGTGGGGCATGTTTTCATCTGAAGGAGTTGGACCGTTGATGGCCATTAACGAAACTGTCAATGCTAATGTGTATCTCAATCTTGAACAGCAATATGTTATCCCATCTCTACGATCATCACCAAACCAGCCAGCAATTTTTATGCCGGACTATGCCCCGTGCCATACTGCACAGAAAGTGAAGAAATATTTTGCTTGAAAGAATATCGAAGTCATGAAGTGGTCTGCCCAAAGCCCGGACCTTCATCCTATTGAAAATTTATGGAAAATTATAGGTGACAATGTAAGAGAACGACAACCATCAACAGTAAAGGATCTGTGGACTAAAATTGAAGAATGGAAAAAATACCTCCAGATTTTTCAAAGAACATGTGATGTCTTGTAATCGTCGCTGCACTAAAGTTATTGAAAATAAAGTACACCATACTATTGTTTTAAACCTTAAATTGACCATTGTTTCATGTTATTTGTTGCTAAATTGTATTTAGAGACGATCGTTCTTTTATTTTGCACAGTTCAATTTTTGTTATTGTTCGTAAGATTGCTCTAATGTATTAAATATAGTTATGTTTGTCCTGATATTTTGTAGAAATATGTTAAATACATTCCTTAAGGCCCCATCAAAAGATTCATTAACCTACTCAACATGGTTAACCTATATTTTCAAAAAATGAAAATCGTTCTCTTATTTTGCCCGCTAGTGTAGGTACCGTAGCTATACCATCACGCGGGACATTACTCACCTCTGCAGCCCCCAAAGCCCAGGCAGACCAGGAGCAGCACAGCCCAGCCAGGGAGGCAAGCGCGGCCCCGCGCGCCGGCACCAGCAAGAGAACGCACACATACACACCACCAACGAGCCGGAGAAGTGCGCAGTTGGCCATCGGGACGCCACCAACAGACACACACTAACACGGATGGTCCCCCAGAACAGCCAAAAACAGTAAGGGCATGTGACCCATGGTAAGCACCAACAAGGCCGAGAGCCAGGCACCACCAGCAACTCCCCAGCACAGCACCCAAACACCACAGGACCCTAAAAAAACAGCAACAGAGAACAAGACCATTCACTCTCCCGCAATATGCGGCACCAGGCAAACACAACTGAGGGCCAAGCATAATTAGTAAAAAATAGAAATGTAGGGGTATCAGGAGTGGTTCCCATCAAGGAGCTCAAGTCAGGTAACCCCAAAGACAAAACACAACATTATCAGCAAGCAGCAGGGGCTAAACTACACAAATCTGCACAGAAGCAGCACCCATCAACCTACCCAAACAAACATACCACAAAGCCAAGCACAGCTACCAAGCCCGTGACACCTGCAGAAGGCCAACAGGAAGCCAACACACTCAGGCATCACACATAATCAAACAACACCTGCCCCAAATGATGAGCAAGGCGCCCTTTGAGCACATCCACGGACTGGGACAACACAACCTCCTCCGGCAAAGAGTTCCAGAGCCTAACACATCTAGATAGAAATGCCCTCTCCCCTACCTCAGTAGAAAAAGGCAGCCAAACCAACTTCAAGGGATGGCCTCGAGCCCCAGCATAGTTAGCCAGAGACAACAAGCTACGCATCTCAGCACAACCCACCCGCCCCACAAGCACCTTCCAACAATTTATCAAATCAGCCCGCACCAACGTACCTGCCTCTCACTGAGAACAGGTTCAGCCGCCTTAACCTTTCACCATACTCCAGTTCCCTAAGTCCCGCAACATGCCTCGTCCCCCTATGCTGGACCGACTCCAAGAGCCGAAGGTCACCCACATAGCCAGTGTTCCACACAACTGAACAATAATCGAGAAGAGGCCTGATGTGGGCCACAAAAAGTGCCACCATAAATTCTGGGGACCTACACACAGAGGTGCACAAGAGGCTCCCAGCCAGTCCCGATGCTTTCGCAACTAATTGCCTTATATGCGCATGGAACTTCAAGTCACTGTCCAATAACACTCCCAAATCACGATGAGAGTCAACAAGGTTAAGACTGCATCCCCCACAATATATGGGTGTAAATAATAATCCTCCATGTGGAGGGCACGACACAACCTTATAATCACACTCTTCTCACCATTCAAAACCAAGTTCCATGACTTAGCAACTTCAGTCAGAGTATCCAGGTCACCCTGGAGCACAGCCCGGCCCTCACGGGAGAACGAATCCGTAAATGACAGGTACAACTTAAAGTCATCCGCAAAAACCTTAACTGAACAGTACAAACGAGAAATCAGTGGGTCGACAAAGCTGCATTAAGCGACAATTTTTGACATTTTTTGCAAAAACTCCATACTATTTCCCAATTTTTACAACAGACTGGTTTGTCATTCTGTAGGTCTGAATGAGGGTTATTAAATAGTATGCAGAAACACTTCTAGCCTTTGACAATGGGTAGCTAGCTGGTATCTAGTAGAGGAAAAACTACTGTCCCGCAATGCAGAGCTAGTCTTTTGGGACACTAACTTAAAAGAGAAGGTCAGAACGTGTTCAAAATTATTTGTAGCTGCTCAAATGTCTTAGACGATTAGAGATGTTCAACTTGTATTTTTGGACCCATAGACCACACCATACTTTGACTGAACACTGAAATTGGGCCTGGAGATGGATTTACATATGTGTGAATAAAATGAGCTATCACTGAGACCTCAAATAAAGATTAGGCTAATATCTTTGTTGCACTATAAGGAATGCATTGCAGAGCAGGGAATCTAAATTCACAATCATATGGCTTCAACAGGCAGTATAAATCATACCATCAGACATCGACATAAGTTTAAAATTCATCATAATTTCTAGGAATAGCTATATGAAAAAATTTGAATATTCCTAATTTCTAGGAATATTAATTTTATTTTGAAGTGGCACATAACTACCTACAGAATGTAATGTACTTGAATATCACATACAACTGAGTTTTTTCAAACAACTGATTTGAAGCAATAACCTCAGAAATGGATGTACTGTATACATAGCTTTCAGTAGAACTCATCCCTATAGTTAGCGACAACGAAAGGAAGGTTAAAAAATCCCAGTAATACTGGAAAACATGACTAAAGCCACAGTAATAGCTAATGAAAAATCTGATTAAAACCACAGTAATACTACAGACTAAAACCACATTAGTACCAGGGTTGCGGAGTCGGATGGTTCAAGGTCCGAGTCCAGCTCCAGGCCCTCCAGAATTTCTGACTCCCGACTCAGACTACTGGTCCTCAAGATTTTCCAACTCGGACTCCTTGATCCAACTAGTAGTTAGGCTAATGTAAAAATGAGCTAAATATGCCCAATTCTTTTTTACGAATATATACGCATATTAAACCTTTGCCTCCTGCAATTCAGATAACATTTTTTTCATTTTTTTTGTTAAATTTATGAAAAATAGATTAGTTAAACACATGTTTGAGAAAAAAATTTGTGTTACTAGCAAAACACAGTATTTTTTTGCATCGGCTACTACAGATGCCGGCAGTGTCTTGGGTAGTTTACATGATGCATAGCTTTTGTATAGGGAAAAATACAGAGGGGCATCTGATGATGCCATCAGGAGGCAAAGGGTTAAGCTAAAGCTAGTAATTTTTGTTCATTTACAATAATATTTTGCATCATTAGCACCATTTAGAATATTAAATTTTCATACAGTATTTCATTATTTATAATTCAGTAAAATATTATAATGCAGGACCCGTCTGTTTTGATATGCTTAATGTTTTTGTTTGGAGAAGATTTTGTTCTGATTATTGCACATCATGGTGCAGAAATTTAGCTATCAGATGTGTCAAGTAATTAAACACTGGTGCATTCTATAATAGTTTTTGAGAAGTTTTTAAAAATTTTACAAGCTCCCAAAAATAACCGATACTTATGTAACTTACTGTAACTCCAAAAGAATGAAACCTTGATCTAAAGTCTCAAAAAAAAAAAAAATTAAAGTTCCTCCTGTCAGTTTAATTACATTTGCTCGGTGATGGTCAATGGGAAGAGTGGAATTTTTATTATCTTAAATACTGGAGGCATTCTATTTACTTGTCTGTCCAATGGTTTTCAGTTAGCTAATTTGTAAAATAAATAGGCCCATGTGATATATTAGTGGCATGTTCAATACAATTAGCAAATAATAGAATAAATAATAATACGGTCACTAAACCATAATAAAATAGTTTATGAATGTATTATAAAATAAAAATGCAATTGAAGTAATACAGCTGCTCAAGCTTCAGAATTAACACATTTGTACCTCAAATGGATTCCAGTACCATTTGCACCACTCAGGACTGTAATTACCTATACAGTTTGTTCATGAAATACATGTATAAGAAGTTAGGATAAGTCAACATTAGACAATCTAGGTACTCCATTATCAATGGCAAACACATAAATTTAGCCAAAAACGAAGTAGCTATGTCCAAAATTTCAATTTTTTTATTTTTTGAAACTTAAGACTCAAAATTATGAAATAATTTGAAAATAGTGAATTTTTTTTTGTTAATGGGATTCCGGAGATGGAATCAGGTGAAAAATACCGACTCCGACTCCTAGAGCATGTGAGATTAGTTAGAATGTCCTGATGAATACTTTTGCAGTGGTGAGCGGTAGGCATAGTACGGTACCTCTGTCGTTAGCCCGCAACTCGCACTGCCAATCGGCGACTCCAGTTCAGGAGGACAGGTCAGAGTTGTCACACTCATTTTATTGACAGATTAGGTACTATACCTACCGCTCTAAGTACTTTCCTATCCTAGTCTATCTTTCTCTTTAGTTGAATCAGTAAAAAATTGGAGTTTCCCACTCTCCTGAGTTCATGAGAGGTCAGGAAAGCCTTCTCTGATTTTTCCTGATTTCTTCCGATTTTTTTTAATTGACTTTTTCTCATTTTTTGCTGCAGCTGCACCAGCAGACTCCAGGCAGTATATAGGTAGCATCTCCACCCTCCAGCCTCACTTTAGTCGACGAGTAATTTATTTTCTTAGAGTCAGTAAAACAAAGGGTTCTGGGTCCAGAGTAAACTCCAGAGGTACTATGCCTACCACTCACCACTGCAAAAATATTCATTGGAACATTCCAATTATTTGCAGTGGCTCACTAACGGCATAGTACCTCTGTCGTTAGCCTGATATACCCACAGCTTGCAGGGAGGGATTTTACGGCTCCTGAATCGGAGGGTGCTCAGGATGCTTATACCATCTATAAGGAATTGGATCCTTTGTTCTCAAGGGCTGTAAAAGTCAATAACTGTTTTATGTTAACTTGGTCGGTGTTTCTGCGTTGCCTTTTATCGGCTCCCATTTCGGTCTTGTAGGTTCTGGCATGAACCTGCCTCGATTCCGGTCTCTAGTAGCTCTAGAGTCGTATAAGCGCCGTTTGTAGCGTTAGGTTTTACGAACGTCCCGACCAAGTTTAGTTCTTTCCCCTCTTGTGTACTTCCAGTATGTGTGGAGCCTCCTAAGGCATATCGTTAACTTCGCTCCTGCCCATAAGAGCCATCGTTCTGGAAGTGGATAAGGTCACTTAGTAAAATTCAACCTTGGTTTATGCTAGATATCCTAAAAACATCGAGAGCTTGATTTTTAAGGGGCAAAAACGGCTTCTCTATCGAGATAGGCGACCCTTGTCGTGTCTGATCTGCGTTTGGTTTCACAACCTGTTCCAGATCTACCCTTCTTCTTATCCTACATTCTCTCTGTGTGCCCAACACTCCATAGTGGAGGGTCTCTTGTTTAACTTTGGACTGCTCAGAGCTTTACTGTCGCTCTCTCCTTGGTCCTTAGAACAAGTCCGGACGGAACAGTCGCGTTCCGCCCTCTATCTGGCGTGACCCTTCAATATTCGTATAGCTCCGGCCACCGGAAATATCAAGACCTGAGCCCTCTAAGGCTTCGCCAATCCGATCCAATCTTCAGTTGGCTAGCGAAAGGAATTTTTTGGGCTTCGTTTCCGAGCAGAACGATATCCCAGAGGACAGAGCGAGGGGCGTGGAAAGTCAAGGCAAACGGTAAACAGAGTTACTAAGGCACTGTGACTTGAGAAAAGGTGTATTCCCTCTAGGTTCTTTATCAAGATGTAAGCAGGAGTATTTCTTTTGCTAAGTACCTACAGATCTGGATCTTGTCGGTCTGTTTGAAAAATTTCCTCTCTAATGGACCGCTCTAGCATTGTTCTGAGGGCGAAAAAGGTTAGTCTGGCTAACCCCCTTTGAGGCTCTTTGTATTGTCCCTGCGCCTGACTTAGAAACTGTATGGACTCTGCTTCGTCCAACTGAAGGGCGCAGCCGACATCTGAAATTCCTTAGGTCTATAGGAACGAAAATTATCTGTCGAATCCTTTAAGCCCTACTTTTGTCTGGGCCTGGAGTAACTGTAAAGGGAAGGAAAGCTAAGACCACCTTCTCAATTAGGGAAAACCCCCTGCACTGATGTGTGCTTCAATTATAGTCCTTTGGTCTCAGACGATCAGGTGTCAGTGAAGTTGATTCAGATTCAGATTAAAAAGTGTGGAGCATAGCCTTATCATCGGCGCTCCTATAAGTTTATGCTGTCACACTCCAACCTGTCACCGCCAAAAGTTTCTGTTAGACATTATTTTCAAATCTCTAAAGTTTAAATATAATACTGTAATAAACTTGAGATTAATGCATTGATACTTAAAGAAAAGAAGACAGCCAGCTCATGGCCGGCCAAGGTCTCAAGCATCCCCACTGCCACACCAAGCAGGTTCTTTATTCAGTCAAAAGTAAAAGTAATGTTAAAAAGAAGAGGTACATGTACGCTTTAAAAATGTGTACATGGACTGATGTAGGGTATAGGTGCTGTTTTCACTACTCACCCCATACAGGCTCACCCTCCAAACTTTACAATAGCTATTCTCTGTTTAATAATACTTTTCTTCTATTCCATAATTCTGCGAACATTAGGAATGAGACAAGACCCCAGTATAGGGGTAGTTTAAGCAAGATTTCCTCCACAGTCCTACCACCAACCCCATGCTTTCTCCTAACTTCTGCCAACCCTGCACAGCTCATTATAAAGCGTTTTAAGGTTTCTTCCTGACCACTATTACAGATTTGACATTTAACATCTCCATTCTGAAACTTCTTTCTCCAACCTAATTTCAATGAATTACTTCTGGCTCTAAATAACAAGCAGTGTGCAAAATTGTTATAAAACTGTTCTTCCTTTATCTCTCGAATCTATAATATATCTCTAAAGTGCTTCTTTGCTGTAACTCCTCCAACCATGTTTCAGTATCTAATATTTTGCACCTTTCTTTTAAATTGCTTTCTGAAACAGCAATTAGCTCCTCCAGTGGGTTGACTGTCTAACGCCGAAAAATTTACACGCCACCTGCTATTCCTCATACCGTAGTACCCACCAATTTTTAGTGGTAAAATCTGTTATGCGTACAAAAATTTGCTGTCACACCCGAGAAACACAAAGTGTTCACTACACTTCATTCTCGTGCAAAAAATGTATCGTTACATATGTGTTCACGCTAAATAAAAGTTCGGCCACTCTGAAATATCGCAAATTATTTTGTCTCAAACAAAACTACGACCAAAGTAATTACCAACAATTATATTGGCAATAAATTTGCCTTAGCAAATTCTTAGTCGTCGAAAACTCTTCCGTCAACTTAAATATACCCTAAACTTTTTTCATCAAAAGCTACTGAGCACAAAATTTCACCCTCAAACTAAATTATCCCCTAAATATGCTTCGCCAATCCAGCTTATCGCTAATCTTCAATAAGCCAATACTTTTGCGTCAAATTATTTTAGCGATAAATGTTTACTATCTAATAATTTTCCACCCAATGAGAATATTGTCAAATATTTTATGCTCCAAACAATCTTTCGGCCAATATGTAATCCGCACATTTTTTCTTCCGCAATTCCGTTTTACGTCTAACCAAAATATCCTCAAATTATCTAGGAGCAAAAATTGGGGGTGTACCCCCGCCGATCAGTAGCAGCGTTGCCATATGTTGAGTATGTTGTCTCCGCTAGTTTTATTACAATTTTTAATCTGTATGGGTTTGACCCCAAACCCCGCTTGTCTTTAGCCTAATTCTGTATTTATATTAAAGGTGTCTACTATAGCTCTCTAAGACTTGGGAGTCATGTGAAATAGTGTACTGTTGGTGATGATTTTCACCAATCTGTAGTCGAGTGAGGGTTAGACGAGGCTGCAAGACAGCAAGGAGGTTTAACATGTTCAATCACCTTGGAAGGTAGTAGGTAATCAAAGTTACTTGATCATTTGATGGTAGATTATCCTGTCATCAGAGTAAATATAGTTATTTTCTATGGATACCTAATAATATTTCCTATATTTACCCCGATATCCTGAGGGTTGGTGCGCTAACAGAATGAAATGCGCGATTAGTGATTTTATTCTTTTTTAGGAAATGATTCATTAGTTAGATTTTTATTTAGGTACAGCATGTATGATTGGTGCAAAACAAAAGAAAACGTATCTAGCGGCATAGCGTTAAGAACGGCAACGCCGTAGCTGGAGGTACGAGAGTGGGGATTAGAGGAGAAATTGGACGCTAGACAGGTTTGAGCTTACATAGATTTGGGAGTAATTTTTTAGCTGCCGCTTGAATGGAGGCAACATAGGATTGGTGCACTATAATTCGGTGGAGAAAAATGTGCAGGACTGATTTGTGTGAATATATTTAGGGTAAAAATTAAGTTGCCTATAGTAAAGTGGACGATATTCTGATGGTAGGAATATAAGTGTGCGGAAAATTAGTAGATGTTAAATATTTCGACGTGAAGGAAGGTAGCAGAAAGAATTTTAGATGTGTCAATGATTAGTTAGTAAAAAAATTGATGTAATTAAATTGGATGAGTTAAAATTGGCCAACATACGGTTGGAAGAGAATTTTTTGTGTGATGGATAATTGGTGGAAAATATATTTGAGCTTGGATATTTAGCCTAATAAAATATGTGCGATATACAAATTAGACTGAAAATTTTTAGACAGCAGCTGAGTATACGATGAAAAATTTGACCATATTTCAATTCTACGCAAATTATTTTGACGATGAGCAAATTCGACGAAAAATATTTGGCTATTATGAGGTTTGATGAAAGAAAATTAAGCATATTTTCCCTTGGAGCTTAGAGAAGTGGACGTACTTCCTTTTTACGATATATTAGTGGCTGCTGTATAGCCACCCCCCTCCAGTGATGCAAATCCTAACATCCATATAATCCCTTATAGTCAACGCTAACTTATCTCTTCCCTTCTTAAACATGTCTTCAAATACTACTCTCAAATCTGATGCATCACTCCATAAATACCTTGCATACTTGAGTTTGGTCTTCATGTCCCTGGTGATCATACTCGAGGCTCCAACATCCCCCCTGAGAGCATCAACAGCAGTGTATCCCGGAGCTCCAAGTATAAATCTTCAGACGCTGTTCTCCAACCGCTGCAACTCCTCTAGCTCACTCCTACTCCAAACTATGACGGATGAGGCATACAGGAGCGATGGGAGGGCAACACTCTTCCAATACGTCTTTCCTATTAGGAATTTATTAGAAGATTTTGCAATAACAGAGTAAGTTAAATTGGAGAGACGTTTAGCATTCTGTATTTTACTTTGTTTATGCACCTTGTTACAGTTTGGAGTATTGTTAATGGTTATACCCAGATACTTCAGCTCACTTACAACAGAAATACCTTCCAGTTCTTCAGGTTTATTTTTCATATTAAATATTAATACATTACTTTATGTAGCAGACGGGCCCAGCTTCTAGACCAGTAATAGGATTACCTCTCTGGAAGAGTTAGCATTTCATCAAGATGTAAAATTCTAGAGGAACTGGACAAAATAAGACTGAATAACCCAAA
>LQNS02278174.1:1410204-1446107 GCA_001587735.2 Parhyale hawaiensis
TGTGTGGATGTTTGGAATGGTCTTGATGGCTCTGTCTTTGCTGGTGCTGGTATTGACAGCTTTAAACGATCTGTACACATAGCTATTCTGTGATCTCGGATCTTCTTTTTTTTTCATTCTTTTTAGCGCATACTCTTTCCGAGCAGGGGCCAAACAATGGGCCGCAATGCAGTGTAGTTAATAATGATAGTATTACCTGATCTTAGTTTCTAATGTAACTTTAGTATTAAGCTGTCTCCTGTGTACCATTCCATATGTGTACCTAATAAAGCATNAGTTAATAATGATAGAATTAACTGATCTTAGTTTCTAATGCAACTTTAGTATTAAGCTGTCTCCTGTGTACCATTCCATATGTGTACCTAATAAAGCATATTATTATTATTTTGTTTTCTCTACCCGCTGGGCTGGTTGCGTGGTGGTTTGTTAACCTCATGGAGTTTCTCCGTTCCTACGTCGCCAGCCTGGTGTGATTTAATAATAATAATTGCTTCTCTACATTTTCGCTTATATTTCGCGTCGGTTGGAAGTCACATTCGTTATGATTCGTATCACATAATCTTATAGCCCGATTTTGATAGGAACAGCCTATTCTCGAAATATTTAGAGCCTGGTAAAGCGATAGAAGAGAAATCAGCACAGAGAAATCAACAAGGCTATAAATCAAAGATGGCGTCCGTGTTCTCACAACGTTTTCAGGTTATCCTGTTTTCTTGTGCTAAACAAGAGTACAGTGATTTTGATCGTTAAAGTCACTTCTTCATAATTTGAAAACACTATAGAGGATACTTTCAGTATTTATAGGTTCTGTTTACTGAACTTTAGCTAGCATGTGTCATCGCCATCAAGGTTGAAGTTTTTTTCACTTGCGTGTGTACCAGCCATTAGTTTTCGAAAACCTGAAGCTGCGGACAAGTTCAAGTTGGGTTAACTCACTTGATTTTCCAAAGTCTAAATCCTGTGAACGGGAACGGGTTGTGATGATACAAATGGTTCTGAAAGAGTGGGAGCAAAAGAGGGTGTGGTGTGTGACACTTGCTAATACTTGCGTGTAATGGAATAGCAAGTGCGAGATGTATTCAATGTGTGAAGCCGATAGTCGTTTTGGCAGGACGTCCTGTGTTTCCGTTCTTATGAAAGAAAACTCACGACTGATGACATATGACCATATGTGGGGCACATTGGCCTCGGCACACGGGTACGACATGCTGTATATTCAAGGTAGCGCTAGATTTTTTGTTGATTACATCTCGCGTATTTTCACTATTATTAAGATTTTGCGCTCACAATCACTTAAAAATATGATGGAGAATGATTTCTGTGAAGGGAATCAAACTGTAGTTGGGGCAACTAGCATTTCAGCTCGCGACTTTTTCCTTGCATGCTTTTTCGTTTCCTGGCGACTTTTTGTTATCCACTTTTTTCTCGAGAACTGCTAGGACAATTTTGATGAATTTGGTCTAAAACAACTACAATTTGAGCTTCAGCGGGGACGCATTCTCAATTTACCCCTAGGTGCCAACACAATCCTGTCAGGGTTGAATTGGGGTTGAAACACCAGTCATTTTTTTTATTATTGGGCTAAGCAACAAAGTTTTCATTTAAAACGATGTTTATTTTCTCTCTCGAGGGGCGAAATTCATCCATGCGTTACTCTGTCAGGGTATAAACCTCTTTACCCTGTATTCTACATCATTTTTTCAGTTTCACAGTTTTTTCTCGCAAAGTAATGCCTCAACTTTGATAATTTTAGTCTAAAAAAATTTCAAATTTTTATATCTACCTGCACGATCCATCACTTCAGCCCTAGGTCCCTGCAACACTGTTAGAGTTAAAAAATATGACAAAACGCTCGTCACAATCTGCTTTTTTTACCATTGGCCCAAACCCCATTTTTGTTTGTCTCGAAACACTGTACCTTATCCCTTTCGAGTGTTTGTTTCCCAAAAAAATTTCAACTATCACACTGCTGCAACTAAAAAACATTAGATTCTAGACATTTGCTTTATAATCATGTTCACTTTTTCTTGAAAATCATTGCACAGATTTTTTTACTGCTCAGTATATTTGATTCAGTTTTCCGTGTTTTATACGTTATTTTTCTCCATAAACTTTATTTGTACATGTTACGGTTGAGAATCTCAGTCAAATTTGCACTAAACATGGGGCAAATTTCATCATTTTCGGTAAATAAATTACTTTATATTTTCTTCAGCGAAGAGTAAGAATTAAATTCTCCCCGTCGCCCAGCTATGGTTAAAAACTATGGCATGACCTGACCACTCATATCGTCTTCATAAAGTCGGTTTCTTCGATACTTAACTGATGTTTGAAATGATTGAACTGAAAAAAGGAGTCACAGGTCCATGCTTTCTTCATAAAAAGGTCCAGGTTATTCTTTTATCCGTTTGCTGCCCCCCCCCCTCTCCCAAAAGTCCGAGGCTATGGGCATGTTCCAATGGGCTCCAATATTAAGATTTCCAGGTTTGGCTTGTCCGGAACTTCATGCAAGTGCGCTGGTTTCGATCAGCTGAGTTGAGTTTCAGGGGTTGGCTCTCAATCGTTTACACTTGAGACGACCAAAAACTGAATCTTGCTCTGTAAAATGGAATTTTGAGCAATGCAAATTTATCGACGACTTAAGCCGAGTTCACACGATAATAATCTGATGCCATCAGAGCCCACCGTTTGGTTGCTGAAATATTAGCTGGGTCGTAGCAGGCTTCGTTGGTGAAAATTTCGATATCTCTTCGAATTTTGAGTGAATTGGGACACACTCAACTGTGCAAATCAACCATGTAAATAGTTCTAATCTGTATTGTGTCCTTCACAACTCGACCTTGTGTCTACAAAAGTTACTAAAATATTTACTGTCGAAGCCGGCAAGCTATTTTGCGTAGCAGGCGTCACTATTAATTTATTAATATACCTCCTTACACTTGAAATTGAACTCAGCGAGCTGCAACCTTTTCTCCAGTTTAAAAAGAGGCAGCAAAGCGCAGCATTCGGACCGTTTGCTGAGAGAATACGTTTATGTTACACTCGTGTGAACCGGCCTTCAAATCTTTGCTACTCTACCAGTTTTGAAGCTCTTGTTTTTTCCTTTGGAGGAAGTTTTTACGTCTTTTGCACTTAGAGTTTCATCCTTCACGGAGCTGTTATAATTAAAGCGTTTTGTTAGCATCACAAGCGCCTCTAAGAGCTGTCTGCTCAACTGAACTGTTTGGCATCCAAGCTCCTCCCCCTGCAGTCCATTGCCGCCGTTTGGTCGAACTTTCAGTCCATTAAATATGTAACCGAAGTGGCTGGAGCAAAGCAAACGATCTCTTGTCTCACGCTACCCCTGCTACTTTAGTCCTGCTGCTGCTGACGCTAATGCTGCTTACGATACTGCTTACACTGCCTTTCGCTGCTCTAAATGTCTCCCTTTACCGTTGTGTCTAAGCCTAACGCTCGTGCTTACCCAAATTTTACTGGAACCGCACCATCGGCAAAACTCTAACTCCTGAAGCGATGAGAGTTTAGCCACAGGACCAGCCGAATGCACGTGCTGTGCCGTCACGGGGTCTCCTTATCTTCAAGAACTATTACTACCGCAGTGTAACGGGACATGGGTATATATATATATTCCATTGGTTGGCATACGACTCTGTAATGGCGCCATGATCGGCTCAAACCGGGTTCACACTACATTCTTTTGGTCCATGTACGCTGTACCAAGTGTTCGAACGTCTAGTTACGAAAGATATGTTCATAATTTAGGTGTTATGGCAGCTGTCTGTCTTGAAGGAAATGCAATTCGTGACGTTTTGAATATCTCTTCAGTTTTCGCATGAAAATAAAAAAGACACAATATTTTTTTGTTACGAGGGTATGTGGAAACAAACATGACAAGATATACGGAAACACGAGGGGCTGTACCAGCTGCAGAAGACTAGAGTCCGAATCCGCGTTCAGACTGGCTGCAGGGGACAGAAAGGGCACAGTTATTAGGCCATAATCTTTACTTTCTGCTAGCAGCTTAGATATTTCTGTGTATACATTAAAATAACATCTTCGTAGATGATATGAATCAGAAAACAGTTCATTTATATAGATGCTGAAAAGAAATGCCAGTTCTCCAAAGCAATTGCAAATACCAAGACAGAATGCAATATCGTTTACTCCAAATCTGATCGTACCAAGACATGTTACTCCAGTGAGCACACCTAAGTGTGCTCTGAAGCTAATCTTCCTTCAGACGATGCCTAAACCTAATAACAATGCTTAGTAAAGCACACTTAGATTTCGCTACTAGCTGCAGACACCTTGTAATTATGTGACAGCAATTTAAGAGATAGTGGACGTCCATCCACATTGAGGCTACAGAATGCAGCTCCCTAAAAATAGAACATATCGCTCATATGCGAGAACAACGTCATAACTCAAAATAGATAATTTTACAGGACAGATTATTTTGATAATAAACAGCCAACTATTGAACAACCACAATATCACCAATACTGACCCATAATACAATATGACGTTTTTCTTGACAACACACAACACCTTCCCTTATGACGGCTGAACAGGGACTGAGATATGCCATTGTTGACACTAAGGGTTGGTAACATCTAGCCCGGCGCAATAGTGACATTTACTACCCTCTGGCGGTGAGTTTTGCAGATAGCAATGTGTCATTTTTACCACAATATAGAGCAGGAAACGGGTAATCTCATGGTTGCCATAACTCAAATTTCCCATTTTTGAGTTATGGCGTTGTTCTCGCACATGCGCGATACATGTAATTATATTTTGCTAAAGATATACGGAATTAAAACATTGATCACTTGCTTAATTTTAAAGGAAAAACTGTATCCATAATGTCAAGTTCGTCGTCACTATAGGGATTCCACAATGAACTCTATGCTCACAAAATCCTTTTCAATTTCGAATAGCCTATTGCTTCTCATTACTGACGCCACCTCGCGCCGCCAGCTGAAATAGCCACATAACGGTTACTGTACACAGTAAAGAACTACCAAAAGACACTTCCTTACCACGCACGCAAGCCTCGTGTCGTCCTGATATCGCATTCATTGTAATGGTAACCAAGGGAAGTAATCTCGAAAGAGAGTGCACTAAAATGGCGCCTTGCATAGCCTAGCGGGTTTGCCACTACATTTGGTGCGCTATCCCCAAAGATATAGTAAGCTCGTTACCATTACTGCCACTGCTCTAATTAAAGCATATAACGCACGCACTTACATGCCATTCAAGCCCACTCGAGCGAGCAACGCCCGGCAGTTTTAAAAGTTGTTTGTTGAGGCGTTATTTTGTGAGAGGCTCGTTGTCTGGCGGCCTGAGCATCGTTCTGAGCACTTTTATTTCTGCTTGAATCGTCCTTACGGCTGCGTAATTTCAGCTGCTGCGAATAAGAAGCGACTCATTTTGATGCGGTCATGTATCAATCTGTGCAACAGACTTTGAGACTGGCTGTATTTTGAAGTAATTCATTATACTCGAGATACAAAGTATCTCTAACTTTGCGATGAGTGTGTGTGTGAGTGTGAGCAGAGGATGAACGATGCCCCATCAATGCTGTCTGTGCGCACGCCTGCTCACACGCTAGTCGCAAGTACGAGTTCCCGCAGCTAATCGTCGGAATAACGTCTTGTTGAGCCCTTGTGTACACAGCTTTTATTTTACAAAAAAGCGTTAAAATGTTAGTCGTAAAGTTCAGTTTGCTCAGCAAGCGCCCCAATTAAGTTTTGAATATATCTTCAGACTTGGAGGAAATTGTAACTCAAATTTATTTGCACTTTTGCACTAGCAGAGCATTCGGATGCGGAGATGAGGTAACTCACTCTTTTAACTGCCGCAGCTCACCGCCTCTAGCATGGTAAGTGTGGATTTCGGTACAATGTTTTAGGCAAGTTGAGTTTACTAGTCTATCATACACACAGATCGTCCATCAATATTTTTGAAATTAATGATAGGTATAAATGAACAGTCCAATCGGTAGTAGCAGCTTAGCGTGCTGAACTCATGATTCTAGATGTTTTAAGTTTAATGCCAACCCAGGCAAGAAAGCTCTTTGCGACGCTAGGCGCGCTGACTCAGCGGTGGATAGGTATGCACAGCTGCCTTGCGGGCACTTACCTTTCTCAGAGATGGTGAGGGTAGGGGGCGCTGGTCGTTGCATAAGAACCTTCCGTCGATGGTGCAGTAGTTCTTGACACTCTGTGGTCGACTGCAGCCGTATGCTCTTCTGAGGCCAGCTCTGCTATATCCGCAACACGAACCAGTATGAGTAGGTTTTCCAGCAGGAGTGTGGCCAAGTTGACGTTACCTTTACGTGTTAATATTTGGTAGCATGTGCTGTCAATACGGTATACGTGCGTGACTTGTGAGTGATATCAGCAGTGGAGTTTTGCTAACATGTCTGAGAACTACCGCGCGGATCTACCTCTTCACTTGCTGCATATGTCAACGTTTTTGCGGGTCATACGTCGGGAAACAAATACTGGCTGGCTCGTTATAGTATGTTGACTATGATTAGATTAAGTTAGATAACGTTAACACATACAACGGGAGACCCGTAGCACAGCACATGTCATAACACAACGACACACCAATATGCTCTGAACCCTCAACCTTGAGTAGACACTGCCTCTGGGCGTGGAGTTCGGACACTCCCCATACCATCGCCAACACAGCCTCGCTTTGCTGCGTTACATAGTCGTAAAAACAACTTTTGATTCCGAACTTCCCAGTTATGTGAGCGGTAATAATATATATAACTCAGCTTTTCCCCAGGGAAAAAATTTTCTGGCTTTCTCAATTACTATAGGTGTACACTCTGTTTAATGGCCACTTTCCCCTGTGTCACGTACTAAACTAATCGAGAAAAGGAGTGGATCTGGGTTGAGTTTCACGTAGGATTCACTAGAACAAAAACGACATATGTTTATTTTGTTATGAGCCTAGAGACTGCGCAAGATTTCCGATGACAAGCGCACCATGTTCGTGCTCGACTTGTATGCACCAGCATCTCTGCCAAGTGCATTTCCCCCGAGGACGCTACAGCTGTACAGTATATGGTTTGGAAGCGCTTCAGACGCAGGTAGGAGCAGGGGGGGGGGTGGAGAGATTGTTTGTTACGGACCTGAGGGTCAGAAAAGAGCGCCTAATGAAGAAGAAGCTGCCGCGGATGGCACCAGATTGTCGCGTTTATCTCAGTTAACTCGGCCAAATTTATAGTGAATGACATCCCACTGCAGCTGCGGTGGCGGATCTCTGAGAGTGTGTGTATGTGTGTGTGTGTGCTGTGGTGTGTAGTACCATGTGTCTGTATTTGTCTATGTTGTTCCCTGTGCCAGGCGGCACTGCTCCATTGACTCCTCTTACTCTATAGCCCCAACTTTGAGGATCAGTTTCTTTTATTTTGATGAACACCACAAGTTTTAGAACAATGAAAGCGTTCTTCTAGTTGGGAAAATTCACTGGACTATTGTGACGGTAACAGGATTCACTCTTGGTATTGGTAACATGCGTGACTATTGCTATTGGTCACATGCTTCACTATTGGTATTGGTAACATGCCTCACTATCGGTATTGGTAACGCGTCACTTTTGGTACTGTCAACATGCGTCACTATTGGTATGGGTAACATGCGTCACTATTGGTATTAGACTAAAAACAAACGTTTCAGGCGGCAGTGTAATGATGTCTTCATGTATTGTTATAAAGTTATATACATTTGAGAAAAAAGATCTCAATGCTTGACACGCACCTTACATCTACTGCTACATCTCTCATTGTATCATTGCTTGATGCTTCAGCAGCGGTCCAGAGCTGCAGGTGCCGTATGAACGCTTAACTATGGGGCAATGTTCCAGAGCTTTGCACTTGCTAAAATGTTATAGCCTACCACGCGGCATAGCAGCGAGTCTAAACTATACTTGAACAAGAGTCCATAATTGTATAAAAGCTTGGGGTATAAGGGCCCTGTACATTTAAGGGCTTAAGACTTCAGCATCTTAAACCTAGAGAAAAATTAAATCCTAACAAGAGTACTCTGAGGGCGCATACCTCCGCCAAGCAAGGAAAAAGATTACGGAAAGTTCAAATTGGCTCTGAAATTATGGTTTTCTTTGTATCAACACCAAAACCTAATCATTTGCGCCGCTTGTCAGCAATAACAGCTTCCGTGCTTCTGTTGAAGATCTGTTCGTAACGATTTGAGTTATGCTGCTAACAAACATTCTGACAAACATTTGTCAGACACAAACAGACCAACCGATCCTCATTAAAATTTAATAATACATGACTTCTAACGTTACTAACAACTCCTGTGAATTTCATAAAGATCCATTTACAACTTTTCGAGCTATTGTGCTAACAAGCATAAAATCAGACACAGCAACAAACAAGCATAAAAACAGATCATCACAAAAATTTGGTCCATGTACCTTTCGTAATAGACCTAACAGCTCATGTAAATTTCATATAAATCCGTCAATAACTCTTTGAGTTATGGCACTTAGAAAAAATCGGCAGACAAACACACAAACAAACGGATGAACGGATCTTCACCAAAAGTTAATCATCGGTTGCTGCTAGCATGCCTGACAATCCCTGTAAATTTCGCAGAGTTCCGTCGATAACATTTTCAGTTATCTTAGTGACAGACAAACCCACAAACAGAGTAGCAGACAGCCAAACACGACAAAAACATAACCTCCTTGGCGAAGGTAATATGAATAAGAATGACATTAATGTCAAAAACACAATCACCACATGTACAGCAACAATAGGTTCAATTTGAGGCCTGCATTGACGTAGCGTATGATTTCATGAAATAAATCAGCAGGATCTGGTAAGGAACAACAGACAGCACATTTCTGGCGGTTAATACGTAGTAGAATAACAGTTGCGTGAGTTACTAAAACTAAACAAACGTCGCTTCGCTATACAGCTGTTACCGTATATATATATAATATAGGCACTAGTATAATATACAATAGATACAAGTATAATATAGGTACGAGTAAAATATAGGTACGAGTATAATATAGGTACGAATATGATAGTCCATACTGCCATGCGAGTACTATTGCTACAATTAACAGGGCACACCCAGGAGGGCTGAACCACTGTAACGCTCTTGCTAACAATGCAATTAAGATAATCCACTGCTCTACAATCTAAAATAGTTTTTTCATTCCATGCTTTTATGTAAATGATTTCTGTAACAAATAGGAAACTTGTAATTTCCTTCTATGCAAGACTGAGATTTACTTTTCAGCTGAAGACAATGCAACTACACATAAATACAAAGAGTAGAGTCAGGGACCCGAACTGGGAACCTCCAAATCACCACATCGATATTTCTGCTACTAGGCCACCACAGCTTATAACTAGAGCACTCTGAGAGCGCATACCTCCGCGCAGCGAGGCAACGGTAGCAAAAAATTCAATTTGGCTCTGAAACCATGATTTTCTTTATATCAACTCCAAAATTTAATCATTTGTGCCTTTTGATAGTAATAACAGCTAGTGCAACTTTCTTGGAGATCCGTTCATAACTTTTTGAGTTAGCTGCTAACAAACGTTATAACAAACATGAGTCAAACATATAAACGAAAGAACCGATCTGCATCAAAATTCAATCATTACCTCCGTCAAGGAGGTTATGTTTTCGTCGTGTTTGTCTGCCTGTTTGTGTGTCTGTCTGTCACCAAGATAACTGAAAAAGTTATAACCGATTTAGACGAAATTTACAGAGATTTTTTGGTATGTTAGGAGGAACCTCATTTTTCTCAATGCCTTAACTCAAAAAGTTATGGATGGATTTTTATGAAATTAACATGAGTTGTTAGGTATATAACAAAAAGCAAACGATCAAATTTTGGGAATGATCCGTTTGTTCGTTTGTCACTGTTTTTAATTTCATGCAATACCTCAAAAAATAAAGAATGGATCTTTATAAAATTTATAGTGGTCTTCAGTAAAACGACATGAATAATCAAATTTTGGTACAGATCGGCTTGTTCGTTTGGGTGTTTGACTCATGTTTGTCTTAACGTTTGTTAGCAGTATAACTCAAAAAGTTATGAACGGATCCTCAAGAAAATTGCACAAGCTGTTATTACTATTAAAAGGCACAAATGATTAGATTTTGGAGTCTATACAAAGAAAATTATGCTCTCAGAGCCAATTTGAATTTTTTGCTACCTTTGCCTTGCTTGGCATAGGTATGCGTTCTCAGAGTGCTCTAGTTTATGTCTTATAACATTACTAACAACCCCTATGAATTTCATAAAGATCCATTTATAATTCTTTGATTTATTGTGCTAACAAGCATAAAATTAAAAACAGTGACAAACAAACGAACGAACAAACGGATCATCACAAAAATTTGATCATTTACTTTTTGTAATATACCTAACAACTCATATGAATTTCATAAAAATCCGCCCATAACTTCTTGAGTTATGGCATTGAGAAAAATGAGGCAGACAAACAAACAAACAAACAAACGGATGGACGGATCTTCACCAAAAGTTAATCATCTACTTCTCCTAACATACCTAATATTCCCTGTAATTTTCGTCAAAATCCGTCCATAGCTTTTTGAGTTATCTTGGTGGCAGACTGAGAGACAAACAAACAAATAGACAGACCTCTTTGGCGGAGGTAATAAAGAGTAGAATGAAAATGATAGCAACAGCGTGCGCTCTCACGTCACCAATTCAAAGCCACGCATGACGTCACAGTCAGTCACAGCAAAGCAGATGAGTAGTTCTCGTGGCGGTAACCTGCCGAAGCGAGATTGGCTATGATGGGCGCCACCCCAGCATTGATATGGCCACGTTAGAGTACCGTGTCTCTATAACTATCATGTGCACTTTGGGCACGCAGCCACGTGCAGTAAGTCATCCGTAGTGAACTTGGTTGACGGCTTCTGTTATATCTCCGCCGAAGATATAATCGGAAATGCGATAGAAGGTACGATCACATTTAAGTTAAAAAATATGACCAAAGATCGAATAAAAGATGCGACCAAACATGCGACCAAAGATATCATGGGATATGTGATCAGATGCCAACAAATATCGGGTTAAACTTACCATAAAAGATTTGATCAAAGCTAGGTTTGATTGGGTTATTACACAAAAAGATATACATTGCAATACAGACTGTATTTTGGAGATATTAGAAATTGCAATTCACAAAATATAATATATCTGCATAGCCTCTAGAATATTGATAAATATCTTGGGCAGCAAGGAAAAATTATATTAGTACATGTACATCACATAATCATTGTACCGCTTTCTGCATACGTTGTTTGATATCGGAGCTAACATGTATGTTGGCCTTCTATTAACAAGAGATACCTCTTGAAAAATAGTTCAACGTTATCAACGTTACGATCAGATATACGGTATGACATACAATAAAAATAGAATCAACTATACCGTCAAACATGATCAAAGATACGAGAAAGCATTCGCTCAAAGATACTACACAAAATAGAACCCAAGTCTAACACTTGAAGTACTGCTCTCAGCAGGGCAAAGTTCTGCGAATTTTCTGTGGATGGAAGCTCAGAAAATTTCATAATAGGAATGAATTAGAGAAATATCATTAGAGCTAGGATTTCCAGTTCTAAAAAAGTGGACAAAATAGCGTTAAAAATCTAGTCAAAATAGCACTGAAAAGAAGTCGGTATTGCAGGTAACATAGCAAAATAGTTTCTATTTCTAGCAAAATAATTCTTATTAGTAGCAAAATAGCACGTAAAACTTGCTAGTTTGGGCTAAAATTCAGCAGTTTTCTTTCATTTGTAGCTATGTAAAAAAACTGAAAGGAAGTTATTATTTTAATCCGAAACTATGTTTTTTTCACTCAACCTATGCGCATATTGCACGAACAGGAAGTTATATAGCTGTGAGATTACTTTATAGAGCTCAGTTTTGTGGTATGTATAAGAATGAAATAAAACAACTTTATTTAAATTTAACTACTAACGTAACATAACGTAACCATAGGTTAGCTCACGTCAGGGTCAGGTTAGGGATACGTCAGGTCAGGTTATTCAATAAAAGAACTCTCCTGCCCCTGCATTCGCTCAGTGGAGCTCATATCTTGAATACCGCTCAAATGAAAATAATGTCAAGACTGAATGCTTTAATCCAATAGAAGACTCCAGTATATAGAATGGTGTATTATATTAGAAATATGATTAAAATGCTCGCTTCCTAGATAACTCCAGCACTGGATTGTTCTGGGAGCTTACTAAGCAATTTATTGTTTTACATGATATAGAAAATAATTCACACTGCCATTATGTCTCATAAATACAGTGCTTCTACAGGTAACATGAACTGATTGCACAATGCATATTTATCCTACATTCACGACTGTAAAATGTCTAGCATAATATAATGCTACGGTTATCCATGTACCCCATCTCATTACAATAGGCTGTGGGGAAGCCTTCTCTCTGAAGAGTTCCGCATCTAATCGGAGCCCTCAGGAAATTTATTTTTTCTCGTTTGATAACAGTTTATCAACGTCCTGAAAGTTCGTCCCTACCTCATCTGCAACCCTGTGTAAGCCGTGTGCGAGGCATTTTAGGTGGAGTATATTGGGGTACAAAAATTGTAGAGAAGCAGCGGTTTTCTCCATATAAGCTGCAGCGTCTGTCACTAGTAATAATATCTTATACTTATTGGATTCTGGTCAAAGCAGCGATAAAGATGATGCAATGAACTGCGCTATTGTTGTACTATTATTGCGTTCTAATGGAGTGGAATTTATCAGAAACATGTAAGATACTTTGTTTAATTCAAGTGTGCTTATTATCGCTGTCGTAATCTGCCCTCCCGTCGTATCAGTACACTCGTCCACTGCCAGCACTTGTGTAGCAGGTAGTGTGACCAGAATGACAGTGACTTGCACATTCCTTACGTTTTCTTTCATAGGAAATTTTAATATAGTTGGAGCATGGCATTACATTAATTATTTAGTCAGCATTTCCTAATAATTTTTTGTTTAATGGTACAAATACGTACTACTTGCAGGTTTTATAGTATTTTATTGCATAATGACTGACTAGTGATTCTGGTCAAAATACTGTTTGTAGTAGAGTAGTATATTTGCAATAAATGCAAATTTTTATTTGCATTTATAGCCGTAATAGCAATAATCGAATAAATGCTAGAAATCCGGGCTCTAAATATGATCGTCAGCCAGCACAACACGCGAAGAAAATCGTGGTGAAGTTTTTGCTGAAAGTCTACGGAAAATATGAGCAAAATTCAAATTATTTCGAAGAAATTCTACGGTAACAACTACCACTATTTAAGTATATAAGTCTAAGCCTTAATATGTACTGTAGTTAATGATTGCAGTACCTGATTCACTCAAGAGTCCGTATAGAGTTTTGGTAAGTACATCCACTTTACTGATGAGGGTTTTATCTGCAGGAGATGAGTATATGGTTAGTGAAAAATCTGTCTTCGACAATATTTAGCTTAAAACATCTCTGATTTCGGCCACTTCTCTTAAAGAGGGTTCACACCACGGTCACATGACCGATGTCACGCAGCTAATCGTCCGAGTGTCATCTTGAGCCCTCACAAACGCAACTGCGTGACTATCAAATAATGAAATAAAATTACTAAAACTGTAGTCATCGAGCAAGATTCTCAGCAAGTGTCACCGGTGAAATTTCGAAGATCTATTTAAATTTTCAAACTTTGAGCGGAATTAGACCTCAGTGTGCTGTGTTCTACTTAAGCGGACGCGGCAGCGCATTTGGACGCGACGCTGAGGAAACTCATATTTCTTTGACAATCGTGTGACCCCGCCTTTAGAAGCGCTATACCACCGGTATTACATATTTAGTTCGATCATAGTTGTACCCAATTTATAGATATATGTATACATGTCGTGCGCGTTTGATGGATTTGCGCGATCAATAGATCGCGCTGCGCAATCGATGGATGTTGTAGGTATTAGGCCGTAATTTCGGGTAAGTTGGACTATATTCTGGTTTAATGTCGGGTAGGTTAGGGGAGGCAATGACTGTTTTTTTTTTATTTTAAAATTTGAACTATCCACCGATTGCGCAGCGCGATCGATCGCGCAAATCCATCAAACGCGCACAACATACATACCGTACAGCATATATATACATGTGCAATTGCAATTTAAAAATCAATTTATAGATAGAGGCGACGGCTGTTAGTGTAGGTGATAGAAGCTCAGGCCTAGTGTCTTCCGCAAGGTTTTACAAAGGCTCCATAAAGTTTTCGGAAGCGTTGAAATTCAATAGGCACTTTACCTGTTCCTTAGGCCCAAAAGAACGCTCCCCTCACGTTGCTGGACAGCCTGAGCCAGCTCCTGTCCAGCTCAATTTGTGTGCTACGTTGACCCCCAGCAGAGCGTATTGGTTTACTACAGCTCCACTTTAGGTGTCTACTCCGCTCTCGCTCCGGCCGACTGGCAATATACATATCATATGATACACTCGCCTCTTACTTCTCTCTTTAAGGTCGTGTCTGCAGCATCAAGTGAAAGTAAATGCGCGCTGACTGGCAAAGGTATTTCCATAAAGTAAAAATGTTTTTCAGCTCCATGACAGCTGCGTGCTGGTTAGCATTCTAATCCAGTAAAATGGCACATTTCTGGATGTAAGAAGGTAAAATGGTAGCATAAAGTCCAGCTGATGGCTACTCATGGAGAGTTATGATGTAGCGAGTGCTTCATATTTATATTTTACAATTATCTTTACTAATTTTATTGTTATTGCTAACATATTTTACTACTATATAGGACTACGCATAATTAATACTGTAACTATAGCCGATGCGTAGTAGCATTATCATCACCGTTGTACGTAATCATAACGATGTGTCCTTGGCAAAGTATAGTATGCTCTCCTGGTCAAATCCTTGTACATCCTTTCGTGTAGCAATTATTGGTCAACTGTTGGGACTGAATGCAGCACAGAATATTCCGTGAGTTTCGTAACACTCTCTTGTAATTCTGTTTTGTTTCACTTCACGCCTCGTCTGGGCCGCGCTCCACCAGCCATTATTCTCTGTGACAGCGCAACATTAGCAAGTGTTCGCTTGCACTCTAAATTCAGATGTAACTCAATGAAGTTTTGTCCTAATGCTGTGGCTTACGTGCTTAAATTCTTGAGTGAAACCCTACACCTCTGCCAGTGACACAGCGATCGTCTTACGTATGACACGGCCGTTACATCCTCGTCCGTCCGGTGCTGAGGCAATGTTGCTGCTGGTGCTACAATTGGAAAGGTCCGTGGCAAATATCTTTCTGCATGTATATGACAAGGTCGATATAGTTTGGCCTGTTTCTTTTTTCTAAGTGAAGGACGATCGCTATGAGTACTCTAAGAAAAGATGGGTAGGATGCTGCAGCAGTAATAGCTCGAAACTTGTCCGCACGATATGCTCAGATTTGGTCTTTGCAGTAAAAGGTTGATCTTCTGAAACGGTCTGTTGACTTACTAAAAAT
The DNA here is from genome assembly GCA_001587735.2 of Parhyale hawaiensis. Classification (NCBI taxonomy): domain Eukaryota; kingdom Metazoa; phylum Arthropoda; class Malacostraca; order Amphipoda; family Hyalidae; genus Parhyale; species Parhyale hawaiensis. The sequence continues at coordinate 1,425,743 of LQNS02278174.1, forward strand.
CAATCATACAGGAAGTTTTTGGTAGGGTCTGAAAGAAAAGCTTCTGAGAAGAAACCCACCGAATGCTGAACAATTGAAGGATATCTGTAGCCAGGATTAGTTTACCGTTGATCTGTATTCTGCATGATCCAACCGCTAAATAAGATGCTCTTATGCATTTGCAGACGAGGTGCAGCACTTTCAGTGTTACAGTAAAGCCTATTTTGTTGAGGTTGACGTGTTGGCTCTTTTTCTGCACGTAACACTGACAGTGTTACGTGTAGGTCTTAGTCATGTACTCATACTAAAATGAAATAAATATAGAAGTCGACGAAAATTAATAAACTTGTCATTTCGGAACGCCTTCTCCCATCTTCAGAAGCTAAAAACATGAAGTGCGACATCTAAAAAAAAAGGAATAAATTTATTTCAGCTACACTAGCAGAGATGTTATCGGAGGGAAGGTGAAAGATGCGAGGTAAGCTCGGAAGGTTTTTGCCAATGCTTGTACAGTGGGACGATTTGGAAGCAGCAGTCCTGGTACAGTCGTTTTGCGCTGAGATCGGAACTTGTACAGTCGAAAAAAGTAAAAAAGTTAGTTGTGGACTGCAATAAGAGGTACAGCTGCAGTCATTGTATCGAGGCTGGGTTTTATTTTATAGAAGTAGAGAGATTGTAAAGTCGTGAGTTCTATCGGGTTGGATAATTCGATAATGGAGATGTCTTTCCTGCGAAAAGAATGATCGTTTTGTTCTGCATGAAGACGGGGAGCTACATAGGTAGGTTTTGCTACGGGTAAGTCTGTTCTACTGAATATACCTAAATGCTGGTTAACGCAGTCTTTGTAATACTGGCCTCTGCTGGCCACATACGAAGCGCATCAGTTCCTGCATAGAAATTTATAGATAGCAGTGGACAGATGAGGTGTGACAGGCTTGTCTTTGAATTTAAAGTAGGATCCTATGGCAAGTGTGTGTTTGTAAGAGAATCTGAAATATGTTTGCGGGTAAGCTCCGAAGAGGAAATTTTTTAGAGTGGGCTGTATCGACGGTGGTTTTGTTGTAGTATGAAAGAGCGTGGAAAAAGTCTAATTTACGAATAGTAGGTTTAGTTATACTGGGATCAAATAGTTTGTCCAGAAAAAGTTTCCAGTAGTGATCTACAAGGTGGTGTGGATAGCCGTTATTCTTGAAAAATGTTCGAAGAAAATCTATGTCTTTTGAGAATGTAACATAAGTGAAGGATAAATGATGTGCCCTAAACAGTGGAGTTTTGATAGTGCAAGTTTTAAATTGAGCGTAGCAGTGACTGAAAAAGCTGGTGCCAATGTCTGATAATGTTTGTTTCCTGTAAACTTTAGTGGTCAGTGTTGAGTCCTGTTTTGTAGCAAGTTAATGGGGTGTCTAAAAATGCAATTAAATCATTTGATTTTTTTCTCAGTAGTGAACTTTATGTAGGGAAGCTTGATATTTAAATATTGTAGAAATAAGTCTGAATCAGCTGGGTCTCTGAAAATAAGGAACGTATCGTCTACATAGCGTTTATAGTGAATGGGTTTTAAACTAGTCGGTCATTCGTTAAACCATATTGCTTCGTGATGGCATAAAAATATTGGGTAGAGTGGGACCGAGCAGAGAACCCATGGAAACTCGTTCGATTTTATTGTATAACCTGTTGTTGAAAAAAACCAATGAATCTATGATAGATAGATTGAGAAAATGTCTAAAAGTGGGTTGGTCCATGCTGTGGAATGAGTCAGTGTTATACAAATTTTCTAAGGGGGAATGTTAAAATCGAAAGCATAAATAAGAAGGAAGAAGAAGAAGAAATAAATAAGAAGAAGTTTCGGAGACCTGATCCATCTTCAGTTGAGTAAAATACTATAGGTACATACAGTAAATGTAATTATTTCACAAAGTCTAAAATATTTATGGATGCCTTTTTTGGTCAAGAGTACCAAAATCATCTAGTGACTAACTTTAAGGGATAAGAACTATTGTTGCAATTTAGGCCTGGTTTGATTTTATGAATAAACAAGGATTCTAAAATGCGTAACGCTAAATCACTCTTCGCCGTTTTCAGAATGCTAAAATGGTCTATTGTCACACGGGCACGACACTGTTGGGCATGCAATGTCCTGATGATTTGTGGCCTAATGAGTTACCTGTGCGGAAATTGCACCAACAAACAGAAGGTTTAGGGATGGGCTCACCTCTCTGGCCCACGTTTGGTAGCTTCATCACCCGTGAACGAAGTGAGAGAGGTGACAATGTTTTCGTTGAAGATTTAAGTGTATTTGTTTGTCCGCCCAAAAAGTAGTAGAAGGAGTTGAGCAATGTTCATAATTACTTGCAGAGAGTCTGGTAGATTCACGTAGTTGTGACCCATGACAAAAAAACTACAATTAGCTGGCCATCAAAAATGACGGCGATGTATTTTGTTTTCTGTCCACCCAAAATAAGGCAGAAGGAGTTGACTCATAATAAAAACTTTCTTCAGGCGGTCAGGTGGTTTGTCTGAGATATGTAAAATGCCCAAAATTTGAGTTAACCGGTCATCAATAATGACGGCGCTGAATTTGTAACTCCACCCAGAAAGAGGGGATCAATGTTCACAAAAAATTGTTGGGAGTCAGGTGCGTTGACTTAGATATGAATAATGCCAAAAAACTAGAATTAGCTGGCGATCAAAAATTACGGCAATGAATTTTGTTGTCGGTCGACGCAAAAACAGGCAGGAGTTGAGTCATAATACAGTATATATATATTTTTCAGGTAGTCAGATAGGTTGACTGAGATGTGAAAAATGCCAAAACTCTAGAGTATGCTGGCAATAAAAGATGACGGCGTTGAATTTGCCTCATGCCGCTGGTGATAGTCTTACGCCACAGGACGTTCTAGTTTACTGTGTTTTTATGAAATCCAATGCCTCTCTCACTGCCCAACAGAATTTAAACTAGTATGTTACGCACGTTACATAGATGATACTTTTAATTTTTTACACCGAGACCATGCAAATTTGTTTAAATTATCTGAATAACAAGCATAACTCTATTAAAGTTACGATAGAAAATGAATCAAACAATAGCCTATCGTTTTTACAGATTATTCAGTAGAAGAAAAAAGTCACTTGTGGACTGTAAGGAGAGGTACAACTGTAGTCACTGTATTGAGGCATTCTCTTTTCTTTCGATTGTACAAGCTCCGATCTCCCACACATGACTGTACAATGACCGCTGCGTCCAATTGATCCGACGAGCTTACCTCGGTCATTCGTAATTTACCCCCCCCCCGTCGATAACATTTCTGCTAGTGTAGCTGAAATAAATTTATTCCTTTTTAAAACTTCGCACTTCACATTTTAAGTTTCCGAAGATGGGAGAACACATCCCGAAACATCAAATTTAACAAATTTCGTCGACCCTGATATCTATTTTATGTAATTAGTCTTAGTTTATAATTCTTCATTCGAAAATGCTCCCACGGGGATAATATTACTGACCGCAAATTGAGTATAATACTATCAAATACACATACTAAAATACTCGCACGGGAACAGACCCCACACCCGCTGCTCAGCGTACGGCCTCCACACGCTCTCTCTGTCGGCACGGCGTATGAAATTCGAAACGCTTTCTTTCCTACTCAGTGGAATCGGCTACGGAATTTACTACATTCTTTTTACTTTAGAAGGGCTGTGCGAGCTACAAATTTGGAGTTTTTCCCCTCGCCGTTGTCGGTAAGAAGTCTTTGGAGAGCAATGAAGCGCTGGCAAGGCAGTATCCACCGAACAGCTTCTCATTACTGAAACAAACGTCCTCCAAATGCCTGTAATTAAAAGTAACCTGATGGTAATGGCGGCAGCCGATGCCTTCGCTACCATTAGACGTGGAATTTAATCACCTCTTTGGACTGAAATAATCACTGCTCAGCGCTTTGGGAGTTCAGCGCTTGAGCGGTTCAGCACTCTTAGCGGTTATGCTCCTGCATTCTGCACTCGCTGCAAGCGCTGAAGTTGTTTTGTGTAGAGCAGCGTGTAAGTTGTGAGTGTTACTGTGCAGCCGCTGAAGGCATACTGCGTTCATTGAATGTATTCATGTGGTCTTGTGTAGCACCGCGTATCAGCTCCAGTGCTACACTTACGTAGTAGATCTCTACGAGTCTACTGCAGCTCTACAGTATTGGTAAGTGTGTAGATCATCAGCAAGCGTGCCAGCTGCTCCTGCCCGAACGCTATAATAAAATCGGAGGAGAGTTTGCGCCCACCTTGCAGAATAAAAGTACTAAGAGGTACAAGCCCTCCACGAAGAGGCACAAGTCCACTAAGGAGGGCACAAGTCCAGAATGTAACGGATCAAGGCTATCATAGCGAGTCCCAAGATCACTACGGGTTGGTGCCAGCCCACCACGGAGAGGAACAAGCCCATCACGGGAGGCACAAGCCCATCGCGGGAGGCACAAGGCCATCACGGGAGGCACAAGCCCATCACAGGAAAACACAAGTCCCACCATAAAGAGGCACAAGGCCCACTACGGACAGTCACGAAGAGGCACAATCCCATTAGGGAGGGCACAATTAAGGCTGCCAGAGCCTCACAGGAACCATTACCCGCTCAAAGCCACTCCTCCCAAACTTCTTGTGAAAATAAAACTCTCGGTAGCACCTAAGGTAAAGAACTTGCAGCAGTTATACTGCCCAAAAAAGCTTCATATTAAAATGAGAATTGTAGTATATTAGAGTGGAAAAATTCGGCGTGAGCTCAAAAAAGGAAGTAAGAGTGTGCATATTAAGCAGAGGGAACTGCCATAACTGTTCCTCGGGCCTCTTCCCAGGAGATTGCGCCGCAATGCATGGCTTTACCGCCCGCCTAAACTTCAACATTCACATTACAATTGCATCTGTGTAAAAAATCTCACTCAATCGCAGTGAGTGTTTTGGTTTGCAGGCCTACCTTACTTGCTCTGCTGATGGTTGGGTGTTCCTGATATTTTGTGGATAGGTGACTGGGAGGATCTTGAGGTAAAGTATGAGTGATACTTAGTTGTAAGCTGTAGGCAACCCAAGTGAGAACCGTTAACTATTTGTAATGAACGCATCAAAGGACATATGGAGTTTATAAATGGAGATAAGAAATTACGCACAAATTTTGTGGGAAAACTGCCGCACAAGAATTTGTGCTAAAACATGGTCAAGCTTTAGTAGACGGGAAGAAACAAAATGCAACACAAAACGAAACATTTGTAAAATAAGTTGTCGGTGCTGATTATGCTGCGGCTATTGTCTATTTGTACAGATTTTTATGTATTAATGTGAGATAAAGTTTTGAAGCTGCAGATAATCGTTTGATTATTGACTGTAGATGTAATTATTCACCTTACTAATCAGTGGATGATATGAAGGTTGGCTTGAGCAGAGGCTTGACAGTGTACAGTAGTTGCAAGCATCACGTACACAAGCAAGTCAGAAAGTTAGTGTATTCATTACTGTGACACACAGTGTGACTTACTGTGACACACTGTGTGACACACTTTGACACACAGTGTACGCCTAGCGGTGATTTTATTTTCCTCCAGTTAACTTGGTACAGTGCATCTACCAATGACAGTGCTGATAATGAACTAATCAACTGGTAATTCATTGTTTCTTGTTCAACAAATATATAAATACCCGCACGCATAGATGATGTTGGCTGTTGACTGCATTTGTGTAAAGTAAAGATAACCGAACTACCACAAAACTGATTAAGTTTGTAATTTAGGCAGCGAACGCGTAGTAAAATAGGCGTGCGAACAATGCTGTGCAGATACGCCATAGAGTGCTAGCACCTGCTTGTATTTGTAACAAAAGTGAATATTTACCGTTGGTGCTCGTACTGAAGCAGTCAAACCGTGTAGCTACATAAAGCTGCACCCCGACCAAAAGCTCCCTGGTCATTGTTGCTGAGCAGTTCTGGAAGTTCCACTTCTATGGAACTTTCTGCCAACACAACAGACACTTGCTAAGCCCCCGTAGCAGGAGTAGTAACAACCATTAAGTGAAGTCATCGTACTCGATTATCATTACCATGATAGGAAGATGTAGCACGTGACCAGAGACGCTAAGACTGTCCGCAAGGACTACTTTGCCATGGACACTTTAACGAGTGGGAGGAAAATGAAGGAATTTAACGATTATGTCAGTCTTTTATCGCAGAAAGAATAGCCTGCACAAATCGTTTGGTCGTTGGAAGGAGAGCGCTAAAGCACGACTGCAGGGTAAAGAAACTTCATGTCATCTCCGGGCTGAACGCTCGCTATTTAAGCTGTAAAAAGTTCAGTACGACCATCGTAATGTCTTAATATGCACTAAATTGTGTGCAAGTGCGCCGAAAGAGCTCCTTTAGCGGTGGCTACGTCCTGTAAAACGATGTAGCCGGGCTCTCCTGGAGGCGCAGTTCATGTTCGCTTTAGCTGCTTCTAACGACCCTAACGCGACCAAAACAACAGCCTTCCCAACCGTTCTCTTCCTTCTCGTTCTTTAGTGGTCTTCTTACTTTTGTTTCTATTTCACTTGCTCTACACTAAACTTTTACAGTTATTCATCGTGATATCCTTTTGCTTACTGGTTATCAATACGAAGAGTATCTTTGCCATCATGGCATCGTCTATCGATGTATAAAGTATATACATATCAAAAAAATAATTAATGTAGATTTATCGATGATTGAATTATTGTCGTAAGCTGCTTGAGAAAAAGCATGAAATACGCACGGAAATGATTTTCATTACTTTGTTCGAAGTCATGCCGCTTCTCTAGACTTACTACATCATCGGAAATTTCGCCTTCCTATCTTCTGAGAAGTTGACATCTATCTCTTTCCGTCGTAGCATTATCTACATTTATCATTGCTTAGAGTCGCATCCTTAACATCACAAAGAGACCTGCCCTAGCACAGCTTCCTCACCTGCGGTGTTTCCCGCAGCTTCCTCACCACCGCCACAAAGAATCTCTCACGCACATCCTGCCGCAGTAGTTGCCTCGTTCTCTTCCGAACTGGCCGGAGCAATAGCTGTAAATAAGGCACGCACAAATGGCAAGTTAGAGGCACCTTGTACGAGATAATATGGCCAATAAAACTCAGGAATAACAGTATATCGATGGGAATATGCAGTATGGTAATGGCGAAGCTTCATCGCTGGATATTGGCGAGATAGCGAGCCAGCAGCAGCTAGTGTCGTAACGACCCTAAGGGTCTGCCATCAAGGAACTCACTCTGTTTGTTCCAGCCCCCAAATGGCGGCGGTGTAGTGAGTCGCGATAAGTTTGGAGCAGTCACAAGAGCTTGTGCAGGGCTCAAGGGACACTCGTATGGGCATTATCACTTGATCATTGGCTTTTTGCATCAGCTACAGCTAAGCTTGCTTTCCTAATGAGAGACCTTAAGCGTAAGGACTCTCCCAAAGTCACTCAGATTCCTTCTAAGATAACTTTTTAAAAAGGTTTCAGTGAGGTCGCATTCATTTGACAAACGAATGTAGAGGCTCTTGACGTTAATACCCAAAGCTAAATTGGATCTGCAATGGTCGTTTGCGAACATTTAGGAGCATCGTTTCTAGGCAAATGGCGGGCCTCTATTGTAATTTTAATCCCAGACGCTCGGATAACAAACAGTAAACACTTGCCTAAAGAGATTGTGGACATTTGTAGCACTTAAACCTGTTCTAACTGCTCCGATATACGAGCACTATAATATACTTGGGTAATTTTAAACTCATACTCCATGGTGGTAAGGTTTTCATAAAGGCAGAGAATGGACAAACTTGCGAGAGAGAATCGTGCTCTCTCAGGAACAGGCTGGACTTTAGAGGGGCGTTCGCTGCGAATGATCATCATCATAAGTTTGTTCTTTAATGACTTGATATGAAGGGAAGGAGTGTGGGCTACTGTTTCTTGTTTCTCGAGACAAACTTAAGAAAAAGCACAGTGCTGCTGCCGTGTTAAATACAGCGCGAGTTTCGGTGAGTAAGGGTGGATATGTTCATGCAAGGCAGTCTTAATATGCAAGCACGTGTACTACGGCTCACGTAAGTTTGTTGCTTCTTAACTATTTTTTAGCATCCACTGTTTTGGTGAATCACACATTATTTTATTAACTATCAAGATATATATCAGACACATGCCGTGAGAAAGCGCGCGGGGTGGGTGTAATCAAAACATTAGTCAGTATTTGAGAAAAAACATTAGATTTCACTGCATTCAATTAATAATGAGAGCAGTCTGCGAGCGCATACCTTCGCCAACGAAACATTTAAATTGGCTCTGAAGCTATGATTTCCTTTGTATCAGCACTAAAATCTAATTATTTGTGCCTACGGACGCTAAAAATATCTTCTGTAATTTTTTGAAGATTCATTCATAACTTTTTGAGTTATATTGCTCATAAAAAAACTCTGTCAAGCATTAGTCAAACACACAAACAGACAGACCAATCATCACCAAAACAAAAAATCAAAATTTGAAAATTCATGTCTTTAACATTTCTATCAATTCCTGTAAATTTCAGAAATATCTGTTCGTAACTTTTTGGGTTACTAGGCTAACAAACATAAAATAAAACCCAGGAACAAACAAGCGAACGAGCAGATCATCGCAGAAATTTAGTCATTTACTCTTCATACTGTACATACGTAATAAATAGAGCCTGGATTTATTACACTTAAAATATTGCAGTTAAAGCTCTTAAAAAATGTTCTTATTGCACTTAAAAATTGCTCTTATTACACCTAAGCAATAGGTGTGGAAGAAATAGGAAACAAGGAAAGACAAATACAGCAAAAAATTGAAAGGACCAAAAAAGTCGGATAGTAAACGGGAATAGCTTGTCAGTGGATCAACGGACACTTATATCAGTACCAAATACCAATTGTTAGTATACATTGCGCTAGTGCAAATTGATAGTTCATCCCAATGGCGAAAACGATTCTTACATAATATCGCGCATTACCTGTTCCATGATGTATCCCCTGAACGAAAAAGGTTATAAAATTTAATAGTCAGATTTTGAGATTTTGCAACTCAATTATATTTTTAACCCAACAAAAACATGGAACAATAATTGATAAGGGAACCAATAGTCATGGCGTGTGAAGTCTTGTGCCACGTGGCAGTGATAATAAGTGCCATGAGTTCACACGTCCCTCATCGTAACGCGTGCAATCACAAAAATGGATACGAACTGTGCGTCAACTTTTTTTGTCTTTGTCCACACGTAGAAGTGTCCTTCATTCATATGAATGACACCGCGCGTTCAGTTACTATATTGTTTTTTCTACATTTTCGCTTATATTTCGCGTCGGTTTGAAGTCACATTCGTATCCCATTATCTTATTTACTGATTTTGATAGAAACAGCTTAGTTTCAAAATATTTATAGCCTGATAAACCGACAGAAGAGAACTCAGCACAGAGCAATCAGTTGGACTTCTAAATAAAAGATAGCGTCTGTGTTCCTACAACATTTTCAGGTTTTCTAGTTTTCTTGTCTTAAACGGGAGTACTGTACAGTGATTCTAATTATTGAAGTGAAGATAAAATAAATTTTTTGTCGACTTGTCCATGATCAGTGAAAGCTGCAGACGATAAATTTAGCATTTACAAGTTCTGTTTACTGAGCTTGAATGACGCAGCGCGTTCAAAAAAAGGACACGCTTCATTCTTCAGTCAACGGCGTTTCCTGCAGTTGTTTCTCTCAAATCAATGCTCCGCGTCCATCAGTTTGAGTGAACTCGTTGCGATGAGGGACATGTGAACTCGGCCTAATATATTGCATTTTTAGCTCTCATGCAGTTATTGCACTTATTGCAGTTATTGCACTAACGCCGGAAACTGCAATAAATCCGGGCTCTACTAATAACTCATATAAATTTAATAAAAATCCGTCCATATTTTTTTGCGTTTCGGTGGTAAAAAAAAAGGCAGACCAACAAAGAAACAAACAAACAAACAAAGAAACAATCAAACACACAAACAAACGGTGGAACGGATCTTCACAATAATTAGTCATCTATTACTCCTACCATGCCTAACAATCGCTGTAAATTTCGTAACGACCCGTCCATAACTTTTTAATTAATCTTGGTGACAGACAAATAGACAAACAGAATAACAGACACAGACACGAAAAACATAACCTGCTTGGCGGAGGTAATATCCATCGTAGTTATGCTGGATGGCATAATATTTTATCATAGGAGAAAAATGTAACTAGTAGTGTATTTTATTCACGGTAGGTGTTTGATATAAATACATACTTTGTTGCTCTGCCAAAATTAGTTCAAAACACCATTCATAATTTTCTTGTTTCAACACACCGTTTAATTACATTTTGCATGAATTTAATAAATTAAAACGAGGAGACCACTTTCTCAGTTGAACTTTACATTACGTCCACTGCTGCAGTATTTCGGTGAACTTATTCTCCTCATCTTCCAAACGTGCGTGTTGGTGTAACGCAAAGGTCAACTGTTTTTCAAATGGTGTCGCTTGTTAATAGAACACCAACTCACTTATTGGATCCAATATCTCATAATGGATTCAAAAAGCGGTATAGGGATTGCGAGATGTAATTGTGCTGATAGAATTATTAATCGTAGTCAAAAAAGCTACACAACTTTTTCTAGCCGCTACGCAGATATTTTATTATTTATGTATAGTAATTTGAAATGTCTTTAAAATTTGTATTGTGATAAATATCTGTGTGTAATAAACCTATCAAACCGCTGGCCCTCTTCCTCCGGATTCAGCAGTTTACCAGCGCGCTAATCCCTAACTGTGTACAGTCATGTAAAGGTGTTGTCTTAGCATTGTATCTAATTGTTATCTTTGTATGCTAGTAAACCAAGCTGTGTGTCGTTCAAAAGATTTGATAAAACTGTTCGCCCTCACGGCAGCTGGCTTAGCAGATGCCACAAGCAAAGTGTCGGATTTCTCTTCACATTTGAAGTAAATTCGAACTTTGACAGCACTGTACTTTTCTACCACATAGTCGATCACAGCAAGGCTTTCGAAAGCTAAGCAGAGGGAATACATTCACTTGACTATCTTGGGAAGCCACCTTTACCCTGCCTTCCGCTCCCTACCTCCAGACCCAGCTCTACCTGCTCTACCCCCCCCTCCGCTTCCTCTCTTCGTATACACTCTACACTTCCGACACCCCCCACCCCCCGCCTGTCATCAAAGCGATGGCGTCAAGTCAGAGCACAAGAGAAGCGGCGCGGCCCTCACGCGGGGTGTGAGTGAAGGACCTCGGCTTCACAGGCGTCCAAGAGCGGATCAAGGGCACAAGATCATCTCTGGCGTCCAAGAGCGGATCAAGAGGACAAAATCATCTCTCAAGAGACGAGAATCATCTCGCCTTGTCGATAGCGACGAGTGCAGACCACGAATCTTTGGTGAGGCTTCAGAGCCTCTCGTAGAGCACTTCGATGACGCTCCTACCGTCACCCCTCTAAATGGATTTCTGATTGAAGATTTTTTGCTGGCGAAATGGGACGACTGCTTGATCGCGCGCTGCTTTGAGGGAGCCGCCTCCTAATGGTTGAAAAACGAGGGTTTTTTTTGAAAAAATTGGCCACAGAAAATAGGGCCTGTTTTGAGGGGACACTGTTGTGCTGAAGTGTAGGCTGCCTACGGACTGTTGTAAGCAACAGAAGGTGGGCAGCAGCGGCCGCATGAGTCCCAGGCGCGGGATCAGACAGGGCTGAAGGCGGCAGGCCTCTAACGCTTTGTACTCCTGTGGCCGCACTGCCAGGGCCCGCTTTTGCAAATAACTAATAACGATAGCGGGAGCCATCAAATTGGGTCACTTTAGAAGCCCTAAGTATTGGTATCCCTAACCTAATCTTGGTCTACCCAGCAGCTAACTTGGCACACTAGCATCTGGGCGGCCAGAAAATGTTCAAAGATACTGCAGGTCCAGGTCCATTCCTCTTAGTGTTTAGTAGCTGGAATAGAGATACTTTGTTTCGAATTAGAGCACTACATGAAGCAACAACTTCATCCACAACAAACTTACCGTACTTAATGTAAACTTGCTCAGCTTCTTCGAACTCATTAGTACTTAATTGTTTTTATACAGTGTATCAATAAATAGATCCACGAATGAAAATGATATATACTGAAGTTAGTTTTACATTTTTACTTTGTTCGGTGAACTTCTACAAAGAAAATACAAAAGCTGCCTGTTCCGTGCCTCCCAGTTGTGGTGTGAAATTTCGTTAGTTCTTCTTACTTCAGTGATCAATCATATAGCAAACACTCAAGCCTAGGGCAGAACTTCCTTTTCCTTTGATGGCTTGTTGAGCTATAAGCTTTTTAGTTTAATCAGCAAGTATCTCTATAAATTTTGCGGAAACTGGTAATATGGACCGGCCGAAGGACTTGACAATACACCACAGATCCTTCTTTGTTCATTGTTCTTTTTTGTTCTATCGAAGTAGAATTTCACAATTACAAAATAAACGCTATGCCCAGTATGAAATGGAAAACGAGTTTACTTAAAGTGCAACTATCACTTATGGGACTCTAAGTCATCGAAGTCAGACTAACGCATGTCATAAACTAACATTATTCCTGCCCATAAAGAAATAAAAATACACTAATACCAACCACAAAGAATTATTGTAATACCGAAATTACATTCAATTATTACTATATTCATGTTTAAGCTTCCCTAGTAACTCGTTCAAAATAAGTTAGGAGCCACTTTTGCAAACAGCCCTGTGAGCTGCTGTAATCTCGGCTTCAAAATAACAGTTGAGGAACCCCACTGGTACCTGCTCTTCACAACTGAAAAAATAATCATAATCAGTACACTCATAACGGCCCACCAATGTTTACAATGACCCCAAAAAAATTAGCAGTGGCCCGAACTCATTTAGAGAAGCAGGCATGTTGAGAAATTAAATGCCGGTCGCCTTAATTTGGTTTCATTAAAGATGTGCTTTATATTGTACTAATGCATAAGTCCACATAGAAACTATTTTAAAGGATACCAGCCGCACGCGTAGTCACAATTTATCTTTACCTTACTCTTTGCATACAGCTAGAAACTGGGAGTATGGCAAAAGTTGCTTTCTTTCCCATTTATGTATTATACTGTGCAATGATTTGTATCTTCACATATTAGGTGAGAAACTAAGTAATTACCGTTTTTATGACATTTTGGAATGTATTGTGTTTTTATTTATGGAATCTATTTTACTTTAAAATTCAATTTTCAAACCATTTGTAGTTTGTTTTTCTTGTTTTCGAGTATTCCCAGTTAATTACCTCCACCATGGAGGTTACGTTTTCGTCGGCTTTGTCTATCTGTCACCAAGATAAGTCAAAACGTTATGGATGGATTTGAACGAAATTCACAGGGTTTGTTAGGTATGTTGAGAAAAACAGATGATTAACTACTCTAAGTGAAGATCCGTTCGTCCGTTTGTTTGTTTGTCTGCCTCATTTTTCTCAATGCCATAACTCAAAAAGTTGTGGACGGATTTTTACGAAATTTACATGAGTTGTTAGGTATATCACGACAAGTAAAACTTTTTGTAATGATCTGTTTTTTCGTTCGTTTGTTTGTCACTGTTTTTGATTTTATGCTTGTTAGCGCAATATCTAAAAAAATAATGAATGGATCTTTATGAAATTTATGGTTGTTATTAATGTTAAAAGACATAAATGATTAGATGTTGATGCAGATCGGTTCGTTCGTTTGTATGTTTGACTCATGATTGTCATAATATTTGTTTGCCGCGTTACTCAATAAGTTATGAACGGATCACCAAAAAAATTATTGAATCTCTTATCACTGTTGAAAGGTACAAATGATTAGATTTTGGTACTGATACAATGAAAATCATGGTCTCAGAACCAATTTTGTTTTTACGTAACCGTCGCCTTGCTCGGCGGAGGTATGGTTTCTCTGAGTGCTCTAGTTTTTGTTTATTTTTATCCAGTCAAAATTGAATGCCAAGTAGAAAAAAAATTGACATCCCCTTCTTTTTGCTTTCAACCAAAGTTCTAAGGCCACAAAAGCTGCTCGGTATGCCAAGTTCAAAAACGGAAATTGTGACCTCAAAGACTCACCTCGTACAGGTCAACTGGTTATTGTTATTATTTCTTCGCGCGCACACACACACATATATACCATTTACTACTCAATGGCTTGTATCTTCTCCTGCGGACAACATACTACTCAGCGGTCATAAAAACTCACGTATGCCACAATTCCATAAACAAATGCAATTTTTCTGAAGTGTATCGCAGTGTTATTAGTTAAAGAAGTAAAGCTGTGCTTTCAAACAACACAATTTGAAAATAATATGTGAGAGTAGAAAAAGTGAAAGCCGTAAAGAAGTAAAATGATACATCAAACGACCCCACAGCCGACGATTACTGATAAATACGCTCTACAGCCCTACTTAAGTTGGCCATGTTTCAGTAGCAAAATGTTTGTTAAGAATTAAGATGTTGTGCAGAACAAATGCCTTAATAAAGAGGGGCAACAGTGCCAGGGAGCTATGATTTCTGTTTTATAGTGTGACACAAAATGCAAATACCTAGAGCAACAAACATACCAAACTTTTTCATTGTTAAATTGATAGAGTCAATAATGATTTTAGCCCACAGGCTATATAAATTTAGTGCTCGTGTTATACAACGGGCGTACCCGTCCTGGGCTCAGTTAGAACACTACATATTGACGTATAATTCTTTTATTTCGATTAGTACGTAGTGGCAAGGAAGCGACAGCAATTTAGCGAGAATTTCGGTGTTCCCATAAATCTGTTCTACGATGGCGCCTGACAGATGAAGTCGGATGGTAGTTAAAGTGAAATGTGATGCAAGTATGAAATTCTGCTAACCTCATTGAACTCGTATTATTAAAGGTTGATCATTAGCTTTTCAGAAAAAGCCGTGGTCTCTCACCCAACCATTACAAGAAACACACAATTTCTTTATTATCAGTTACAAATGCTGTGAATGAAGCAACAAAAACCTTCGCTTGACTTTACTGACTTGGGAGATATATATTTAGGGCACAAAAATTTTCAATTTTATGTAGCAACGCTGGCTGTCAGAAGTAATTAAGCTGCCGGTGCTGGCAACAAACTTGCGTCTTTTCTCTTGAAGCCTTGAGAACAGCGGCAAAAGAAGCCGTTCTGTTTAACGTTCAGTTAGGAACATTAACGGGCGGTAACGGTCCTCTAACGGTCACCAGGCAGCCGTTATAGAGGCCCGTATCGCTGATTTACCGATGGCCGTTTAATAAAGTGATCCCTGGGTGCCGGTAGTGATAAAACGTGGTGACGTGAGTGGTGCGTGTGGTGCAGTGGTGCGTGTGGTGTAGTGGTGCGTGTGGTGTAGTGGTGCGTGTGGTGCAGTGGTGCGTGTGGTGTAGTGGTGCGTGTGTGGTGCAGTGGTGCATGTGGTGTAGTGGTGCGTGTGATGCGTGTGGTGCAGTGGTGCGTGTGGTGCAGTGGTGCGTGTGGTGCAGTGGTGCGTGTGGTGTAGTGGTGCATGGGGTGCAGTGGTGCGTGTGGTGCAGTGGTGCGTGTGGTGCAGTGGTGCGTGTGGTGCAGTGGTGCGTGTGGTGCAGTGGTGCGTGTGGTGCAGTGGTGCGTGTGGTGCAGTGGTGCGTGTGGTGCGTGTGGTGCAGTGGTGCGTGTGGTGCAGTGGTGCGTGTGGTGCGTGTGGTGCAGTGGTGCGTGTGGTGCAGTGGTGCGTGTGGTGCAGTGGTGCGTGTGGTGTAGTGGTGCATGTGGTGTAGTGGTGCGTGTGTGGTGCAGTGGTGCGTGTGGTGCAGTGTTGCATGAGTAGTGCAGTGTTGCATGAGTAGTGCAGTGGTGCGTGTGGTGCAGTGGTGCATGTGGCGCAGTGGTGCGTGTGACACAATAGTGCGCAGAATGCAGTGGTGCGTGGTGTAGCGGTGCATGTGATGCAGTGGTGCATTTGGTACAGTGGTGAGTAGGTTGCAGTTGTGCGTAGGAAGCAGAGGTGTGGGCGGTACTTTGGTGCGTGTGGTGCTGTGGTGCGTGTGGTGCAGTGATGCGTGTGGTACAGCGGTGTGTATGGTGTAGCGGCATGTGGATGAGGTGCAGAAGTACCGTGGTACAATGGCTGAGTGGTGTAGTGATGAGTGTGATGTGATGTAGCTACTGAGTAGCAGTTCAGTAGTGGAATTGGCTACAATGAATTCTACAGTGCAGTGGTGGAGTAATGCAGTGCTGATATGTGCAGTGGTGCGAATGGTGCAGTTTTGACCTGTGCAGTGGTGCGTGTGGTGCAACCACAGCTCGCCTGCAGTAACTTTGCTGCAGGTGCTGCAGGCACGCAGCCTGGCTGCAGCTGCTGCAGGACCCTGCAGCAAGCAACACACACGAGTTCTCCCCCTGGGCGCAGGACCCACGCTCAATAGACTCCACAACATAGAGACCATCGAGTGGGTCCGATGCAGTCGCCAGGCTGAGTTACGCCAGTTCCCTGTGGTGGAGGAAACGATTATGTGCCCCAGTCAAAGTTATTGTTATCGAGTGCGTGAATCAGCCGTCATGGGGTGAGGGCGCTGTGGTCGGAGCTGCTGCTGCTGCTGCTGGTAGGTAAGGTGGTGCTTATATTAGGGGTACCAGAGAGCCAGGTGGTCAGTGAGGTCCACGGTACCGCCCCCAGTATGCTCTGGTCTGACTGCAGGCCCGGGGGGGGGGGATGACAAGGTTAGTCTCAGTGCCTGGCTTCTTTTGCCAGTTTTCCTCTGGGAGTCTGCCAGCTCTTGTCAGTCGAATCCAGAGAGTCACAGAAGAAGCGCTTGTCTGTGGCTAGTTCACTCCCGCCTAGCACCGCACCTAGTCGAGTGCG
Source organism: Parhyale hawaiensis (assembly GCA_001587735.2). Lineage (NCBI taxonomy): Eukaryota > Metazoa > Arthropoda > Malacostraca > Amphipoda > Hyalidae > Parhyale > Parhyale hawaiensis. The sequence continues at coordinate 1,442,605 of LQNS02278174.1, forward strand.
TCCTAGGTCCGGCCCAGAGACGAGGTCCGGCCCTGAGACGAGGTCCGGCCCAGAGACGAGGTCCGGCCCTGAGACGGTCAGCGCCGCGTCCGCAGAGGGCAGTAAGCGGCAAAATCCGGCAGAGCGGACCGCTGCTCACTGAGCACGTCACTCCGACTTGAGACAAAAACTGCAGAACTTAACCAACCGACGCAGCACCACCGAATTTCTCAGGGATAGAGAAGATTACTTTATAGGCCGCAGGCTCCTGTAGACAGCTGCTTCATAAATGTGAAGCGTTCTTGGGGAAGAACGGAAAGTTCAGCACATATTTATGATTTTTTTAGATCACATTTCATTTAGTTAGTCAGTACTGCTTCATTGTGTGGGGAGTAGTCGGTTCTTCAGCAATGGAAAATTTTAGCGGATCGTTTTCTCCGTACATGCCTTGTTTCGCACTCTTTTAGCAACCATTAATTAAGTTACGTGTGCGCCGGAAACATAGCGGCTTCTGTAACATTGTGTATTCAGCGAACAGTCTGTTCATTTCGCTCATTTATTTATCACTTACAGTGGCAATATTATCACTTACCCTCACGATTCAACATGGCGCAGTGCGAATCAGTCTGGACCTCTTATTCCCTCGACTTGAAAGTTGCAGCTCACTTACATCTAGATTTTTTTCATTATTAAATTATCATCCCATTATTCTTTGCTCCACAATGTACATTATATCCCTAACAGCATTCTCGGAGGCCCAAAAAGTTAATTTACATTACTAGCTTCTGGGACGGCCCAGATTTCTGTTAGAGATATGAAGAACTACTTCATGCTACACGTTTTTGAATACTGCATTTTCAGTACTTAGAAGAGAAAGCCCTGTTTGTCTGCCTCTTTGTCTGTCACCAAGATAACTAAAAAAACTATGAACGGATCCTGAGGAAATTTTCAGGGATTGTTAGGTATGTTAGCAGGAACAGATGATTAACTTTTAGTGAGAATCCTTCTATTCGTTTGTGGTTTGTTTGTCTGCCTATTTGTTTGTCAGTGCCTTTATCAAAAAGTTTTGGACGGATTTTCATGAAATTTACATGAGTTGTTAGGTTTGTTACGAAGAATAAATAGTTAAATTATTGTGATTATCTGTTAGTTCGTTTGTTTGTTGCAGTGTTTAATTTTGTACTTGTTAGCACAATAACTCAAAAAATTCTAAATGGATCGTTATGAAATGTACAGGAGTTGTTAGTAATGTAAAAAGACAAAGAGGGTTAAATTTTGGTGCAAAGCGGTTTTTGCGTTTGTTTGTCATAATGTTTGTTAGCAGCATAACTCAAAAAGTTACGAACGGATGTTCAATAAAATTTCAGTAACTGTTAATACTATCAAAAGGCACAAATGATCAGATTTTGAAGTTGATACGGCCTTCAGAGAAAATCATGGTTTGAGAGTCAATTTGCATTTTCCATTTCCGTTGCCTTGCTTGGCGGAGGCATGCGCTCTCAGAGTGCTCTAGTTTGTTTCTGTAACGGCATACGACTTGCACCAGCGGGCCAGTCTGATATTCAACTCTGTCTATACTCCGATGCCGTAACGCATAAGTTGCTGCTACGATAAGCCAACTGACTGATGCAACACGATCCAACAACCAGAGGCGAGTTGTAATTACAACCTCACTGTTACCTGTGCTACACTTGCTGCTTCGCCCATCAACTCTGTAGTAGTCGCAACCCGTAAACCGGTAACAATGAGGTAAGGGTTCCGATAACGCAGTTCACCGCCCGTAAGCATCCATATGAAACAAAGGGAATATAACAATTGTACAAATGAACAACGAACCAACTCCGCAACTTCACGGAATTGAGCGCAGAACTTTGTTTTAGTTGAGCTTACGGAACTCGTCGATGGATGGCGCTCTCATAGCTGCCGTTTGGGTAACCCTTAGCGTCTATGAGGCAGCGGCAGCCCATCGCTGCTGTCATTACAGCACGTCTCGGTCTTGGGACGAATTCGTCTCCATATCTCGAGACATCTTGCACTCACTGAGGTGCTCACAACAGTAATAGCTATGAATTTATACTTACATTGCCACTATAATTATTATACAAAAGTAATAAGTTATTGAGACACGTTTAAACGATGCAACCGAAATATTTTAGACGATTATCCGACATTATATGATTTCACTCTTACAGACGCAGATAGATCTGAGGAGTTGCGATAGAGATTTGGTTGACTTCTTTCTTATATCGGCCCAATCATATATTGTAAGAAAAAATAATTCGGAGTAGTTCGTGAATAAATTTTAAAACTTTTTCAGTGACGTTAGCGTACCGTAGATAAGCGTGCTAGGTGATTTCCCAGCACGTAGGTTGCTTTTTATAGATTAGATTAGATTAGATAGGCGGCAGTAGACGAACCAAAAGGCCCATTCCCAAAGAGACACCGGGACTTACATCCCGACCCTATATGAGCTATTGCCATTATGTTAGTAGGATGTAGAGGAATGGAGAAACGAGAGGAGAAAAAATGAAAGACGAAAGAGAAAAAAGAAAGGAGAAATAAAAAAGAAAAAAAAGGGGGGGAAGAATCTACGCCAAAGCGATGGTCATGAATGCCCGCAAGCAGGATCGATGGCCGCTGATATGCGGAGCTTAATTATATAGATGGAGCGGAAGTGAGAAGAGTCAGCTTAAAATGGCCTGGGAAGCTTTGGCCGTTAAGTGCTTGTGATTCGTGGAGTAGGAGTTATAGACATAAGATCATTACTTACCTCACCAAATTTTTTGAAATTTGTCAAGTATTGAACACGTCTGAAGTACCTCCAAGTGTCAGTACAGATACTAAATTGTACTTCATTCCAAGTGCGAATATTCTTGTTTTCTCTGCACTTATGAGGCTGATATTGACTAGAAGATCACCGAAGGCAAAAGAAAAGATATTCCAGGAAAGAAAATCAGGAAGTAATAATTATTTTCTGCCGTTATTGAATAACATTGCCAGCAGCTAGTCTTAGAAATAGAATTCAAAATTCCAATAATTATTTCCTGCTGACGTTAATAGCAGTGCAAGCAGGTAGTCTTATAAATAGAACACAAAAGCCTATTTTGAGAGGAGAGCCGTCCCTGTCAGCCGGTCAGCAGCCCGCGCCCCCTCGTTGTCAGCGCGAGCACCACGGCTGTCAGTCGGACGTTTTGCGCTTGACTGTTTTGTGCGGATCTGGGGAAGGAGGGGGGGCACTGAGATCAGAGTTTGGGGGTGAGGCTGAAACGAAAGGCTGAGATGAAACGTTGAGGTGTGAGGCTACGGCTAGAGGTTGAGGTTTAGGACTCAGCCTCGGGGTTGAGATGAGAAGGCGAATCGAAATACTCAGACTACAGGTTGAAGTGGTTGTTGACTAAGGGGGGCGAGTGAGGCTGACTTGCAATAAAACGTTCTCGGAGTCGAGGGTAAAGTGGCATAGGGTGAGGCTAAGGGAAAAGTGGCATAGGGTGAGGCTAAGGGAAAAGTGGCATAGGGTGAGGCTA
>LQNS02278174.1:1449404-1462520 GCA_001587735.2 Parhyale hawaiensis
GGCATAGGGTGAGGCTATGAGAAAAGTGGCATAGGGTGAGGCTAAGGGAAACGGGGCATAGGGTGAGGCTAAGGGAAAGGTGGCATAGGGTGAAGCTAAATGAAAAGTGGCATAAGGTGAGGGTAAGGGAAAAGTGGCTTGGGGTGAGGCTAAAGGAAAAGTGGCATAGGGTGAGGCTAGAGGAAAAGTGGCATAGGCCAGGTGAGGGAAAAGTGGCATAAGGTGATGCTGAGGGAAAAGTGACACAGCGTGAGGGAAAAGTGGCATAGCGTGAGGAGAAAGTGGCATAAGGTGATGCTGAGGGAAAGTGACACAGCGTGAGGGAAAAGTGGCATAGGGTGAGGTTGAGGCTGAAATAAGGCACATAGAAAAGCAGATGCACCTGGCACGAGTTTCCCTTAGAATTTCCCAGCCATATATTCACAGCTTCTCAAACAATATTAAGAACATATGAGAGTACAACCACACTCACAGCGCTGGCGGACTTGAGGTGAGCTAGCAGTAGCTTGGTGCAGTTACAGACTATATTCTGGACTGTGCGTACAGTGAATTACTCAAAATATCTGCTACTTATTTGCTTACTTATGTGCTAAACATGCAAAGTACATTTGGATGCATTTTTGAATGCTTGCTATCCGTTCAGAGTGTATGTCACAGAGCATATCACAGTACACATCATCTACGGTGTCTCCAGTACTAATCGAAAGAGCCCCTGGTACTGCACCAGCAGCCATTTTGGCACTCGGATAACGATGCATGGGTAACATCACGGTAGTTTGACGGGCTGACGTTATTAATAAGTTTCTATTAAATGACCCGATCGTTGCATGTTCCACACAACAGTAAGCGCCTTAGCTAATTAAAGCTGATGAGCAAAGCGAAATACCATTAATTTGCTATAAATTTCAGGTCTGGCATTTCGCACATTACGCAAGTTTATTAATTCCCGAGGCTCTACCGTTGGACAAACTCAACGGTAAGAATTCACGGATGAGGAATGCAATAAACGAAGTAAGTTTGGCAGCGCTCTAATTATGATTCAGTTGGCGGCGAGCAAATCACAGCTGCAGCCTCAACTTGGCCTCGCCTGTGAATAGGCAAAAGAGTACAACTCCAATGGCACCGCAATGGAAGTTACGTTCTTGGAGCGAGGCGGCGGGAGAATTTGAGAAGCAAACAGGCTATGCACTGCTGAATATACAGGGACTGCAGCATTATGAGGCGAGCGCAGCCAAACTATCTGCCGCTTCCGAAATTTTATGAAGCGTGTTGGGGTCCGGGAAATTTTTCAGGAATTAAATCGACGATATGGGAGTGTATTACAGGAGTGCTACAGGAATATATTTGCCTTAAATATAGGAATGCAAATTTGCCAGAGTAGTTGCCAGATCTTCAGGATATAATAGAATTTCTTAGGCTCGTGTCTTCTTTTCTGAGATGTAAAAAGTAGCTTTTGGTGTAAAAATTCTGTTCACGTAGGGTCAGTAAAATAAAAATTTTTTGTTACTGTTAATAAAATGGATGCGATTTCAGCGGGTATTTTTAGTGCGTATGGGACAGATGAAAACTTGAATACCAAATTCATCGCTGGTAAATTCATCGAATAGTATATTCATGGAACGAAAAATGCAGCTCGAACGGTAACTGTTTACTTTCATCAGGGAGAGCTGAATACAGGCCGACTATACGGAGCTCGACGGGAATACCCGTGAAACAGAATAAGCGAGTATGGAGATTACGCTACATTAGGTTTGGTAACGTTACATTAAGTTAGGATAGCCTGGGTTAGGTAAAGATTAGTTAGTGTACTTCAGGTCATTTAGGCTACAGGCTTACAGGCTTAAGCTACATAGGTTCCGGTACCATTCAAGTGTTTTGTAGCTGATTCTAGTTCACGCATATTCCGTTGCGTGACTTTTAGCACCCGCGAGCGAAGTGAGAGAGGATGATGTTTTCGTCCACCCAATAAGTGGTCGAAGGAGTTGAGCAATCTTCATAATTTTGTTGTACGGAGTTTGGGGGGTTGACCTAGATGTGACCCATGCCAAAAAACTAGTCTTAGCTGGCCATAGAAAATTATGGAGTCGAATTTTCTCCACCGCGGCAGATCATCTGTAGAATGGAGAATGGGGCTTTCTATTTTTTTCCCTTGCATTATTGAAGAGCTAATCTCTGGGAAGGAATGGGGCTGTGTCCTAGCCTCGTGCATCAAATTTGCCTCTTACCGCGGGTGATGGTCTTACGCCTCCGAGGCGTTCCAGTTCTAATTCGCACTTATTCCAACCGCGCTCGTTCTCGTTACTCTCACTCAGTTATGTGTGCCTTCAGCCGACCCGTTTATGTACCATGTGATTTAAGTGCCAGCATTCAGTGAATTTATCGTTCGAGGAATTTATCATTTGATGAATTTACCGTTCGACATATTTACAATTCGATGAATTGACTATTCAAAGATTTACCGTTCGATTACTTTACCACTTGATGAATTTACCCATTGAGGTATTTACCATTTGGTAAATTTGTCGTTCGATGAACTTACTATTCAATGTATTTACCGTTCGAGGTATTTACCATTTGACAGCTTCACCATTCGATGAATTTACCAATTAATCAATTTACCTTTCGATGTATTCACCACTCTGTGAATTTACTGTTCGATGTTCGATGAATTTACTATTCCCAATATTTATCTTTCGATGAATATACAATGTCAGTGTATTTAGCAGTCGATGAACTTTCCATTCGATGCAATATCATGCGACAAATTTTTCGTTCAATGAATTTACCATTACATGTATTTACCTGTCGATGCATTTACCACACTATGAATTTTCCATTCCATGAAGTTACCATCCGATGAGTTTACCATTCGATAAATTTATCATTCGATGAATTTACAATTCGAAGAATTTTCTATTCGGGGAATTTCCATTCGATGAATTTACCAGTGATAAATCACAGTGGCCGGTGTGATAAGTTGAGGACAGCAAAGTCCACTGCAACACTTAACTTCCAAGGCAAGAACTGTGCTTTTAGCGTTCGCTAATTCTTAAGTGACTTTGTGTTGCTTTTCCAAATAACTTGACAAATTTCGATCGTCAAAGTCAAAACGAATGGAAGAAGCTCTGCATGGAGTGCAATTGCAATTTTTCTATGCCTTTTATGCCGCAGCAACGGGCCTTATAAATGTGTCCTTATAAAAACTAATTTTAGTGCTAGAAGAATTTGCTTTGCTCCATGTTATACACAACAAGTCGTGTTCCGCCCGCAGTCAAGGAGCTTTAATAGAGGAGGAGGGAGCCCTGCCGCCCATTCACAAATTCACCAGCGAGTCAACAAGATCTTTTGTAGCTGTGAGACGCGTTCATAAATCTCATTGGTGGAAGTGACTGGGGAGCAGCGAGTTTTACGGGGATGCAGCAGACAAACTGATGTACTGATATACAATTGTTGCATACGGTGACTGGTTGCAGTGTACCCAACTTTTTACTGATATGCGATTGGTGCATACGGCGACTGCCATAAGCGGCTCTTGAGCTTCACGGACGAGGCTGCTGGCGCCCTCCTCTCTATTGAAGCTCCTTGCCCGCAGCGTTACCCTGTTGCTAGCAGCAACAGGGTAACGATGTAGTGCACACCTCCACCAAGCAGTCGTCTGGTATCCACGATATGCGCAGATCATCACCAAAATGCAATCATCTGGTCCTCGTGATTTTTCTACAGTTTCTGAAGATTTCATGAAGCTCCGTCCATAACTTTTTGATACATGTTGATGACAACCATAATGACACATGCTATAAGTATAGGGTCTCTGCAACTAACGATGCTTCGACCTGAGACTCTTCTCCCTCCTCTTCTTTTTTTTCTCTTCTTCTCTTTCCCCCAGTCGTTTATATCCTACTCACTTAATGGCAATAGCTCTTAGCAGGCCGGGGCGCAAGTTTCGGTGTCTCTTTGAGAATGGGCCTGTTGGTTCGTCTACTGCCGCCTATCTAATCTAATCTAAACTGAGGTATTTTATTCCTGTCTTGGGTGTTGTAACTGTATTTATTTTATTTAGATTGATAAAAGAGAGCCATTCGGCTTGAAGGTTTCAAGGGCTTCCGCCCTAAATACTGACGCGGGAATTACAGTAATCGTTGAACAGCTGCGTTTATGAATTTTCATCGTGATCTTGCTCACCGTGGCCTCATAAGCTGAAATATTTGGTACAAAAGCACGTCATAATTTTGTCTTGACTAAAAGAACGAACCCTGACAAGTAAAGTACTTTTACGAGACATATTATGTTGTACAAGACTCAACTGGCCACATAGGCAGCGCAATATTTATAGTCATATTATACTGTTCGTGACTCTGTCGGTCCCTAAAAACCTATCCTATCCTCAAACCTATCTGAGCTCTTATCTTAAAACCTAAGAAGCTCTTTTCAGTTATTCCTTATGTATAAAGCGAAGCTTGTGTGCACGGTGACAACCAAGCAAGCAAACAAAGAAACAAACAAACAAGCAAACAATCTAGCAAATGAGAATGTCAGAGCTTTATAAGCATGTAGATTTATTTTCACGATTCTATGGCCGCAAGGGCAGGGCTACATTTATAATGCAAAAGATGCTACTATACTCATCTGGCCCTGCCATAAACGTAAAATTAAAGGGCTACGTCCGGTATATTTCAGGATGGCAGGTTACAGTGTACTCGTCCAATTATTACTCACAGGACGGCTGCATGCTTAACTGATGACGCAGTATGTTGTCCCAGCCATGCACCAGCTGTACGGCTGCGCACAGCATATTGGGTTATCACAGTATCGAACAGCTGTCCAGGGCACGATGGATACAGGCGATGTAACCTCCTATCGTGGGATTTGTTACGTAGCTTTTATATATGGCCTGCTTCTCCTTTGACTGCTAATATAGCAAGTTCCCATGAGAACGGTGCATAAAATTGTAGAAATAGGAAAAAGATATAAAACACGATGAAGAGGTGAAAACGTATCTGCGTTTACCAAACAGCCTCTACATTATGCAGCTACTGATAAACTTTTACCTCTAATCTTTTTTTTTTTACCCTTTCGTTTTTCTGTACCTTTCTGCATGGAATAGGGTAAAAAAGAGAATATAATGTAAAATAACGTAAAATCTGCGACTACTGAGCATTCACTGGCTACTGAAGACATCCGCCAATGGAGGAGATAATCGATGTTTTCTGCTTGTTTATGTTTTCACTAGTGTGCCCGCGCTGTCAGAAATGACAGCAAAGAATTTATGTTGATCCTGCTTCATTAACCATGCTTTCCTTCATACAACTGCCAACTGTAAAGTTCATGAAGATGAGATTTCACAGCTTCATAATTACTCAGCAGTGAAACTCTTATTACACTCTTATTTTTTTCTTTGACATGAAAAAAATAAGTTACTTTTGCAGGCAGTTCAGCAACACTGAAAAGAATTAATTCGATTTGGTATCATAGATACTCTAGTGTGTCATATTTGTCAGATACTTTTTTGGCTATTGAAAGATATTTCGTCGACAATAATTGCATCAACGTTGGAAGAATAGCAGAAGCAACGAAATCATCTGTGGAAAGAAACTACGAATCAAGATGCATGAGAGAGCCAATGGAAGCTTCAGATATCTTCAGTGCTGCAAGAAGTTCATTCATACGTGAAATCGCCCTATACCTTGCCAACTATATGGAGAAGATAATACTCGTACAAATCAGATTCAACTTTCAATATCTTCATTGTTTGAAGTATTTACACTGTCCCTAATTAGACGAATATCAGTGGCGTGAATTTTACTCTGGCAATTGCCTCCATGATTCAGAGCATGTCAGAGATACCAGCCTTGGGTGACTATATAGCTACTACATTGTCAATGGCATCAAAATTTTGTGTTCGAAAGACGTGAAGGCCGAAACTAAATATCTTGTAAAGCAATGCTTCCTTGACCAATAGTCGATATCGTTTCCAATAAATACGGTGATTCCGAAATGGAAAAAAATTATTTACTGCCAAGAAATCCTCGTGGTGTTTGGCCGCCTGCTGATCGCTGAAGAATATCTTACTCTTTGCTTCGTTGATTATGTAGTCAGTTGGATGAAGGACTCCTCAGAATAGAGTGCAAATCCCGACGCAAGATATTGCTTTGGGAAACTGAACGCTTCTGCATTGAGTGAACTTCAGCGAAGGTAAAGAAAGAACAACATTCAGATATACGTTCGTCATCATCTCCAACCTGGCCTATTTTCTACCTATCAGTTTTCAATGGAACTTGAGAGGACGACCAGAGCCTCCAACCTGGGCTAATTTCCGCCTATCTGTATTGTAGGAGCGTGACAGAAAATGGATAAATAAATTAATAAACAAACAGATAAATACACATCGGTCTTTATTATATTGTAGATTCTATGGTACTGACAGCAGGCCGACGTCAGCTCCAATAAGAACACAATACTCATTCCCAATCGTATATTGATAGCCATTTATCCCATGGCATCGGATATAATTTTCAGTTTTTTTCTCACAGGTAGCCGGTAAGCGCCTTTAAGATATCCGATTGGGTTTCGCTTGCGCAGCAGCCGAAAATCATTCGTCATACAGAATGAGGATGTATAATTCTGACAATGTATTAAAATCATATTAATTACCTTCGTTAAAGAAGTTATGTTTTCGTCCAGTTTGTCTATGTGTCTGTCTTTGTGTCTGTCCGTCTGTCACCAAAATATCTCAAAAAGTTATGGACGAATACTTACAAAATTTACAGGGATTGTTATAGGCATGTTAGGAGGAACAGATGATTAACTTTTCATGAAGATCAGTTCATCAGTTTGTTTGTTTCTTTCTTTTTCATGCCATAACTCAATAATTAAATTATGAACGGATTTTATGAAATTTGAATGAGTTGTTAGGTATATTACGAAGAGTAAATGACCTAATTTTTGTGACGATCTGTCAATTTCTTTGTTTGTCTTTGTGTTTGATTTTATGCTTGTTGGCAAGATAACTCCAAAAGTTATGAATGAATCTTTATGAAATTTACAGTAGCTGTTAGTAATATTGAAAGACATAACTGATTGAATTTTGGTGATGATCGGTCAGTCTTTTTGTGTGTTTGACTAACGTTTATCAGACTGTTTGTTAGCAGCATAACTTGAAAAGTAATGAATGGATCCTCAGTGTTGCAAGAGGCACAAATGATTAGATTTTGGTGTTGATGCAAAGGAAATCAAAGTTTAGGGGAATAATTTGAATTTTTCATTACCGTTGCATTTCTCGGCGGAGGTATACGTTCTAAGTTTTACATTAGTATTACTGTGGAACCCCGTTTTCCCGGACGTCTCTTTTTCCCTGAATCTTGACTTTTCTGGACTGTTTATTAAATTGAAACATAGCCGAAATACCAGAAAACTTTGGTATTTCCGGGAAAACTTTGAAATTTGCTTAACTGTACAGAAAAGTCAAGATTTAGGGAAAAAGAGACGTCCGGGAAAATGGGGTTGCACTGTATTTTGCAAACTGATGTATTTTTCTTTCGTACATCAGTTTCAAGTGTTAATAAAAGTTAAATTTAAAGTACTATAAACATGGATGTGGCATGAGCGGTGCATGATGTCTACAATATAAATATGAATTAGAGCACTCTGAGAGCGCATTGGTTCTGAGACCATGATCTTCTTTGCATTAACACCAAAATCTCATCAGTTGTGCCCTTCAACGGCGTTAAGAGATTCAGTAATTTTTTTGAAGATCCGTTCATAACTTATTGAGTTATGTTGCTAGCAAACGTTATGACAAACATGAGTCAAACATACAAACGAACTAACTGATCTGCATCAAAATTTAATCTTGTATGTCTTTTAACATTACTAACAACTCTTATAAGTTTTATAAAGATCCATTGATTATTTTTTAAGTTATTGTTCTAAAAAGCATAAAATCAAAAATAGTGACAAACGAACGAACGCACAAACGGTTCATAACAAAAATTTGGTGGTTTACTCTTCGTGATATACCTAACAATTCATATACATTTCATAAAAATCCGTACATAACTTTTCATAACTTTTTCAGTTATGGCATTCAGAAAAATGAAGTCAGGCAAAAAAGCAAACGGATGGACGGATCTTCACCAAAAGTTAATCATTTGTTCCTCTTAATATACCTAACAAATCCTGTAAATTTCGCCCAAATCCGTCCATAAGTTTTTGAGTTATCTTGGTGACAGACAGACAAAGCCGACGAAAACATAACCTCCCTGGCGGAGGTAAAAAATAGGTAAACTGCATAAAATCAGCTCATTTCTCTCTTTAGATAAGATCTTTGCAAAGATTCAAGCGTATAGAAGTTAGAGATGCTGAGCTGAACAGGTTCAGTTATCTATTTATTTACTTTTTGTGCTGTGCTCTATTGATGAGCCCATCAGTAATACCTACGTACGGTCACCTAACATACCATCTAGTGTATGTACCTCATGTTCACTCAGAGGAATAACGCTTTTAAGAGAGCATTTCACACTGCGTGCACAAGTGCCCCTTGCACACGCGAGAAGTCACTTCTGCAGTCAGGATATTGAATTAGTAAGTAATTAATACACAAAGAATTTCAGGCTTTAGATCAAACGATTTGGCTGCTACAGCAGCGCAGGCGGCGACTGTGACTCCTGTCGCTCCACAGGCAGTGCGGAGGTGAGCGTTAGGTCCAATATCGGCCACTGCAAGGGCTGCCGGGCTGGTTACGACGGTTGAAGGGTGGTTGTGACAGGCACACCTTGCCCTCCTGCTGAGCACGCTGGGGAGTGTGCTGTGAGTGCTGCAGTCGCAGTAGTTGCTACTGTTTCAGTTGCAGCAGCTCCTGTAGTGGAGTCCATTACAGCTGTTGCAAATGTTGAAGTTGCTCAGGGTAAGGCAGGTGTGGTTGCTTTCTAATTATTCTGCTAACTCTGCTACAGCGATTATAGCTGTACCAACTATAGTTGACCTTTTGCATAGCTGTAGATTTAGCTCTCTCTGCAGTGTCTCCTCCAGCAGCAACAGGTTGCGACTGAACCACTACATACACTTATGCTGCTGTCGCCAAGTTCTTTTGTTGGTGCCAGTTGCTGCAGCGACGATGGGGGACCTGCTGCTGACGCTGCTGCCCTTACGCCTTGTATGCACATAGTAGCTATGTGATAGTTAGGCAGTTGCACTATTTCAGTTGTCTATTAGTGACCCGAGCACACACCTCTGACCAGCGCACCCTCAGTACCAGTCACAGCAGCGCCACTCTGACCAGCGCACCCTCAGCACCAATCACAGCATCACACCTCTGACCAGCGCACCCTCAGCACCTCAGCACCACCCCACCACAATTTGCGCCCGCTAAAGCCTCAGCGACGTTCAGATTCATCACTAATCCCTTCGGTGATTTGCTGCGGCCAATACCCGGAGTGAGCGGCTCCTTCACGTGGCTCAATGAGAGCCGTGACAGCGGGAGATGCGCGGCTCTGCCTGGCGGCTCTGCAGCTGCTGGGTCAGGGCAGCTGAGGTGCTGGCGTTCGCTGGTGTGAGAATTAAATTTAGAATTATTATTTTACGCTAGGGCCTCGAGATACGAGTAATAACCGTCCAAATGAAGAGTAAAGAAATGCCAAGATACTCAAAGCCCTGCTAAGACGAATGTCGTCAAAACTTGCACCGCTGACTCGAACGCCTGCAGACCCTCACGGCTGAACACAGATCCTAGCAATGAATTGCACTCTACCACAGAAGACGGTCCACACCACAGCGAATTGCTTCCGTACGTAGTACAAAGTCTTTTCCTAAAACCCATTTGTTACTGATGTTTCCCTGAAAACTACATATTATTTACGTATTTAGCTAGTTGCTAGATGAACTAGTCCAGCCAATGAGTGATGTGAGTTTCAAACGACATTTTAAAAACTATTCTTTATGTAAATATAGAGACAATTGAATGCCATGTGCCAATAAGCAGTAGTGCTTTTATGGGAATGTTTTTAATTTGTCTTCTGTGTTCTTGTAATATTCTAGATTTGAACTTGTAGCAATTGAAAACAATAAACAAACAAACAAACCAACATAAGCCTAGTTCTTAATTGTCCACAGTTAGAGTAGGTAGCATTTCACCCCTACATACCCCACCATCTGTTACAAACATCTACCCAAGTTGTAAGTGGGAAGCCACGCAGCCCGCCAATGATTCCTCGACGCTTCATATTGTATGAAACTTTTAGAAGAGGTATAGGCTTAGTAAATTATTCATACAGTAGAGGAGTGGCAATAGGCATCGTTGCAGTAATTTCGAGATCCACTAATCAATGGCAAGCAGATACTTAGCCCAATAATATACAGGCTAAATGTTCCGGAAGCAAAACACCACCGGGCGGAGGGGCTCGGGCGAAGTAAAAGAGGCTAATTCGGTGTAGTGACGTGCTGTGTCAAGACATACTGTGTTGCTTGGCACTTGATCTATCGAGGCGACATCGTCGTGTCGCCACTTAAGTATAGGCGTGATATATTTTTAATCAAGTAATATAATCAAAATAATAGTGTGAACCAGGTATCAGAAGTTTCGGTCACTTCAGGAGTGCGCTTAATGCAACAGCGCAAGGCAGCTGTTCATGTTGCTGATGTTACATTATACTGGCATTAAATGCTAGAGCTAAAGTTAAAGAGAAAGTCAACTGGACCGCACCTTCCGCTTAGAAACCAACAAGCATAGATTTTTGTGCTGCAAATATAGGTAAACTGGCTCCAGAGGAGTAAGTACGGCTGCAGTCGACCATGGGTTGTCAAGAACTATGGCGCGCCATTGAAGGAAGGTTCTTATACAACGATCCACGCCCCCACCTTCTACCTTCCCCATTTCTGGACAAAATAATTGTTTCCCACGGTAGTTGTGCGTGTTCATCAACTGCCGACTCAGCGCGCCAAGCGTCACAAAGCTCGCTTACTTGGGATCCCGCAACCTCCAGAGCCATCAGTTCAGCACGCAAGGCTGCTGCTGAGCAGGATTTTTTTGCAGTCATTTGTATCTCTTCCCATCCCGGGCCAGCAAGCCTCTTTCTGGAAAATTTGCTGTCACAAACTCTACAGCCACCACCAGGTAGCAAATTGTACACCATGTCAGGGCCCGATTTAACTAAAGGACACTCGACACTCACTATAGACAGAGTCATATACAGTGATGTGAGCTGGCAACCCTGTAGCCCTGTATGCTGTGCTGCTGAAATATAAAATTATATATTTAGTATTGCAACCAGAAGGGCTACTAACCGCTGAACCTAAATCTTGCAATATTTTCTTTTTTTTTTTTTTGTAATTTGGTAAAATTTTGCAGCCTTCCAGTGCACCGTCGAGAAACACCGAACTGTAAGCACATCACCATGGGTTGGAATTACCAATAATTTCACACATTATTTTGTGACTCCACATTGCCCACGCTGTAGCGGTCAGCTGCAGCGGCAGCATTTTCCGTGTCAGCGAAGACCGACCTGCCGTCGCTCATTATCAGCGGCGATACGTTAACGATGCGTCCATAAAACCTCCGACCAACCTCTTGACAGCCCCTGGCCCTGTGTTGCTCTGTCTTACGTGAGGGAATACAAGCTAAACATAAACGACGTGTGAAAGATGAGTACAATGAATATTGGTGTCATTAAGCGGCTAATGTTTCCTACAAGTCCTGCACTATGCACGTGTAGGTAATATTTGCTACGAGTCCCACACCTTCCAAGAGCGTCTAATATAGGCCAAACGTCAAACACCGTGCAGGACTGGCTAATATTTGCTACTCGTCCCACACACAGCAGGAATAGTTAATATTTACTACACGTCTTATGCCTGGTTATAAATAAATATTATTACAAAGGAACGGTGCATTTTCCGTAACGTAACGATGACAAAATGAACAGCGAAGTCAAGAAACTCATAGAAAATTTATTTAGTGATTTAGTATAAAAAACTGCATGCACTTCAGTGTTCATAAGTTACACCTTACAACAAGGTATGTGCAAGAATTTCAGTTCTGTTGCATTTAGTTGTTTACTATGTCACAGCGTTGGTTTAGGGGACTGAACGGCCCAAAAATTTGAATTATCGAAATTCGTTCTTTTCACTAAGAAGTAGCGGACACTCAGGCAAAATTTTAGGTAGGCAGTGCAACCCTATACTTTCCCCATTTTCGTCATAGGAAACGAATTATTCAAAGAAAACGGTTCTTCCATTTTCTTCGAAGCTCTGAAAAATTCATTTTTTCGACTCCAGTACTTAACTCCTCCCACAATTTGAAGCTACAAAGCTGCGTAGTTTTGCATTGTAGTCGTAATTTACGTTTATGTCATTTGACTGAACAAGGTGTTTAGTTTAGATTTAATTTTTGAGATATTTTCCTTATTTTTAGAGTTGAACAAAATCGACAAAATTAAAGACAAAAATATCTCAAAAACTAAGTCGAAATTCGAAAATGTTGTTCAGTCATATGAAAGAGACGTAAATTACGAATGCAATGCAAACAATCGCAGCTCTGTAGCATCAAAATTGTAGAAGGAGACAGATTTTGAATATTTTCCGAAAATTTCGTTTTCTATAAATGAGTCGTTTTCTGTATGTCGTACGAAAAAAAATGATGGGAGCAAAAAGTGCTTATCGCGACCCGTTCGGTCTCCTTGAACCAGGAGAATACTACTTACTATGGCACTTCAATGAAATATCAAAGGTTCTTCAAAGTACTGTGAAGTACTTACTTATAGCCATTGTATAAAAAATAATTTATAACTTTAGTGGATTTTGTGAGTAAAGAGCAGTGCGGTTAAGGTTTATCACGGAAATAAATAACAGACAAAGAATAAATATAGAACAGACGTTTGTGGGACATTTTCAGCGCTCAATAGTAAACACTGCGACGTGTCTCACTCGTACGTCCGACAGCTCACTGATAAGGTCAGCCTCCTAAAGTGTACGACAAGATACCTAAAATTACCTGGCAAGTTTTACAAAGAGCCTCGCGTCAAGACTGTTGGGCGCAGCTCTTTAGAGGTTACGAGGTCACCTGATAAAGGATTTTTATTCCCCATTTTGAGCTATGCATATATCAATCTTGAGGAAAGTTTAAGT
>LQNS02278174.1:1486929-1507534 GCA_001587735.2 Parhyale hawaiensis
AGTTACGTTCTTGGAGCGAGGCGGCGGGAGAATTTGAGAAGCAAACAGGCTATGCACTGCTGAATATACAGGGACTGCAGCATTATGAGGCGAGCGCAGCCAAACTATCTGCCGCTTCCGAAATTTTATGAAGCGTGTTGGGTCCGGGAAATTTTTCAGGAATTAAATCGACGATATGGGAGTGTATTACAGGAGTGCTACAGGAATATATTTGCCTTAAATATAGGATGCAAATTTGCCAGAGCAGTTGCTAGATCTTCAGGATATAATAGAATTTCTTAGGCTCGTGTCTTCTTTTCTGACTTGTAAAAAGTAGCTTTTGGCGTAAAAATTCCGTTCACGTAGGGTCAGTAAAATAATTTTTTTTTGTTACTGTTAATAAAATGATGCGATTTCTGCAACTATATTTAGTGCGTATGGGACGGATGAAAACTTGAATACTAAATTCATCGCTGGTAAATTCATCGAATGGTATATTCATGGAACGAAAAATGCAGCTCGAAAAGTAACTGTTCACTTTCATCAGGGAGAGCTGCATACAGGCCGACCATACGGAGCTCGACGGGAATACCCGTGAAACAGAATAAGCGAGATTACGCTACATTAGGTTTGGTCACTTTAGGCTTGGTAACGTTACATTAAGTTAGGATAGCCTGGGTTAGGTAAAGATTAGTTAGTGTACTGCAGGTCATTTAGGCTACATGCTTACAGGCTTAAGCTACATAGGTTCCGGTACCATTCAAGTGTTTTGTAGCTGATTCTAGTCCACGCATATTCCGTCGCGTGCCTTTTAGCACCCGCGAGCGAAGTGAGAGAGGATGATGTTTTCATTGAAGATTTAAGTATATATATATGTCTGTCCACACAATAAGTGGTTGAAGGAGTTGAGCAATCTTCATAATTTTGTTGTACGGAGTTTGGGGAGTTAATCTAGATGTGACCCATGCCAAAAAACTAGTCTTAGCTGGCCATAAAAAATTATGGAGTCGAATTTTCTCCACCGTGGCAGATCATCTGGAGAATGGGGCTTTCTATTTTTTTCCATGCATTATTGAAGAGCTAATCTCTGGGAAGGAATGGGGATGTGTCCTAGCCTCGTTCATCAAATTTGCCTCTTACCGCGGGTGATGGTCTTACGCCTCCGAGGCGTTCCAGTTCCAATTTGCACTTATTCCAATCGCGCTCGTTTTCGTTACTTTCGCTCAGTTATGTGTGCCTTCAGCCGACCCGTTTATTTACCATCTGATTTAAGTGCCACCATTCAGTGAATTTATCGTTCGATGAATTGACCATTCGATAAATTTACCGTTCGATTACTTTACCATTTGATGAATTTACCCTTCGAGGTATTTACCATTTGGTGAGTTTGTCGTTCGATGAACTTACTGTTCAATGTATTTACTGTTCAATGGATTTACCATTACATGAATTTACCATTCGATAAATTTACCGTTCGATGTATTTACCATTTGACAGCTTCACCATTCGATAAATTTACCAATAGAAAAATTTATCGTCCGACAACGAATTTACCATTTAATCAATTTATCTTTCGATGTATTCACCACTCTGTGAATTTAATGTTCGATGTTCGATGAATTTACTATTCCCAATATTTACCTTTCGATGAATATACAATGTCAGTGTATTTAGCAGTCGATGAACTTTCCATTCGATGCATTATCATGCGACAAATTTTCCGTTCGATGAATTTACCAGTACATGTATTTACCTGTCGATGTATTTACCACATTATGAATTTTCCATTCCATGAAGTAACCATCCGATCAATTTACCATTCGATAAATTTGTCATTCGAATAATTTACTATTCGAAGAACTTTCTATTCGGGGAATTTCTATTCGATGGATTTACCAGTGATAAATCACAGTGGCTGGTGTGATAAGTTGAGGACAGTAAACTCCACTGAAACACTCAACTTCGAAGGCAAGAACTGTGCTTTCAGCCTTCGCTAATTCTCAAGTGATTTTGTGTTGGTTTTCCAAATAAATTGACAAATTTCGATCGTCAAAGTCAAAACGAGTCGAAGAAGCTCTGCATGGAGTGTAATTGCAATTTTGCTATGCCTTTTATGACCCAGCAAAGGGCCTCATAAATGTGTCCTTATAAAAACTAATTTTAGTGCTAGAAGAATTTGCTTTGCTCCATGTTATACACAACAAGTCGTGTTTGGCCCGCCTTCAAGGGCTTCAATAGAGGAGGAGGGAGCCTTGCGGCCCGTTCACAAATTCGCCAGCGAGTCAACCAGATCTTTTGTGGCTGTGAGACGCGTTCATAAATCTAATTGGTGGAAGTGACTGGGGAGCAGCGAGTTTTATGGGGATGCAGCAGACAAACCGATGTACTGATATTCGATTGTTGCATACGGTGACTGGTTGCAGTCTACCCAGCTTTTTACTGATGTGCGATTGGTGTATACGGTGACTGGCTGCAGCCATAAGCGACTCTTGAGCTTCACGGACGAGGCTGCTGCGCGCCCTCCTCTCTATTGAAGCTTCTTGCCCGCAGTTCTAGCAACAGGGTAACGATGTAGTGCACACCTCCACCAAGCAGTCGTCCGCTATCCACGATATGTTCAGATCATCACCAAAATACAATCATCTGGTAATCTACAGATTTCTACAGTTCCTGAAAATTTCATGAAGCTCCGCCCATAACTTTTTGATACATGTTGATAACAACCATAATGACACATGCTATAAGTATAGGGTTTCTGAAACTAACGATGCTTCGACAACTGAGGCATTTTATTCCTGTTTTGGGTGCTGTTAATGCATTTATTTTATTTAGATTGATAAAAGAGAGCCATTCGGCTTGAAGGTTTCAAGGGCTTCCGCCCTAAATACTGACGCGAGAATTACAGTAATTGTTGAACAGCTGGGTTTATAAATTTGCATCGTGATCTTGCTCACCGTGGCCTCATATGCTGAAATATATGGTGCAAAAGCACGTCATAATTTTGTCTTGACTAAAAGAACGAACCCTGACAAGTAAAGTAGTTTTAATAGCTACGAGACATATTATGTTGTACAAGACTCAACTGGCCAAATAGGCAGCGCAATATTTATAGTCATATTAGACTGTTCGTGTCTCAGTCGGTCCCTAAAATCCTATCCTATCGTCAAACCTATCGAAGCTCTTATCTTAAAACCTATTGAGCTCTTTTCAGTTATTCCTTATGTATAACGGTGACAACCAAGCAAGCAAGCAAGCAAGCAAGCAAACGAACAAACAAGCAGACAAACAAGCAAATGAGAATGTCAGAGCTTCATAAGCATCTAGATTTATTTTCCCGATTCTATGGCCACAATGGCAGGGCTGCATTTATAATACAAAATATGCTACTATAGCCATCTGGCCCTGCCATAAACGTAAAATTAAAGGGCTATCCGGTATATTTCAGGATGGCAGGTTACAGTGTACTTGTCCAACTATTATTCACAGGACAGTTGCATGCTTAATTGATGACGCAGTATGTTGTCCCAGCCATGCACCAGCTGTACGGCTGCGCACAGCATATTGGGTTATCACAGTATCGAACAGCTGTCCAGTGCACGATAGATACATGCGATGTAACCTCCTATCGTGGAATTTGTTACGTTGCTTTTATATATGGCCTGTTTCTCCTTTGACTACTAATATAGCAAGTTCCCATGAGAACGGTGCATAAAATTGTAGAAATAGGAAAAAGGGGAAAAAACATGATGAAGAGGTGAAAACGTATCTACGTTTGACCAAACAGCCTTTACATTATGCAGCTACTGACAAACTTTTACCTCTAATCTTTTTCTTTTACCTCTTTCGTTTTTCTGTACCTCTCTGCATGGTTATCCCATTTTTTCTCTTATATTACATTTTATTGCATTTTAGACGCTGATGACTCGTAAGTGACCGATGACTTCTGTAGGCGGTTACCTCCTCTATTAGCTACAAAAGACGAACAAATAATTTTCACTAGTGTGCCCGCGCTGTCAGAAATAACAGCAAAGAATTTGTGTTGATCCTGCTTCATTAACCATACTTTCCTTCATACAACTGCCAACTGTAAAGTTCATGCAGATGAGGTTTCACAGCTTCATAATTACTCAGCAGTGACACTCTTATTTTTTTCTTTGACATAAAAAAATAAGTTACTTTTGCAGGCTGTTTAGCAACACTGAAAAGAATTAATTCGATTTGGTATCATAGATACTCTAGTGTGTCATATTTGTCCGATAGTTTTTTGGCTATTGAAAGATATTTCGTCGACAATTATTGCATCAACGTTGAAAGAATAGCAGAAGCAACGAAATCATCTGTGGAAAGAAACTACGAATCAAGATGCATGAGAGAGCCAATGGAAGCTTCAGATATCTTCAGTGCTGCAAGAAGTGCATTCATACGTGAAGTCGCCCTATACCTTGCCAACTATATGGAGAAGATAATACTCGTACAAATCACATTCATCTTTCAATATCTTCATTGTTTGAAGTATTTACACTGTCCCAGATTAGACAAATATCAGAAGCGTGAATTTCACTTTGGCAATTGCCTCCATGATGCAGAGCATATCAGAGATACCAGCCATGGGTGGCTATATTAGCAACTACATTGTCAATGGCATCAAAATTTTGTGTTCGAAAGACGTGCAGGTTGAAACTAAATATCTTGTAAAGCAATGCTTCCTTGACCGGTAGTCGATATCGTTTCCAATAATACGGAAAATCCGAAATGGAAGAAAATTATTTGCTGCCAAGAAATCCTCGTGGTGTTTGCTCGCCTGTTGATCGCTGAAGAATATCTTACTCTTTGCTTCGTTGATAATGTAGTCAGTTGGATGAAGGACTCCTCAGAATAGAGTACAAATCACGACGCAAAACATTGCTTTGGGAAACTGAACGTTTCTGCATTGAGTGAGCTTCAGCGAAGGCAAAAAAAGAACTACATACAGATATACGTTCGCCATCATCTCCAACCAGGCATATTTTCTACCTATCAGTTTTCAATGGAACTTGAGAGGAAGACCAGAGCCTCCAACCTGGGCTAATTTCCGCCTATCTGTATTGTTAGAGCGTGACAGAAAATGGATAAATAAATTAATAAACAAACAGATAAATACACATCGGTCTTTATTATATTGTAGATTCTATGGTACTGACTGCAGGTCGACGTCAGCGCTAATAAGAACATCATACTTATTCCCAATCGTATATTGATAGCCATTTATCCCATGGTATCGGATATAATTTTCACTATTTTCTTACAGGTAGCCGGTAGCGCCTTTATATATCCGATTGGGTTTCGCTTGCGCAGCAGCAGAAAATCATTCGCCATACAGAATGAGGATGTATATTTTTGACAATGTATTAAAATCATATTAATTACCTTCGCTAAGGAAGTTATGTTTTCGTCCAGTTTGTCTTTGTGTCTGTCTCTGTGTCTATCCGTCTGTCTGTCACCAAAATATCTCAAAAGTTATCGACGAATACTTGAGAAATTTACAGGGATTGTTATAGGCATGTTAGGAGGAACAGACGATTAACTTTTCGTGAAGATCAGTTCATCAGTTTGTTTGTTTGTTTGTTTCTTTTTCATGCCATAACTCAATAATTAAGCTATGAACGGATTTTATGAAATTTGCATGAGTTGTTAGGTATATTACGAAGAGTAAATGACCTAATTTTCGTGACGATCTGTCAATTTCTTTGTTTGTCTTTATGTTTGATTTTATGCTTGTTGGCAAGATAACTCAAAAAGTTATGAATGAATCTTTATGAAATTTACAGTAGCTGTTAGTAATATTGAAAGACATAACTGATTGAATTTTGGTGATGATCGGTCAGTCTTTTTGTGTGTTTGACTACCGTTTATCAGACTGTTTGTTAGCAGCATAACTTGAAAAGTAATGAATGGATCCTCAACAAAATAACAGAAGCTGTTATTATCGTCAAGAGGCACAAATGAATAGATTTTGGTGTTGATGCAAAGGAAATCAAAGTTTAGGAACCAATTTGAATTTTTCATTACCGTTGCCTTTCTCGGCGGAGGTATACGCTCTAAGTTTTACATTAGTATTATTTTGTAAACTGATGTATTTTTCTTTCGTACATCAGAGTCAAGTGTTAATAAAAGTTAAATTTAAAGTACTATAAACATGGATGTGGCATGAGCGGTGCACGATGTCTGCAATATAAATATGAACTAGAGCACTCTGTGAGCGCATTGGTTCTGAGACCATGATCTTCTTTGCATCAACACCAAAATCTCATCAGTTGTGCCCTTCAACAGCGTTAACAGATTCAGTAATTTTTTTGAAGATCCGTTCATAACTTATTGAGTTATGTTGCTAGCAAACATTATGACAAACATGAGTCAAACATACGAACGAACTAACTGATCTGCATCAGAATTTAATCTTGTATGTCTTTTAACATCACTAACAACTCTTATAAGTTTTAAAAGATCCATTGATTATTTTTTGAGTTATTGTTCTAAAAAGCATAAAATCAAAATTAGTGACGAACGAACGCACAAACGGTTCATAACAAAAATTTGGTCATTTACTCTTCGTGATATACCTAACAACTCATGTACATTTCATAAAAATCCGTCCGTAACTTTTTCAGTTATGGCATTGAAAAAAATGAAGTCAGGCAAACAAGCAAACGGATGGACGGATCTTCACCAAAAGTTAATAATCTGTTCTTCTTAACATACCAAACAAATCCTGTAAATTTCGTCCAAATCCGTCCATAAGTTTTTGAGTTATTTTGGTGACAGACAGAGAGACAGACAGACAAAGCCGACGAAAACATAACCTCCCTGGCGGAGGTAAAAAATAGGTAAGCTGCATAAAATCCGCTCATTTCTCTCTTTAGATAAGATTTTTGCAAAGATTCAAGCTTATAGAAGTTAGAGATGCTGAGCTCAACAGGTTCAGTTATCTATATATTTACTTTTTGTGCTGTGGCTAAAGACTTGCAGTTGCTCCATTGATGAGCCCATCAGTAATACGTACGCACGGTCACCTAATATACCATCTAGTGTATGTGCCTCATGGTTCACTCAGAGGAATAACGCTTTTAAGAGAGCATTGCACACTGCGTGCACAAGTGCCCCTTGCACACGCGAGAAGTCACTTCTGCAGTCAGGATATTCAATTAGTAAGTAATTAATACACAAAGAATTGCAGGCTTTAGATCAAACGACTTGGCTGCTACAGCAGAGCAGGCGGCGACTGTGACTCCTGTCGTTCCACAGGCAGTGCGGAGGTGAGCGTTAGGTCCAATATCGGCCACTGCGAGGGCTGCCGGGCTTGTTACGACGGTTGAAGGGTGGTTGTGACAGGCACACCTTGCCCTCCTGCTGAGCACGCTGGGGAGTGTGTTGCGGGTGCTGCAGGGGCAGTTGTTGCTACTGTTTCAGTTGCAGCAGCTCCTGTAGTGGAGTCCATTACAGCTGTTGCAAATGTTGAAGTTGCTCAGGGTGAGACAGGTGTGGTTGCTTTCTAATTATTGTGCTAACTCTGCTACAGCGATTATAGGTGTATCAACTATAGTTGACTTTTTGTATAGCTGTAGATTTAGCTCTCTCTGCAGTGTCTCCCCCAGAAGCAACATGTTGCGACCGAACCCTACATACATTTATGCTGCTCTCGCCAAGTTCTTTTGTTGGTGTCAGTTGCTGCAGCGACGATGGGGGACCTGCTGCAGACGCTGCTGCCCTTACGCCTTGTATGCACATAGTAGCTATGTGATAGTTAGGCAGTTGCACTATTTCAGTTGTCTATTAGTGACCCGAGCACACATCTCTGACCAGCGCACCCTCAATACCAGTCACAGCAGCACCACTCTCACCAGCGCACCGTCAGCATCAGTCACAGCAGCACCACTCTGACCAGCGCACCCTCAGCACCTCAGCACCACCCCACCACAATTTGCGCCCGCTAAAGCCACAGCGACGTTCAGATTCATCACTCATCCCTTCGGTGATTTGCTGCGGCCAATACCCGGAGTGAGCGGCTCCTTCGCGTGGCTCAATGAGAGTCGTGACAGCGGGAGATGCGCGGCTCTGCCTGGCGGCTCTGCAGCTGCTGATCGCCGCAGGGTCAGAGCAGCTGAGGTGCTGGCGTTGGCTGGTGTGAGAATCAAATTTAGCATTAATATTTTACGTTAGGGCCTCGAGATACGAGTAATAACCGCCCAATTGAAGAACAAAGAAATACCAAGATACCCAAATCCCTGCTAAGACGAATGTTGTCAAAACTTGCACCGCTGACTCGAACGCCTGCAGATCTTCACGGCTGAACACAGATCCTAGCAATGAATTGCACTCCACCACAGAGGACGGTCCACACCACAGCGAATTGTTTCCGTACGTAGTACAAAGTCTTTTCCTAAAACCCATTTGTTACTGATGTTTCCCTGAAAACTATATATTATTTACGTATTTAGCCAGTTGCCAGATGAACTAGTCCAGCCAATGAGTGATGTGAGTTTCAAACGACATTTTAAAAACTATTCTTTATGTAAATATAGAGACAATTGAATGCCATGTGCCGAATAAGCAGCAGTGCTTTTATGGGATTGTTTTTAATTTGTGTTCTGTGTTCTTGTAATATTGTAGATTTGAACTTGGAGCAATTGAAAACAATAAACAAACCAACAAACAAACCAACATAAGCCTAGATCTTAATTGTCCACAGTTAGAGAAGGTAGCATTTCACCCCCACATACCCCACCATCTGCTGCAAACATCTACCCAAGTTGTGACTGGGAAGCCACGCAGCCCGCCAAAGATTCCTCCACGCTTCATATTGTATGAAATTTTTAGAAGAGGTATAGGCTTAGTAAATTATTCTTACAATAGAGGAGTGGCAATAGGCATCGTTGCAGTAATTTCGAGATTTACAAATCGATGGCAAGCAGATATTTAGCCCAATAATATACAGGCTAAATGTTCCGGAAGCAAAACACCACCGGGCGGGGGGCTCGGGCGAAGTAAAAGAGGCTAATTCGGTGTAGTGACGTGCTGTGTCAAGACATACTGTGTTGCTTGGCACTTGATCTATGGAGGCGACATCGTCGTGTCGCGTAAGACCGACCTGCCGTCGCTGATTATCAGCAGCGTACGTTAACGATGCGTCCATAAAACCTCCGACCAGCCTCTTGACAGCCCCTGGCCTGTGTTGCTCCGTCTCACGTGAGGGAATGCAGGCTAAATACAAACGACGTGTGAAAAATGAGTAGAATGAATATTGGTGTCATTAAGAGGCTAATGTTTCCTACAAGTCCTGCACCATGTACGTGTAGGTAATATTTGCTACTTGACCCACACCTTCCAAGAGCGGCTAATATCCTCCACACGTGAAACACCGTGCAGGACTGGCTAATATTTGCTACTCGTCCCACACCGAGCAGGAATAGTTAATATTTTTACTACACGTCTTATGCCAGATTATAAACAAATATTATTACAAAGGAACGGTGCATTTTCCATAATGTAATGATGACAAAATGAACCGTGAAGTTAAGAAACTCATAGAAAAGCTTTTTTAGTGATTTAGTATAAAAAACAGCATGCACTTCAGTGTTCATAAGTTACACCTTACTACAAGGTATATGCAAGAACTTCAGTACTGTTACATTTAGTTATATACTATGTCACAGGGGTGGTTAGGGGGTTTGACTCGTTTACTTTTTCCCATTTTCACAATAGAAAACGAGTTATAGAAAGAAAACGGGAAAAAACGTTTTCTTTTTATTAACTCTTTTTATACGACGAAAATAGAAAAAAAACACATGATTCTAACCCACATTCTTTTCTATTTTTACATATCAGTATCAAGTTTTATCCAAAAATTTTCTTTTCAGTCGCATTCTCAAAGTTCACTCAAAAAATTTCTTACCAATGGTTTCAAATTTGATTTTTCTATTTTTTGTTCCGATTTGAATGAAACTTGGCACAGATATGTAAAATCGGAAAAGAATGTGGGCTAAACTCCTGTACTTTTCCCCATTTTCGTCATAGAAAACGAGCTATTAAAAGAAAACGGTTCTTCCGTTTTCTTCGAAGCTCTGAAAAATTCATTTTCTCGACTCCAGTACCTAACTCCTTCCATAATTTGAAGCTACAAAGCTGCGAATTTTTGCATTGTATTCGTAATTTACGTTTCTGTCATTTGACTGAACAAGGTGTTTAGCTTAGATTTAATTTTTGAGATATTTTCGTTACTTTTAGAGTTGAACAAAATCGAGAAAATAAAAAAAAACAAAAATATCTCAAAAACTAAGTTGAAATTCGAAAAGGTTGTTCACTCATATGAAACAGACGTAAATTAAGAATGCAATGCAAACAATCGCAGCTCTGTAGCATCAAAATTGTAGAAGGAGACAGATTTTGAATATTTTCCGAAAAATTTGTTTTCTATAAATGAGTCGTTTTCTGTATGTCGTACGAAAAAAATAATGAGAGCAAAATGTGCTTATCGCGACCCGTTCGGTCTCCTTGAACCAGGAGAATACTACTTACTATGTCACTTCAATGAAATATCAAAGGTTCTTCAACATACTGTGAAGTACGTACTTCTTGCCACTGTATAAAAAAAATAATTCATTGCTTTAGTGGATTTTGTGAGTAAAAAGCAGTGCGGTTAAGGTTTATCACGGAAACAAATAAAAGACAAAGAATAAAAATAGAACAGACGTTTGTGGGACATTTTCAGCTCTCAATAGTAAACACTGCGACGTGTCTCGCTCGTACGTCCGACAGTTCACTGATAAGGTCAGCCTCCTAAAGTGTACGACAAGATACCTGAAAAATGGACCGTTCAAAATGTTTCTCGGAGCGCAGTTCTGACAACCCGCGTCGAGAAATCTCCAATGCTCCAGTGGACTATTTCCTAAAAATAAGGGGTAAAACTCGATACGTATATAGTTAGAACTGGAAAGTTTAAGTACGTAGCGAGACAGCAAAGATAAGCCAGAGTGTCAGTGACTGAGAGAGCCGAGTAGTGACTGTTGGCAGAGCTGCATGGCACTTCCTTGTGATAGTTGACAAGGATGGTGGTAGGTCGGTAACAGTTGACAGGGATGGTTCTTTGGAAAGAGTTGGAATGGATAGTACTTCGGAAACAGTTAAAGGTGATGGTACATCGGGAACAGTTGACACGGATGGTAGTTCGGAAATAAATGGCGGGAATTGTACTTCACCAACAGTTCGCAGGAATTGTACTTCGGGAATAGTTGACAGGAATGATACTTCGGAAACAGTTGACGGGAATTGTATCCCAGAAACAGTTTTCAGGGACGGTACAGACAGGCGACAGGGATTGTACATCGGAAGCAGTTGGCAAGGATGGTACGTCGGAGATAAGAGTCGACACTTCAGGATTGGTTCAGCAATAACACGTTCAGTTCCAATGACAGCCAACACCAGACGAAGTAGTCCACCAATTACTCAAGTATAGTCGACGGGTTCGCAAAAAACATAAGCTCGATGGGAAAAATTCCCAATATGCAATGTTTCTCGTGGGCACATCTGATGCGTTTCGTGGAGGCGGGTGCAGGTTTTTGAGTAGATTTTACGAAGCGATAAAAACTGCCACGAAGTATAACTGATAAATCTTCAAAGTCATTAGAAAGTCAGAGGCTCGCTGATAAAACATGATGGATAGAAAGCTTATGAATGGCTAGAAGAAAACCGCCCCCAGTATCGCTCAAAGCCAAGCCAAGTGTAGAGGACCCACGGGCCAAAGCTACGGGAGCAGCTTACCTTAATCTCGTTCAAACCTTGCCACTGCGGACAGTCTCTTTCTCACGTCCGGCGGCTGTCGCCAAAAAAGGCTATTAATGAGACTTAAATATGATGGATGGCCGCTAAAATATGCTAATATTCACCACTGTTTTTCTGTCATATGTGTCAGGCTTAGCGGCTTAGGAAGAAGTCAGCTAATTTTGCCGTGCTGCCGAGATGGCCGCGGGCCTTAGACACTATGACTCTAATGTTTCCGTGATCATCGCCGCAGCTTCAAAAGCTTCTTTGATGGCTGGCGTATGAAGGATGGCTGTGCAAAGCCATGGATCATAATCAACTGTGACTGCCCTGAGTCAAGTTTGAATGGCTTTATATTTAAATGATGATCGGTTGCTCAACGATATAAAAGAGAATACTTCCGAAGGATTTAGAGCATATTTGTAAGCTGCATGGTCACAAAAGAAACGGATTATCTGCCCTGTAATAGTCATGAGAA
This sequence comes from Parhyale hawaiensis, assembly GCA_001587735.2. Classification (NCBI taxonomy): domain Eukaryota; kingdom Metazoa; phylum Arthropoda; class Malacostraca; order Amphipoda; family Hyalidae; genus Parhyale; species Parhyale hawaiensis. The sequence goes on from LQNS02278174.1 coordinate 1,499,180, forward strand.
TTTGCGATAAATCAGGAAGAGCTGGCGACTGCATATGCGGGACAGAGATGCCTTACATAATATCATACCCAAATATCGCGTCCAGGACTGCTTTAGAAAGTCCATTACAGCAGGAGCGTCCAGTTGCAGGACTACTGTATGTTTCAGCATATTGCAATGGCTCAATTATGTATCGTGAGGCGTTGTGCATACGTCCAGGGAAAGAATTTTGTGAAGTTTGTCCTCATTTTTGCATGCAAAAGAAGTATTGTTCAGCGTAGAACCTTATGGGCTCGACCTTATCTTACCATAAATTTTAAATTAAGGCAATAAACTTTAAGCCATAGCAATATGTGCTGCAGGTAGCCATATTTTAATTAAAAGTTTTTACTCCCGATAAATTAACGGCGTAATAATACCTTAATAACAAAAATACCCAATAACATGGGCCATAGACGACACCATTATAAAGCAGAGCAACAAATTGAGTAGAATATTTAAAAAGTGAAATAAATATACCTCTATATATATATATATATCTGCTCCGGTAAATACCTAAAGAGCTCACAGGAAACTCAACATGTCATTTAAAAATAACACACAGATGTCTCCATACGTAAATGATGAAATGACGATGGCGTCATCTTTGGCACATCTGCTTATTGCTTCCATAATGAAACAGCATATAAGAGTACACGTTCACATGAAGAGCATCCTAGCACGTGAGGAGTATATGAGCAATCTCACAGACAGAGAAACTAGTAAAGGTAAAATATATATTTGTACTTTGGCGAAAATAAGAAAACAAGACGAAATATGCGAGCATTTTGGGCAGCTGTTTTTGTTAAGGTGCCGTCGACGCCAGCATAATACGCCGCCATTAGTTCACTCTCTAAAACTCTCAATTTTTTTATCGACTTGAATTTGCATGAACGTTCGATGGAATTTGCATATTCCGTCGATAAGGTCTCAAACTAGTCTTTTTTTAATTAGCACAAGATAATTTTTGGCTCTTTGTTTTAATGGTTCTGTAATTAAATGTTGCCAAAGCGGCAGTAAGGAGAAGTTGGCACATGATAAGGTTTATGAAATCCACCGAAAGTTTCAATTTCTTCTCAAAAATTTGTTTCATTCTATGGCCGTCCCTGCTACACATGGAACGGAGGTTGAAATAATCTAATCTACCAGATGAGCGATTTGTCACTGCGGTTACCCTAACAAAATGTTTTTGGCCATGTTATCTAATATTATCCACGTAATTTACTGGAGCCTCAGTATACAATAGTATTTCCTTTGAACTGTTTCCGTTTATTCTATGGTCGCTGGTAGCATAGGTTCCTTATATCTAGTTTAGTACAATATTTATTGTAGTATATCTCACATACTTATTGCAGCGCACAATGTCTACAAGTGTTTCTCTAGAAAAGCTTGCTATTATACAACAGCAAGGGACTAATGAACTCACCTTTCCTTTGCTACAAAGTCACTACTGAAAGAACAGATGCAATTTTCGACAGCGGGTGGATATTTTTCGTCAGCACATCCTAGCCAGCGCAGTCGACAGTGGACCGACAGGCAGAGTGACCATACAACCTATGCCTACCATTACACATATAATAATACACTGAGAAACAATACCCAAAAAGCTGCAAGAAGCAATCATCACTTGCGTGAACCATAGATCAGAGCGGGAACAACTTGCTAATCTAGAGAGCATGCCGAGCCTCCATGTCACTTCTCATAAACTGCGCATCACTCAATTTCCTTTTCGATGTAATTCAAAAATTTTCCCCATTGGATCGAGGAGTAATCCCGGGGTCATGACAAGCAATAAATCGAGCCACAAGTGTCGAAAGGGAGCGATTGGTCTGCCGAGCTTGTCGTAGCAATAGCATTAGCGGCTGATATACGGACTCGTGGCGGTGACTTATCACTCTACCGCCACAAGAAGCTCGGTTGTGAAGCGCAGGCAGGCGGGTGGAGAGGACTGCGCGTTGCGCTCAATTCCACCAATAATGGACGCGTTTAAAGCGAACACGAAGCGATCTTATCCTCCAAAGGATGGTCTTGTTTGATCTGCTGCATCCTACCAAATTGAGAGGGATCCCACACGATGGATGAACCCACGATTGAGACTGAAAGTTGCGATCACGAGTACATTTTCGATGTGAACTTTGTCAACAGGAATTTGCAATTGTAAGAAGCTTGCCTATTTGCTGGAGCAGCTCCGCTCTTTTTAGTTCCGCTGTGCGGCCTTAAGAGCTTTGCATCGGATTAAAGTTCCTGCCGAGCGTGCGGACAGGCAGCGACTGACTATACATTCGTGTGCAGCAGCAGCAGCAGCAGCATGTGCCGTGGCGGTATGTGGTTCATAAGTTGCGTGCCAACATACTGTGCAACATGGCTTGTTGCTCAACATTGACTACATGAGGTGCTACCAACATACTATGCAATATAGCGCGTTCATACACTCGACACATTAGAAATGTTGAACAGTACAAACTGTGCCGCCTCATGGCTACTGAAGTACCAAGGGAGGGGCAAAGCGTTCTACAGCTCCGTATCAGGATATGTTCTGTAAGTCTTTCATGAACTAGAGGGTGGCTGTTCTTATGTACTGTCAGACCAACAGCCATCCTCCAGTGCAGTGGTTCTTAACCTTTTTACTCACAAGCCCCCTTAGGGATATATTTTTTCCTGTTTTTAAATAAATGTGGTACCAAAACACACTCGTGTGCAAAAAGGTCAAACTATAGAGCACTCCACCAAGCAAGGCAACGGTAACAAAAAATTGGAATTGGCTCTGAAACCAGGATTTTGTTTGTATCACCTCCAAAATCAAATCAATTGTGCTTTTTGATGGTACAGTGGCCTCAAAAACAATGTTTACCCTTGTGCCGCAAAAACAAAGTTTACTCCTGCGCCGCAAAAGGAAATCTATTGTTTAATTTGCTAATTAGTTCATCTTCGCATTCGCAGTCATGTGAAAGGATAGACGTGGGTGGCATGAAGTGCATTGCACCACCCTTGTGCCAAACACAAATCTCCGCTACACAGTCAGACTGTGATCCATCAGAGCTCGAACAGAATAGCGTACACGTACGTTGCGCTGGTCCACGTGCCTTCACTTTGCTACATACTTTTTCACATATTTGGCAACATACCAAAAACCACCACGGCATCACAATGGGTCGGATGAGTTCCGACAATGGGTCGGAACAACTGAAGAAAAGATTCGGGCCCTTACTCTTGTCGAGCAAGGAGTGCCGGTGAATTGCGTAGCTGTCGAACTTAATGTCAGCCGGATGTCCCTCTTCAAGCTAATAAAAAACAGCTGCAGCACTACCTACCTGCCGGGACCAAACCACCTTGCAAAGTGGTATGTGGCCCAAGAGAGAGACAACAGCTTCACTTCTTTCAACAGCACCTTGTCAGTCCTTGCAGTTGTCTTTCTCTGCACTCACATTCCATATTGCGAGCCAGTATGGTCCCGACAGGGGATGCGGTAGCCGATATTTAAAGTTGGAAGAGGGACACTCGGCTGACATCAGTTCGACAGCTACGCGGCTTATCGGCACTCCCTGCTTGGTTAGGGTGAGGGCTCGAATTATTTTCTTCAATGGTAAGTTTGTTCGGACCTATTGTGATGCCATGGTGGGTTTTTGTAGAGTATTAAAAAAGTGAAAAGGTAGGAAAGTTGAGGCCAGTGGACCAACGCAACGGATGTGTATTCTGCACGAGCTCCGATGGATGACAGACGTCTTGTGCAGAGGGGATTTGTATGTGGAGTGGAGGTAGAGCAACACACATCATACCCCCCTCCTCTCTCCTCTCATATGCCGGGGAATGCGAAAATAATATTATCCACAAATTATGCTCTAACTTTGTTCCTGCGGCACATGGGTAGACTTTTATGGCCACTGTATTAATAGTTTTTGCAATTTTCTTGAAGATCTGTTCGTTACTTTTTGAGTTATATTACTAACAATTATTATGAACAACACGAGTCAAGCACACAAACAGACCAACCAATCTGCGCCAAATTTTAATCACGTGTTTCAACATTAATTACAACTCCTGTAAATTTCATAAAGATCCATTCAGAACTTCTTGAGTTATTGAGCTAACAAGCAAAAAAATTAAACCCAGCGACAAGCAAATGAATGAACTAAGAGATCATCACAAATTTTTGTCAATTATTCTTTGTAATAAACCTAGCAACTTATGTAAATTTCATAATGGATGGACATCATCCATAACTTTTTGAGTTATGGCACTAAGAGAAAGTAGACAGACAAACATACGAATGAACGGATTCCCAACAAAAGTTAATCTGTTACTGTTAACATGCCTTACAATCTCTGTAAGTTTCGTAAAGATCCGTTCATAACTTTTTCAGCTTGGTGACAAACATAACAAAAACAAAATCAGGTTTTACTGCAAANTGTTTTTAAATAAATGTGACACCAAAACACGACCAAACGTATCAAATAAGGTCAAACTAGAGCAACCTGAGAGCTCATCCCTCCACCAAGCAAGGCAACGGTAACGAAAAATTTGAATTGGTTTCAAAATCTAATCATTTGTGCCTTTTGATGGTACAGTGGCCGCAGAAACAAAGTTTACTCCTGCACCGCAAAAGCAAAGCTATCGTTTAATTTACTCATAACTGCATCTTCGCATTCCCCGTCATATGAGAGGAGGGAAGTGGGTGGTATGAAGTGTACTGCACCACCTTTGTGCCAAACACAAATCTCCGCTACGCAGTCAGTCTGTGATCTATCAGAGCTCGAACAGAATACCGTACACGTACGTTACGCTGGTCCACGTGCCTCTACTGTGCTACATACTTTTTCACTGATTTGGCACCATACCAAAATCAACCACGGCATCACAATGGATCGGAACAAGCTCACCAACGAAGAAAAGACTCGGGTCCTTACTCTTATCGAGCAAGGAGTGCCGGTGAACTGCGTAGATGTCGAACTGAATGTCAGCCGAGTGTCCCTCTTCAAGCTAATAAAAAACAGCTGCTGCCGCACTACCTGCCTGGACCAGAACGCTGCACAAAGTGGAACGTGGGCGCAAGAGAGAGACAACAGCAAGCTTCACCTCTTTCAACAACACCTTGTTAGTCTTTGCTGTTGTCTTTCTTTTGCACCCACATTCCACATTGCGTGACGGTATGGTCCCAAGAGGGGTACGGTAGCCAATATTTCAAGTTGGAAGAAGGACACTCAGCTGACATCAGTTCGACAGCTACGCGGCTTATCGGCACTCCCTGCTCGGTTGGGGTGAGAGCCCGAGTCTTTTTATTCAATGGTAAGTTTGTTCCGACCTATTGTGATGCCATAGTGGGTTTTTGTATAGTGCAAAATAAGTGAAGAGGTAGAGAGGTAGGAAAGTTGAGGCCCATGGACCAACGCAACGGACGTGTATTCTGCACGAGCTCCGATGGATCACAGACTGCCTGTGCAGCGGAGATTTGTGTGTCGCGCGGAGGTAGAACAACACACGTCATACCACCCTCCTCTCTTCTCTTATATGGTGGGGAATGCGAAAACAATATTATCGGCAAATTGTGCAATAACTTTGTTCTTGCGGCACATGGGTAAATTTTTTATGGCCACTATATTAATAGTTTTCTTGAAGATCCGTTCATAGACCGCAACAGTACTTGACTGTTAAGTCTGACGCTGGCGGCCAAAAGTCGGCAATGGTAAAGTGAGATTTTCTCAAGAGCTATTCTTTTCCCCCTATCTAATACCGAAGAAGAAAATTCCAAGGCACCCAACATTTTTCTTGCCGAGAAGGTATCTTGGATACGGCGAGGACGCACTTGGGCGCTTTCCTGTATGACCGTGTCTGGGCATGTTCATAAATAGCTCTTGAGAAAATCCCATTTTTCCCATTTTGGCCGCCAGCGTCAGAGGCCACTTGGACCTAAGAGTCAAGTACTGTTACGGTCTATGATCAGTTCATTACTTTTTGAGTTATGATACCAACAATTATTATGACCAACACAAGTCAAACACACAAACAGACCAACCAATCTGTGCCGAAGTTTAATCATGTGTTTCTACATTAATAACAACTCCTGTAAATTTCATAAAGATCCATTTAGAACTTTTTGAGTTATTGAGCTAACAAGCAAATAAATCAAACCCAGCGACAAGCAAACGAATGAACTAAGAGATCATGACAAAACTTTGGTCATTTACTCTTCGTAATAAACCTAGCAACTTATGTAAATTTCATGAATATCCATCCATAAGTTTTTCAGTTATGGCACAAAGAAAAAGTAGACAGACAAACAAACGGATGAACGGATTTTCAACAAAAGTTAATCTGTTACTGTCAACATGCCTTACAATCCCTGTCAGTTTCGTAAAAATCCGTTAATAACTTTTTCAGCCTGGTGACAGACAAACAGAAAAAAACGACAAAAACATTATCTTCTTGGCAAAGGTAATTAATGTAAATTAGGTTCTACTGCGGAGGCTCGCACCCTCTCCCCCGCCCTCGCATCTGCTCACGCCCCACAAGGTCGGACGCGCCCCCACGTTAAGAACCACAGCTCTAGTGCACGGAAGATTCACAACTATCTTAGCATGGAGCTGTACAGCTCCCACTTTAGTAGCCACGAACCACCTCCGAGGGGAACGTTTCACTGCCTGGAATATCTTTCTGTTTGACTGAGGCTCTGTCATACACCAATCCTCTTCGCTACGTATAATCTTGGAGTAAGTTCGGTAATTTGATCTAAAAGTGCAAATTATTACATTTAGTACACTGCTTAGTCGCAGCTCACACGGCACCACTTGCACGAAGTGTTGTGCTTGGGGTTCGAGATCCTTAATACTGTTGCACCTAGTCATTCCGCCCGAACTGTTTCCATATCAGGTATTTACATATTGAAATTTACATATCAGGTTTAACTCCAATAATTCACTAACCACACTACTACGTAATGCTGTTATGAATGATTAAGCAACCATCTTAAACCCTTATCATATTTGTCATGCACCTAATAATTTTCCATTCAGGACTTAATACCCTAGAGTCACTCTGTGTACCGTAGGTCGGTAAGAAAATATTTGTACTTTAAGAGGGTCCGCTGTTGCTGTCACCTCATTTTAGCATTTACAGCTACAGAGTTAGCATCTCTCCTATTATTTTCTCATCTAAGGAAGTGCCACGAATAACAAAGTTGGCTGCACCCCTCGCTAGAATTCTCCGTCCCGCGGAGACGCAGGGGAGAGTGTCAACAGCTGGCCAAATTATATGTTAATTCTGTCGTAGAGTTCAATTGGGAACGGTTGAGATGGAGACTTTGTTTGAGTTCTTTGAAGCTTTTGAAACGATCTCAAAGAAGATTCGTTTGGAGTGGCGCTCGAGGTACACATGGCCGCCTTCTCCCTCTCTACCTCCATGCAAATGGTCTCCACAGCAGAGTTTTGCTGTCGTCTCAGAGCAGAAATTTCTCTGACACATTGTGAGCGAGGACGCCAGATTAGAATAAATGTTTCTCAATTGAGCTTCCGTGATTTTCTTTTTGTGGCACGTCATAAGACAAAAAAAAATCTGTGACATATATATATATAATTTTCACTCATGGGACGATGCCCAGGAAAGTAATATATGAGGACTAGAGAGAACTGTCGAGAGAAACTTCAGAGATAAACTGTCTCTGGCTTAGGTCGTGACGCGGCAGGTACAGTTTCTGATTGTCTCCAGCCTGGGGCCTGAAGATCTGGGTGAGGCAATAAGCCATCAAAACAGGCCGCTCTCTGAGGCTGAACCTCATCCATCATCAGGGGCCCTATGGTGCACACACTACGATACCTTTAACAAAGTGTGCTTAGCAACAGAGCAGCTGCGAATTACCTAAGCGAACACAAATTAGTCGCTTTAATACCTACCGTATCCATCGCTTGCTCGCCCATTCACCAGCTCTCTGTATCAAATCTATGTAGACGTTTACTCTGCTCCTGCCTGACGTGCGGCTAGGACATGCAAGCGACAGGTCTGTGACGTGTCAGGGGCGTGTTAGGGACATGTTTGTGCCGCCAGCGAGCGATACATCATTAGTGTACACATCAGGGGGGCCTAACCTCAAAGGAGAGGTCCCAGCTGTCGGCCAATTGCGTCTCAGGAGCTCCGCTCTTTGACGGCAGAGCTGCGGTTCCGCTGCTCGCAGGCTCTCCGTGTTGGGTAAGTCATTTCGAGTACGAAGATACACTTTATAAAAGTACCAAAATATTATACAGCCAGGGGTATTATGGCGTTGATTTTCAATATTTGATAGACAATACGCTGTTAAGCTGCCGAATTGAATGCGACATTTAGAGTTTATTATCTCCAGCATACACTAGG
>LQNS02278174.1:1528916-1540704 GCA_001587735.2 Parhyale hawaiensis
TGCCAGCTGTGGTGGTAATCCAGTGTAGTGCTGCTGTGGTGGTATTCCAGTGTAGTGCTGCTGTGGTGGTATTCCAGTGTAGTGCTGCTGTGGTGGTATTCCAGTGTAGTGCTGCTGTGCCAGCTGTGGCGGTATTCCAGTGTGTGCTGCTGTGGCGGTATTTCAGTGTAGTGTTGCTGTGGTAGTATTCCAGTGTAGTGCTGCTGCTCCAGCTGTGGTAGTATTCCAGTGTAGTGCTGCTGTGGTAGTATTCCAGTGTAGTGCTGCTGCTCCAGCTGTGGTAGTATTCCAGTGTAGTACTGCTGTGGTGGTATTCCAGTGTAGTGTTGCTGTGGTAGTATTCCAGTGCAGTGCTGCTGTGGTAGTATTCCAGTGTAGTGCTGCTGGGGTAGTATTCCAGTGTAGTGCTGCTGTGCCAGCTGTGGCGGTATTCCAGTGTAGTGCTGCTGTGGCGGTATTCCAGTATAGTGTTGCTGTGGTAGTATTCCAGTGTAGTGCTGCTGTGGTAGTATTCCAGTGTAGTTCTGCTGTGGCAGTATTCCAGTGTAGTGCTGCTGCTCCAGCTGTGGTAGTATTCCAGTGTAGTGCTGCGGCGGCTAGGTGGCATGAGACAGCACTCAGCACTAAGACGAACCAAAACCTTCGTTCAGTGTCCCGGCTTATCGCTGGCTGTCAACTACGTAAACTCTCAAAGATTACGATGAGTGAGGCGCATTCGATTCGCCCACATCTGGCGAGATAATTTAATTCTATTCGCTTTAACTTCCCCCGAATTTCCCTCTCTAGCGTTCAGTTGGTACTTTCGATCGACATTGAGGTGTTAGTCGCTAACCAGTTACGCTTGGGGAAGCGGTAGCAAGGGCAACTCTAGATTTTCAGCTTGCTCAAGGTAAATCGTTTCACGATCAGCACCTAAAACTCTATCGAGCGGTGGCGAATCGTGCACCGGAGAGTGAAATTCCCGACAAGTTCAAACTGATCGCATCACAATCGAAGTCACAGGGCCAATCGAACACGTCGTCGGAGGCCTTAAACTAATCAACGAAAGTCTTGCTTGACATTTTCACCCGCTGCTATGGTCGCTGCCGACCACCTAGTGAAAAACGTTAGTGATGGATGATAGAGGGAACGCGTGGTGATGATGGTGAGGCATGGTGATGGTATTGTCCATATAGAGTAGTGATGGTGTAGTGACGATGCAGGTGTGATGACAGACTATGCCGTAGTAAATACTATGGTGAAGACGTACCGGTAGATGTACATATCTTCATGTTATGGTGGTGCCCTCGCAGGCTCGTGAAGCGCTACTCGCTACGCAGCACACCCTCAGTGGGGCGAGCGTTTGCTTTGTTCTGAATATGAGATCGGTTGGGTGCCGAAGCTGCTGGCCAATGTGATATAGTTCACAATTCTTTTCTAAAACAACAAATATAACTTTTGGAACATACTGCAGCCATTACACGCCTTCTGGAGCGCAAGAGAAAAAGGGCACTAAGGGAGCCACTGCATTACACAGCACAAGATATCGTACGCGGTCACTAAAGGCGATTTTACACTAGCAATTTCTACTCCGAGTACACGTGTGTCGTTCGATGAAAATGTTGTTGACAGGCTACTTGAGTTTCACAATATTTGACTGTGGGTGCGACCGGTACATTTCTACTGTGCAGAACGTTCCCCACAGCATACTTACCGAATAACCATAGATTAGCATCACAAATTGGTTTCAACGATCAGTGTACTGTCATCATCTACCTACATATTAATTGCAGCTTAGGTGATGTCGAACATCATAAGAAGGCAGTTTAGATGCAAGCTGTCGTCGACAGGCTGCGTAACACTGATATGCGACAGTTTGTTTCTGTAGAAAGAAAATAATCAGCTTTAAATACTTAATAAATATCCCACTGCCAGTAAAGTGTCTTCAGATATCTTGCTGCTTTCACTTACAAAACAAAGACGTTTTACGATATAGGCTCGCTTAATAACTCCTAAACTAAGTGGCTTTGAAATAATGTTTGAATAGAAAACAATGAGACTCTGCATATTTAAGAACTTCTTTTGCCTTTGAAAATGCAGTTTGACCAACCTGTCTTATGGCATATTCGATTGGGCATCAAAATTAGGTCTTAGATGCTTGACTTGTCCGAAATTTCACACTGACACGCTGGCTTGGACCCGCTTGAGTTAGTGTCAGGCATTGGCTGCCAACCAATTACCTTTGAGACTTCCAAAAACTCAATCTTACTCCGTAAAATAGAGTTTTCAGCAGACTCAACGTTATCTTAAATCTATTAGCACTTGCAACACGATTCAAAGTGACAGTAGTATAAGGACAAGCAGGCCGCGCCCACCCCCTTTCCTAATGGTATTTCGAAAAGTTTTGCTTGGTTATTAGACATAGTATAAGGAGTCTCGTTTTTTTATGACTTGGGAAAAGGGGTGGGCGCGGCCTGCTTATACTACTAGTGACAAAGCCAAAATTTTCGTTTGAAGTTTCGTTCAAGTAAATCCTCCGCTACTGAATACTGGCCCTTAATAGGTCATTTTTGTTTACATGTTAGCATATAACTGACTCATATTTTTTTTTAATCCGCAACTACTTGCCCTAGCTCGCTTTAGGCTGCATACTGTATTTCATAACCTAAAAAAAAAATTCACATCACTTCTGTGTAACCAGCGCTCCTCTCAACGGAAAATAGTGTCAGTATCATCCCCTTATTTAGATGCGGGCATTGCACTAGTATATTCACTGCAAATTTAATGCCAATTGTCTCTTATGTTACTTTTTAGTATTATTTTTATGTTAGTACTAAGCATGAAAACCTCAGGATACTGTGTCCTAACCTTGTTGGACACAGTCTCCACATGAGAAATAAATGAGCTTATTATTATTATTATTTGCTCACTGTTTGCAAAATGTTTCGGACTGGGACTTTTTGGCGCCCATTTTTCGCGCTGAATATTTTGGCGACCAATATTTAGGTTAGGTTAGTTTAGGTTAGGTTAGGTTAGGTTAGGTTAGTTTAGGTATGGTTAGATTAGGTTAGGTATGGTTAGGTATGGTCAGGTTAGGAGTAAAGGTGAAGTTTCGCTACAACAGTGATATTCACGATTTTTATCACGTATTCACGTAATATGAGGCATTTTAAGATTTTTCATGAATGACCTTTCCGTCTCAAATGCTTAGTGTCCCAGAAATTTGACTTTGAAGTTCCCATTGTTTTTCTAATGGAAAAAAATAGCCGGCGACCTATATAGGAACTTAGGTAAGGTTAGGTTAGGTTAGTTTAGGTATGATTAGATTAGGTTAGGTATGGTCAGGTTAGGTTAGGTTAGTTTAGGTATGGTTAGATTAGGTTAGGTATGGTTAGGTATGGTCAGGTTAGGAGTAAAGGTGAAGTTTGGCTACAACGGTGATATTCATGATTTTTATCACGTATTCAGGTAATATGAGGCATTTTGAAATTTATTCATGAATGACCTTTTCGTCTCAAATGCTTAGTGTCCCAGAAATTTGACTTTGAAGTTCCCATTGTTTTTCTATTGGAAAAAAATAGCCGGCGACCTATATAGGAACTTAGGTAAGGTTAGGTTAGGTAAGGTAAAGTAAGATTGAGTTAGGTACGATTAGGTAAGTTTAGGTTAGCTTGGATTACTTTAGCTTCCTATAGAGGTGGCCGGTTATTTTTTCCCATAGAAAAACAATGGGACTTCAAATTTAAATATCTCAAAACTAAGCATTTGCGACGGAAACGTCATTCATGGAAAGAGTCTTAAAATGCCTCACATTACCTAATTAGGTGATGAAAATAGTGAAAATCTCCGTTGTAGTTAAATTTCACCTTTACCAGGTTGGGTTAGAAAAAGAGTCGGTAGAATATTTGTGGGGTTTGGCCACAATCACGAGATACATTAAATAAATAACTTTAGTCAATGCACTGTATTAGTGTTCAAGTTATCTTCTTAAGTATGTGAAAGTTGACGAGCGCATATTACATATTGTGCGACTATTTCAATGTTAGTTTTTAGATGTTAATCTAAAATCAAAGGTTTTATAATAATTTCATCTAGTCCACATATCCTGTTTCAATTTCAATCAGCACCAAAATATTCAGAACCAAAATAACAAGCCGCCAAAACCATGGCGCCAAAAAGTACCGGACCCAATAAAAATACTTACCTAGGCTTAAAACTGTGACGTCATTGATGTGGTGTTATACCTCCGTGTTTCCTGTAAAATTGTGAGATATTTGGAATATTTTCGCTGCTCTTTCGTTCTTCGAGATAAATAAAGTATTTAAATATGGAAAAAAACACAGTTTTATACTGAAATAACAGTTAAAAACTAGTTGATGCTGGCGTTTTGTAAAACGATGCTCCCTCAAAATTTGTGTCGACGGAGTCAAAACTACAAGCTGCAGCAAGATCTGCCGTCGCATGCTCTAGCTCTGCCAGTCGTCAGAGTAGCAATGCAATGAAACTTACTAGTGTGACTCCTTAAGAAATATCGAGGTGTTAGCCTAAGGCTTCATTGTCCAAATGAAGCCGGTTTCACACTACGGTCACTTCTCCGTTCGCAGTACAAAGGGTTCCAACGCTTTACAGCTTCCTAGTAAACTTAACAGCGCGTCTGCCAAGACATTTGATAAAATGTTAACCGCCAAGTCCGTTTGTCCAGTAAGGGGCACTAGCCAGGCTGCGGCTATCTCGCCAATGTTGCCCTGAGTGTGGACTCGTTGCTAAGCTTTTCCGCAGTTTGCAAAGAAGCCACAAAGCCGTCGGACGTATTGTACTGCGTACGTGGAACAAAACACTTTTGTGCGAAGCCGCATTGAGACTGGAATAAACATGTAGAGCGGTATGAGCTGCAATAAACTGCAAATCACAAGGCACAGTTATACTTGCATTCTGTATTTGATCAGAACTAATTTAACATATGATCTACATAGTCGCGTGATGTTAGTAATGCTAGAATAGTATCATTAGTACACACAACATCAGAACAATACTTAACTAGTTTAATATCGTGTCAGCGGTTAGGTGCACTGTGGAGACCATTCCTCCGGTAATTTTCATTGGTCGCAAGCTGCGTCTCATTAGCAGAACACAAGCATCCTGACTCTTCACACGTGGAGTGATGTGCATCACTTGGACCTCGTCTGCAAACAGAAAAATTCTCAAGGTAGATATGTGCTGAAGAGTTCAGTAGAGCTCTGAACCGCACCGCAAGGTCTCGTACGTGTTCCTCAGTTCAGAGGGTCTGTCTCTGAAGCTGCTGGGTCTTGTCTGTAGTGCATGTACGCGGCAGCGCTTCAGGGGCTGTAGCTATACTTCTCTTAATTATTTCAGACCGATGTAAAAAAATGAAGGCGAGGATGTCATGGCAACAGTGTAAGCCTCTAACCGTTTGTCCACGTCCTCCTGGTGAGCAATATTTGTTTGTCTCAGCATATGCTATGCTGCGGTGTGTCGGTTTCCACGAGAAGTTTAGTAGGTGCTGAAAATGCAATACTGCTGAAGTGTGCATGTATGCCGAAGTTTCGTTTCACATATCTAAGATATCCATTTTGACCTCAGCAATCATTTCGCTATTTATCTCATCTGACTCCATTCCACCGAACCGGCTGATCAAACCTCCGAACAACTTTGCAAAATAACCGAAGAACTTTTTTCATTTCCTTTCACTCGAATTTCTGCGGGAGCAGCTATAGACCGAAGCCCGGGGAGTTGCAGGTCAATTGGATCACAATTACCACTTCATAATTCCTACCTTGACGCCTTTTGCCAGTGATTCCAGTTGTCGCGGCCCTCGTGGTCTCCAGTCCATACCAGCATTGCAGTCATCGTAACGTCCACGTCTATTTGTCGATAAAAGCAATAGCCCGGCCACAAGCGGCAACTATCGACGCTCCCAATTCTGAACCGAAGAACTTTGTCCTAAATCGCAAAGCAATCATCGTGGTGTAAGATTGCCGAGCACGATCCTCTCCGTTATCCGTTTAATGTTCTTACCATCAATTCCATGGCCATTCCCGCAGCAGAGTTATTAAATAACTCTGCCCTAACGACAGCGGGCAAATAAAACGGCAAAGTGTTACGAGGCTCAATCTAGTCTAAGTGTTATGTAGTAGGGCCATAACAAAGTGAATATGGCCAAGAATATCAGCTCCAAGAGTGCTACAAGGAGTCGTTCATGCAACCTATACTGCCATAATGTAAGGAACATGGAGCCTTAGGGAGACCTCCACTTTCCCCTAGCTCTTTAGGCACCGGTCGCTACTGCTCCCGCCTTATGCAATGATATTAAATCTTTCAAATGAATCGAAAGATTCCAATGGTTTGGGCTCACCCTCAGATGTTCTCACGTGGATGCAGAAGAAGTCGTTCCATCCCTCAGCAGAGTTGGGGCGTTAATTCTGGCGAGTGCAAGATTCGAAGCATTTCATTATGGTCGTAGGTAGCAGTAATATGACCTCACAAATAGCACTAAACGGGAGCTCCGAGCTCGCGTTAAAGGAGCTTGGGTCGTTGCTCTGTCTGGCGTCTAAGCTATCACATCCTAATATTCATTCGACACCGCCATGAATATTTCTCCAGGTTCTATTGGTCTCAAGGCGTAGGTAAATCCTACTGCGAGTCCTGAGCAAGCCTGCTTAACTGTGGCTCTTAAGACGGAGTCGACTCGCAGGACTTTAGGGTGGCCTTTAAAAGCACCAGTGACTCTTGTACCAAACGACTTTACGAATTCAAGGCTTTACAGCCGCACAACCAATAATCTTGCGATGTTACGTCTGTAGGAACTTCACGGGCGGTATTCTAGAGGGGATGAGAGAGAAAGAAGGGAAAGGGAGCTAGCGGGTTTTTGGGCTTTTGGCGATGGATGCTCCTACAGCCATGGCCACCACTGTTATAGAAACAAGCGCGCAAGTGTTGTGTTGGAATGGGTGATTCAACAGATTACACTGTGTGGGGGGGGGGGAATTGTTGGCTTCAGGTAATCCAGAAAGTTCTAGCGTTTTTCAGTTGAACATTTCACTATGAAAACTGCACAATTAAAGTTTCTTGGTTGCCCGGGAGTTCTCAACTCTGTTCATGCCTTACACCAGTAAACATATTTTATGTATTCTTACACCCGTAAAAAATTTTTGTCATGTTCTTGCTCCTACTACAAGGCTAATTCTTTAGTTGAGGCTAAAAGAAAAAAGATGACCTGATGCTAATAACGCATCAAATACCGCTCAATTAAATAAATAACTATAGCAATAAAAATAACAATGATAATACATGCTATGTGTTTTCACTATACAATCTGGAGTAATGTCTATTCCGCACCCACGACTGAGACCCACTGCATTTTGATGGAGAAATAACGGGGTGCGCGCAGTGCGTAGGCACATACATAGGTATTGTATATTTCATACAGCACGTGAGAAAATTATTGTATCTAGCCTACCTGCTGCTGCTTCCAGTAAGGCGGAAGAGGTTTACTGATGTTTGATGATTGCCTCTAATGTGAAATCTGAACATAGTAGAACTATCTAAGAGGTTGTAAAAACATACACACTACAACACTGATGTCGTGCTTTTAAATTACACCTAAAAGTGCGGAGACGATGTTGCTTTTCGGCAGATGAATGAAACTTACTGTACTTTGGCAGGCAGAAGATGACGTGCAGTTTCTTGTGAGACCTGGGCACCTGCGGCCTCCAGCAGGCTGAATTCTGCAGACTTCCGGTCATTTGTTCGCTCAAGTGGCTGAACGCCGAAAATGACTACCACTACCGTTTGTGCACACCTAACTGCTATTATGAAATTACTATAATAAAGACCAACATACAGTATATAAAGTCGGTCTTATAAATTTATATATGCATTTTAAGCCCTTCTTGTATGAGTGACAGGTAAAATTGTATCCTCCTGTTAACAAACGTCACTTCTGTTCATAAGATCACTGTATAGAACCCATGGTTCGCACGATGCAAATCAGGGTTTGGTTTTCAAACCAGGAGGAAATATATCGCGGAACGTGCGCCGCTTCAAATTGCAATTCAAGCCTGGGAGTGTCATTTGCGTACCTTCTGGCTGATGACATTAGCGGGTGGGGGAGGGCGACATCAAACTCATGCTGTTTTCTTCAACTCCATTATCTGCAAATATTGTCACCCGCACTAAATTTTAGAGTTAAATTCTTTGGTGGTCTAGACGAATAAATCATTTGGTATCCAATTTACCATCCGCCTTAAGTTTCCGTCCGTCTCAAACGTTAACTTTTCCCAGCAGGTTCCACACACTAGAACAATTGTGCTTCAATAAGTGGTTGTGCTGGTGTGAAGATCATTTAATTGTGCCAGAGAACTGGCACAGTCAGCCAGTTCCTTAGCCAGGCTGGCAGCCGAAGTTGGGGTATTGGGGGCTGGAAGCTGCAGCCATTTCCTATGGCAGCAGCGTGCACCAGAGGAGGCTGAGTTTAGCTCCATTTATATTGCTTCCGAGAGCTCCATAGGCAGATTGTTTAAGTGACACTTTCAAGCTATGCAAGCAAATTAAATATGCTTTCATGTGTTCTAGTGTAATGTGAGGCAGAAGTCTTTCATCTGCACTGCTTCCTTGCACGATTGTTTTTCTTTCTTCCAGGGCCCTTTTAATCTAATTGACAGTGATATTTTAATGATTAAGACAAAGCTGTAATTCAATTTTTTTGGTCGAGCAGCTTGGAATACATATATACTTTCCTATACCGTATTTACGCCTGTAACAGTAATAATATAATAATCGTAGTTTCTTCAAACTATTTTTTGCCACAGCTAGTTGCAAGCAAAACAATTTAATTTTATAATACTTAGTCAGAGCTGTTGAGGGAAAGAAACACTAGTCTTTATTATTTTAAGATGAAGGTTTGGGCGCAGCTGCTGTTGATGCATCAAGAACTTTTATAGCAGAATTATAGCTTCAAGTTTGAACACTGAAGGGGAGCTGATGCAAAGTATCTGACGTCCTTTTTGACGACGGAGTACAGCATTGTTGGTAATAATGCCCACTGTACGGTCCAGTAGCTGAGCCTTGCCTGCCATTCTGATTTAGAACTATTCAAAAATATGCTAATGCTGCAAAATTTAAATGGATTGGAATTTATTCTGACTAATTAGAATATACCCTCAAAAATTAATGTAATGGGCATGACTATATATATCTTGAGTTTCTAAAGCATGTGGTGAAAACAAAGGCAAGACTTGCCTCTCAAGGTTACTGCTGGCGAATGCTTATGAATTAAAATAGGGACGATGTGAATTTTTTCTTGTTTGGCCCAGAACGCAGAATTTGTAGGTAGACTTACTAGAGTATCTAGGGCGGCGGGTAGAGTTCTTTGCAGCCTGATGTACTTGGCCACAGTCTCTACACGACAGGGTTAACCAAGTACTTTGCATCTCAAGGCTGAGTTACCCAACTAGGTACTCAGGGTTGCTCAGGTACTCTGTTTTGTAACCCAAGTACTTTATTTGGCAACACAAGGACTCTGTTTGGTAACCCAGGTACTCTGGTTGATAAGCCAAGTACTCTGTTTTCTAACATATGTATTCTGTATAGTAACCCAAGCATTCTGTTTGGTAACAAAAATACTTTGTTTGGCAACCCAAGCACTCTGCTCGGTAACCCAAGTATTCTGTTTTGTAACCCAAGTACTCTGTTTGGTAACCCAAGCACTCTGTTCGGTAACCCAAATTCTCTGTTTGGTAACCCAAGTACTCTATTTGGTAACCCAAGTACTCTGTTTGGGCACCCCAGTACTCTGGAAACTCAAGTACTCTGTTTGATAACCCAAGTACTCTGTTTGGTAACCCACGTACTCTGTTTAGTAATAAAAGTACTCTGTTTGATAACTTAACCACTCTGTTTAGTAACCCAAATACCCTGTTTGGTAACAAGAATACCCTGTTTGGCAACAAGAATACCCTGCTTAGTAACCCAAGTACTCGGTTTTTTAGTCCAAGTACCGGTACTTTGTTTAGTAACCAAAGTACTGTGTTCGGTTACCCAAGTAGTCTGTTAAGTAACTCAAGTACTCTGGTCGCAGGAAATGGTGCTGGCATACCACACCCATAACCCCTCGGTAAGGTTGAGTAACCCCAGAGATGCAGCGAAGGGAACCCACAGCCGCAGTACACATCAGGATGGGTTTCTTGAACGACCAGCAGGAGCACAAGTTGGAAGCTCTCAGAAGCAGCAAGCACCAAACTTTGTACCATTACAGACTCAATTTACATAGAGTCGCTATCCGTAGGGCGACACGGAGACCCACCAAAGAGCAATACAATTATTTGAAAACTGACCTAACTGTCATTGGACCATCGGTTCAATGTGTGAGAATGGGGGAAGCGGCAGTTTAAGCTGTCGTGGCTGCGCCGTATCGTACATTGCGGCCTGGTTTTATTAGGCACTTCCATGGTATTTGCGGCATTTTCTCTGGATATCCGGAATTCAGACCCACACATTATTTTCCGGAATAGGTACGTATTTTATCCTTAATGAGCGTTTTAGTAGAAACGGCATCATGTGTCAAGGGCGGCCAACTGTAGGCTTTGGCGGGTCACAAGGGGGGGACTGAGGGGCTATGGGGGATTGTGGGCGGTAAGGGGGCTCTGCTGGGTGTGGGTGTTGCTTAGGGCAGGATAGGAAAATGCGTGGGTGATTACGGGTGAGTGAGTGTGATGAATCGTCAACTTGGACAGGGCAAGTTTGGCTGCTAAGTGCAACTGCGCCAAGGGTGACACATTTAGTCCTGGGTGACAGCAACTTATTGGGTGCTGTATGGGTGAGTTCTGTAGGGGGAAAATCTGGACCACGGATAGGTGTAATAATGACTCGCATGAGCAATACTCAGTGGGTGACTGAGGCGCAACATTGGGTGATGTTCGGCAACATACGATCATAGTGCATATTTGTACAGTGCGTATCAGAAGATTACGGCAGTACAGGGATCTATATGGACGGCAGTCAGTAAAATCGCTAGTATTCCAAACTAAGAGTGAAAAAAATTCCAAAACATTCTGAAATCGAAAATTTATGCATTGATGTATTCTATAATTATAGTGATTTATATTCGAAGATTTTCTAACTATCCTCCGTTTGTCGGTGGCCTCCAAGCTAAACTGGAGATGTTCCTAGTTATTTTCATTTACAATTGTAATAATAATGGTCATCGAACTGAATGTATTTATATATATATGTAAAACAGCCAGTTTTCAAGCACAGTTCATTAAGCTGTTGATAGAAGAGTATTTTTGAAATTATTATTTGTTTAATTTTGACTATCTCACATTATTATTTATTTTTAATTTATCTGCCTCTTCAACCTTCATATAATGCAGTTTGCATGGCCTAACAGCTGACTTGACATATTCATATAGGTATTTATCAATAAAAATATATACATATATTATAGAGCAAAAACCGTATACTAAGACAAATATTAGATACCAAATATAATGTCGACTAATTCTAAAATGTAACGTTTCGGGCGAAAGTATCCCATCCTAAGAAAATAAAATGAAATTTTATTTCTTTTTCTGAGCATGGGATACTTTCTCACGAAACGCTAAACTTTAGAATTAGTGGACATTATATTTAGCATACTATATAGCTAATATATATATATATATATAGTACTGAAGAATATGAAGAGAAGCACAAAGTTGAAATTTGGTTACCCACGACGTACGTTTCGCTGTCCTCAGCTCATCAGGTGGGAGGGTCGAAGATGGTCGTCGAAATTGAAAGCGTTAAATTT
>LQNS02278174.1:1548751-1559381 GCA_001587735.2 Parhyale hawaiensis
ACTAACATAATGGCAATAGCTCATAGAGTGCCGGGGCGTATGTTCCGGTGTCTCTTTGGGAATGGGCCTATTGGTTCGTCTACTGCCGCCTATCTAATCTAATCTAATCTAAATGAATTACGCGTGGACTCACCTTTACCGTGTGTTGCCTCTGCCCTGTGGGGTGCAACGGTCGCTGCAGACCAGTAGGTATGCCTGGCTGCAATCGAGCATCGATGAAGTTACTCATGAAACACTTATTGGTTATTGCGTACTTACATTTGTGTCGCTATGTGTGTGCAACGGAGATTAAAATATTGCTGCTATGGCCATCCGCTGTCTGCCCTATAAGCGAAAAATCAGAAGAATGTCCCTGCAAATACTTAATTGTATAGTGGAATAGAGGCCCAGTCTTTTCATCGACATCCCACCGTTGTAAGTTAATTTGATGCATTGATTCAAGTAATTGGTTATTGATATTATAGTTATCATCATTAATTAATAATTATTCCTATTACAGCTTCATCTTTGTCTTGAATAATTTCTACAGAGCACTCAGGGTTTCCGTTGTTTTTCTGTTTGTGTCTCATAGCAGCTCCAAGCGTATGAGATGCATCCATCGCTGGTACAGTCAGATTGTACCATCTATACGTACCGAAATTCTTGTATTATTGGTGCTATTGTTATCATCAGAGCTGGCCGGTGCCTTATGGTAACAATTTCTTGTTTTTAGCTGTTGTTGCCGTGAGGCCTCAGGCCGTGATCAACCAAATACTTTAGTCATGAATTGCATCCCTCGAGCTGACAATGTCTCTGAATGACCACAGACAGCGCTGAGATTTGCGGCCTGGAAGATAATTATATAATATACAAAATAAATGGGTATAGGAAAAAAGCCCCAGGAGGAAAAAAGCCCCGATAGGAAAAGAGCCCCACTTCCTTTTTAAAGCTATAGTTGAGAGCCCCAGCCTATCTCCTACTGTACATTTATTACCCGTACTTAGTTATTTTGAAGCAAGTACTGCTGTCGTGTACTGCATTCATCCACCCTTATCTAACGAAACTAACTTGTAACCTAGTCAATCTTATTCAAATTGAACACAGTCTAATCTAACCACATCTAACTAAACCCAACCTATTCTAACGTAACATTACGTAGTTTCTTCTAATTTAACTTAACCTAACCGCGACTCACCTAAGAGCCTAATTTTGACGTGACCGAAATTGAAAAAATAGGTGGTTAGGAAAACCAGACCTGGCCTCACCTAACCTACCCGAAGTTATGCAGGGTTCTTTTCCAACTTACCCGAAATTAGTTCGGGTTTTCCGGTTTTCCGACAATACGGCCTTAAGTGTGAGGTCATTGGGTACGTGTAATTTTTAGGTGAGTGGTGAGGTAACCTAACCTAACCTAACCTCACCTAATCTAATCTCACCTAAACTAACCAGAACTCACAACATATACTCACCTAACCTTACCCAGCCCAACCTCCCCTAATTTAAGCTCACCTAACAAAATCTAACTTAACCTCACATCACCTATTTCAGAGCTTCTTGCAGCCCACGTGCGCACAGGCACATAAATAGAGCTCTCAAGTATATCTTCTAGAAAAAGCGGGGCTTTTTTCCACCGGGGCTTTTTTCCTGAGGTGCTTGTTTCCGGATACAAAAATATGCATAATTATATTCACATTAGATTATATAATTAATATAAATTGAAAACGCCACAGGGTTGTGGACCGTAGGCCCGCAACTTATATGGCACAACTACCGTTAAAGGTCTATGTGGCGGTGGGGCTAAAGGAGAGAACGAGCACTAGGAAATTGCTACAATAGGGCTGCGTTCTGCTCTAGTCATCAATAACGCAAATTCTAAGAATTCACTATTAGGTGTTAAGACTTTTTAAGACTTGCACTGCACTTTATGGAAATGAAAAGTTCACCGTTCGACTGAAGAGTAGTTTAGCCACTCTGCGGTCTTCATTCAACGCTCGACAGACAGATATATCAGCAGACAAAAAGATAGACTAATATACAAAGCTCTCGTTACAGCACGAATATTATACTATTTTTCCTTGAGTTGTGTTAACAATATTTTATACAAACACACGAGACACACTATAACAACACATCGCCCACAGGATGTAACCTTCACCAATCGATAAACAAAGTATTCTGCCGCCCAGTACGTGTTAGAAAATTTTCATGTTATTTCCGTGCAGAGAAATAATGACAGAGTGAACTGTGACGGATTATTGACGATTTTCTTTGATGCAGCGACAGCTGAATGATACATTGCGCTGTGTACTGACAGATCAGTTATTTGACTGAACCTTTGATTTATCACCTCACTGAACTAGCCGTTTCTATTTTCTCTTCTTATTTAGATATTAAATGTATACTCAGACTTCTTGTTTATTGTTTGATTCTCAGAGAAACTTATTCAGTTATAGAATTCAAAATGAACGGACTGTTATACAATTGTGAAATTTCTGAAGAAATAAAACTAAGATCTTGATGATGTCTTTTAATTCATTAAACACCGATGGTCCAATCTTCCAGGAAATATGAAGAAATTTCAGGTAGACTATATAGTCTATATGTATATAGTGACATTCGAGGACTAAAATATCCCCTATGACAATGGTTGTCGGAAGTTGTTATTCTTGTAAAGACAACTACGTTCGTAATGTCTTTATGTTTTGGAAATAACAAATGATAGCTCCTGCTCTACCTAGTCCTAAACTCACCTCACTAGCTTAGTTTGCTGAATGATTTCTTCGGATTTTAACAGCAATCGAATTTACAATTGATATCTACTTGTAATATTAGGTCGCCTGTCAACGATCTGTAAAAGGGAAGAAGAGACATAATGTGTTAGGTATCATTGTCATTACCCACTGTAACCCTTACCTGTCACCATCAGTTGTCACCCTGAGCTGTAACCATCAGTTGTCATCACTACTACATATAACCTCCACCTGTCAGCTGCAGCTGTCATCCCGTCGCTGTCATTATCACCACAGCGACTCTACACGGAGCAATTCACTGCATAAATAACTTACATTACGCATCACGTAGCCGCGGCTGCATGTACAGTATGTACGTGACATGGATTTAACTTTATGCCGGAGCCACACAATGTGATCGCATGCCCAGCTTATGAGTCGACATGCAGCACGCAAGTTATCCAACTTAACTACTTTTTCTGAGCAATAATGCGTTCCAATATCAAAACAATTTTTATGCTATAATTTAAATTTCGATGGAACATTAAATACTTGGAAGCGTTTATATCATGTAGCACATGAGGCATTTTAGAAGTGTAGATACGTAGGTATCCTAGATACGTATCCTAGCTGTAAGTGCAGCAGGCTCAGTGTGTAGTACCGCTTATCTTAAGAGCGATGTAGACCAGTTGGTGTCCATACAGCTGTTTGTCTGCAGGTTAGTACACAACGCGACTACATTACATGCATACAATTCCTATCGTAGCGATCCGTTAATTAAAGACATGGTATACTCCGTCTAACAAAGACCATTGTTTAGCTGTCATACAAAGAGACTTGATAAATAGAGTCAAGCTCGAGATAGTTATGTAAAATACTGGGAGACAGTCGGTCATTTAGTATATATTAATTGCGGAGGAGATAATTGTGAATCTCAACCGTTATATTAAGGTAAAAATGCGTCTTGTCGCCTCGTCAACCCACGCCTACACAGTGGTAGTTTATGGCCCACATCTTATTATCCGGAACTGCTCCACAGCTTTTGTTACGACGGTCCTTGCGAGGTTAGTTATTGCGGCGATAGAAGCTCTGTTACATGCTAACAGCTTCCTGTTGGTTCGATTGCCGTATCGTGTCAACAGATCATTTGCATGGAGAGTCTCCACCGCATGGCATATCAGCAATAATTTCCATAGAGGAATAATTACAGCGGAGATGTCATTTGCAAGGCGTGTACGCGACAAACGCAAGATTTATGACTCATTGTCTCCCTGCTTATCCACGTCTTATCGAACCAAATCGAGTTGATGCCACCGATGACTTTACTTTGGCTGGATATCCTGTGAGTAGCAAGCAGGCAAGTGTACTCACTCGTGAGATTGCACAGGTGTAGGTAGCGGCGTATTACATTACATTGTAATGTGGGCACAATTTCAAGCAGTGTATGTAATTAAGGTGATGTGGTGCCCAGGTGTAACAAGATATATAGTGAAGCGCACAAGTTCCTGTATTATGCACATTACATTTTCAGGTCAAATCCCAAATTAAATCTACAGAAGGTGAGCAAAACATCTACAACTATTTATGTATGCTAGTCCTTATACGTCCTCAACTAAGCGAAATACCTCTAAATCAATTTTTCTTTGTTCATTAGTTATTATCTATGCTTCGTTCCCAGTACCTCGTTTTTCAGTATTGCTTCTGCGACTACGAGACTTTAGAGCAAACAATTTAGAAGCCTTTCAGCTATATCTCATTTTGTCTAACAATAAACTATTGATCCTATAGGCAGTGTCGTCTGAAATTTAACATATTTCGGTAACAACTACTCTTTGTCTACACGAGAGACGTCCTGCATTTTCCGGTTATTATATAGTCACCCCGGGACCGCAGGTCATTACTCACCAGCAGAATGATACCACTACTCGGCGGCTGCCGATAGCATGTCCTACTTGTCCTACTTTATCCGTCCAGTTCCGTAATTAAGGAACTGTGCTTTATCGTACCAAAAACTCGAACTGAAGCTACAGTGCTACGAAGCATTTCGTGAATGTTTGGTGCATGCTCATTTGTATACCTGGTATCATTTTTATTGCCTAAATTAGCATATATTCATTACAAAAACAATTAAGAAGCACGGAAGAACATAAAAGAATTTTGATAGTTCTTTTTAATACATCACAGATGTTGCTTGGCTTCTCGCTGTAGTGAGATAAACATGGCACCGGCAGCCTGTGTATCACAAGTATCATACACACTATTTTGGTAGCATACACTGCTGTTGGCCAGGGCTCCTCGCAGTCACAATAAGCAATTGTATAATTTCTACTACTACTACTACTACAATGCCATTGTATAAATGTGTACACAAATCAATAGATAACTAAGTAACCAGAGAAATATATAAAAACAGATAATTGAATAACTGGGAAATTAGTAGCAAAAGCACTTCGAATACAGTTTACCGAAGCACATCCAGCCGCTTTGTTTTTGCTTATTCTAAAGTCATGCTCAGGGCAACAGTTTAATTCTGCTTATGACTTCAAATGCTATATTAATGAAGTAACCGTTCCATAGAGCACAAGTGTTGACATGACAGCAACAGAGCGTTGAGCTAACTTTTAAGCATATTTTTGGACCTTCTATTATTTCGGATTAGTGATGCAAATGGTCAAATGTTGACGAGGCCCATTAATTCTATGTCAGTTCCCATGCAGCCGTGAACTGCTTAACAACACAGACAGGTAGCAGAAAAATTACAGTCCCTCAGTAGTAAAAATTCGAGACACACCAGCATTTCGATGGAGTGGACCAACTTTGATATGGATACTCCGGATGCATTCAATTTTTATCACCCGCGAACGAAGTGAGAGAGGTCATAATGTTTTCGTTGAAGATTAAAGTATATATATATATATTTTGTGTATTTATATCTATATTTGCCTGTTCACCCAAAAAAGAGCTGGAAGGAGTTGGGCAATGTTCATGATTTTTTGCAGGGAGTTTGGTGGGTTGACCTAGATGTGACCAAAGCAAAAACCTAAAATTAGCTGGCCATCAAAAATGACGGCGATGAATTTGTTTTCTGTCCACCCAAAACGAGGCAGAAGTAGTTGAGTCATAATAACAATTTTTTCACGCAGTCAAGTGGGATGTGGGATGTGAAAAGTGGCAACAATTTTAAGTAAGCTGGCCATCAAAAATGAAGTCGTTGAATTTGTAACTCCTAGGCAACGGTAGCAAAAAATTCAAATTGGCTCTGAAACCATAATTTTCTTTTTGTAAGCTCTAAAATCTAATCATTTGTGCCTCTTGATAGCAATAACTGCTTGTGCATTTTTCTTGAAGATCCATTCTTAACTTTTCGAGTTATACTGCTAACAAACGTTAAGACAAACATGAGTCAAACATACAAACGAACAAACCGATCTGCACCAATTGATCATTCATGTCTTTTAACATTACTGATAACTCTTATAAATTTCATAAAGATCCATTCAACATTTTTTGAGTTATTGTGCTAACAAGCATATAATTAAAAACAGCGACAAACGAACGAACAAACGGATCATTACCAAAATTTCATCATTTACTCTTTGTTATATACTTAACAACTCATGTTAATTTCATAAAAATCCATCCATAACTTTTTGAGTTCTGGCATTGAAAAAACGAGGCAGACAAACAAACAAACAAACAAACAAACGGATGGACATATCTTCACCAAAAGGTAATCATCTGTTTCTCCTGACATAAATACATAAATTGATAATAGTTAAAAAAACAAGTTATGTATGTACATTATAAAAAAGACCGATGGTATTTATCTCTTTGTCACCCACAAACGAAGTGAGAGAGGTTATATTGTTTTCGTTGTTGATTCAAGTATATATATATGTTTGTAAATATATTTGTCTGTGCACCCAAAAAGAGGTCGAAGGAGTTGAGCAATGTTCACAATTTTAGGTGGGGAGTTTGGATGGGGGAGGGGGGTTGATGTAGATATGATCCATCCACAAAACTAGGGCTAGCTGTCCATCAAAAATGACGGCGTTGAATTTTCCTCCACTGGGGCGAATTTGCCTCCACCGTGGCAGATCGTCTTACACCAGAAGGCGTTCTATATTTTTCCTATGTTATTATTGAAGAGCTAATATCTGGGAAGGAATGGGGCTGTGCCCTAGCCTCGTTTATCAAAAATGACTTCTTTCAATTTGCCCCTACTGCGGGTGTTGGTCTTCCTCCACCGTGGCGTTCTAGTTGTTTATTTATTCGCTTATCTGTCTATTTTCTGTCACGCTTCAACAAAATAGATAGAAGAAATTAGCCCCGGTTGGAGGCTACTTCTGGTCATCCAATCAAGTGTCATTGATAACTGATGGGTAGAAAATAGGCCAGGTTGCAGATGATGGCAAACGTATGTTAATCAGCGACAGTCGATATTAAAATAATGAAGATATCTAAAGCTCCTCCTAGCGCAGCCATGCCTAGGCCTGTCATGGAGTTTGGATACATCAAATCTATGGCAAAATATAAAGTGACCTTATTTTTGAATGCAATTCTCTTGCATTGCCGAAATTAATATTAAAGCACTGAAGAGATCTGAAGCTTCCTTTAGCACTCTCTAGCATCTTGATTCGTTGTTTTTTCTCACAGATGCTTTCGTTGCATCTGCTTTTCTTCCAACTTTGATGCAATTGTCGACGAAACAGCTTTCAATTGCCAAAAAATTACCGGACAAATATGATATGCCAGGATCTCTATGATACCAGTGCCGCTGAACCGCCTGCGTAAGTGATTCATTTTTTTTTGCATGTCAAAGAAAGAAAATAAGAGTGTCGATGCTCAGTAGTTATGGAGCCGTGAAACCTCATCTGCATGATCTTTAAAGTTGGCAGTTGTATGAAGGAAAGCATGATCAATGAAGCAAGATTAACACAGATTCTTCGATGTCATTTATAGCAGCGCGGCCCTCTAGTTTTTATATAGTACTGTCTACTTTGAAGATAAACAAATGATTAAATAATATTAACATTTGCAATCAGCATGACCTTATTTCTTCGAACCAAGAGCAGCAATGCCACAGCTTTTGCGCTAGATCGGTAAGATTTAGCGATTTTATCAATAGAGGGAGAACACAGACGGGCGTGTTCTTTTTCCAAGCATGCTCCATCTAGCCAATGGTTCCATACAATACCTCGATGTAACCTTCTTGGAGGTCCTTCTGACAGAACCTTTCAAAAGGTTCGATAACGTACCTTTAGGGAATTCAAAATGCACCAGGCCATAAAATGCTTGGAGTTTCTTATAGAACTTGTAGTTCTAAGTACCTAGTCCTTGGGTATATCTGCACTACGTAGAACTGACTATTCCGGACATTTATAACAGGCCGCACTGTAAGAGCTACCAGCACAGGATGCACAACACCACTGCACTGCATAAGCCAAGAGACGGAAAAAATTTTGAAAGCTTAAAGAAAAACTTCAATGCTTAATCTCAAATATTCTACAACACGATGACGTTTTCACTAAGTACAGAGCAACAAATATTATTAACGATGACGGATATTTTGGTCTTATGTATTGCGTGTAAAATATAGATACATCCCCTATAGAGGATCTCTCTTTTATTGATTACTGAGACAGTGACAGCAAAACGCATAAACTGGCTGTCACTGAAGTATCTATAGATACCTGCCCGTACTAATTTACATTCTCGAGATACACGAGCGAGAGAACTTGTTAGTGACACGACAGTTTGAGATAACACCTGTATCGCACACCTGGCAGAGCGTAGAATTGCTAAAAACAACAGCGTTAATTAACTTTCCTGCACCATTGCAAAATCTACTCTATAATGCCGTGTTATCTCAAACGTCTATGTAGAATGAATTTTATGAGGCTCTCAGCGTAGTCTGCATACTATAACGTAGTCATATTGACTGTAGCGTGCGTGGAGGAGGATCTTCTGTATACGGATGTGTTGAGGCCGTTCAGAGAGATACTGCAATAGTTATAAGACGTTAAATAAAACGGAAATAATGAAGCGTTGAATGTCCATGTGTTCATCATCACATGGCAAATGATGCTGCTCTTCTTATTTATTTCGTGATGATAGCGTCGAGTGTAGGCGCAGTAGTGGGAGCCGGGCCAGAGCATACGAATTTATAAATTCCTTACGAGAACTCACGGCCCACCGAAATGCACATCTTTATACGAAAAAAATATTACTCTGATCTAAAGCCCTTCTGTAGAGCCCTGAATAGATAGATGGTGTTATCGCAACAATGTTGACAAGACATCCTCGCTTTCGCTTAGCTACAGCTGGCTGTGGTGATTAAACTTGTGGCTGCAATTAGGGAAGAAAGTCTAAGCGGCGTCGGAGCCAGCCACTTGTGGAAAAAACTTTTATTTCTCATTTGATGTTTGTTTTTTTTTACAACTTAGTGATAGTGTAACGTACCTAGGATCTTTGTGTCTGCGTTTTCAATGCTGCGCGAAATATCTTGATTTCAGGTTTAGAAATAGAGCCATTTTTTGATCAAGGTACTGATAACCAACACAGCAGGAAATTAAAGCTTATAGTCATGAGGTCTTCCACCGCAGTGGCCATACTGCAAGCAATGCCTTAGGATTAACACGAGATAGAATTGGCAGCTGTCTCCTAACAACCTGACCTGGGAATAACTATTACAACCAACTATAAACAGTAAGCAAGTTGACAGGAGTGTGAAAATGGCAAGCAGATTACTTCTAAGATTCGTTACCAGGAATTTTGAGTACAAATAAAAGGGCATAATCTATTCCTTGAACAACACTCTAGTGCGCACGCATTTAGAATTTGCTGTTCAATTCTGGTCGCTACATCAGGACATAGATAACGATAAAATGGAAAAATTCACTGTAGACTAACACATAGATAAATCAGCTGCAAAACAAATCAAACGAGTGTCACCTACGGAAAGTAAACCTCATCTCTCTTTTGAGTAAAGACGACTCAGGGGGCAACTGATGTGTAGACATATTCAACTGCTTGAATGGCTTCAACGACGTACCTACAACAGGATTTTTTGGGAGAGACGTTAATGATCGCCTGCAAATCAATGGTGAAAAACTCAAACACAAAGCCCGTAAAACTACTCTATGCCTGCAGTTCTTTCCGTATTTCATAGTGAACATCTAAAATAGACTTCCTTCAGACGTTATTGGCGAGGATACAGTCAACGCGTTGAACAATCGTTTTGGCTAACATTGAGAGCGACACCCTCCACAGCTACAAATCCCTCTTCATATCACAACACATAACTGCCAAAGCCTCGTAGGCCACCATAATCCATCACCTTTCCCGACCCAACTAATTTAACGTCTTCGTGCTTTACGGATCTGCAGCAATAATTCGCGCTTTCAACATCATCTCTTTCGCTAAATTTTGTTTTTTCTGATATATGTAATTGATACTGACATAATAGCAATAGCTCGTAGAGGGCTGAGGCGTAAGTCCCGCAAGCTCTCTGGAAATAGGCCTGCTTATCTGTTTACTGCCCGCTATCAAATCTAGTTAGTGTATAACTTGTCGGTGCTGACGTCAGAGATGTATCGAAGCAACCAAAAACCAGTGGCAGCAAGTGTCAGCCTCTCATGCGCACCACATATGTTACTGTACTGGTGTCAGCACGTTCAACACGTGTCAGCGCTCTGACATCAGCGATGGAGCTCCCCAGAGCCAGTGGCAGCAAGTGTCAGCCGCACACATAACAGCAACATAGACACCACATATGTCATTGTCACAGCCCTAATCTGCTCCGTAACTACAGTCGCGACTGACTCCCCGCTATCGGGGCAGCCTCCATGAAAGATGTTAGGTGCTTAAGGAAGCCATTCTGAGGGTGTGAAATGAGCCCGTTTGTCAAGCGGGGCTGTAAT
>LQNS02278174.1:1591457-1602923 GCA_001587735.2 Parhyale hawaiensis
CGGCCAGTAGTCCTGACCCAATGGCTGTAGGCCTTGCGGCCAGTAGTCCTGACCCAATGGCTGTAGGCCTTGCGGCCAGTAGTCCTGACCCAATGGCTGTAGGCCTTGCGGCCAGTAGTCCTGACCAAGTGGTTACATATAAAGACTTTTTGGCCAATACTGACTTTTTGTTGCCTCATGATGGCCGGAGAGTCTCGGGCCGCAAAGTCTAGGGCCACTAAGGCGGCAAAAAGTCTTGCAAGGGCGGGAAAGAGAAATACGAAATTTCAGTCCTATGGCCGTCCCCAGCCCTGTCAACAAGAATTGTGTGAGGGAGGCTGTGCAGAGTGGACCCTGAGGGCATTGTATCAGCTAAAGTAGCCCGCGTGTGCAGAACAGGTAACATTATGAACAGGTAACATTATGAACTTGCACGGGAAGCGGTAATTTACTGAAGAAATAGCCCTAAAAGAATTCCTTTGCCATCCCAAAAGCTGATTTACATCATCAGCACTTAGGACGACCGACAATTCTGTTAGGAAGTTCATAAAGCGATTCAGTCCTCTGGGAAGTATAGGTATTCTGTTCTTAACAAGATTACATATACTCTATTTGCTAAGCAAGGTCAGTATGGCTACACAAAATATTAAAATACCAGCGGGACCCGTGGAAGTTCCACGATGGATTTTCGTAGTTTTTTTTTTGTCAGCATACAGACGCTGACTGAGCCAGAGAGTTGCATGGCGACGTTAATCATATGAAATGCAAAGCGTTTGCACAGAAGCACATTAGTACCGTCTACTTCAAATAGGCCTATACGTATAACCATCAAAAGCTAACAGTTATGTATAATGATCCTTCGCACGTCGATATACAAAAATTTACAGCATATAAAAAGGAGAAACACGGAACCACAAGCCAACAGAGCTCTCACCTCCCTAACGGGAAAAATCTAATACTCAGGATGAAGTGACCACCTGCTAATCAATGATACTAACATTTTCATCATCATTTCCAAAAAATTAGAAATGATTATTGAAAACCGCATCAACAGTTTTGAAAATTTTCTGGGCAATAAATTTTCTGCCTATTACTTCAAGCCCACACAAAATGGATGCAATCATCAAAAGGTGGAAGCCAATGTGCAATATTGCACAGTCCACGATAAGCCAAGCGGCAACGTATCTTAAGGAAGCAGGAACACCAGCTGCTTCATGAGTTAATATCCCACACACGTAATGTCGTCAGACAATATTTTCTCGAGTAACAATAAAATAAAGCAATCGTCTGAAGCCCAATAAGTAGCGGATAACAGTAACTTCGCCTAGTAAGCCATTAGCTACACGATAAACTCTCAAGAGATTTTTGTCAAAAGTTTGTGTGAACCCTTAATATACGGTATTTAAAATTAGCTTCAAACGTTCCTAAGGAGTACGGAAAATAAAAAAGAGTTCTCTCATCGCAAACACTGCATATGATGCGCTTACATCGATAGTGTCCAGTACTAAACATTTTGCATAGTTGCCTGTAGAATTGATTGATACAGTTTGGTTTATAAATACAAAAACTAATTCTTCTTGAAGTTATTTGACAATCATTCCACTCTGACAACGAACATAGTACCTTCGTCGTCAAGACGGTATAGTGAATAACAGAGTTCCCCAAATAAAAATCAGATACCCGGCTTCATGCCATTTAAATTTTCAACAACTGAAACGTCTCATAATTTGACGAAAACAACGCTTGAGAGCCGAAGTATTTAGTTCACTTCCTGACCAGCAGAGGCGTAGCTACGGAAGGGTGATCAGCCCTTGAAAAATTGCATACCCTAAAGCTTATAGCTTTCAATTTCTACCATGCATGACTTTTGAAGTTTGGTCCTGATATGATAGTATCTCGGTAGAGGCCCAGTTGTCAATAATGACGCCAGTAATTATGTGATTGAGCTTATTGTTCTAGTTCCCAGTATAGGTTTTGCTGTATTACAGGTCTCATCCCTGCAAACCTGATCTTTCATTAATGAAACGCGAGTTGTAGAGCCATGAGGTGTGTGAAAGCAAAATATCCCCTGCAAGAGACGGTGCGAATATCAGCTTGGGATTGGTCAAATGTTGAGCAACACCAAGAAAATATAGTTCAGTCAAATGGGATTCAGGGCTTCCATATCCTGGATACCAAGCGATTGTGGAAACTCAATCAAGCCTCAAAATTTGGCTGGAATGTAAACTGAATACTAGAGCACTCTGAGAGCGCATACTTCCGCCAAGCGAGACAATGGTAACAAAAAATTCAAATTGGCTCTGAAACTATAATTTTCTTTGCATAAACTCCAAAATTTAATCATTTGTGCCTTTTGATAGTATTAACAGCTTGTGAAATTTTCTTGAAGATCGTTCATATTTTTTTGAGTTATACTGCTAACAAACGTTGCGACAAACATGAGTCAAGCATGCAAACGAACGAACTGATCTGCACCAAAATTTGATCATTTGTGTCTTTTAATATTACTAACAACCCCTATAAATTTCATAAAGATCCACTCATTATTTTTTGAGTTATTGTGCAAACAAGCATAAAATTAAAAACAGTGACAAACGAACGAACGAACAAACGGATCATTACTAAAATTTGGTCATTTACTCTTTGTTATATACCTAACCAATCATGTTAATTTCACAAAAATCCATCCTTAACTTTTTTAGTTATGGCAGTGAGAAAAATGAGGCGGACAAAGAAACAAATAAACAAATAAACAAACAAATAAATGGATGGACATAATTATCTTCACCAAAAGTTTCTCTTTTGCTTCTCCTAACATAGCTAACAATCCCTGAAAATTTCATCAATATCGGTTCATAACTTTTTGAGTTATCTTGGTGACAGACAGAGAGACAGATAAACACGACGAAAACATAACCTCCCTGGCGGAGGTAATAAAAAGACATTTGCTCGGCGTAAGGTTGCAACGGCTACGAAAAGATTCAGCTGAAGAAAGCATAATCGAAATGGATTATGTACAAAAGGGAACAAAAACTCCAGCCAAGACTCAGCATTTCAAACTGCTAAGAAAACTTTAAACTAAAAATATACGCTATAGCTTATGCCCGACAAGATCGAAAACTTTATCGAAGATATTGCTTTTCATCTACCACGCTAAGAAGAAAAATCATCGTCGTCATATTGAAAAGTACAGAGCTAATATAATCTAATAATGTGAACCTTCTTAGTGCTGCTTACTTGATGATCAAAGCGCTCCGCTCATACGAATGGACGGGACATCTAAAGGGTTTCTGCGGATTAGAAAGGATAACAAAAGGAAATTGTGAATACGATTCATTCAGTAATAGAAATTTATTTCCAAGTAAACAGTGCTGAAATTTGAGTTTCAAAAATGAGCATGCGCCCTCTCAGAAAAATTGACTCGCATCTTAACTACAGAGAAGAGAGGGTGAAGTCACAGTTTCTTATTCAAGTGCAACGTTTCTCCAGCTCAAGCTAATACTGAAAGCGTAACGTGCAGACACACGAACGGACGGATGGAGCCTCAAGCAGAATCTAACACTAAGAATGACCGTCGTGTGTTATTATTTATATTTTTATTTATTTATTTATTTTTTATAGGTTTTGTGTCACGCTCTTAACGAAATAGATAGGCATAAATTAGCTCTGGCCTTCCAGGTTTCAACAGTGCATTCATCTGCTTGAAGACTGTGGTCATCCTGCTAAGCTTCATAGAAAACTGATGGGTAGAAGAGATTCCAGGTTGCAGATTATGGCACTCGAACAGTACATCTGAATTTCGGTCTTTTTTTGACTACGTTGAAGTCCACTCGATGTAGATGTATACGGCTTCTCTAAGCAATCTCTTCCATCGTGATGTGTACTCTCTTCTGCGATTTCCTTCATCCAAACTTCAGCTGATACTCTTATTTTGTTAATTATCGAGGCAACTGGTAAGATATTCTTGAGCGGTCAGTAGGCGCGTAAAAACCACGATGATTTCTAGGCAACAAATTATTTCTTCCACTTATTTTGGGTTCTTCTTTCAACAGAACAAGTTTTCTTTTGAGGAAAAAATTTTCCGAATCCGAGTTATAGGCCACCCTTAAGTATCTTCGATACAGAGCTCCGTATTTATTAGAAGCAATATCGACTGCGGGTAAAAACGTCGTTTTTTTTGTGTATCACCGAAAGAAGCTGGGTGTTGTTCAGCCTTGCACGCTTATCTGTATGGTTCCCTCATGCAAGTTGACAGGTGCGCAGCATCCTACACAAGGAAGTTAATAAGAGCTTTACATGTATAGAAGGGAGCTCAACTGTCTACCCTAAATAGTTCATAACCTGAGAAATCATAAAGTACATGTCCCGTCAACACGCTGTACTACCCAGACAGGGAGCTCCCTTTTATAGATGTAAGGCTCTGCCCTAATATCCTTGCGATGATGCTACAGGCAACAAGACGGGTCTTCACAAATTCTTCGCTGTCATTATTGACAGCGCGGGCACTCTTGTTATAATATAGATTCCCAAGCTCTATTGCTTCAAACTTATAGAAAACGTATAGAGAGAAGCCAGAGGACAAGCACCTATACATCGAAGAATTAAACAACAACCTCTGCATTTACAAATGCATGCTACTTTTATGGCCAGGACACGAAATCACTGCAGAAGACTATGTGATGGTAAAGAAAATGTACATTAGGTACTGCTAAAGATGTAACACTAGTATGTCTTGAACAGAGAACTTGACTATTGTAATTTATTACAGACTTAAGAACTAAGATGCATATGGTAGTAAAAACGGGATGCAAATGAGAAGCTAATATAGCTCCACACAATCATATACAATAGCCAATCACTAAGCTGAAGATTTCTACTTAATTCATGTAAGTGTGAAAATTATCGGGTTAAAGGCGATTAATCATAGGATCAGTATATAACCAACCGAAGTCTACTGGGGACTAAGTACATCAACGTCAGTGGGCATTGAAATTTAATTTTGACACCCAAAATTTGGCTGAGTACAGAGTGCGCAGAATAAAGTTCGTGTACTATCCATGGTCACTCGGGAGTAGCTCAAAGCTAAGTTCAGCACTATTGTTCATTTTCGGCATTTCGGTAAAAGAAAATATTGAATTTTAAGCTCATATGGATAGTAAAAAAAACCCTTTTTTAATTAGAACAACTGCACCATATTAACAAATTTATCGCAGATGTACAACTCAGCCAGTTCACCTTTTACACCTGGCACAATAGCTAGCAGCCGATATTCATCAAAAGAAGGAAAAATGCATCAATGAAGTGCAGTAAGTTCACTAACGAACTGGAAAAGTTTAGGCAAAATACTTAATGCGTCCAGCAGCCGACAGTCGCAAACACTGCCCCAAGCAGCTCTCAATCATCGGCCCGTTTTTCACCTACTGTCACCGTAAAGCTAACATCACACTAGCCGTTTTTCTTGGTTCATCAACTCCTTTGAATATTTTTCTGAAGTTTCCAGCGTTGTGATTCTCCAAAGAGATAACTGTTAGTGGTAATTAGAAGGTAAAAATATCGAGGTCGCTAGAATGATGTCGATAAACGGTCAGCTGCGTACACAAGCGAGCAGACTGATTAATTGAGGCGCGTAATACACACGACGACTTCGGTGCACACGTAAATAGTTCATAGCCGCTCTACTTCAATAGTACCATCATTATAGTTCTTATAAAAACACTGGGATAAGCGCACTGTTAATGAATGTCAAATAAAATAATTAGGTCTATCGAACCGGCTATTCAATAATATTATGTAAACATTGAGTATTCAGGGTCCTTAAAAGTCATAAACATTTATCCTGTTGCTACGAAGCTGACCATCGCGGGCTGAATCGACACTTGTGCTGAAGTGTGCAGCTATTGAGCGGAACAGCGCTGAACTGGAAAGTCCATAGGCTTTCCAAACGTAGAAATAAGTAAATACTTGAGCACAGTCGTAGTTGTGAGTCACATAATTCATCAACGGCGCTGCAATGTTTTTGTCCCTCTGATGAAGAAGCTTTTTTGGCAAGAAAGATCAGAGGCGGGCTAGTTAGCACTTGAACTTTGTAGCACTTCCTCACAATCGGCCAGCGCTCGTAACGCAGACAAAGAAATCACGTACACACTGATACGTGCCGCGTAAGCGCTGCCTTCTGAATTGAGAAAGCATTATGTACACAACTTTAACTTGAAAATAACTTGAGACAAATGTACTATTCTGTTAGAACCGATAGTAAAGAATTAGTATGAGACTGTCTTCATCAACTAATACAGAGATATGGCTGTAGCTGATGTGGGGGATAAGTACAGAGAAATTCTGAGTAATAAATACACCGGAATCTTGGGCGCTGTTAAGACAGGCAACAGTACAATAATAATAATAATGCTACTATTAGATGTATAACAGATACTACGATCATAATAGCATGCATATAGCAAGCTGAATTCGATGAAGATTTTCGAAGAGCTACTCAGGTTAGTACAATACTGTTTGCCGGGGTACGACGTACACCTCTATACACGCACACGTAATGTACCAGCACACTCAGACACGCACACATATATATATAAATATAATATTTGTTACAGATCAATAGTGCCATTGACACCTGGAAATCCAGGAAGACAGGTCACAGCCTCACTATGCATAACGTCCCAGGTTCGCATCCCGCGGAGCACCTACTGCATAATATGATATTTTATGTTCATTGATATGAATTTTAGTAGATTGGTACATGAGTACATAGTGTGTCAGCTGCCACCATGCACTAAATTGCTTTAATATTAAACATTCTTCACGCTTTGCTCATTCTGTTCCGTCTATCTCAGTCCACAGCAGCGGAACTGCGCCGAGTTCACAACAATATCATCACCAACTCCGCCACTCTACAATAAGCAGCTGTATTCTCTGAAATAACCGCAATTATTGTGCAGCGTGCCGGCGGCCACTACATATATTTCTTGTGCTTTAGCAATTTGTCTCTGTATGTTGGCGAGTCACAGTTGGAAGTCAACCTCATTGTTTTTTGTTATCGAATTGTAAAGCTTTGGCTGCAAGGAAATAAATTTATCAACGACAGAGACAGTTAGTGTCAAGCTGTCGATGACCTTTCTTGACAAAAACATGCATTGGACGGTCGTACACTCCGCATGTGTTGGGTGCTGCGACGATGGATGTCAGACACGCGGACGCAGGCCGATAGCTCAGCTGGTCCAAACCTGCCTCATCCTCATCCCAGGGTCTGATTTAACAAACTTTGCTGCTCACAGTAGGCGGAAAAAGCCTTAAATTTGCCTACTTTGAGCAACAACAGCTAATCCTACTAACCTTTCATGTTGAAGGTTGGATTCATTACCTTAGACCGAGTTTTAGGTGTGAGCACACAGGCAATACGCTTGAAATGGTTGAAAACTCACTTTTTCTCCTCAGGATTGGGCCCGAAGTGCAGTGATTTTTTACTTTTAGCGTTTCAGTGAAGTATATACTTGCATTAATGAAGGGTGTGAAGCGTAATGCCGAGAAGCGTTAGCGCAGACATGATAGGGATTACCCGCTGCATATGGGTGTACACGTACCTCCGATCTCAAGAGAGCTCAGTACCAGAGAGTGTAGCTTACAGTAGGCTCATATACCCACACACAAGATAATGTTATAATGTTAGGGAAGCAGCGCATGTGAGCTGTGAGCGTCACACGACAGAGAATAACTTGTGTAACATTAGATGAAGCCGTCACGCTGTTACAGCTAACAAGCAGCTGTAGCTTGTTAAGTCTGGACATTACTACACTGCGGACTGCTGTAAGTGGACCGATGAAAATAATGGCGTCGTAAATATCTAAAGCCTTGAAGAGTGTTGGAGGTCCCGCAACGTATTGTGTGATAAGAAGGGCAGATCACTGGGACGGGTCACACTGTAGAGCCCAACACGACACTGTGACACAGGAAGACACGGTTAGGGGTCCGATAAGGCTTTACTTCATTGCCTCGCTACACGACATGGTCCCCATGACTAATGCAAACAAGGTGTGTGCTGACATGGTACAGCAGTACTGCTCTAGCTGATACTCATCGTGCTTATGGAATATAAAGGTCGCCATGATCATTGCAGTAGTTATTCTTATGACCTACGCGATAAGTGAGCTGGGACAGCGCGGCTATCGCAGAGCTACAAACTATCGCAATTCTCACCAGTGGTGCGATCGAGTGCCCTCTCATATTGTATTCTGCGATACTAACAAGCTATACAGCCCAAAATTGTAAAGTAGTACACGTGCGAACGTCTACCGAAGCCACCATACGGCTCACCTTGCATAGCAGTAGTTAGACACCATCGGCGTATCCGGCATGTAAAAACGACGACAGGTCTCATAAAGGGCAACTAATCCAGCCCTATCTGTAGTATACGTAGTTCACAGTATTTAGAGGTATCACTCAAAGTGAAATATATACAAATTTATGCAGTAGGTACTTTACAGGAAACTAACTTTGAAAAGCAAAATATTGTCTTATTTTCACTGCTGTGTACATAACATATTAAGTATACATGTACGTGGATGACATGTAGTTTTATTGCATGGACGTATCGAAACCGGGGCGCTGGAGCGAAGAAATGTCGATTGAAGTAATATAATATCTTTGCGTATCAATAGTGCGCAGCTGCAATAGTTTTTTACGATGGTCTGCGCTCTGACTGCCTTCCAAACTTGTTTTATATTTTTTCTGCATGTCCTGAAAAGTAAAGAAGACTTGTGATGATCAGCTGGCTACAGCCGAGAGCGCCCGTCTCTCATAAACATCACAGTTGCCAGTAGTAGTGCCATAACCAAATTAGTAACGAAAGTCTATCAATGACGAAGTATAATTACGAATAACTTCCACTCGTCGTCCTTTCACAACTTGTTGGAATGCCATTCCTTTTTCCAAGATCATTTGCTTTCAGAGTTTGAAGCCGAGCGTCAGAGACAAATAGTATACTGATAGTAATAACGGTTCTTGTGTCCACTGTTGCTCACATATCTGAGATCAGCACCACCAGCAGTACCATCACAGTCACCACCAGCAGTACCGTCACCACCAGCAGCACCAGTAGCAGCACCACCAGCAGCACGCTCAACAGCGTGCAGCACCACCACCATCACATCACCAGCTGTGTTGCCCTCAGATTAATAAGGCTCGTAATCAGCAAAACTCTGCGTAGTGCGACCATAAATTGTGTCCTGTCGATACGATAAGGGAAGCTTTATGGCCCCCACATGACTCATGTGAAGCCTACACCGTGTGAGATCCTATACTTGTCGCACACGTTATGCGATTGTCTCACAAACCTCAAGGCATCACTTAGCTTTCTAATCTCGTATGAGCCCTAAACTATTTGTAGCTGTAACAGCTTCATCACATTCATCATCACCTCAAGTAGAGGCTAACTAGTCACCTCATAACTACTACAGGCACTTATAACCTGCTATATAGGTTTGTTGCTGTATCATTCACTTCCTTATGCCAAATAAGGACATGTCTCAATTTACCGAGCTATACTAGTGATAAATAATTACGAGTCACTGTATTATCGCAATACTTGTCACTATATGCACCATTCAGCACTCCATACCTTCACCTTTCACCATTTGCACCATTCAGCATTCCATCACCTTCACCTTTCACCATTTGCACCATTCAGTACTCCATCACCTTCACCATATGCATCATTCAGCATTCCATCCCCTTCACCTTTCGCCATATGCATCATTCAGTACTCCATCACCCTCACCATATGCATCATTCAGTACTCCATCACCCTCTTCTCTCACCTTAATCACCAAGTAACTCCCCATAAGGACTCCCCGTAATCACCATCACGATCAGCAC
Organism: Parhyale hawaiensis; assembly: GCA_001587735.2. Lineage (NCBI taxonomy): Eukaryota > Metazoa > Arthropoda > Malacostraca > Amphipoda > Hyalidae > Parhyale > Parhyale hawaiensis. The sequence continues at coordinate 1,601,322 of LQNS02278174.1, forward strand.
CCGCCCCAGCACAATCAATAGGGGACCGCCAGCACCGTGTGACCTCCGCACAGTTGGCCGTTACAGAGCGTAATATTCGCATTATTGTTTACGATACGGTTACGGTTAGTGTTATGGTCGTAAGGGGTCTTTAATATTGATAGTGGGTAGTTTTTAGGCAGCAGCATGGCAGTAATGTGTAGCAGGTCGCTAATTGATGTGGAGGCTGTAAGGCGCTCCTGCTCCTGCGGCTGCACCTGTGCCACTTGCTGGTGCTAATTACTTCTGCTTGTGACGTCATCACCAGCACTCAGCTCATGTCTCAGCATTTCGGCAATTTTTGCTAATTACATTCAGAATTGCGTCGTTAGAATAGCCTCGATCAAGAATATCTATGATTTTTTATAACAGTGTCCAGGCTGAGCATTGCTGAGTTTCATGCCTCAACATAAAAGAAGGAAGTGATCGACAGCGAAACTAGTCAAGGACTCTTTCCAGATTGACTCCTCAAGTTAGAAATCCAACCAGCTTTCTGGAACCAGAAATTTCTGGAGTCGGAATTCTGGACTCGTGAAATGGAAGAGAATCCTATACTTCACTTTAGGCTCTACGCAATTTAAGGATTAAAGGACATCTTCATAAAATGGAAACAGGTCAATCATTGCTCCCTGTAGCGGATGATGAAGTGTCTGCTCTCGAGGTGGTCGCAAGATTTTCTGTCTGCGTCCCAACGCGCACATGCCCGCAATGCCGTCGGGGAGCAGCCCATGTCGAAAAAGCAGCGATGAGAAGTGTGATCTTTAGTACAGCATAGCTTGGCTTATGACGGCACTTCCCTTTCACTTCATCTGAATTTGGCAAGCAGAAAATGAAGATGCCACTGCAGCGCCCATGCAAGCTGCACTTGATATCTGCCGCAATTTTTCCCGCACAAGATTAGTCGAGGAATGGAATTGGAGGTCAGCCATGCATGGCATCCTGCTGCACAACATCGTTCCTTATTAGCGTGCAAATCGTCAAGTGAAGCCAAAAATGACTTGGAGGATTTTTGAGGACTGGCCAGGAGCACTGGAGGGTAGACTCTTACATTATACGGAGAGCTGACTGGAGCTTGGCTGGTTGAGGTGTAGCAGAGCGTGGTTGATGAGTACTGACGTTCTCAGATTTGAGGGGCTTGCTTTGATGACACTTCTAAAACTGCACACATCGCTGGCGCTGACGTGTACCAGAGGTGTATTGATGACACACTCCTGCCGACCGGCGAATGCAACTGCCGCATGGTTGCTGCGTGCACGCAATATGCAAATTTCGACGAGGAGCGATGAGATGATGGGTGTTGGCGCTTACATTTAGGGGGTGATGAAAAGGTTGCAGACATGCTGACGTCAACACTTCCTAGCTCTGCACAGAACAAACGAATGGGCTTGTACAGAACAAACAGAATTGTTTAAATTTATGGCTAGAGAAGGCATTACTATCGCATAATGTGACAATATAGTTATATATATTTGTTGCGAAAATGTTACATACAGAAGCTAATACCCATCAGGCGGGTGCCGCAGAGTAGGCAGACCACATCATATATTTTATAATAAAAATGTGACTTAGTGGATTTTCGGAAGA
>LQNS02278174.1:1651633-1661906 GCA_001587735.2 Parhyale hawaiensis
CTGATGCAATTCTATGCTAGATCGCTCCAGATCAGATAAGTGTGTTGCCTTCGTTCAGTTACGCGTAGCAAAAAACGTGTTGTATGAATCCAATAAAATTGTGAGTTGGTTAATAGTACAGTGGAAGGGCGGTCGCGATAGTAGGACACAAAAGTCGTGTGCCGGTTGCACAGCAAGGCCTGCACCTTTGAGGATAACGAGGGAAATCCTGGCGTCTAATTAATGCACTTGCTGTACTTCTGCTCTCAGTTCGAAGTCGTGCAGCAGCGCCTTGCCAACCGTACTTTACAAGGTGCACTTGTTTCATATGAAATTCGGTTTATTGTTTGTGAAACTCAACTTGTGTAAAGCGAAACTCAGTTTCTCATTATACTTCGTCTTAAAAAAAAGGAGCTTCGCAAATGGTAAATTGAATTGCATCTGTGACAAAATGATCCGGGAATGGTGTAAGACAGTAGAAATAATTAGCCCAATTAATGTAGAATATCATTATGGGAAAGTTTTTCCTGTATTACTAGTCTTCCACCGCAACAGTATTATTACCTCATCATCATCATTATTATCATAATGTAATGCTACAGCTTCTATTTTTACTCTACCAAGTTTGAGAGAGCCTTCCATAGAAAAGCACTTCGCAGAAACCGCCACTACACCTGCACTGCCTGATATTTTAGAAACTCCACGTGGCGAATGTGAGGGCACCTGGTGACGCCACCTACTCCTCCGCACCAGCAGTGTTGGCTCTCCGCCGCCGCCCTCTTCATCTGGCCGACGAGCTGAGCGCTTTCAAGTCCTCACTCTGCCAACAGGAGCCGCGGGTGTGTGCCTCTATTCACCAGGCACCGCTTGAGAGGTCGGTAGGTGTGAGCTGAGGACTTTCTCGACACTCTGCAGTGTCTCCTGGAGCTCCTTACCCTCATAAAACTGATGAACTTTGCCTCCGTGTGCGCTCTACTTCTGCTCCCTTCAGACTCCGTAGTGTTTGGTAGGACAGCGACAGTGTATGCTTGGCTAGTGGCCCAGTCGAAAGTAGTGACTATCTAGCCTGTTAAGGAGAGTTGTAGGTGGTACCATTCAGTATTGTTAACTACTACACTCAACTCCCTCACTATCCAAAATTCATATGAAATGGCTCCGAGAAATGGTAGAGCTATTGGCTTTACAGGGGATGTTCGAAATCACCCTACTTCTACCCATTCAAGATGAGTTTTCATGTGAATCCAAAACCCATTATCTAGACCGCAACAGTATTTGAACTCTTAGGTCTGACGCTGGCGGCCAAAAGTCGGCAACGGAAAAATGGGATTTTCTCTAGAGCTATTCTTTTCCCCCTATCTAATACTAAAGAAAAAAATTCCAAGCTACCCAAAAATTTTCTTGCTGAGAAGGTATCTTGGATACGGCGGGGACACACTTGGGCGCTTGCCTGCATGACCATGTCGAGACATGTTCATAATAGCTCATGAGAAAATCCCATTTTCTCCCATTTTGGTCGCCAGAGTCAGAGGCCACTTGGACGTAAGAGTCATTACTGTTGCGGTCTATGTCTAGACCTTTATTCCTTTAAGACTGGCACTATTATAATACTGTTAATAATAAGCTAATGGGTCAAGCTTGGACGTGATCATATATGGACACCTATTGCTCAGTAGAAGACTACTGATAAAAAATCGGTCTTTGGATTAGATATATTTTAGTTCCATAAACAGTTCAATTTTTTGTTCGAGCTTTGAGAAGAAATTCTATGTTAATTCCATTTTCCCACTACGCTTTATTTCATGGCAGATAGCGAAAGTTCTAGCTACATAGCGCCAGAGATTAATTGGTTGCAAAGCTGCACGATGAGGCGGCCAACACGTGCTGCGTTATCAGCTACAGGTGTATGAGCTACACATATGCGCTCACCTGTCGAAATAAGTCTAATTTACGACAAGGAGTCTACATACACCATGTGAGTCATTAGTAACTTCCAGGGTCAGTGCAGCTATTGCACTGTCTCGGTCAGTTTGATAGACTTACGTAGAAGTATTTTCATATCTGGTATACTTATTTATGGAAGGTGCCATGTTTCTACAGCAGATTAGTGGGATCAATTGGAACGGGCATGCAGTATTTGCTGAGTTATGCAGTTTCTGCTGTTAATGCTTACTGCTACATACAACTGGTGCACTGACAGCATTAATGCTTTAACTTTTGATGTGACGTATAACAGCCGTCATGCTGCTATAACTGACACACTGGCGTCTCTAGCAGCATGGCTGTTACGTAACTGCCCCATGGTGCTACGACTGCTGTCATGTAAGGAGGACGGGATACGCAGAACTTCCTGGTACTGCAGGCATCGTATGAATATAGAACGGCTACTTTTACAGGGGAAGAAGAGCTGTATAACAGATTACCAAATATGCAAATATCGTGACAGTTGTACATTACATCTCTCTTAATTGCAGGCTATCACACAATTGATTTTCCTCTATCGTCTGCGATCTAAACCCTCCAAAAATTTCCATCCAGTGTCATTTTGTAAGACTTGCTGTAGAGCTGTTGTGATGAAGTGGTAACGATCGAGAGTGGACCTAACGAATGGGGAGGGGAATCAAGTATTTTTTCTTTTCTTAATAGCTGGTAATCAGGCAATAATAGTAAGAGTGACGAGGGATGGACAGCATGGCACTCTTGAGCTCACAGCATTTAACTTCAACCAACAAGTATCTTCATCTCTCAGAACATCCGATTTTCGTAGAAGAATCTATTGTGTTATCTCCGCAAAAGAGGTTATGCTTTCGTTGGTTTGTTTGCCTCTCTCTTTGCTACCAAGATAACTTGATAATTTATGTACCCATCTTGCCGATATTTACAGGGATTGTTCGGTATGTTAGGAGAAATAGATAATAGATGATAGACATTTGTGAAGAATCGTTCGTCCGTTTGTTCGTTTGTCTGCCTCTATTCTCCATACCATAACTCAAAAATTTATGGAGAGGTTTTTTTTTAAGTTTACATGAGTTGTTAAGTGTATAATGAAGAGTAAATCACAAAATTTCGTGACGATCTGTCTCTTCGTTTGTCTATTTGTCACTGTGTTTGATTTTATGCTTGTTAGCCAAATAACTCACAAAATTATATACGGACCTTTACAAATTTACAGGAATTGCTAGCAATGTTGAACGACATAAATGGTTAAATTTTGGTGATGATCGGTGGTCTGTTCGTGTATTTGAGTAATGTTTGTCAAAATGTTTCCTAGCAGCAGAAGTCGAAAAGTTATGAATGGATCTTCACCAAAATCACGGAAGCTGTTATTACTGTCTAAAGGCCCAAATTAGACTTTGTCGTTGATACAAAAAAAAAAAAAACTTATAGTTTCAGAACAAAATTTGAATTTTTCATTACTCTTGCCTTGCTTGGCTGAGGTATGTGTTCTCAGAGTGCTCTAGTTAGTAGTGGCTAATGTTTGCGTATGAAGCTTTTGTTTAAAGTGTAATATATTGGCCTAACAACATTAATAATTTTCAAGGATGATGCATTTGTTCGGAACGCCGGATGTTCCCGGATTAAGAGTAACGAATGTTCGTGTATGATGCTTTGGTTAAGCATGGCAAGTGTTGGCGGATGATGCTCTTGCAGGACCGGATTAAGCCCTTCAAAGCTCCTATGCATAAAGACTTTGGTGCCCTATGTAGAGACACGCCAGAAAGGAATTTTCCGCCCTTGCAAGATTTTCATAAGCTTGTCAATTACATTAAATTTTATATTACAACCATATAAACTCTATAGGAATAGATTAATCGTCTAGTTAGTTCCCAGTTTCCTACCTAATGCACAAATACTTTTTCTACTTTAATAGATATTTTATAAAAATGCACAAAGCAACAAGAAATGCGGCTGGTTAGAATTAAACAACTATAAGGCAGTAAGTTTTGGGGCATTTCAGATCATAGGGCATCTTCTACTGTGCTAGCAGCTGCTCCATTGCATTCAATTTTATCCCTGATATGAATTAGATGTTACTATCTCAGATGCCTATTCTTTCAATAATCATCAGAAAGTTATACGGCTCTATGATGCTGGATTATCCAACAGCGAAATAAGCAAAACACTGAAAGGTGATGAAGAAACAATTATTGTTCAACTGACTACAAAGACAAGAGGGAACTGGCAGTGCAGGAAATGGCCTAAAATCAGGCTGTACGGGTTGTAAGGCAACTTGGTACGAAGAGAAGATTGCGTCTTGAAAATCAAAAGTGTTATAAATAGATATGAAACTGCTCCTGAGAATAAAAAAATGTTGTAACCTTGTGGGCAAGTGTTCTGTTTCTACAAATAACAATAGGTTGATGCAATTTAGGTTGAGAGGCAGCATTGAAAAGTATAGTGTTTGCACTTCATCAGAAGTCATGAAGATCGTGAAGCGTCGTACTAGCGAAGAGCGGTGATTATTGACAAAAGTAAATTCAAGGCTTTGGCAGTGATGGGAGGTAGAATGTCCGACGCAGGAAAGGTAAAGAATTTCACCGCGGGTGAACTGTTTCCACGCTGCAAGGTGGAGGAGGTACTCTATCATGATATGGGGAGCAATAACAGCTAGCGATCCAAGACCTCTTGTTCATTTAAACGCCGATTTAGTTCGTCCAAATGCTGGAAAATGTTTTGTTGACTGAAAATTTTGCTCCAAGTATGATGATAATTTGCCAGTGAATTCCATTTTATTTCCGGATGATCCTGCAATGCACACAGCGACCGGAGATTCTTCCAGCGCCGTCACGTTGCATGTTGGTATGAGCCTGCCCAGTAATGAGATTAGAATCCAATAGAGAATGTATGTTATTATATCAAAAATCGGTTACATAATGAAAATATTCGTTATCTTCATGAATTATGGACAAAATGAAAGTAGTTTAATTTTCTATCGGATTTCTGTATGAATCAATCGAGGAGATGCCAGAGATTGTGTGTTGTCACTTGTCAAATCACAAAAGGGTTATGCTACTATAAATCGACAACTCTTCATTGTTTGAACACACTATTGCTTAAAAATTCACTAGAGTAACGGTTTTCCATCGTAAAAGCTTTTTTTTTCATTGTAATTTAACTACACCTCATTCTGTATTCACGAAAGCACAAGATTAGTCTTACTGATATTTCATAAACTTGTATAATAATTAACAGAGGAAATGTTGGTTCATCGATTGCTCTATAGATTATTATATTGCCAGTAACCTAAATTTTCGTATCATTTGGATATATTGCAAGTGCGTAGTTTCTTTCTGGAACCTGTCTTTGAGTAATTCAAAATATAAATGCATTAAACTACACAAAATTTTATCCATTGAAATGAAACGACTGTACAGTAAGAAATAAAACGATAATTATTTTTATAAACATCCCCTTACATTTTGAAATGCTTCCTCTGTTTTTTAACTGTGAAATCTTCCATCAAATATTCATTTGATCTTACGTAAAAGAATACATCTGCTTTTATCTATCTTTAATACATCTATGGCATCCATGACGGAAAAAGCGCAGTCTACGGAAAATTTGTGCGAACTTTAATATTGAAAATATACGACAACGAATGATAAATCTGTTGGGCTTCCTTCCCTCGATGCCCTTATTATAAGCACGAGCTTCCATCTATCCTTATATAATAAAACGCTTCGTGTCTTTATTAATTTATTTCGTGTCCGCTTTGAAGGAAATAAATAGGCGAAAAATAAGCCAGGTTGCAGATTTTGTAATTCAGTTTCGTTGTCGTAGAGATTGATGAACAGCTTGCAGAAGATGGAGAAAATTGGATCCTTATCTCTTCATCTGGATGCACTTCTTGCTTGAAACACTTTCTGAAATCGGGACAGTATGTATGCAGCTTCTGGAGTCCGATTTTATAAGTTTTTTCTCTCAGGACACGACGCATAAATTCGGGAAATAATCAACGGGGCACTCACGAGATGATGATTTTCACGGACAGTAGACAATTATTTCTTCTAGCTTACTAACTTTCTTATTAAATTTGACGATGTAGCTTTCTCTTCAAGTATTTCACGGGCACTGGGCAGTAGACAACTGTTTCNTGGATACGGCGCCTTAACAGTGCATGTAAGCTGACTGGAGGGGCATTCAAGTTTATTGCAGTATTTTACTTAAGATTTTACTTTGAAAGACGCACGTTTAATTAAGAAAGAGGATAGGGAACGTAAAAGAAGATCGAGACTACTACAGTTTCAAGAACGGAGACGTGCTATCAATGGAGAGATGAAGCGCCTATGGGGCGGGGCTCAGTGACAAGAAAGACTTGAAGCAGAAGGGTTACAGAAGGAAATAAGAGTTGCTAATGAGCGTGAGCGGGAAAATGTGGAGACGGCGAGTCAAAGAAGAGAGCAAACATATCGGTTATTGCTTGAATTTTTTCACGCACGGGTCTACTAGTATTATACTAAAACTCTGTGAACATTGCTTATTTATTCACCTGTACCATGCTTATTGAAGTCTTGTTTGACACGGTTTCTACACTTTTAGACGGGAAGAAATTTGAGAGATGAAGATTTAATTCGCTTAGACACTTAGGAGGCAGTAAACTAACTGTATCTGTGATACGGAATTTTAACCTGATTTCACCTGCAAGAACGGGCACGCTGGAAATATAACTAAAACATAAAGTAATTTGTAAATCGATTTTGCTTTGCTTACAGCCGAAGTGTTGAATATTCGTTAGAGAAGCAAAGAATCTGTTGATAGTGAGCCGTATGGGCAGCTCTTTGATGGGCAGGAAAGGATGGCCGAATAGTGGGTGGTCTATGTCCAGCTAAATAACACCTGCTTTTTTGTGAAAGCGAAGACGATCGTGATAACGACCCAACGGGCCACGGGTCGTCTAGTTGCCTATGAAGGTTAATCCAGCCCTGTACTTTTGTTAGGGATAATGAATGTTCGCGCATTGGCTTGAGGTAACTCTGGAAACTGGAACCAAGTTTGATAGGTTTAATACACACAGATAAACATAACAATAATGAAAATTTTCTGAGTACAATATAAGTACAGTAATATATCGGCATAATCCATTGAAAAGTTGTAGAACTTTTTTGGGTAACAAGTAGTAATTTGACTAATACAATTGCATTACATAATCTTTATACCGCTTTTTAAAGGCGTCATTAGACATAGGATTTAATAGGTGTGTTGGAATCTGATCAACAAGTGATAGGGTTTGGAAAATAGTTGAACGTTTCTCTACATCAACACGAACATTTGGAAGATTAAGAATGAAGCGTCTTATCTCGTAGTTTTGATGAGGTATTTGTGATCCGTAATATTGTTGGAAGACAAGAGGATGGTTATGTATGAGCGATCGGAAAAACGTAAGAAGCGAATAGTTATACACACCTTGAAGTTGCAACATTTGTAAATCGCGGTACATATCACTGCGATTCATTAACGGTATATTATCTCGATCTCGTTTAACGCGAAGTATTCGCCTTAGTATATTATTTTGTAAAACTTCTAGTTTACGAATGTAACAATAAGGGGCTGCACCCCAGATGATAATATATTGAATTAAAAAAGAATAAGCTAATGAATAGTAAATTTGTTTCAATGAATCACGATTAACATAATTAGACACTGCATATATTATACCATGAACTCTACTGAGCTTCCGGCCTAACTCCTCAATGTGGGCTTTGAAATTAAGTTTATCATCAAGAATCAAACCAAGATATCGGAACTGAGACACCCATTCCAATTCTTTACCGTTGAAATGAATCGTCGGTAAGTCAGGACGAGAACATGGTGTGAATAACACCAGCTTAGTTTTATCCCCATGGGCAATCAATCGATTTTGAGTTAACCATTGCGACAGTTTACTTAGAATATGTTGGATATCAGTTATGGCTGAGAGAAAATTGCATTTAGTAGTGTAGAACACTGCATCATCTACAAACAGAACACATTTCATACCAAGAGTAGTTATATCATTAATAAAAATGTTGAAAAGCAACGGTCCAAGTACGCTTCCTTGAGGGACTCCAATTTTAATAGGCAAAACTTGAGATTTAANAGGGGCTGCACCCCAGATGATAATATTTTGAATTAACAAGGAATAAGCTAATGAATAGTAAATTTGTTTCAATGAATCACGATTAACATAATTAGACACTGCATATATTATACCATGAACTCTACTGAGCTTCGGGCCTGACTCCTCAATGTGGGCTTTGAAATAAAGTTTATCATCAAGAATCAAACCAAGATATCGAAATTAAGACACCCATTTCAACTCTTTACCGTTGAAATGAATCGTCGGTAAGTCAGGACGAGAACATGGTGTGAATAACACCAGCTTAGTTTTATCCTCATGGGCAATCAATCTATTTTGAGTTAACCATTGCGACAATTTACTTAGAATATGTCGGATGTCAGTTATGGCTGAGAGAATATTGCATTTAGTAGTGTAGAACACTGCATCATCTGCAAACAGAACACATTTCATACCAAGAATAGTTATATCAGTAAGTATTGAAAAGCAACGGTCCAAGTACGCTTCCTTGAGGGACTCCAATTTTAATAGGCAAAAATTGAAATTTAACAGTATTACATAGTACATATTGGTCACGGTTGGATATGTAGCTAGCTAATAATGCAAGTTACTACACTGAACGCTCAAAAGCAAAGTTATGGAAATACCAGAGCTAATCGGATAAGATCATCTTACGGAATGTGAAGGGACTGAACATCTTAACAAAACTGACATCTGTGCGGCCGCACTGATAGTTTCCCTTAGCATTCTTTGTTACCGAAACTCCATTTACTTACGAGCTCGTTTGTGCCGCATGAAATATTTTGGTTTTATAACTCAGCCTGTTCATGGAATGTACTGTTTTATGCTTATCGAGTATACAAATTTCCTGCTCATAGGAATGCACTGACTTTATGCTCGTAGAATATACTAGTCCCAACCTCTTCTATGCTAAAAAAAAGCAGACACACTATCAACACCTTACAAGTTGCCATTGGAAGTGTCGTTAAAAATGTTAGAAATACAAACAAGGCGCTTGTTGCAAAAACGTCAATTGATAGTTGTATAAAAGAGAGCATCAATTATGATGGGGTCCAGCTCCAGGTACACTCTCTGTTCCGTCACCCAGTACGCCGAGGTGAGGGAGGAAGGGGGAGGTGATGGTGACAGAGATATACTATTTTGAGTCATCCTGTCGGTCGTAAGGTTAGTACAAGTGTGCTGTGTGCTGCGCTAGCACGGTGTCAGTATTTGATCTAACATTGCAAATCACCAATAAATGTAAGGGGCTGCACGTCAGATTGTCAACAACTAAAATGTTTTATGGTTTCTGCTGTAAAGAGAAACTAAGTTGTGACGTGTGTTTTACACTACACTACGTGTAACTCAATATTGTTGGATAGGTGACGTTTGAAAGTTTTTGTGTTTAAAATGAAAAAGTATTTCTGAACTGTCTCATCTGTATAAAACGAATTATTTGTATGGGACTAAAAACTTACATTTAACAAAACTCTATGTAATATGATATGTCAAGTGGATACCGCACTCCCTTCAGATTAGACATTCCTGCTTCGCATCAGCTGCCAGGAGCAGGTAGGCGCTGCTGCGATCCTGACAGAGATCTTGGCCGCCCCAGAAGCTAAATTTGAGAGACAACTTTTGAGCAGCTAAAAATTCTGTTAGGGGGGATATACTGACCGACGGTGCAGTGCCTCCCAGGAGCCTGCCTGGAATCCTTTCTTTGTCTTTTACGTAGGACTAGCAAGCAGCTCCTGCAGCCACAGCAGCATATGATATATGAAGGATGCATAACTCAGTAACGCTTCGCTCGATAGCGTTTACAAAAGCGATACTAATTCCTGCCGCTAACAATATTGGCTAACGAGGAGAGGGAAGCCACTCCACGGGGCTCCCAGGGGCGTCCGTTTATAATGTCACCTGTCTAATGAGCTGGTGCTGAGGTGCGACTCCTTACGTACGCTGGTGCTGAGGTGCGACTCCTTACGCACGCTGGTGCTGAGGTGCGACTCCTTACGTACGCTGGTGCTGAGGTGCGACTCCTTACGTACGCTGGTGCTGAGATTCAACACCTTACGGACGCTGGTGCTGAGGTGCGACTCCTTACGTACACTGGTGCTGAGGTGCGACTCCTTACGTACGCTGGTGCTGAGGTGCGACTCCTTACGTAGGCTGGTGCTGAGGTGCGACTCCTTACGTAGGCTGGTGCTGAGGTGCGACTCCTTACGTACGCTGGTGCTGAGG
>LQNS02278174.1:1663026-1680568 GCA_001587735.2 Parhyale hawaiensis
TCCTTACGTACGCTGGTGCTGAGGTGCGACTCCTTACGTACGCTGGTGCTGAGGTGCGACTCCTTACGTACGCTGGTGCTGAGGTGCGACTCCTTACGTACGCTGGTGCTGAGATGCAACACCTTACGTACGCTGGTGCTGAGGTGCGACTCCTTACGTACGCTGGTGCTGAGGTGCGATTTCTTACGTACACTGGTGCTGAGGTGCGACTCCTTACGTACGCTGGTGCTGAGATGCAACACCTTACGTACGCTGGTGCTAAGGTGCGATTTCTTACGTACACTGGTGCTGAAGTACGGTTCCTTTCGTACATTTGTACTGGGTGCTCCACGGAGGGTGGATTTGTCCATTCAGCTGAAAATATTTTAAATAGGCTCAAGTGCAAGCAAAAGATAGCTGCAGAGAGAACAGAGTGGTGTTTCTTTCATGACTCTGTTGTGTGTCCGCATCCGTCTGTTTTGGTTAGTTATTTACAAGCGAATAGCGATGTGGAGAGATTGTCTTTTGATCGGGTGATAGTGTAAAATGCTACAGCGTTCTGTGCGTGTCCAGGGATACTCACATTGGTTTAATAATTTTTAAAGCTAGAAATATTGACTAGGGGCTTGATCGGTTTATGATACACGGATATTCATTACAATGCAATTTTTTTAATACATTTCAAATTACAACTAGAACACTCTGAGAGCGCAGACCTTCGCCAAGCGAGGCAAAGGTTGAAAAATATTCAAATTGGCTCTAAAACGATAGTTTTCTTTGCATAACCTCCAAAATCTAATCATTTGTGCCTTTTGATTGTAATAACAGCTTGTGTAATTTTCTTGAACATCCGTTTATAACTTTTTGAGTTATGCTGCTGACAAACGTTATCATGAACATGAGTCAAACATATAAACAAATGAACCGATCTGCAGTAAAATTCAATCATTTATATCTTTTAATATTATTAACAAACCCTACAAATTTCACAAAGGTCCATTCATTATTTTCTTATTTATTGTGCTAACAAGTATAAAATTAAAAACAGTGACAAAGGAACGAAGGAACAAACAAATCATTACCAAAATTCGGTCATTTACTTCTCGTTATATACCTAATAACTCATGTGACTTTCTTAAAAATCCGTCTATAAAAATCCGTCTATAACTCTTTGAGTCCTGGCATTGAGAAAAATGTGGCAGACAAACAAACAAACGAACGGACTGACGGATCTTCACCAAAAGTTAATCATTTGTTCCTCCTAACATGCCTAACAAATTTCATCCAAGTCGGTTCATATCTTTTTGAGTTGTCTTAATGACAGACAGACAGGCAGACAAACACGACGAAAACATATCCTTCTTGCCGGAGGCAAGTACCAAACAATAATATATCTGCATAGCCGCTAGAGAAAGTTATGAAACTTTTTGGGCAGCAAGTGATAGCTGTACTAGTACAGTTGCGGGACGTAATCTTTATACGTGTTTTTGAGAGCGTTATTAGATATCGGACCTAATAAGTGCGAAGGTATTCTATTAACAAGAGATACAGTTTGAAAAATACTTGACCGTTTCTCTACATCAACGCTCATGTTTAACAGATTGAGAACGGAGCGTCTCTTTTGATAATTTAGTTGGGGAATGAGTGAGCCGTAATATTGTTTAAAGATATGAGAAATGTTAGGTATGCGTGAACAGAAAAATGCAAGCAGTGAACGCACTTCTTGAAGTTTCACCATTTATAAGGGTTAGTACAGATGTATCACTACAATTCATCAACGGTACGGTATGTTATTTCCGCCTTGTCAAATGCGAAGTATTCCCTTTAGAATTTCATTTAGTACCGCTTCTAATTTACGAACGTAACAACGATAATATTTTGAATTAACAAAGAGTGAGCTAATGAATAATGAATTTGTTTTAAGGTATCACGATTGACAAATATAGGTACTGCATATATTATATAGGTGCAATATAGGTGCTGCATATATTATACCATGAACTCTACTGAGCTTTCGTTCAACTTCTTCAATGTGGGCTTTGAAGCTCAGTTTATATTCAAGAATCAAACAAACTCTACTGAGTTTCGCCAACTTCTTCAATGTGGGCTTTGAAGCTCAGTTTATATTCAAGAATCAAACCAAGATATCGTATCTCAGACACCAAGTTCAATTTTTCACCAATAGTACTTGCCTGCCTCGGGCAATGTGAAGGTAGAAGAATCACATGACCTTTTGTTTATTATTCTTTGAAGTGAAGTTACAAGAACTGGATTTCATCGGTCGAAGCTATGAAAGGAGAACAATTTTTGTGCTCAGGCGGACTCGTATAGTATAGCGTATTTTAACCACAAGTGACGCACGAGAATATATTTGTACTGCTTCCGGGCCGTCTCTGAGATGAATTTTGTTGTGTTGGTCACGAACCCGAAAGATGAAAAAATTCCAACACAATTCTTCTTTGACATAACTAACTGCCAGAGGTGCTAGGTTTTGCAACGCAATTAGTTAATTCACTCAATACATGAGCAGGTGTTTGAAAATACGGCGTATTCCAAAGTTTATGGGACACTCGTCCAGTTCCTGGAACTCTTGCTGTCATCATGGCAACATTTGATGCAAAAAGAGAGACCCTGCCAGCAAGTGCCGCAGCTACAGCCAATATCCACAGGCCGATGTGTAATGGAGATGTTGCAAAGACACGAGTGCTGGTCACGACAGGGCTCAAGTCAGGTGTCAGAGGTTTAAGTGCCAGCAAGTGGAATAAATTGTTGTGAGGGTCTTGGCTACAGCGACATCTCTTTGATGCAATTGGCACGGACACGAGTGTAAACAACGGACTTCTGCGGCGGCTGATCAGCGACGCCACCGATGCTGAGGGTTCGGTGGAGCAGCGAGATAGCCACAAGGCCTGCAACCAACTGTATTGAGAAAATGATACATCCTAACACTGGATTATGATTCGGATAAGTCATTAAGCTTTGAAAACAAAGATGCCTTTTCCTAAAATATGTGCGGTGCTCACGTACACGCCAAACGCACTAGCGTACAGTCTTCTGAGAACTGAACAGACATCTCAATAAGTAGGTGTCTGCAATACGGGCCGTATGTTAGTATAGCGCGCCCTCAAAAAAAAACTCTATAGCCTCCCGTCCTCTGCCATCTGACAAGCAAGAATTATGTGTTTGATGTCCAACAGCGTACCACATTTGGGATGAGATGGAGCGCAGAAAAAGACGTCATGCAGGGACTCCCAGAGGGATCGCTTGAGACGGACCTCTCTGCTCCCGCTGCTGCGCCCGATAACTTAAAACCACATGCCAGCATCTTAAGTTGCTTTATGACTTCTGTCGAGTTCTCAGAGGTACCTATGGCTTCTCAAGAGCCATGTTCTTTTGTTGTTGGTGTCACTTTCCTCGATACGATCGAGCCTTATTGAAAATAAGCTGATAAATTATTGCAGTTTTACTGATACATTCCCGTTGACATCTCCTATCGGGATTTTTTATTATTAGATACACTAGAGTAGCCTGCCGTCAAAAATGACGATGAAAATATTTTATTGTATCTGTTTATTTTAGTTTTTTGTATTGTGTCTCTTTATTATCCAAGCTTCTGGACTTGATTCTACACTGCAATCTATAAAGAGAAACGAGCTTAGGATGGATACCTCAGGAATGTACTTCTGTCATCAAAGCAACATTGACGCACAAATTCAAAATGTAACAGATATATATGCCATAGCCTCAACTGTAAACTTTTTGAGATATATTGTACTCAAGCTGCAACTTCGAATTCATTTTCAAGCTTAGACTGCACCGGCCTACCTGATATTAGATTTATTTTCGAACTATATAATAGATGAGGCCGTCAATTCACTAGGGAGAATGGTATAGTATTCACTTTCTGACAGAACAAGAAAGGGAATGAGAGCTATAATTATTCTTCTTAAAACTGAAGACCTGCTGAAACACATGTTAGCAGTCTTGTTGATTCCACTTGATACGTACTGTACTTTCCTTCCACATCAAAGCTTCATTTACTGTGAGTTCACGATGCTCAAATAATGTAGAAGCTCAACGAATAAAATGGGCGAGCCCTTTTTCAGAACGGAAACACAAAGAGAGTCTAAGAAAACTGGGGTTTTCATACAATTAATAGTATTCGCTCTGTAAATTTCTGACTTTGGTGATAAAGCTTTTCAGAAAGGCAAAACAACTCGAATTGAAGTAATTCCAGTGTGTATCAAGGATACGCAGCTGCAATAAATGTTTTGAGTGACGTTTGACTTCGTGCTTAAAAAATGATTTTTTTCCTCGTAATACTGAACGAGAAAGAAAGAGGATTGAGTTAAATCTATATTATAATCCTGCTTGTTCCCTCCGTTAGTTATATAGCTAGTTAGTACGACTGTCACGCTTTTATCAGTACTAGCGGGACCAGTGCATTTCCACGGTCGGGTAGTTATTGTTCTCATTTTTTATAAAGCACCAATCCTAACCTACGCTATTATAACTCACTTTAGTTCAACCTAATGCATCTTCTTAACCTAACCTACCGATAAATAGCGTCTGTTCTTTAATCCTAACGAACTACGTCAAACCTCAAGTGCGCTGCACACAAGGGTCGAAATATGGCACTGTTGCTCCCTATCATTCCCCTTGCGCTGCTGTGGATGCAGCTTCGACTTATCTAATAACATTATCTTCAAAAAAATGAGCCACGACAACAATTCCACTACAGCGATGGCCGCGTCCTCACTTTAGACGTTGTATTTGAATTACTATTGAGTTTCAATTCACAACTATATATACATTTTGCAATCGAAGTGTCTCAATAGATTCAACCGTTATCATGAGCACAGAAACATCTATTCGAAGAACGTGAAGCGCATCGGTCTTCCAACTCGTAGCAAGTCCATCCTTAATACTGTAGGCCCACTATCGTAATAATTGCTAAGCCACTTCACTTTTCGCTTCGGCCGTCATGCTGCCGTGACTACAACTAATAGCGCTTGAAAGTCACGCTAAAACTATGCGTCATTGCAACTGTGTAAACTAACTCAAAAGTAGGACTTACATATTCCCAAAGCTTGGCCATTGCGGCTTATTATAACGGACAAATTGTCAGAAACGACTCAAACTGTAGATATTCTTTTTAGTGGCATAGTAATGTCCAATCAGATACGGATTTGCGTGGCAATGTAACTTTTACGTAGGCGTGCCTGGTTCTAAGTCACTCTGTACAATGTACATGCACAACAGATCTAGAGACTATATTTGGTGGATCTCGCAGATATTTTACCAGCAAAATTTTCGCCCCTGTATATCATGATAGAGATATAAAGACTGTATAAGCATTATAGCAATCTCGCTTTTAGGAGGTACTTTTCTCATTGCTTTTCTTCTATATTTACATGCCTTCGCTATCCTTTGTATCTCATCGTCTGAAGATATCATTATTTAGACTTTCATATTTTTAATGTTTCCATTTTTCAACGGTGTATTTGATGATTTAAATTCTACTGCTGGACCCGTAGCTGCTTTACAGCTGATGTGCGATAGCCTGCCAACATAATACAACACTCAGCCCATTAAAAAAATGATTCATATCATTGAAAGTAGTTTTTCTGTTAGTTTACGCCATTTCTCTACACATTGCACTTGCACTTGAAAAATGCAGTTTAGAATGATGCAGTTGAGAACAGCTTCGTTTGAATCGTATTACGGCTACGATAGGATTTTCCTATATTTGGATCGTTATGCAACCCCAGCAACGTGAACATTACAAGAAATGAAACTTGGTATCATGGTAGGAATGATACGTGCAAAATGAACTTCATATCTTTGTTTCGAAACTGAGTGAAATTTTTTTTCAAGTGCGAGCTGAACTTCCTCCAGCGAAAATCAGAGCTTCTTACAAGTTGAATTTTCCCTTATCTATTATTGAAGAGCGTAACACACGAAGGAACGAACAAACGAAAGAACAAAGCTGTGAATACTATAGATTAGATAGAGGAATATTAGAGCATCTCCGAGTAACCTAGATACGACTTGGGAAGGGATCAATAGGAGAAGGCGCAAAGTTCAAATTTCAGCTGCTACTACTACCCGCAGGTCTTAGGTGGAAGATTCACTGTCTGACTTGGGGCATTTTTCACGCTTCGTTTGCATGATTAAGGTCCAAGGGAAACATAACTGAAGAACAAGTTTCCTGTTCTGTAAAATTTCCATAGATTCCTTCAGTATTAGATAGGGTAAATTAGGATGATAGGGGGCCTGGGATATCCCGGTGGACATTGCCTCTGTTCTGTGGAATTTCCACAGGTTGTAGCTAGCTTAAATTACTCATTTTTGCTCATTTCGATGTTGTGGCCAGCTGGAGCGTTTCCATTGATCACAAGGGAATGAAAACAGTAACCTAAGCACGATCAGCACAGAAGTGTCGCAAATTCTTTGCCGCCAGTTTTGACAGTCAGATAGACCTGTAATCAGATATACATCCTTATGTCTTTAGTGTGCAATTTAACGATTTAATAACAAGAGCACAAGTTAAGGAATTTCCAACACAAACAGTATTCCGCTTATTTTAAGTGTTCTATCAGTTCTGAATAATCTTCAGGAACATGCATTTAAATTAATTTGACCTAAATTGAAGGAAATTACTGTATATCACTGGAGTTTACCACAGAGACACCAAATTCTTTAAATTTCATTATAGGCTGTTATATTAGACTATTATGGCAAAGTTCGGTTATTTCTAACATTAAATAAGTATACAGCACTGGTACTAACATCTCTCTTTATACCCACGGTAGCTGCGGACATTCGCGCTGCACACTTGTGTTGAGGTACCCGGGATCGATCCCCACACCAGGCGCAGCCTTTCTCAAGGCACTCGGTGCGCTGAATCAGCGCATTTACTTGTGCGCATAGCTACCGTGGGGGTACCTGCCCTAGGGTAGGGGGTGGCTGGTCGTTGAACTTTCCGTTTCGGCGTCATAGTTTTTAGCGACCAGTCATCGGCTGCAGCTGCACTTACTCCTCTGGGGCCAGTTGGTCTATGTCTGCCACATGAACCAGTGCGAGTGGATTTCCCAGTGGAGGGTGGAGTCAAAGTTGATTTTACCTTAATCTTTACTGGTGTCTTGCATTAACGTTTTATTCTTCACAATAAATAAGATCTTTTGCATCAATTGCAAAAAAATAAGATATGGCACAACGGCTCTTTTGAGAGTTGAACTCTTACTGGCAATTGTGTGGTCGGGCGAGCACATATTCATCATGCTGCATGCAGGTGCTGTTTGCTAGAAAATTTTACAAATAATCAGCGCACTTGGTCCTGTCAATTTGCTCAAAGGAATACAGGCAAAGTGGGCCACAGCGCGGAGTACATCCAGGAACATATCTACAAGCGCGAGGTATTATCTTTACTATATAACAAAAATACCTCACCTTTAGCGATGTCAACCCTGAAAATTTGTAATGTGAACCTCTTGTATGAGTACTACCAAGAACCAACGTTCTATGTTGCTGAATCTACGGAGAAGGTGTAACTGGAATTACTGTTGTTTTCTCGTGCTCATCTCCGCGCGTAATAAGTCTACTGACGAGGCAAATTAATATACGGAGTAAAAAGCTGTTCATATTAATTAAAGGTGCAAATGGCGCTTCCGTTTAAACCTGGAAGGAGGTCTCAATTTCAAGTCAGTTCTATGAGAGTACTTTTGACTCCCAGTATATCTTCTTTCTTTAGCCAACCAGACTGTTACGCAATGCTCTGTATCCGTGATACCGCAAGTAGCAGCTGCATATCGCTCTCAAATGAACACAGAAGGGCATTTTTTTTATATTTTTATGAGAAAATTAGCCACAGCAATGACGTCACAACTAATTGCTTGCATTAAATCAAATATTCGTATTCGTGATACCCGAGCTATTTAGATATCTCCAACAGCTACAAGAGACATTGATGAAGTCACAACAGCTTAGATGTTGTGCTTCTGTGTATCCTTCTGTCTGTGGCAGCATGGCCATCCGTAGAATTTCCTGCAGTCACTGTGCATCCCGATTGTTTTGCCTTGCAAATGCATATGTTTTAAATTGCAAAACTAAAACCAACGATTAGTTGCCTTACTATCGCTTGTCTTGTTTGTAGAAAAAACTTTACAAACTTGCAGTAGGTTTTGATCTTATGGTGCAGTGAGAAGTAACAAGTCTATTAGAATAGTGATGTGACATTAGCGTCAGAGTGACGTGGCACAGCTTCCCAAGCGCTGCCAAAGGTAGATTTTCCTCAACAAAATTACGTCACGCTTCCGTGATTTGCCGTTTTAATAATTTCACGTTTTTGCTTGAAAATTGAAGTATCGGGGTTAGGTTAGAGTGCTTTTTATTCAAGTGAGTTCACAATACCCCATGAGTAAAAACTATTTTTTAAAAGAAGTCTCTGTTTACGGAGAAAGTTGTTATTTTGTTACATGTAATTTATTAAATGTGAATCTTGTCTACAGCTGCAAAACTACATGCCATCAATTAACTTTTTTTAATCATATCAATGTTTAGGTTGAACAACAGAGGCTATTACGCTTTTCAATATGATTATCGCATTAAGATGAGTCATAATAAATGGGTTTTCTTTCTGTTCTCTTTGTAATACAGTTTTAGTTATAAACAAAGATCAGCTGAACTACTGCAAGCTACTCACCGTGCAGCTGCGAGCCGTCCTGCATAGCGACCGAAACTAACGTTCGGTCAGTCTCAGCCTCAGTTTTGCTTTACACAAAGTGACTGCAGGAGCAGCAGAGCGATCACCAGAGCAGCACTGCCGCCCTGCAACTTTTATTGAACACGGACGGCCGCTCGTTAACACGGCGTGACACGGCACTGCTACATTTGAAATATCATTCACTCTTCGCCGAGCTGGCGACCTTGCCAGGGGTTACTTTTTTCAAGTTAGTTTAGTCTTTTGCTGTAGTTTATGTGATGTGCATAGTCACATTTTAATAGCTAACTAGTTAAGTCGAGAGGCAGAATGAATGCTGGTACAATGGGCAAATAACTTACATAAATGTGACTGAGAGTTAATGTTAAGTTTTCTCTACAATACACGATGTGAAATGCCAATAAAGCTCGTCAGTTGGTAGGAGGGGACGAATTAAGCTGTGCCTATTAGCTGTTGCTAGCACGAAACTTCAAATAGAAACGTTGGTTCACCAGCGTTGATTGTGTAACAGATGGTGTTAATCGCAAGCCATTACGCTTGAAAAAGATGAAACTCTATTTGAGGAGCGGCATATAGTTTTGGGCCGTCACGAGGGTATTTGAATTTGCTTTATCGCCTGATACTAATGCCAGAGTAGTGAAACCAACACCTACGATTGAATCTCTCCGTTATTTAGAGCTTAGGAGCTTGGCTTAACTAGCTCGCACCTTGTCACTCGACAGTGCCTTGAATCTTGCCAGATTTATACCTTCAGCGGCAAGAAGAAAAGTTTGGTAACTTATGAGCAGCGTAAGTTTCAGCAACGACTTAAAAAGCTGCTCAGTACATATTACATCTTGAATTCATGCAGCGATTTATTTACTGCTATGGCTGACAGCGAAGCAGGATGCAAAAGATATGAACAGTGTAGGCCTGAATGAGCACACATCAACGCAAACGTTCATTTATTTCAGCTTTGATGCTCATTATAGTACTGACTGGAGAGATGACGCTAACAATGGTACAAACACTAGTTCTCAGCTTGATACATGCCGAATACTGGCACGCTTAAATTAGCAAGCGAAACTGAAGAGATCTGGTTACGCACACTCCCAAAATTATCATTTCTGCGAAAATTAGAGTACTTCATTTATCTTGCGCGTCTCTCCGATAATGTTCGTGCGAACAATCTGTTTCATCCCATTGTGAGAGGCTATAGCGAATTGTATCTGGTCAATGTTCTACGGCACAAAACAAAGAAACTTTTCTTCTCGTTAGGACATCGTTTGAAACATGAAGAAAAGCAACTGCTGCGTACTGTCATCGGTATCGTAAAGTACACATATGTCAGCTGTTCATGGGAGGTACGTATGACAAATCTTCAAGAGAAGATGGACAAAAAAGAAGAAGAAAGAAAAAAAAAGAAACCGCTGACATGTTGCAATATGTTAGCTTTCTTGTTCTCTAGTAGATTTAAGGTACACAAAATTTCTGCAACATCGGGGAAATAAAACAAAATATACGGTAAATAAATGTATTTCTTTCATTCTCGATACACGACTGTACACATGATGCCAAACACATATAATTTTATGCACATGTGGCTCCTTCGTTAGGGCCAACAAAAAGAAAACATCTAAAAGCAACGATAACAGCAACACATAACTTGATGAGCAAATAAGGATGGGCTCCTGAGGAGTGACCACACATTGCCACGCTCCTGGTAATCAAGAGGAGGTAAACAAATACGACAGTTGCAAAATGGGGTTCATGACGTCATAGGGTTTAGGTGTCTTGGACTAACTCAGTGCGATCGATGTAACCTAATTTCGCCAGCAATGTCTTGCAAGGAATTCAACCTGAACATTTGCATTACCACTTGAGATTAAGATTCTAACATTAATTGGAAGCAGATTAAGCTCGGGACGACAGAATTTCGATCTAAAGTGGCATGTCAAAAGCACAAGCTTGAAGTTCCAGACAAATAAACCTAATGAGTTTAGGTTATATCGGCTACAGAGTGCGAATGAAAGACACCCTATGTCTTGTGGATGACGTCTTGAAATCGTGTAAGTGCCACGCTGATGCCACATGGGAGGCAAATGCCAAAGTTATGATATGACACAGCTCTGTAGAACTGAATTTCCTGTAGCAGTGGGTGCCGCAGCATTGATGGCAAGGCTTACATGGTTATGCTCTTGCAAATGTTTGACACAACACAATATATGCTACTATGGATATTTGGTATAGCACAAGCTGTGCTATAACAAAGGATCGGTGCAAAACATGCTGTGTTGTTGCACAGGTGTGACACAACACAAGATGTGTTATTTGAAAATTTAACACAACAAATGATACGTTATTGTAAGTATTTGATAAAACACAAAAGTTGCGCTATAACAAAGTTCTCACACAACCCAAAGCTAAACAGTAAAAGCAAAACACTTTTAAAAACGCTTCTAAACAGGTAAAAAATCGGTAAATTTTGGTACAAAAATAAGAAAAACAAACAATTTTCTAATGGGCCATTTAAATTCAAAGCCTCTAAACACAGTTTACATGAAAAATTTTATAAATTATGATTATTTAGATAACTTTTCTGATAAGAAGCAAAGAAATAAGAAGCTTGAGAGTCAATTACGTATAGCACCGAAATACGAGCAAATGGAGAACAAATCACAATAAGCCTACGGCTTGCTACGCACAGCTGAAGCTCTCAGGAGTGCATGGCTTCGCCGGTAGAACAGTCCTAAGAGCAGCAGAAATAATTTTTTTTTAAATTTATCATTCCATGCAACGACGAATTATCTAAGATAAAGTCAGTGCGATACAAGGTTTCACTTGCAGCAGAAATTGTCAAAAATCTAATGGTCTAGATATGGTAAATGTCTTCAGAGCTAACGCATCACGATGACCGGTAGTAAAGAGCAGACTGTTTCTAGCACAGAACACACTTTCTCGACATGGCCTAAAATACGCAAGTGTGATGTATGCTACCAAGAAAAGGAGGTTTTCATGTTTTCGCGATAACACTTGCAGGCACAGCTATCGAGAAGTTTGGTGGAACTGTGCAATTTCAAGGTAAAATTTTACAATTGATCAACACAGCAGCAAGTTATCAAAGCAGTTTAATAATAAATTAATGGGATACAAGTGATCGATAAAATTCACGGATATATAAGCAGAAGGTCGGCGACATTGTATTTGGTCTCTGTTTTATAATAATGATAACATAATGATATTATATGTAGATACTACAAGTGTAGTTTCACGGTCAGTAACATGCACCGAAAGGTTAGCGATTACTATGCATCACTGCCAAACTATTCACTTGCGCGTTTAGAACCGAAGCCCGGAAAACCTTTTCAGTATTATTGCATACATGAAAGATAAAGTGTCTAATTTCACTTTAGCAAATTTATTCATGAGAGAAAATATTAAAATTTTTCTCATTTGATTAGTCTAAGAGAAGTACAGGAAGATATGACTCAAAACAGCAAACTTATAACGAATGAGAGAACAGGTTATAGGCCTAACATTTTAACGACTGAGAGAACAGGTTATAGGCCTAATAACCATTTGAGGCGCCGCAGTGACGTTAGCTGCAGCTCAGGAGGTGCCGAACAAAAAGGTAGATAATACAGAACGTCTAACGCCATGCTGTATTAAAAAAGCTCAAAGGTTCTTATGTATATTATCATACAGTTACACCTATGGTATACATCAGTATTTTTCCTATTCTATAGTGCCTACTCTCTAAATTTTGGAAATAGTGGATAAAATAGACCTAACAGTCCTAGCAGACCTTATAGACCTAGTAGATCTAGTAGATTCAGTAGACCTAATAGATCTAAAGGGCATTGTAGATCTGATAGACCTAATTGATCTAAAGATTTAATAGATCTAATAGACCGAACAGAGCTAGTAGATCTACTAGATCAAATAGATCTAATCTTTGGTTATTGATATGACTGGAGAAGGACTTGTAATTAGAGCAACTTTTTGCTCACACAGCAAATATATAAACATTTTTCTGAAGCTATTTGGTCGAAACGCACATAAAAAATTTGGTAGCGGTAATATTGTGGTATTTTACACTATATTTTCATAGGATAGATTTAAAACAGTTCAAGCACTGATGAACATTGCTGCTTGCAGAGTAAATAGAATATAAGAAATTCTACATACAGTTGCAGAACTCCGTATTTTATGGAAGTGTGCAATACATATCATTTAAAAGAAGAAGGCTAGGAAGAATGTGACAAATATCGCTGAGAAAACTGAGATAATTCTGCAAGACGATCGCAGTAGTAAATTTATCAAAAATAATAATAAAAAACACGCATTAAGGAGCTGTAAACAACAAAACACATTGGCTGAGGCTTTTGATCGGGGAAACGAGTGAGTTTGCTTGGTGGAAAAGCCTTGAGTGGATGTTCTGTTTACATCGGCCTAAGCTTGCAACCAAGTGGCGAGGAAGAGCAACAGTCAGGTATGGTTGGTGCGCAGCAACCGATGAGTGCAGAAACAAATACTGTCATCTTTGCACAGCATATAGCAGCATTGAGAACTGTGTCGATTACCGGGTCATCCTAAATCATGAACGTCTTCCCACCCACCGATAGAAAAACTCGCTGTAGCGGTGGTACACGACGGTTGTCAGAGCACGGCAGAGCGTGCTGGTTTGGGGAGAGCACGTGTCTCGGCGAAGCTCGTGGTAATACATGTCTAACTTATTCGCTCTAATCGTGCACGTTCACACAAATAAACTAACACCAACATCAGATGATGCTGCACTGAATGTTCCCAAGACCCATGCAGACAGCAGGACAAGTGTAATAGGAATAACAAAAGTCAAGCATCAAATGTCCAGAAATCACTAGCGGATGGAGGACATGGGCTCTTAAAAGAAGCAAAACAGAAAAATGTGATGAATTAGATGTAACGATAAATAGTTGCGGAAAAAAGCTAGTACTGTCGTTAAACTATCAATTAAAAAAAGTTCTTTTATGATTGTAATAATCTTAATTTATTAAAGCAATGCTAGAGCTCTCAGCATTTCCGCCCCAGGAGTTATAGGCTTACAAATTGACAGTAACATGAGCAAAAGCGTAACCGTCTGCATGTGAAGAAATGTACAGTATATTTCAGCACCGGAAGCAGTCCGGCAGCACACTTGGCAGAGCGGCGGTTATGACAGTTTGATCGCTCGTTGTATACTGTCGTACTTTCCGTGAGTGCCTCACGTGAGCAAAAGGTTCGCTTACAGCCACAAAAAACTATAATTTTCTGGAAACAAATTCCTTACTTTCCTCACAGTTATATGGTAATAATTCGGAGGGGAAACTATGACAAGAGGCAAACTCTTGCGGTGCCATTGCTGGCCTGCTCTGCACAGTTACTGTGGAGTGACTGGTAAAACTGTGAAGCAGCAGTAACTGTGTGGCTTGTTAAGTTGGCTGCGTAGTTGAAAGGTTGACAGCGTGGCCGGTTGAACCGTAATGCAGTTAACTGCACGGTTGACTTAGCCGGTCAGACCGATCATACAGTTGATTGCGTGGCTGACTGGGCTGGTCAGACTGATCATACAGTTGACTGTGCTGCTGACGGAGCTGGTCAGACCGATCATACAGTTGACTGTGCTGCTGACGGAGCTGGTCAGACCGATCATACAGTTGACTGCGCGGCTGACTGAGCCAATAGTGCAGCTTTTGACTGCGCTGACAGGAGCCCCCTCACGGCGGCGAGAGCAGGCGAGGGTGGAGAGCTGTGGCTGGCAGCAGCTGTATGACTGTTTCATCATGCGTATGCCCTTTAGTCTTTTACATAAATACTACTATGTATACAATTATATATATATGTTCTCCCATAGCAGGATAAATTTCGAAATATTAATATTATTTCAGAAGTTGATTGTCTTTTAGAAGCTATTCAAAACACGTAACTTAACTGCATCTAAATAAGAGATGAGCGATTTAGAGTGCACAGTAACGATGAATTACGAGTTTCTGGTAGTAGGTTACTTTGGGGTAGGGGAGACAGGCCCCTAATCTGCCACGCCTGACAGACCGATGGCTTATGAGGACATGAGCGTTCAGCCATCGCACCTCTGGCCCCTGTGGGACAGCTGCAGCATCTGTAATACTCGGCGATAATGCGGCGCATTGCGTCATGTGCCACAGCGTCCTGTGGCGGCACTCAGATGCGGCATGGTCGTGACGAACCCTTCAATGACTGATGCTTGACCCACCGGTGGGCTTACTGAGGCAATCAGTGACTGGCAAGTAGCCCACCGTTGTACTGTACCACACAGTCAGATGTTAGTAACATGTTTACTTGTGCACCATCACCACCAGCAATACCATCACCACCACCAACACCGGCCAGGTGGGACTTATGAGTCGTACCTGCATAGACTGCAATTTTCTTCACGCTCGTGCAGGACACAGTAGCCACAGTTAATAATTTGTCCCTACTTCAGTATAATACACAATGTGTAGGTTGATATGAGCGGCAGAGGTTGACACTGCAGTGGCATATGCTATGTACACACGAAATGAAAGTCTAAACACGGTAGAAATTCGGTAAGTTGTGACAGCCATTAGCTGGCCGTCAGTCATATTCTAATATAGTATCTGTTGTCGCTACACTTACACGCTGCTGTGTACGTGTTGTCGCTACACTTACACGCTGCTGTGTACGTGTTGTCGCTACACTTACACGCTGTTGTGTACGTGTTGTCGCTACACTTACACGCTGCTGTGTACGTGTTGTCGCTACACTTACACGCTGCTGTGTACGTGTTGTCGCTACACTTACACGCTGCTGTGTACGTGTTGTCGCTACACTTACACGCTGCTGTGTACGAGGAGAACAGCCAACGGTGGAGACTGGACTGCCTGCATCCACTCGCCCACTTGAGCGAGATATGCTTGTCTTATTAGCATTAACTTCTTCGAAATTGAGGTTGAATTTTCAAATAAGTTAAAGCTTATCGGTTTAGATTATCTCCTTCATAGTGAGCGAGTAAAAGTCGCCTCTTGTGTGCTGAGAATGCGGTACGGTGCCGGAAGCCGTCGTATTGATGTTTTGCACATCAGTTTCAGACAAAACGTCTTTAAATAAATAAACATATGACTAATATTAACTGAAGAAATATCAGTATTCACTAATGTTTCGTCACAAGATCATTGCGGCCTGTTTAGATATTCTATTCTTTAACATTTGCACCATCTTTTGCTAAAATGTTGAATTGAAAAGGAAATATTTTGACGTTTTTTATCTTCACTGAACTTGATAACCTCAGACGACGCCAGAGCAAATTTTGGGCTCAATATTGCGGCGCTCAAATAACAAGGAGCAATGACCGATATGGTAAAATGCCAATGCATTAATTCCTTCATCAAGAACAGCAAGTTAAAATGTATATTATAGTCACCCATATACTAGAGGCGCCAGCGACTAGGGCGAGCGAGAGGCAACGGCATCACAGCACCTCAGCCACCTGAGGGTAACTGGCCGTATAGGCTCTCCAGTTCACCACGTGTTTGGCTCGCATTCAACTTAATAAAGGGCGTTGTACATAGTCTATGATACTGAGACAAGCTGAGATCTCTCGAAACAATAATAATAATTATAATAATTATAATAACAATAACATTGATAAGATTATTTTCACTTTGCACAGATCTGAATGCAATTATTCATTCACTTATAAAAACTGACTTTTAATTTGTATACAGAGTGGTACTGCAGCGTACGCACCAAATGAGGAACTGCATCGAGGGCCCCTGGGAATATGGCCACTGATCTTGGAGCAAATGCGCCGAGCTACACTTTCTTATTCAAGCAAAAATTTCACAAGCAAGGTAACGCCAAGACCGAACAAAATTAATTCAATTTATAAATAAATTTAAATAGCCACTTGAGAGAGAGAAGATAATATTTCAACTCACACCAATAAGCTTTTTTTGTCCACCGACGGGAAAAGCCTGCAGCAGCGGTGCACGTGAGCACAACATGACGGTAATGGCCGCCGATACGCGGGAAAGAATGCTTTTTAGTTGGATAATAATTTTCTCCGCGCATGTACTAGCTAAATGTAAGCAGTTGTATGGCTACCAAGTAATCAATATTTCCCTTGTTAGATTTCGAAAGTTCCGCGCATTGTAACTCTGCTTGGAGGTGAAAACCTCACCCGCACAAAGCAAGGACTACAATAATGAACCATCCAGGGACCAATAATTTCCCTAACTGGAAACAGGGCTCGATGATTTTCCTTCATTTGCATGGTTGCCGCACGCCGTAAACTAGACCGACATTAGGGCAGATGTACACATCACTAGGGATGAAGACCAGCCGTGGCACCTAAGCTTCTAGCGTAGATAGAATAAGGACTATAATATGCTGAGAGGGGGTGGGGGGCGAGGCCTGACAGAGAGGCTACTGACAGTGCTGACGCTGGGGGCAGGTGAGCTGACGGGGGGAGGTGGGTGAGGGAGGGTTTGGCTGCGTACGGGTGGTACCTGGCTGACGCTGACAGGGGTGATAAGGGTGGAGTTGGGTAGCCACGGGGTAAGTGGCCCGCCAGTAGAGGGTGAGGTGGGTGCAGAGCGTGGTGTAGAGAAGCGAGGGTGGCTGCAGAGGCATCCGCTGCAGAGGAGGTGTGGGTTCTCAAGTGCTGCAGAAGTTCTTCTGAAGAACCGAACCTCTTACCGCAGTAGCTATCTCCCGATATCCAATTACAGACGTTCTGCTGTGACACCGAGCTGCCCCCCAGCAGACTTTGGGGACTGTACAGACTGCTTCTGTTGAGGAGAACAGATAACGGTTACACCTGAGTCAACAGAGAGCGCAGCCTGC
>LQNS02278174.1:1680578-1707466 GCA_001587735.2 Parhyale hawaiensis
CCCGATATCCAATTACAGACGTTCTGCTGTGACACCGAGCTGCCCCCCAGCAGACTTTGGGGACTGTACAGACTGCTTCTGTTGAGGAGAACAGATAACGGTTACACCTGAGTCAACAGAGAGCGCAGCCTGCGGCTACTGCATCTTCCCAAAACAGATTTCTTCAGAAGGTACAATCACAGACAAGGAAAAAAATACAATTAAAGAGATCAAATTACTTCGTTTGTAAAATTGAGCAGTTGCGTATGGCCGAGCGTGAACATAGCACTCCGTTAGTGCTAGGAGAGCAGTAGCCGCCTGAGATCGTTTTATCTGCTGCTTGGCTCCTCAGTCAATATCCTTACAGTACAACCGAGTGCGAACAAGCAGAAGTGTTTGGGATATAGAATTACAGCCAGTCAAATAAACACAGTATCGTCATTTTACAGACGAGCATGTAATAGCCTGATGAGAGGTCCATGAAGAGTACAGTCCAGTCATCAAAATAACGAACAACTGGAACACTGTAGGGAAGGTCAGGCAACAGACAGTTTCGCTTACTACTGACATTTGTCGTTAATTCATCGACTTTGACTAAAATAATTTAATCCACTTAACTGAATCCTGAACGGTCGATTTCCAGCTTTGAAACACCAGGTCCATTGCAAACCGACTGCACTTAAAACACAATACTGCAGCCCAGGTTTAAGTTTGAGGTACTTTGAAGCACAATTAGTGTACAGCAATTATCATGAGACACTTAATCCAAAGTTGTGAACTGAACGCTCAGGACTGAAACTCGGCACAACCAGATTCTCAAGACATTATATTTTTTATCGACAGAAGATTGTAAACAGATCCCGGCCTGACAGTGGCGGGCTAGCTAGAGGAATGAGGCAAAATCTATAACAAAAGGAAAGTCATAGCTGGAGTTGTGGCTGGTATGTATCGTTTCATTGAACTCGTTACCGGAACGTGATCATTCATGATTGCTTCCATCATGCTAGTTCCACGAGGCACCCTGTAAATGGTTAAACCATTAGCGTGAGAAGAACTCTATGGGTAGAGTGAAAAACTTGGAGATGTCAGTTAATGAAGCAATGTAACAACAGTAGCTGGATCGCAGTGACCAAAGTGTAACTTTATGTGACGTCACAGCGACTGGTTAGCCACACCAACGATTACAGCGAAGGTTAATCTTGTCTCAGGGCACCATGGCTCTTGATAAAGAAGACCGAAATAAATTACTGTTAAGTCACCATTCACTTTATACTGAATAGAAGTAAATATAGAGCAATAAGCAAGTAAATCAATACAAAGAAAAACAACGCAATTGATACCATGGCTAAACTTAATAAAAAATTACTTGTTGGCTTCATTTTATAATAAAAAGGGAATTTTCAAAAAGTCGCTTTACAGTTTGATAAAGAGTTTTCACAGAATTCCTTGTGTTTTCGGCGCGAAGCGGGCGTGATGCCTGCGGCGCTAGTAACCCAACCCACTATTATAATAATAATCCACAGAATTGTATGTAAAAAGAGAATTTATAGTCACCAGGCATATCGATTCAGAATCCAGCATGGCTTATTCATGTGCGCGTGAGGGCATAAAAGCTTGACATTATAATGTCAGCTAACTGTTGAATCGAGTTCTGATGTTTATATTCATAGACTGATATCAGCAAGCATAATAAGATTTACGATATATGAATGCACAACACAGGCTGTGTGTGATGACAGAACAGCGCTGTATGTACGGTTGTCATTCAACATGATGCACAAGCGGCCGCTGACAGTGAAAGGAAGGTCGGAATAGCAAGGCACGAAGAATTTCCGATGTACATTATGGAAGACCTGACGTCACCACTATGGTAAAAATACTGTTATGAGCTAAGACTTTTTCAGTTCATTTTTCGATAGTCCACTCAATATTTGCTTGCATTCAAGTGTATTCAAATCATACGACTAATCAAACAGACTGAACACTTGCAGTTATGAGTATTCTTGCAACTCAAGACAGACTCAGGTAAATTTTCAGTAAATGGTAGCGTAATGGTAACGAAAATAGATTAGGTTAGATAGCTGGCTGTAGACGGACCAACAGACCCATTCCCGGAGGGCAGCCGAGACTCGCGCTCTGGCCCTCTATGAGCTATTGCCATTAGGTCAAAATCGATACCAGTAGCACTTATAGAACGTCAAGGCTTCTTATGCAAAATTAATGACTGACTGCAATAAAACCCGAACGAGCTACTACGCTGGCTTCAGCCCCATAGCAGAAAGTGCCAATATTAACCCTGACAGGTTGTGCTGCCTTGGGGATAAAAAAAAAACTAGAAGCAACACAGCACAGTGTGGTTTAAATAGGTGTAAAGTAGTTCAGAAGCTTGCTACAGAAAGCAATAACGTCAAGTATATGAAATACAACAGCAGCAGTGGAAGCAAGTTCAAGTATAGGTTACATGAAAGATAACCATAGTATATAGGGAACAGTTATCAAAGGGTAGCGGTAGAGAGAGAGACTGATGGGATAAGGTTTATTTAATAAACAAAATGGAAATTAGCGCAATGAACAATGACGTTGAGAAGATTAGATATGACTTGGGGAGCAGCGCAACGCAGTCACTGAACTAGTGTGCTGTAGCGGCACGGACACGCAGGCTCTGTGCACAGCAGCTACAGCGCGCTTTCGTTATAGCTGCACACGGCGCTACATACAATATTTGAAAAGGAAACTATAACACAAGTAGTTTCGGAGCTAGCAATGAAATTATAATAACGAAAGTAATAAAATTGAACGCAAAAACAAAAAGCTAATAAAAAACGAAGGTATTACGAATGCTGTGCCTGATTCAGACATTTATTTAGTGAAGCTCAGGATATGAACAGTACTGGGCTGGGGCTTTCCGTAACTCACCAGCATAACCCAAAAAGGTAAGGTTAACACGAACTGTATTTGTAGATTTACATATTACTCTCTCTGATGAATGTTTCGAAAATTACTGAAGCTCTCAGCAAGGAGGAAATGTACCTTGACTAGAGAAAATGCATAGATAGGAATAGCGAGAACACTGTTACGTTCATAGTAGGTAGGTATGTTTGAAATGCTTACAGGAAACGCGAACAAGGAAACAAAAGAAAAAGCCGATAGTTAACTAAGAGATGAAAAATATTTATGACGCGGTAAAGTTGTGGAATGCAAGAGGAAGGAGAGAAAGTGCGCAAGCTTCCATTGGCTGATCAGAGAAGCGTGTCTGGCGGCAGTGAGATGCAGGCAGTCTCCCATTAATTCGCATGATAACGGCCGTCCTAAAACACGTTAACGTCGCCCAACTCGTCGCTAAAGTTCAATGCTGGTCTCTAAAACAACAGAGCTGCTGCCTAACGAGCGCTACAGTCCGTTTGGTGGACTGCTGATGAGATAAATTAAGTCTCGACCAATGACAGCCGTTCGCCGGGCTATCTCAGGACACCTTTGTTTCTGGTGCGCTGCGTAAAAGAGCGAGTCCGTTGCAGCTAAACAGGACAGTGTTTCCTGCTACACTCTGCCACCACACCTGTCTCTGTCCTGCTACATTCTGCCACCACACCTGTCTCTGTCTTGCTACACTCTGCCACCACACCTGTCTCTGTCCTGCTACACTCTGCCACCACACCTGTCTCTGTCCTGCTACACTCTGCCACCACACCTGTCTCTGTCCTGCTACACTCTGCCACCACACCTGTCTCTGTCCTGCCCCACTCTGCCACCACACCTGTCTCTGTCCTGCTACACTCTGCCACCACACCTGTCTCTGTTCTGGCCGTACTCTGCCACGACATCTGTCTTTTTCTCCGTCTATCATCGACTGACTCGCCAAACGATCAGTGATTCGTCTGAACCCTGCAGAAGTTCCTTCCTTCTCTGCTTGTCTAAGTTTTCCGGCTCGTAGTTAATGATAAGTTCTCACTAGGTTTTCGCTTTCTCAAACCTATTTAAACTCCCTATATGCGAATATACCAAGTTGCTAGCAGCGTCCGAATAACCCCAACTTTGTCCTCATATAGGCCCATTTTGTGTCATTTTTCATAGCTTCACGCGCTCTGAAGTCATCCATTGCCATAGCCAGTTCAACTAACTCGATGAGGACCGGAACCCGAGTGCCAGCTCCTGTTTCTCAATGGGCCTTTTGATTCGTCTACTGCCAGCTACCTAATCCATTCCAAGTTAAGCAAACAACATTCTTCACACAGTACTAACCTTTCCATTTTCTCAATGTTATAACTAATTTATATAAGTTTAGCTTTAGCCTATCGGACGGATCGGCTCCCGACATCTACACGAGAAGAGCTCGCACCACCAGTCGCCATCCAACTTAATTTATCATCAATACTAACAGGTAACTGTAAAGGTGCTCTTCACGCGTCAGTTTGCTCTCTTGCCACCGCTCCCTAATCTAAATAACGACACGCTTCAGTGCGCAGCATCTCCCTCACCAAAGATTTGCATGTTAATGGAAGAATTTTTCCTTAACTGCTTCATCCATCAGGAGCTTTATCGAACAGACAAGCAGTTATGGCTAGCTTTGGAAGACACTTAGAGCTGTCAGCGCACAGCAGCGTGTACAGACTCTTGACATAGTGATCAGACCCAGCGCTGCGTTCTTAGGAAGCTGCGCCAGCAGATGGATCATCAAACGCGTCCCCAATAAACAAACCTGATAACGATGCATCTTGTTATTTATCATGTTCCCTAATAGATAGTCATCTTTTGGAAACAACCATATTCGCATTGATTTTAGCGGTGGCATCTGTCGCTGGTGCTTGAAGACATTTGCAGTGCGTCATTTCATTGGTGGTGCAAATCACACAGCGCTTGTATTGTTCCAGCAGAACAGAGCCAAACTTAGAACAGTGCCATTGCTGAAGTGAAGTTCTATGTATAGCGCTTATTTGGTGCATGGCTAGAGCCTACGGCGTGGTATCATGGCGATGCAACTAAACTAGGGCACGTAAAGCTGTTCGAAAAGAACGGAAGTAAATAACACCTAACCCTGAGTCACCAGTGTTGCACAGCTGCTGCGCTCTGCACTGCACAGCAGATGAGATAAGAGGTCTCAACTTTACAGGCGCAGGTAAATAAAAGAAGCTAGAGCATTGGCTGAAAAGTTCAAACGTTGATAAAGATCTATGATGACACTTGTGATCGTGATCAGATAACTTCTGCACAGAGGAAGTTTCCGGAGTGTGCAGCACCACAGAGAGAGCTGCGTGGATCAGAAGAAGAGCTGTATTGACTTACAAGTTATATAATATTCGATAATTGAATACTGGCGAGCCTATGAACTTTTCAGCCAACCTTCTCACGCTGCGTGTTCAAAAAGAACTTACAGTGCAGACGCTGGTAGGGAGTGCAGAACATTAGGGAGTGTGGCAGATAAATTCTTGGAATATGCGGTGATTTGGGAACATTGGGAGCAGCCTGGAGGACACGACCCATTGACGACCTGGGCGGCATGGGTGTTGACCTGGCACCCAGCGCAGTACGGGTCACGACATACAGGTATGACGGCCTCATTACCGGCCGTGGTCTTCACCCGCGTCCAGGTGATGTACGGGTTACTGAGGGCTGTGGTGAAGCTGCTACTGCTGCTGTGGGTGGCTGAGGGGGATGTGCTAGAGGGAGTCGACACCTGAGGATGGCAGAGAAGAAAACCTATTAGAAAATTGCCCCTAATTTCAATAACACAAACAACAAAAGGCAAGGACTTGAAATGCCGCACACGCCCCATCAACAAAAATTGAAGACTCGAATATTTTTTGGATAAAATATAATGGCGGCAACCTTCCCAGCATTTAATTTTCTTCCAGAGCATACGAAGCACGAGCGACAAGTGCAAGTAACACGAATATTCCTTTAACGTATAGCACGACACTCGTGCATAATCGCGCACGTGTGGAGTGTGGCTAGTGATCAAAAGTGTAAGAATCATCTGGTCTGATCCAAACGAATGCCATGGAGGCCAAAAATGGACATCCAGTTGCTGAATCCTCGGCACCTCCTGACCACTGGCCACTCGCTGCCACTGAAGTGGGGCAGCTGCAGTCGCTGCTGTACTGGTCTACGCCTGGATATTTAGTACTGTCAAGCCAGAATATTAAATCACTTCCATTTGATGATATTTGACGGTTCTGTACCATGAAATTTATTGATCCGATATCGGAATGCAGTATAGCGTAATTCTTTGCTGAACTAACTGATGGCCACCGACATACGTGCTATACTGCAATGTCTGCAGCCTTTCTCAAGTCATACAAGAATTTCAACGAATATCTTGGTATAGATCCGAGCAACATCCTCACTTTAGTAGCCAAGAGGTGCCGTTGCTGCTACTGTCGATACCGGCAGTACACAATCCAGACGCAGTGCTGGGGTCTACCCGGACAGCAAGAGGTCTGCACCACGACAGTGAGAGTTAAAATCAACCATGGCAGCGACCTGTGTTAACTCTAAGCCGCATCGATCTGTGGCAGCCAGAGGAGGAATTTTTTCCATTCACGCTTCGCGATCTAGATAACATAACAAAATCCTGAGTTGCCACAGAAGCTAAAATAGTATATCAGCCTCAGGGGCGGCTTTAAATTCTTTTAGGGTTAGCTCATAGGGAAGTTCCAACATGGAATTTCAATTCGCAATTTCAGATCGAGTTTCAGGAGACAATTGCAGCTGAGTAAGAGACAGTTTCAGGTCTAACCCTTCAGTTGGAGGCCGTGTCAAGCGTATTTGGGTTACGATTACCTCCTGATATTGGATTAACAATGGTAACTCAGCCGCCCATGTTGGACGTTCTCCAGAAGTTGAAGCCAAGCGGATTAGATTATTTCAAATGTACTGTGAGAGTTGAAGGTACGCCAACAGTGCGGCGTATCGACACCAAATAGAGCAGCCAATTGTTGCAGTTGTATTGCTGCCAGTACTGCTCCCCTAATAGCTGCGTTCCGTTATACTGTGCTCCAAATACTATACTTTAAATACCGCTCTCGATATTATTGCCAGGAGTAAATACAACAAGCTATATGACAATATCAACCAACGCGTATATTGGGGTGAAATACGAGAAATGCAAGAAGCAAACTCTGCAATAACTGTAATGTATTCACAAATGCAAAGGAACGGGGAAAAGGCTACAGGAAGCAACCCATCACTCGTCTGAGACTCGCTTCGCAAAAGATCGATGAGTAAATGGCACAAAATGAGTTGCTTGGGCGCGTTTAAGGGCAAATTAATCAGCCGTGCTCATATTTCTTTGTCCAGCAGATAAAGAAACGAACTGATTCAATAAATCGAGGCTCATGTGTCAAAAGAAGCTGGGCTGCAATTTGGCTCACACTTCAAAATAGAAATATGGCCCAGGCTGACGGACAGTCGCTGTACGGGAGACCCAATGGCAGGGTGAGGTTTGACACGACCCATCTATCAGCGGTGAGTAACTAACGGCATGCGATTACTCACTCGATTCAAGGCCCTGTCAAAAATTAAATGAACTGCAGTGCACGGTGAATGGCTACACGCAGGCATGGAATTGAAAAATTCTATTTAATGTTACACATTTTTATAAACACGATCAACTGAGCTGTTGGACTCTATAATTTGTGAACAATCATTTGAGGTAACATCGTTGAATATAGAAGAAAGTATACTGACTTCATAATATTATAGACACCGTTTAAATATTCTTACTATAATTTTCTTAGTCTTTGCTAGAACAATCCATTTTTCAAAATGGATTTGAGTTTTTTAAGACCTGCAGTCGACGGAAAACAGGCATTTCTACAGTATAACTACCCACCCCAAGCGAGCAAAGTCTGCTTACGTCTGACACAACAACTTCTCCGTAGCTGCCACCAAACATCATCAATGATAGAAAGCTAGTCTTTAGCATTCATTCTTATTGATGCCGCAACATTCCTCCCATTCTTCATCGATCAGATAATGGGAAAGCATAATTCTCGCGAACCGAGCAGCCGAGTGAGTTACTTCAGGCA
The DNA here is from genome assembly GCA_001587735.2 of Parhyale hawaiensis. Lineage (NCBI taxonomy): Eukaryota > Metazoa > Arthropoda > Malacostraca > Amphipoda > Hyalidae > Parhyale > Parhyale hawaiensis. The sequence goes on from LQNS02278174.1 coordinate 1,688,582, forward strand.
CCAGAGCTCTTCTTTTTTTTTGCAGTTCTACAGCATCTGTACGTGCAATAACTCCGAGGTTTGTAATTTAGCGCAATACTTTTTGCATTATTGTGTATAAAGCAGCTGGTTTCCTCTTGACTACGAGCAGGTCTGGTTTTGTCGAATTCCCTCAGTAATTGGGTGTCTTGTGAGTGCGGGTACACGGTAGCCTAACATCGTAAAATTCAAACAAGAATCTTATCAAAATTACGTTACTCCTGTAATTAGCCCCGCAACTATTTAATATTTTTTGAAACAGCTCGCAAGTACACAGATGCAGACACGGTTGCTGCAAATGTTCTGCCACACAAGAATACAGAGTCTCTCTACAGCGCAGAACAACACAGAAGTTCTCATCAAACACAGATCTTGTCAAAGAACATGTCCATTGGCGCGGGAAACACTGTTGAGCCACAGCCCTGAGCTTTACAAAATAGGACTATTGCAATAGCAGTAATATACCCCTAGTAACCACACTCTCAGATGGGTCACTTATCATATGTATCAAAATGAGCACAAAGTTTCACCTCTGATAGACACAACACACAACAATTCAGGTGTAGCTGGCAAAACCCTATATCCAGGCAAGCTCAGCGACTGTGCAGTGGGCAAGTGACTATTAAAAACAACGATTTCAATAGAAACTTAAACCCTGGCCAGTTACAGTCCCAGCTTCCTCAATCGGTTGGCGAGAGGCAGAAAAACTATCAGTGCACCTGTAGAGGCTGCGCTGCTTAGGTGGCCGAACATTTCTCCCGGCGCCCCATACATCAACTGCAGCATAACGTCTGTGATCTACCATCAGTGATGAATCTAGTAATTTATCACAGCAAACGTGGCTAATAACATCGCCATTTATCACTGCAGATACAGCTAATAACAGAGTGATTTATACCAGCTAATAACATCCTAATTTATCATCGCAAACTCCGAAAAGAAGCAGCACATGTCGACACTTTTGTGCGTTAGTTTGTGTGACACAAGAGCTGGTGCTACGCACTTGGGAAGTTTTCTTACAGAGATGGTAAAGCATTGCTTGGGTTGTTCAAGATTAAAGGCTGCAGTTTTACTGGAAACGATAGGATGCACATAGCTTTAACTTGTGACTGAATTATTTTCTCACGACATAGAGGAAAATGGCCATTGGCTAAATGATAGAGACGTTATGTAGTGAACTAGGTGCAGCCATATATCTATATAGAGGAGGCAGTAAATACTAGTTTTATGAACGATAAAGAGAGATTCGTATTTGACACGACGGACTTATGGTAAGAGAAGAAACTTAGTAAGTGGCTTCAAAAATAATAAGACAGTAAAAATTATTGCAACATCCATATATTAGTCTCATCGCTAGAATAAATTCACAACAAAAACAGATTTCAATGGCGAGCTGCATTGCAAGGTTAATGTATATAACAATCGACACTAATGTGATCCAAACAAAATGCATAAGCCAAACTTCAAACTTTAGCTTCACATGTAGGACAGTTTGTATGATAATCGAGACTTATCTCATAAGTAACATATAACATACGACACAAATACTCACTTTAGCTGTTAGAGCGGCCAGTCCAGCGGCACCCAAGGGGTCAAACCCAAGCCCGAGGGCGGGATACAAGCCAGGCGACAGCTTGTAGGCGGCCAAGGGGTCTTTACAAAGTTCACTGAGACCAGAAAGCGATCCCAGGCCGAGGGATGATGACAAATTTCCTAATTTGGGGATAGCAGATGATGGCGAGGTCGTTCTTACAGACGCGGATGAGGTGGAGGAGGTGGAGGATGAGGGAGTATCGTGATTGGACCTGGAAACTGAGGAGGAAGAGCCCGGTCTCCCGGAATCACTGCCTCGGGAGGAGGACCTGTGATGGTGGGGGGTGAGGCGCCCATTCAGAGCAAGTGTGGGGGACCCCTGGGTTGGGGAAGGTCGTGTTGTGGGTGTTTTGCTAGGAGGTGAGGACCGCTCGTCATCTCCATCTTCCTTTTTCTTCTCATAAGGTCTGAAGGAGGCGACTTTGGAGGAGTCGTCTGACGAGAGGACACTAGAGGGAGACTTGGCGCCTGGCGAGGCCTTCGCGTCTTTGCTCTTCGAGTCCCCGATGGCCGCCCCCTTCTGGGGGCCGTCGGACCCGATCTGTGAGCAGGTCGCCGCCAGCAGCGCCAACGGCGACTTTTTGGCGTCCAGCTGTTGGAGGAAAAGCATGGCTCAAGTTAGCAATATGTGATGCGCTTTGCGACTAATTATGCAATAAACTTATGTTTTATTTTTTTGCTTAATATGTGGCGTTTTTGCTTTTATCTTAACCAGTAAAGAATAAACAAGAGTAGCAACCTTCAAATGTGCAGAGTCAAAGTATAAAAACACTGAATAGACAACGGGTATCTTTTTTTCTGGATTTTTGGGAGTACATTAACGCATAATATCCATACTTCTGGAAGTCATAGATAATGCTAATCTTGTGTTGACTTTATGCGCACTATGATTAACTAACAAAAGGTTGTCCATGTGCACTAAGCATACCCTTCATCAGTGTTACAAGGTATGAAATTGCTTGTTGAAAAACTGTTATTCTTGTGGCACAATGCGAGCGCGTAACATTACATCGTCCTTTCTTTTATGTTGGTTGTTTCTGTTGTTTTGGTCATAGAACTAAACTGAGAAAAGAGCACAGGGATTAACAGCTTTTAGTTAACTTTATTGATGAAGTAAATCGATGCAGTGAAATTGCTGACAAAGTGCGCTCACCAAGAGACCAACGTGGTCGCTTTCTCAGCACGTCATCAATCATATAGATTTTCTTAAAATTAATACAAGTACCTGTTACCTTTAGTATGAGTAATAGCACTAAAGGTGGATCAAATATTATAATACTTGTGCTGCAAAGAAGGCACTATGTTATAGTCAATATTAAAATACCACACCCAGTCGCAAGGGGCCCGTACACTCTATCTTGCTCTAATTACGCCAAGACGCACAAAACGCCCCCGAAATATACTGCATATCAAATATAAGTATAAGCGTGACCTATGCAGGAGCTACATTGTTCTATCACAATCTCAACTTATAAGCGGACTTTTGGCTCGTACGTCGTTCAGTCACACGGTGAAAGTCAGTAGCTAGGATACCCGTGGACAGTACTTATTGTCAAGATACCCTTGGAAAGTACTTATAGCCAAGATACCCGTGGACACTACTTATAGCCAAGATACCCTTGGAAAGTACTTATAGCCAAGATACCCTTGGAAAGTACTTATAGCCAAGATACCCTTGGAAAGTACTTATAGCCAAGATACCCTTGGAAAGTACTTATAGGCAAGATACCCTTGGAAGTACTTTTAGCCAAGATACCCGTGGAAAGTACTTATAGCCAAGATACCCCTGGAAGTACTTATAGCCAAGATACCCTTGGAAAGTACTTATAGCCAAGATACCCTTGGAAGTACTTATAGCCAAGATACCCTTGGAAGTACTTATAGCTAAGATACCCGTGGAAAGTACTTATAGCCAAGATGCCTGTGGGATTTACTATGTACTTATAGCCACGATACCCGCGAAAAGTACTTGAGCAGATCGACATCCATGCTGAAGGTTCACTCATAAGCTGAGAATGCATAGAGTAACCCCGGGTATAATTGAACGCCTACAGTCCTGCACGGCCGAACAAATTCACCGACAATGAATTTCATTTCGAAATGATCATAGAAGATAGGGTAACGCTGCCAGTCCTCGCCACGCCACTCAGTTTTCATTCCAGAAATTAATCACAGAGGAAATTTCTTCGCGCTGTTCACAAAATACCCGGAGCTTGGCTGGTGCGGGCGCAGTTTTTACATGCTATTTCATGGTATTTAGACATGTAGAAAATTAACAACACGAACATGTTCATTACAAGTGGCGTCTGTTGACAAAATTGCTAAAAAATGCGGTCTAGGAGAAGGAGGGAGTAGATAACTACCTCCGCATTAGTTTTAAATCTGTTCACAGCTAATTACGCGCTATACGGAAAAGGATTCTGAGAGGCTGGGCTGGAAACAGTAACAGAATATTTGGCGTTCGACGAGGTAACGACACTTGTGAGGTAATGAAGCATGCTTAAGTGAGGTAGCTTGACAGGTGATGGAACACAACAGTGAGTTACAGTGATAGTGGTAATGACTCTATGTTTTTTTTTTTTTAAATTACAGGTTGATTTTACCCTAATGAGGGAGGCAAAAAGAGAACGTAATATGTATATATTTAGTGTACAAGCATATCAAAGCTTAATTTTGCGAGCTTGAAGATCTATCTCTGTGCACAATAATTAATATTCGCACTAGAAAGCAAACGTGGCTGGTTAAAGCACCTCGTTGTATGAACTTAAAAGTAATCTTCAGGTGTGTATTGGGCGTGGGGCTGAGCATATTATACATAGTTTTGCTGAATGAAGATTATCAGCTCATTGATAATACTGTGATTCAGTGTTATTCAGTCTGAGATACAACACAGGCCATTGTAGTTCAGCACATTTACAGTGAAGACCCAATTTGGCGGTATATAACAGCTTAAGTTTGCGTCAGGGCTAACGTCAGATGGGTTAGCAACAAATAAGTTAAGCGTTTGCACGTATCTAGTCATTTGAGTTTATATTGCAGTCTTCCATGACAATAAACTTGCGGTGACAACTTCAATTCATTCAATAAACACTGGTTAACAAGAGACTCATGAAAAAAAAAAGAAAGTGAACTGTAACGTGTCGGCCAAGGACTGGAATTAAAAATATTGACTGCGTACAAGACAGATGTACAGCCAAACTTCGTGATAAAATTATTTAGGCAATTATTTATATTAGTAAATGAGGTCGTTTATGAATTATACTGCTCTAAGTCATCGTTAATTGAGTAAATTGTATATATAGTTAATTTGCTCTGTTACCGACGAAGTTCCGGTATGGCAATATATCAACTACTCAGTCATTTTGTAACAAAATTACATTGCATGTAGTATCAAATATCTTGCTGTACAATAATACGCAGTTTTTTGGCTGCTTAGTTGGGCTCTGCGTCCCAATAAGAAGAATTAGATAAGAGAAAATTCATCACCTGAACGGTAAGGGCGCCGTTATTAAGTACATTTTTTTGAAATTCCTGACATGACGCCGTGGTATCATAGATACTGGACTGTGCCTTTTCCACGCAAATTTTTTTCCTAAGCTCGAGCTGCACAATTTGAACAGAGGCGAAACGAATGCGAAGGTAAACATACGCCGAGAACAAAACTCCGAGAAGAGGGAAGAACACAAGGAACCCTCGAAATAATTGTTTTCTGTCGTCATTTAATGACGACCCCGGCCATTAGCATGTGATGATGTTAGTGGTCCAGGATACGTTACACAGTGCATCTAATTCGTATGCGTAGATAACAGAACTGGTTATGAGACTGCGTCTCTCCTGACAGTGAATGACTTAAATTTAACACGATGGCAGGCTCTGCATACTAATGATGGAGAAAAGTTGCAGCTGTTGTTGCGAAGTGACACTAGTAGCAGTGGTAATACTAGTATCAATACTAGTAACCGTTAGTCTTATACATAGTACAGCACTATAATAAGCAAGAGGCTATGACATTTACGAATTTATGCTAAATAATTCTAAAGCATTATGATTATAGTGATTTTTTTCCTCCACGAAATGAGAGTTCTCTAAAATTAATTCAAGTAAACTAAAATATTTGCAGTTAATGTATTACGGCCTCGCTTACTGAATCGTGCTGCGTGTGCACGAAAGAGTTTTCATGAACATGTCCCTAACTTCAGGGAAAGAGAGTCATTGGCAATCACTCAAAAGTCAGAAAAGTAATTAAAAGACATTTCATGAAGCTACAACAAGACCATGACATAAGTAGGTGCGGCGGTGATGATTTAATAGAAAACAATAAATTGAATTCAATTTTTTGAAAAATGTTTATAGTTTGGCTTTGGTGCTAATTTAGAACAAAACTAAAAAATAGAGCATACAAAAGATAGGTAATGCAAGCAGCGCATATCTTGTCTCAGCACGCTAGGGTGTCTCAGCACGCTAGGGTGTCTCAGCACGCTAGGGTGTCTCAGCACGCTAGGGTGTCTCACTAATGCAGAGACGTTCCTTTGGCCCCTGCCTCTGTGATGACAATGTTTCAAGCAGTTGGGGCAACTGGTGACAGTAAGAAAATCTACCACAAAAAGCGCTGTCTCCATTACAAATACATCCCATATCGAGTAAACGTTTGCAGCACTGTCCCGATACTTGCACCCTCAGTTCGTTCTTCTGTTTTTAGTGAGCTCTATGTACTGCATATGTATGTTGTATATATGGAGCACAAGCAGGCGATATATGCCACCAAACTAAGCTGGTGCAGACAGGCAACTATTGGCTCCGCAATGAACTCACATCTTATGCACCCACTCGCAGTAAAAACGCACTTTCGCTGCAACACTCACTGGCAACAATTCCTTTTCAGTAGTAAAATTACCCCTGCGTTCATCATCAGTTGTTTACAAAAAAGAAAGAAAGATCATTTATTTCTCTCAGACGGAGGGTTTTAAGTAAGCGTTTCTGCACGAAAACGAGGAAATCAGTTACTGAGTTCAACAAGTTATACGAGCAGATGGGAAACATAGTCACTCGTGGCTTATTAGTTTACAAAGATGTTGGTTAGCAGGTTTGTATGTGTGTGTGTGAAGATTTGTATGCGCCACTGCAGCTACACTGTAAGCGTGACTGCAGTGCAGTACACAAACTGTATGTGTGTTAGTATCACAGTATCACGGAACTGCGTCAGTGTGACGGAAATAACTATCATAGCAGTTAAGTAGGTTAGTTGTGCATGTCTGCAGGTAATGCATATTTCCTCCTATGTTGTCTGGCAAACATTTCTATCACGATAATAGCTCATAACTGCAAGCGAACGACCTCCTGAAGCTGTACCATGTGGCAGGAGGGAGTGTCCTGCCAGTCGTACCAGAGTCACCCACCGCCTGATGATCCTTTTAGTACAGCTAAATTCACAAGAAAGTAAGCCAGTTAGTCACGAAGTATCACTAGGATGACTAAAGGGTTTAGTCAGCAGTACGCGCCGAAAGGGGCATAAGGCCACAGCACAGGCGATTGTAACTGAAATGTGTCACACCAGGTCCGTAGACTTGTCGCCAGCTGAGCCTGCGGTCGCTGGCGGACGAACTAACGCGTGGTAGACACGAGCGCGTAGACTTACGCGAGATGTTATTACGTGAATGCTAAACTTGCGTATGAAGAAATTTTAGAGCGCTTTACTTTTGCTTGACGCTCGTGCTAGCAGCGGGCACGTAACCACGTGGGGGCGCCGTTCCCGATACAACGCTAAATTTCTACGCAGGCCCTGTAGTGCCGCGGCATGCAGCGATGTAGCCGCGCGTAGATACTAGTAAACACGCGGTACATGCTACACGCGTTGTGCCTAAACTAACACACGTGTGGCACCACAGTGTGTAGAGTAGTGACATGACACAGCTATGTCTCGGGTTGTAGTACAGTACATCTACGTGATGTACGTACACGTGCATATACACAGGAAAACGCTCATGCGCAGATCGGTACTGCTGCGTAGAGGGCTAACCGTAACAGCGCTACAATATATTTTAGGCTGAATTATTATCATTGCATAGAAAAGATACATCAATTGTACTAACGCTATAGGTAAAATAAACAGATGCATAGGATAAAATTACTCAAAATGAGAGACTCGCACCTACAGTACAATAAAAGCTAGGAAAATGTACTCATATTGTACAGGCTTTTTATTTATTCATATCAAACCTTTAAAGGCGATTTACTCCTGAAAATGCGCCAGTGGGAAAAGGCGCAGCAATACTGCTGCTAAGTCGCATTACAAACAATTGGGTAACAACAGTGATGGTACGTAAGAGAAATTTTTTACACGCAGTGAAGATAACGTATACAGTATGGGATGCAGAGAATAACAAATTAGAAGAAAAGATACAATATTTCATACATATAATGTAACTGGAAAAACTGATGTGCTCTACAGAGGGGGCCATGGAGAAAAGGACAAAAGTTGAACCGCCACACTAAAAAATATAACAATGACTAGCTTTTCACATACGTTACATACAAAGTAACAGTAGCAATACTAAGTACAAAAAAAATAAAAACACAACAGCAACGGTAAAGAACAATGCACTTGTAATACAACACTGATGTAATACATTAATATTTATTTACTTCGGGAGAAATTATGGAGGCCACATCTACGATAATAACAGAAAAATACATCCATACACTGTCTATAAGCACAAAAAAACAAGGGCATAGTTATAATATATACTGCATTATCACTCATCTCGATACTCACTTCAATGGTATTGCCTTGAATTGGACTTAAATATTCAGGTCTGAGATATTGATTTGCTGAGGAAGTCAACATTTTGTCTTTCTCTTGCTTATCCAGCTTCACAAAAGGAATATCACAATTTGCACCAATACTTAGAGCACCAGGGTGTACGGCTGACACTGGTCACTGAGAGCCACGAGCAACACACATCCTCAACTGACGGCAGCAGCACACTGAATGAACTCGCTTGATTTGAGCGCTGACACATCTCTGCCACCACCTTACCCTAAATCTGAGGCAACATTACCCTAGGCGACGAGTTGCTGCTGCTGCCACCATCACTTCATCACCCCGACGACGTGTCAGAAGCGGGCGGCAGTTCTGAACGCTACAATAATGGACGCGTCGTCGTAAATAATGGTATCTGCTGTAGTCCTTCGTCAAAAATGACGGCGCGCTCATTTAAATATAAAATCAAGACCATTGTTCATTTATCAGTCTATATGTTCTCCACCTGCTATCATACTTGCATGGAACACTTGCATTAACCACACTCATAACCAGTTTGTCTGTATCCAAGATACAGGTGGCGCTCAAGGTATATATTTATATTTTGAATAAAAGTGTCTGGCTAATTCAACAGATGGAAAGTAGTTTCCGCAGTAATTTTTGCCAACGGTAAAAGGATGGTAATGTTTCCTTGGAGTGCCACAGCACCTGCGAGTCCGTCTTGCAGTACAAAGCGTTTTCTTCTGATATTTGAATTTGTGCTCTGCAGCACAATACACTGCAGGCACTAACAGGGAGTTAGAGCCAATATAGCTAATATACATTTCTGTCTTCTCAGTTAGTTGGCAATAAATTGACTATCAATGTTGTTTTTAAGCGCCAGAAGTTGTCCGCAGAAACAGAAATATAGGTCACTAGAGCACTCTGACAACGCATACCTTCGCCAAGCAGGGAACCAGTTACGAAAAATTTCAATTGCTTCTGAGACCATGATTTCCTTTGTTTCAACTCCAAAATCTAATCATTTGTGCCCTTCAACAGTGCCCTTCAATAGCTTTAGTGTATTTTTTTAAGATCCGTTCATAATTTTTTGAGTTATGCTGCTAGCAAACATTCTGACAAACATTAGTCAAACTTATAAGCGGGCCAACCTATTATCACTAAAATTGAATCATTTACGTCTTTTAACATTACTGACAACTCTCATAGATTTCATACAGATCCATTCATAAGTTTTTCAGCTATTGTGCTAACTAGCATAAAATTAAAAACACTGACAAACTAAGGAACGAGCAAACAGATCATTACAAAATGTGGTCATTTACTCTTCGTGATACATCTAACAACTCATGTAAATTTCAAAAAGATCCGTCCATAACGTTTTGAGTTATGGCATTAAGAAAAATGAGGCAGACGAACAAACAATCAAACAAATAAACGGATTCACGGATCTTCACTAAAAGTTAATCATCTGTTCCTCCTTACATACCTAACAATCCCTATAAATTTCGTCAAAATCCGTCCATAGCATTTTGGGTTTTCTTGGTGACAGATAGACAAATAACAAACAGACAGACCCGACGAAAACATAACTTCCTTGCCGTAGGTAATATATAAACTTAATATAATGAATAAAAGTGTGTGCTTTCGTCTACTACTTAGCAACGTCCATATAAAGAAAGGAGACCACCATGCAGCATTTGGTTGGTATTGAACAACTATTAAAATTCCATAAGCTTGGCGGCCCTGTTATCGGCCTTCCGCAAAATTACCTCCACCAAGGAGGTTATGTATTCTTTGAATTTGTCCGTTTGTCCATATGTCTCTCTGTGTTGTTGATTGTCTGTCTCCTTGTCTGTCACCAAGATAATTCTAAAAGTTATTTACTAATTTTTACAAAAAATTACAGGGATTGTTTGGTATCTTATGAGGAATAAGATGATTAACTGTTGGTGAAAACCATCCAACCGTTTGTTTGTCTGCGTCTTGTTTTTCGGTGGCATGATTTTATGAAATTTGTAGGAGTTGTTGGGGGTTGTTACTAAGTGAAAATGACCAAATTTATGTTGATCTGCTTGTCCATTTGTTTGCTTTTCTCTATGTTTAATTTTATTTTAATAATACTAATTAAAAGTTGTGAACGAATCGTGAAAATTACTGAAATTGTTAAAAATATTAAAAGTTATAAATGATCAATGATCACATTTTAATGATGATCAGTTTGTCAGTTTGAATGTTTGGCTAGTATATGTTTGTCAATATGTTTGCCAGAAACAAAACTCAAAAAGTTAGTAAATGAACTTCATGAATTTTGTAGGAATTGTTAGAAATGTTAAAGGTACAAATGACCGCATTTTGGTGATGAACTTTTCATCTGTTGGTGGTTGACTAATGTGTTAAAATGTTTGTCAGCGCATATCTCAAAAAGTTAATGATAGATCTTCAAAAAATTACAGAAGCTATTATTACTGTCGAGCGGCACAAATGTTTAAGTTTAGTTTTGATTTAAAGTAAATCCTAGATTCAGGACAAATTTTATTTTTTGTAAACAATGCCTTGCTTGGCGGAAGTATGGGCTCTCAGAGTGCTCATCTCTCTCGAACAAAGATGAAGATGGGGCCAACTAATGGAAACATTCAGGTACTTGAATTTCTTTAAGGACGTGCCTACAACAGAACTCTTGGAGAGCGACATCAATGATCGCTAAAGAAGCAACGGCAAGATATTCAAGCATGAAGATCGAAGAACTACTCTCAGCCATCAGTTTTCCCGTACTTTTGAACTTTGAACATTCGAATAGACTGCCCTCCGACGTTGTTATTGGTGCAGAGCCGACCAATGCATTTAAAAATCGTCTCGACAAATATTAGGAGCAACATCCTCCACAGTTACGGACTCCTCCTCCAGGAGTACCAATCCCTAAAAATAAAAGCTTCTAAGCCACCGTAATCTATATTTCATGCAACGACTAACTTACTTAACGTCCCCTAAAGCCTTGGATCTGCAGCATTTAATTGTGCTTGAGCGATCCAGTGGTTGCCAGACTTTTTTTCTGTTTCTTTTCCTCCAGAAAAGTTTCCATGATTCCGAACTAACGGCAATAGCTCATAGAGGGCCGGAGCGTAAGTCCCGACTACTCTCTGGGAAGAGGCCTGTTGGTCCGTGCTATCTATTCTAATGCAGTTCTTACGAGTGAGCGACGCTGATCCCGATCATAAGATCGTAGGAGCTTAATGCTGTCTGAAAAACGGTCGGATAATAACTGCTGCTCGCCGGAAATTTTCCAAGAGTAATTCAATTAAATTATTACTAACAGTGGCCAACAAAATTGCCAACAAAGAGCTTGCCGTGACGCCGTGTGGAGGCTACACCGTATGGAAATTACTATATATGAAGGATAGACTATATGGTGGATATGCCGTATGGAGGATACACTAAATATATGCACAACAGCGTAGAATAAATTTTGTTCATGATCTTCAACTCCCTTGAAGATATATTGTCTGGAGAACAGAAAGTTTCAGCTTGAAGTGCTTTCCTATTTCCCCAGGGGTAGATTTCCGCTGCAAACACGAAGTTTTGTATAGTGAAATACTGCAAATATTGCTTTACTAAAGTAAAGCTACTGAACAATTCTCCCTTCTTACCTTGAAATAGATGTTGCTCATTCAAACCCTACAATTTCATCGATATACGAAGATGGCTTGAGGTGGGATCACTTTTGATAAGCTTAGGCAGCAGCGTATCACGTCTACAGCTCCGTACAACAAATAACACGGAGCTAAACTTCTAAATCAGTCAGTCACCGAATCAGGGACTCCGATATTATGTCAGACGAGGGCAAAAGCGAAGTTCCTCAGCCATGTTGCGTTTCAGGAAAAACGTTTGACTAACAATTTGCGACTGAGGTGGAACGTTTGTTTCCTGCAGTGGTGAGGGTCAGCTACTGCTGACGTTTAGACACAGCTATGTCTACTTTAGAATCGTAGGTACCCAATACTCTTTATAAACCGTATTATATATTATTATTACATATATATGTTTTATATATATAAAATACATCGGGTTCAGTTGTGGCGTTTGATATGCATTTAAGCTATTGAAGGAATAATGCATATAATAATAAATACAAATTTTATGACAGTTCGTGGAATAATGTGAAAGCTTAACAAGATTGACCAACGGCGCTTCACTGCCTGGTGACATTGACTAGGGATACATTTTTCTTCAAGATTTACGAGGCATAAATCATGATGTGAGATGAGAAACAATGCCGAGGTGCAGGGAGAAGCAGCGACTCGGTACATCAATTACCGTAACGAGCGTACCATGATGGCTGTAACTCATTGTTTCGCAACCATAACAAATGATGGTGAAAAGGTATCGCTCGTATCCTTGTTACCTCGCCCAGGCTCTTTGATAGAACCACACCACCAGCTGCCTGCCATTGGTTAGCTTCTTTTTATACTCGTATGACCAACGATGAAAGGCAGTTGTTGATTGGTGGAGCCGTGCGTGGTGTCATCACTTAACGTGATGAATAGACGAGTGATGACTGAAGCGTACAGCAACCGATCAAACGAACGACACTAATGATCTCACACTCTCACTCACCTTCTCTGTGTTTCGTTCGGTTTCCTAAAGTTTCGTTCGGTTGTCACAATGTTGCCGGAGCGAGAGGGAAGCGGGCCGTAGTGTGCTCAGTACAGGAGGAGTACACGACCGTTGGGTGTTGAGTACGTGAGGAATATAGGATCGTTGGGTGTTGAGTACGTGGGGAATATAGGATCGTTGGGTGTTGAGTACGTGGGGAATATAGGATCGTTGGGTGTTGAGTACGTGGGGAATATAAGGTCGTTGGGTATTGAGTACGTGGGGAATATAGGATAGTTGGGTGTTGAGTACGTGGGGAATATAGGATAGTTGGGTGTTGAGTACGTGGGGAATATAGGATCGTTGGGTGTTGAGTACGTGAGGAATATAGGGTCGTTGGGTGTTGAGTACGTGAGGAATATAAGATAGTTGGGTGTTGAGTACGTGGGGAATATAGGGTCGTTGGGTGTTGAGTACGTGAGGAGTATAAGATAGTTGGGTGTTGAGTACGTGGGGAATATAGGATCGTTGGGTGTTGAGTACGTGGGCAATATAGGGTCGTTGGGTGTTGAGTACGTGAGGAATATAAGATAGTTGGGTGTTGAGTACGTGGGGAATATAGGATCGTTGGGTGTTGAGTACGTGAGGAATATAGGATCGTTGGGTGTTGAGTACGTGGGGAATATAGGATCGTTGGGTGTTGAGTACGTGAGGAATATAGGATCGTTGGGTGTTGAGTACGTGGGGAATATAGGGTCGTTGGGTGTTGAGTACGTGAGGAATATAAGATAGTTGGGTGTTGAGTACGTGGGGAATATAGGATCGTTGAGTGTTGAGTACGTGAGGAATTTAGGATCGTTGGGTGTTGAGTACGGAGGGAATATAGGAATATAGGATCGTTGGGTGTTGAGTACGTGAGGAGTACACCACCGCTGAGTGTTGCATATGTTAGGACAGTCATGTACATATGTACTAACTTCAAAGTCATCCATCTGTACTACTGTACTTAAGGCGTCTTTTTGTGGCCACATTCGTGATCAGAATCTCCGTGATCATGATCATCGTGATCACTGAAAAGCACAAGAACGGCCAATGATTTTGTAAACAAACCAGAGACGCCATGTCAATTTCCGAATAATATATATTTTTTGTATTTTTACGGAAAATGGTAGGGAATGGATTTATTATGAACCTTTATTTATTTTGAAGCCAATGCATAACTGAACTGGCAGCATTTAAAGCATTTTGAACAGAAACAGACATAAAACTAAGGAAACTACAATTCTGGAAGTCAATATTACAAACAATCATCATAACATTATTCAATTTATCTATAATTATAAGAAATCATCACGACCTGGCATTCCAAATTTTCAATTTTTACTTGTCCAACGGCTAGAATCACTATTTGATCACGCATGATTAGACTGCCGAGGAAATCACGCTGCGATCAATTCTCACCTCTGATCACAGTTGCTATCAGAATCATGTCAAAATGCGGTCACAAAACACACGGATCATCCGCAATCAGGAAGAATAATCCTCAAAGTGGTCACAAAAAGACACCTTTAATTACTATAGATTGACAGCTATGTACAATGCTGTAAAATTATCACCAACAATCTAATGATTAGATTAAATAACTAAGCACAAACGGACCAATTCAGGTCCAATTCCAAGGAGGAGTCAAGGCCAAGGCACTTCTTTCAGTTCCAGTGCATACTGTAATGACTATACTGTTATTCATATTCCAGATAAAGATATTAGGATCCTAATGTATTCCACCTCTATGACAATATATATTTTTAGTACTGTCAGTTATACGTTTGCATTGTAGTGCACTTTCCTCGCCATAATTCGTCGGCGTAACATCTTTACTATTACTAATCATGTTCTAAATAATATCGTCACTATTTCCAGCGCAATACATCTACTCCACTATACAGTATAGGTATACTTACTGTTGTCGGTGATATATCGACTACTGCTTTCTTCACTACCGTCCAACATTACCACAATACTGTGGTTATGTCAGTTATTTACTAATAATTTCTAAATTAAGCTTAAAAACTAGAATAACAGCTGCTCTAAACTTCACTTCAATGTACTGTATTATCAACATTCGTTTCATCCATATATACAAGGGCAAGACTGTTTCTTAATAAATAATTCCATATTTTTCAGACAAATGATTAGTTTTCATCTACAAGCATTAACAACAGATATACAAAAATATGATATACTTTAGATTTTTGTCTAATAAATGATGGGAGAAAATACTCCTAACTAAAGTGTAAGCATATTTAGCACTATCGCTAGTTTATGAGTGATAGAAATAGTGCACGGCCTCAAACTCAATGGTAAATTAGCAATACCGATTAATTAACTGTTCAAAATTAAATCACTATATTTTGTATCAGCAATATATGTACTCAAGAGGGGGCAAGACTAGAAGAGGTACACCAGCTGTGCAGAAGAAGGAAATGACAAAGATTATATCGGTAGGTAAAGTTGGTGCCGGTGTAGATTGTGCACTGTCCGAGACTCAAGGATAATGTGTATGCCTGCATGCGATAGGCACCTCTTCTAGCGTAACCGAATCTATTCTAACCTATTCTTGACTAACCTAAACTAACTGAGCTGAAACTAAGCGAATACATACTGCGAGATAAGCAACATACTACGTATATACCGAATCCAAAAACCCATTAAGAGACATGAGATCATAAAGCGATTGTTGGAGAGAATTACGGGCTCACTAAAATACGGAGCCTTTTCATTGCTTCAGTTATAATTACGGCGTTACAGTTGCACTTGTTCCAGTAGCTCTCTAGCTGTCGTTGTATAGATATCCCGAATACGCTGAGGGACTGTATGTCGTATATAATACGTATATATTTAGAGATGAACTCTGATCAGAAGAAACTACGCAATTGGCAGAAAACATTCAGCAATTAATTGTTCAGAAAAGCTTAATCAGTAGAAAGTATTGTGTTCTGTGTGTGTGTTTGTGTAGGCACCTAGTGACAGAAGGCTACTAACATTAGAGCTAAGATCTAGAACTATATAGAACTATAAATCAACTAGATGTTGAAGACCAATAAAAGTAAAAAGTAGTTAGAAGAATTAAGATGTCAAGCATAGAAGAAGAAGAAACATATGAATACGGAGGGCATGTAGAAATAGGAGGCAAGCCCTGTACAGCCGAGGTAGTCTGCTCGTTGGGTATACGCTTGTATGTATACAGAAGCTTCATACACAGCTCATACACCAGTGTGTGTGAGAGTACACAGAACAGCTGTGTAATGGCTGTTTGTGTACATTAGTAGGCGGAGCTTGCGTGTACCGTAAGGCCTCTGATCGAAAACTCTGATTTTGGGGTATCAATTTTATCAATTTTTAGTTTCAAAAGATAACATGTTGTTCACTTTTCGGAACTGGCCTCATGTCTACTAGCAAAGCCCATAACAATATTTAATATTTATACAACGTCAGTTCTTATTCCAAATTAGCATCCAGATCAATTGTATTGCGTTATACTAGGAAGTATTCTTCATGGAAAGTCAATAAACTCTTTGTAGAGACGAGTGTTTAAGTAAGTTTAGATTTAGCATGAAAATAACGATTTTTGTGCAGTTACTCCTAATATCCTTCAGGCAGTAACGAGTTCTTGGTTTTCATGTTAGTTTCTATCTTCCAGTGACCCTTCATCTTCATGCATATACGTGAGCGAACATCTCATATTCATTTTAGCAACCACTTTGTATCATAAATATTTTTCTTATGCCCCTTTCCCAACCCTCTTGCTTCATACTGATACCCAAATATAGTTTAAACGCCACACATACTGTATGAGCATTACCGTATCTTCCACAAAATGGGACTGACAGAAGTACACTTTATGCTAGTGATAATTAAACTGGCACTAAATTAGCAATAAGATTCCATAAATACTCTTACAAATCACAGGAACGTATCTCTGAGCATCACGTGTGCCGCAGGACTCACACAAGCAGTGTAGCAGCAGGATACGGTGTACTTTATGAGGAGTAGAGCGACACGGAGCGAGGTACAGACGGTCCCTTATCGTGTATCCACGCAGTGGACACGACTGTGGAGTCGTCTCCACCCTCCTAACCCTCTGCTGCAGCTTCAGGGTACGGGGCTCCCTTGGTAGAGGTGAGAAATAATAATTGGACCGGTGCACGTACTGTGCGGAGCTGTGTAGGTACAGTGGCAGGAGAAGCAATGGTATGGCAATTGTAGATTTGTTGTATCTAAGAGCTATACTGAACCATATGCGTTGCGGTCTAATGCTGAATAAGTAAAAAAATCTAGAATAACAAAAGTTACTATGCTTTTGCTAATTTTCAGTACTTGACATATTGAAATCATTATGCACCTATTTGTTTATATATAAGTATACTACTCGTGGCCCTAGACTTTTTCAAAGGATGACAGAAAATAATTACTTCACGAAACACACATTTCCTTCGGTAAATTTCGTGGGTCCTTTCTCAAAAAATATCTTGCAGGTTTCCTTCGCAGACTGTTTACCCAGTTTGTGTACCATGAGCTAAGAGAAAAAAATATTCACAATAGAAAGAAAATACAACCCACATAGTATCAGTGCTACCGCTTCCAAGAACTTTAGTAATGCTCGGTAAGTCTATAAAGAAGATTTGCATGTCTACGGTCTCCTTCTTTTTTATCAGAATTTCTCCTATCTAATCCTTCACATTGGGAAAGAGAGATTGAGATCGAGCAACCAACAAATGTGTATTATTATATATTTATTTGTGTATTTTTTGTCTCTTTGTTAACAAAAAGTTTTGGAATTAATTCTTGATGAAATCTTATTTAATTAAGTAAAAAACTCAACTTGCAATCAGCTGTAATTCAGAGTTTAAAATTTGAAAGTTGAAACGCCGATTTTTTGCCGGAGCTAGATTCATACGGTGCAAAGTATCTTAACAACGCCTGAGACACGGTGGTATTCATTCCTCCGAGTTTTCTACCGTTTCTCCAAATTGGTTCATCTAAGCAATAGTAGAATATTGGCCCCTAATGGGAACGATGGGGAGGTGATGAAGCAGATTTTTTGTTGTTATCTTCGACAGCCAATTGCAGTAGTTAGAAGCATTAGGCGTGGCACTTACGATAAGCAAAATGATACTTAGAAAGAGTATACATTTAGGGGCTATTACCTGAATTCATCAGCACAACAATTAAGCAGGTGTTTATGCAGCCCCTTATTACATCACAGTCCTCCATGGAGTCCTGGAAGTCTAACCGACTCAGTAAGTGCCACCAAGTTGATATGTGCTATCAACAGTGAGACATCGGGTGTTGTAAAGCAAGAGCAATCGCAGGATATTTACAATTCTGTCGTCAGTTACCCTATAAAACACGGCAATATTCCCCTAAATTGCCTTTATCTCGTCTAACATAGGTGACGAAGCAGCTCGATCAGTACGGGTCCCTGATAGCATCTCGCCTTCCTACTTCAAAGTGAGCCGAATGGCTTATTCTTTTATTGTCTGCTGATTTACTGCTTACAATGATTGCCCCAGTATTTTACTCGTGGTCTGATTGAAGTCGCGCGCTCTCTTTACACCTACTTGTAAAATTTGCTGTAGAGTCTGCTTTGTGCCACACGTTGCAGCCTGGCACTTTATTGAATTTTGTGGGTTGCGTTTTACAGCGCTGTGGTAAATGGTGGCAATGTAAGTGTATTACTTAAAAGTAATGTGGTACATTTTTTGTTTATAATTACAGTTGCTGAAGTGAAGCGAAAGCAAGTGTAATATGGGCAAAGGTGTAGGGTTGTGTCCGATAATGCTTCTCCTCAGCTATATGTCTGTTCGTCTGTTGTATTTGGGAAATTATACTATGCAACGGGGGGGGGGGGTGGGAATTTC